>CM061135.1:71638820-72238820 GCA_030789695.1 Scilla litardierei
TACACGCCCGAGGCGACGGTTGTAGTTTTACCGCAAGCGCACGGTGTAGCGGCGAGCGGGATATCGAACACAGGGAGGACGAATGGTCGTGCTTGTTCCAATCAACCTGGCTATCTAAGAAGAGAGATTTGCCTTTGACGATCCTGTCACAATCGTCAGACAAAGCGCAGAAATATCAAATCAAATAAAGAACGTCTAGGGAATGGGGAATCCCCGCTACTCACCGTATCTCATAAATGTGGTTCATCGGTATCAAAATTGCTAGATTAGGATTTTGGATGAACTAGTTGCAACTGAATGTAGAACCAAGCTCACGCTCTCGCGCTGTTGCCGGTCTATAGCTATCCTAGGTTTGGGTCCAATCTCTTGCAAACCCTAGCCGAGGAAAGCTAGCATTAGGATCAACATCATCGTTCAATCGCTCACCGAGCCCAATCTCTTGCAAACTTGGCTCGCGATCTAGATTGGCATAGTTCCTACCCGTCCAATCTCTTGCAAACGGGTATTGGCACGGAATTGCAACCGGAAACCCTAGTATCGGTCCAATCTCTTGCAAACCGATACTACGGAAATTCGATTCCAACCCAATTCGGATTTCTAGGGTTTCCTATCGAATTGGGATCCAATCCCTTGCAAATCCCAATCGGTATGAACTCCTAGCTATCCGTAGTAAATTGATCCCAATCTAATACCTAAACATCAATTCTAGCAAAATTTCTACTAATTCATCACAAATATGAAGTTGGGCTTGTAGGGTTCATCCCCACGCCCCAAGACGTGGAGACTACTCACAATTCATAGCGAGATCACAAAAATAATCAATGAAATAAGCAATAGAATTCATCACAATATTGAGATATGCAATAAAAATAGAATTTTTAGAGTAGAGATAGACAAACCAATGGAGTTCTTCAATTAATCCAACAAAAATAAAAAATTGTCTTCTCTCCAATCTCCAAAATAAAGCTTAAAAGTAGATCTAAAAAGCTGCAAAAAATCTAAGGAGAAGCCCCCAAAACTAGGGTAAAAACAGGGGTTAAATAGCCCCCAAAATCGTCCAAAAACTGTGACCAAAATACCCCTGCACAGCATGTTTTCCGCAGTTTTCGCTACAGGCAGCGCATCGCACTCGGCCGAGTGACAAATGTCGCTCGGCCGAGTGAGAAACCCTGTAATTTTCCAGTAAGTCGGGGCCTTCAGGGGTCTCTACTTCGGGGGCGGCTCAGCCGAGCGAGTTGTCGTCACTCGGCCGATGGCTTCATGGCACTCGGGCGGACGGGATAATCCACTCGGCCGAGTGGGTCTTCTGAAGTTCAGGCAGCCGAAAAACAGTAACTTGGAAATTTTTGAAGGGCTTCGTCTGGGCACCACTCGGGCGGACGTGATGTCGTCACTCGGCCGATGTGGTCTCCGTCGCTCGGCCGAGTGCACAGGTAAATCGTGTCTGATCTGGTCGGCCGAGCGGTGTCTCGCTGGTCGGCCGAGCGGCTCCTCCACTCGGCCGAGTGAGACACAAAAAATACCCAGATTGCTTATTTTGGCCTCCTCGTCGCTCCTGTGACGTCCATTCTTCTTCCGCTCCTCTCCAACTGCAAAATACCCCTCGGGGAGATCGTCGGTGACCGTCTAGAGTAAGCGCATCTCGAGATCACTCCAAATCCCGCCAAATCACCTGAAATGCGACAAAAACAACAAATCGTGAAAAGCATCGCAATATCATCGATATATCGTGAAAAACATGATTTGGGCGGTCTAAATGGCATGCAATCATGCAGGAAAAAGGTGTAAAATAAGGAGTGATCAAAATCCCCCAAGCTTGCCTCTTACTCGTCCTCGAGGAAGATAAGTAGAAGGCGAACCCGGTGGATTCGGAAAACGAAAACGGCGAAAAGAAAAAAAATGAAAAACGAAGAAGAATGAAAACGAAATAAAACAAAGTAGAAAGAAAGAAGCGAAGAGGTAGGTTGCTAGATTATTTTCTCAGGACATGGGTTCCACTTACTCATATAGCATGCACTGACTGATAAACACATGTCAAAGAATTTTATTTTGATATCATAGTATAATAGTGCAAATAGAAATAGAAAACCCACGAACAACGATATAATCATGGAAAACGGAATAATTTTAGAATTAGCATTGTCTGAAACATTTAAAGCGGTATACGAATCACAGATCACACACTTTTCAATTGAATGCTTTCTATCCGGAGTATAAGAGTATCACACTATAGAATAGAGAGAATAGAAAAGTATGGACTTCATGATATGAATGCTAGGCTTAGATTTCTGGATTTCGTAAAGCTAAAAATAATCTCATTGAGTATAGAATATTACTTAGCCTAGGTTGTCGTGCAACGTCAAGTAGTCACTCTCTCACACATCAATGGATCCCCTCCCCCAAGATTATCTATACGCATGGTGGCATAAAAAATATTCACATCCCCATTTTTATATATAGCTCCAAAAGCAATGAAAAGAAAGAAGAAAGAAAGAAAGTGAGATGGGATCTTTTATTGAGGATTTTTCCTCTTTTTTTTTCCTTTTTTTAAGCAATAGCATATATAAACAACGATCCCAACTCAAAAGAGATAATGATTTACAAGAATATTCTTCTCTCTTTTTTTTAGAGAATGAGAGATTTGGAGCTAGGAATGAATAGCGGGGGAAATGCCATATAATAGAATCGCTAGGGGGACATTCACCAATGATTTTAAAAGTAGAGAAATAATGTTCAAGATTTGTGGAGAAAGAAATAGATATAACTCTCAGTTCACTCTATAAGACATGCACGACAACTTCAGCAGGGTAATCTAATCTACTCAGTTTCGATCACAAAAAAGCTAACTAATCCAGATTTATCATAGCTAACATCATTCAATCATCCTGAAGTGAAGTGTACAATTCATGCATATAGAAGTGATATGGGAAAAGAAATCAGTACTCCAGATATAGGCATTCAATGCGTGAATCTTGGTGTGTTTTCTATGATAGCATACATATGAATATTCAGACTCAGCTAATAATAAAATTTCATCCATTTTCATGTGGAAAAAGTGTGGGTTACTATCTCTAGATGCAAGGCAAGTCATAACATATGATATCAGAAATAAAATCTAAGACATGACAAATATAGCATGCATATAGAGTAAGCTAAATCCAACGTCATCATCATCACAGAAAAGTCATCTCTAGCATGAGATGAAAAAAAAAGAAATAAAGATAAAGGGAAAATAGAACTATTTACAATGCGGCACACAGAAAAATAAGAAAAACGTGATGCATGGTAAAACAAAAGAAAAATGAAGAAAATGAGTGCAAAGGCGAAAAATGGTGTGAAAAACGAAAAATAAAGGTGGCAAACCGAAAAAGATCGTGAGAACTCACTCCCCCAAGCTAAATGGCACAGTGTCCTCAATGTGCAAAGTGTGGCACACCGAGAGACAAGAAATGTGAGGGGCAAGTGAGGATGCATGCATGGAAAAATGAAAATAAAAAGAAAAAGAAAGAAATTAAAATATGATGCGGACATGATGCATGCACAGATAGGAGTGATACAGATATATAAGTGGCACCAAAAACTCTCCCTCTCTCCCAAAAAAGATATATAAAGATTTGATCTAAAAGAGAATCCCAGAATAAATGAGAGGGGGGTGGACAAAAATGCAACAGGACCCAGCAGAAACGGCCAGCACAACGGCAAAAATAATCGATGGCATCAAGGGTGCCTAAGAAGGTGGTGCTGCGCCGTCTCCGTCCTGAGGCGGAGGTCGTGTGGGTGGTGCTGGCTGGACAGGCTGCTGAGCGGGGGTGGGTGTGGGAGTGGCAGCAGGCTGAGTGGGTGTGGAAGTGTGAGTGGGAACCTGCTGGGTGGGTGCGGGTATGCGAGGGAGACGCTCCAGAACCTGGGTAAGACAGTAGTGAATCTGCGGGAGCAGGTCGAAGCGGCCAGCCATCGCAGAGACGGTGGAGGACAGGGTCCTAAGGTCCCCTCTGAGACCACTCACTGCCCCCTCTAGAGCACGAATGCTCTAAAGTACTATGTCAGGGGGAGGTGGTGCAGAGGGACGCACCGGTCGGGGCGGTGCAGGTCTGGGCTGGCGTACTCGGGTCGCGTATGTGACTGGCTCAGCGGGGAAGGGTACAAAAGGTGCTGCGCCCGCAAATGTGGGCCTGGCCTCAGTGTGAGGCCGGGGCACCGGCTGGTGAGAAGCGGAGGCAGCAGCAGCGAAAGAAGAGTGCAAAAGTGGCAGCGAGGCGGCCAGAGAGGTCAGTGGCACAGAAGTGTGGACAGACGCCACGACACTCTCGGAAAATACAGCAGAGGTGGAGACAGCGGTGACTACCACTGGGGTGGAAGTGTGTGGTCCAAAAGGTGCAACCCCAGCGGAGATCAAGCTAGCCATGGTCTCCACGACCGCGGCAAACGAGGGCTCTCTACTCTCAACAAAGGTCGGCGGGCGCTCGGGGAGAGCGGAGCAAAGAGGCTCGACGGACAGAGGGCCGGTGGTGGTGGTGACAGCCGCAGGAGTGGTGGAAGTGGGCTCAGCTAAGGTACTCCCGACACCGACAGCGGTGTCAGGAGCGGCGGAAACATCGGGGGTAGGCTGAGGGGCCACAGGGTCAACAGGCACGGCAGCAGGCTTGGCAGGGGCTACAGGGTCTACAGGGGCAGCGTGGGCCTGCTCGGCCTCCTCGGCCTCGAGCACGTAAGCAGCGGGGATGAGGACATCCATCGCAGGGAGCCAGTCAACGTGGGCTGGTGCAATCTGAGTCCGAGCTGGCTCGGAAGAATCATGTAATCGGCACCGTAAGGGCCGTACAACCAGACCCAATGACGCTCACCGTGCGGACGAAGCATCTTCATCCGGGCCATAACATCGATCGACAAAGAAGTGGGGCCCGATACTCGTCGCAGGTCGTCGGGGAAGTCCTCGCCGGTCATAAGAGCAAGCAAGGTGATCAGGCCGCCGCAGCATATCGGTGAGCGAGCGCCCACTGATACAATGATGCGGTCTAAAAACCATGCCGCGATATCGATCACGACGGCGGGGACAAGCTCATCGCCATCCCTAGATAGAGCTCTGGGACGTGTCATCGCGTAGAGCATGTAGAGCTCTGGCGTAGACATCGTGCCCGGCTCATATCTGGCCAAAAAGGTCGTCGCCATAAGGCGCTGAGCAATACGGAGGCAGGGATGGACAATGGCCGAGGCCTTGGCCCTACTAGGGTCAAAGGCATCATGGAGACCCGTAATCCGGGCCCAGAAGGCACCGGCGTCGAAGGAAGGTGGGGGGATATGGGTGGGTGCGTAACCTCGGTCGGCCCCGGGGATATCGGGCCACGAGAAGAAGGCTCTCAACTGGGCGAGAGTGACCTGGCACTCCCGGTCCATGAACCGAAACGAGCATCCCTCGTCGGTCCGGGCGATCGAACTAAGAACCTCAAGTGTCGGGCGGATAAACGTATCCGCCGACACCTGAAAGAAATCTCGCCAGCCCACGTTGTCGTACAACGTGAGCATCCCCTCTAGTACCCCCAGGCGTCCTAGGTCGGCAAGGTGTGCAAACCTGGAGGGTACGATCGAGCGCTGGGAGATACGCTCGAAAGAGACGCGGTGTGCGTAGTTTCGGAACGTGATCCCCAGCGGCCCGATCAGTGGAGCCGGAGGTGGTGGCTGTGGAGCGGCAGGGAGTGGCTGTGCGGGCTGTGCGGGCGCTGCAGGCTGTGCGGGGTGTACGGGGCCTGCAGGCTGTGCAGGGTGGACGGGGTGTGTGGGGGAAGGAGGAGGAGACCCCTCCACCTCGTGGGAGGGGCCGGCATCATCCGACCACTTCCGCTTGGCGGAAGGTCTCCTCGTCCGCGGCCGTGTCCGGGGCGGCATATCGGCCCCGAGCGCGCGCCGAAAAACGTGCAAAGTGAGGCGTGTGCAAAATAAAGGAAAGAGTGTACCCCGACACGCCGCGAGTGCTAAGCAATGGAAGCGTGCGAAGACAGCGCCTCCGCGAAGCCCAAATCAGTCCGTAGAAGCTCCCCTGGGCTCCCCTAAGCTCCCAAAAACAACCTGCGCATGAAATGGAGATATCAGCGGGTAATATTCAAAACGTATGGAGCATTAGGGGTATAACAGATAGATATAGAAATTGATTTTGGTTTGGGGGTCGTTTAACACATGGATCCTTAAAAAATACTCAAAAAGAGGAGAAAAAGGCAATAAATGCGATACCGGAGGTGGTAGGGGCGGCAGCCGCCGGCGGCGACTCGGGCGAGGCGCCGGCGCGTGCTCGGCCGGCGGTGGTGGGCCGAGCGGCGGCGCGAGCGGGCTGGTCGGGTGAGTGGGGGCGCGAGCGAGGGGTATCGGGCGAGGGGAGCTGAAGGGTCGGGCTGTTTGGGGGTTTTCGCGTTTCGAAAAATGTGCCCCCCTCGCCCCTTATATAATAAAAGTTACGACTCGGCCGAGTGACTAGGTCACTCGGCCGAGCGAGATCAATGAAAATTTCTCCTCGCTTACGCTTCGGCCGAGTGGCTTTGCTAGCCTTGGCCGAGTGGAGTAAGTCCATTCGGTCGAGTGACTCAAGCTACTCGGCAAGACTCGCCCTAGGAGGGTATCCGTTTTACTCGGCTGAGTGAAAATATATACTCGGCCGAGTAGCAGTTATATTGAAATCAGGAAAATAAACAGAGAGTTGGGTACAGCAGACTTCCCTCGTTCGTGAGCGGCTCGGCCGGACGAACTTGTGTACTCGGCCGAGTGACTAGTATACTCGGCCGAGTGAGCCTTGTGTTCTGCTGTTTGTCTTCGTTTGGGCTCTAAACTCTGTCTTTCTTCCTCCAGTCGATTCCATCTTCCTCCTAGGCATCGAGCACCTTCTTGGGGGTGCTCCTCATTGCCCCGTTCATCCTCCTCATGATGGATTTACCTATCTCCTCTCCTGTCAAGAAAAATAGGACCCGTTATCACAAAATTTTTGGGCGAACGACTCAAAACACTAAAAATTTCTAAAACGAAAATAAAGAAAAAGTAAAAATAAAGCAAAAACCGTCGGGTTGCCTCCCGATAAGAGCTCGTTTAAGGTCGTGAGCTCGACCCCTTATGATTTTCAATTAATGTGGGATGTTTGGTGCATATGAGATGCACCCATCAAACTTTCCGGGGAGAACGCTCGGATTTGGAAGTTGCGGCATGTTCTCCCTCGGTGGTCTCCCGTCTCGAATAGTGTTGGGGGGAGGCTCCCCCAAGCTAGCATTTGCTCCGGTCAACGGATTTACCGGTGACGCCGATTTCCGTACCGGCGGAGCTTTCTTCGGAGACCTTGATTTTGAGAGCTTGCAGAGCTCTCGAATCCTTGCGACATCAGCGTCGCCTTCATCATTTTCAGCGGAGAGGTCGGGGGAATCATCCATTTTCTCATCTTGGCCTAAATCCGGGCCTTCCTCTAAATCTTCATCGAAAAGAGCGCCAATTGAGTGGGGGATCGCCTCCTCTATTACCTCATCAAGGAGGTCCATGTAGTCAAGTTCCTCATGGTAAGGCATGTGCTTCATAGCCTTAGGAATTTGGAGCTCCACCTCGATGTTGCCAACGTTTAAAGTTAGGGTACCTTCGCGCACGTCGACAATGACTCCGGCGGTGGCGAGGAACGGGCGTCCAAGTATCAATGACGTATCTCCCTCCTCCTTAACGTCCATGATCACAAAGTCACATGGTAAGCATATTCCACCCGGGACTTGTAGCGGTATGTCTTCGGCGATCCCTACCGGCCTTGTTATTCGCCCATCGGCCAATTGAATGCGCATGTCGGTAGGTTTCAACTTCGTCCCGGTATTTAGCCTTAGGAACATGGAGAGAGGCATAAGGCTCAAACTAGCCCCTAGATCAACCAACGCCTTTTGAAGAGGGACGCCGCCCAAGGTGCAAGGAATCCTAAAACTCCCCGGATCTTTAAATTTGGCCGGCTCCTTCTCTCTCTTGGTGAACCAAGAGCCCTCCTCGGCTAGCATGATCTTCTCCTTCCTCTTTCTCCCCGAAATCAAGTCCTTCAAGAATTTAGCATATGTGGGGATCTCCACGATGGCGTCGAGGAAGGGAATATTGAGGCTAACTCCTCTTAGATAATCGAGGAACTTCGCTAGCCTTTTCTCCATTTTCGCTCTCGCTAGTCTTTGGGGGAATGGGACCGGCGGCATGAAGCGCCTCTCCTCGATCAATTGCTCAGCTCTAGATTTCTCCCTTTCCTGTGGCTCCTTCTCCTTATCAACTTCAACCACCGGCTCAATTGGATCCAAACTTTCCTCCACGGGCTCCTCGATAGGAATCATGACGGGGGTGGTATCCTTTCTGCCTCTAGTGGTAACGGCAACTACGGCATTGATGTGGCCGGTGTTGCCCCGTGGGTTTTGCTCGGGTTGCGCCGGCAATCGTTGAGTTTTCCGATTGAGCAAGGCCAATTGCTCCGATATTTGAGCCACAACGGTATTACGGGAGTCTTGCCCCGCCTTCAAGGTAGCATTGACTTTATTTTGCTCGATCATAAACGCCTCCACTCTAGCTTCAAAGTCGGATCGTTGTTGAGCTTGAGGAGGGTTTTGATTTTGATTCCTCCACCCTTGATTGTATCCGGGCGGCCTATATGGTGGAACTTGTTGCTTCGGTTGAAAATTTTGTTGAGTAGGCCCCCCCGGTGGATAGTGTTGTTGTTGGGGTGGTGGTGGTGGTCGAGCTTGTTGAGGTGGCGGTTGTGGCGGGTTCAAAGCTCCTTCATTATTGGTGTAAGAGAATCTGGGATGATTTCTTGCGGCCGGATTGGCCCAATATCCTTGGTTCCCCGTGACATATTGTACTTGCTCCAAGGATCCTTCTCCTTGCTCTCCTCCCACATACATGACTTGAGATTGGTCTTGCCAATCACACATTTGGTTTGTTGGAGCGGAGGTGGAAGGGGCTCCTTGGGGCTCTGTGATAAACTTCTCCAATCTCTCCACTACCTTGTGGAGAGAATCAAATTTGCTCGTAAGCTCCGCCACGGCCTTCGCCTCATAGATACTAGTCGGCTTCAAGGAGGACGTAGAGTGTCCTCGCTCATCGCCCCATTGTTGATTATTTGAGGCCATCTCCTCAATTAGGGCCGTAGCTTCTTCGGGAGTCTTTGACAAGATAGCACCATTCGCCGCGGCATCAATAATTTGTTTGGTCCCCGGTTGGAGACCATTGTAGAAGCTATGCACTAGCTCCCAGTCTTCTATACTATGGTGCGGGCATTGATGCTGCAGATCCTTAAAGCGCTCCCAAGCCTCATAGAGCGTCTCTTGGGGTCCTTACTTGAAGGACATGAGAGCGCTCTGAATCTTCACCGTCTTGGAGGGCGGATAGAACTTGTCAATGAATGCACTCGCCAACTCGTCCCAAGTGGTGAAAACACCCTCAGCTTGTGTCCTCAACCAATAGAGTGCCTTTTCCTTTAGCGTGAAGGGGAAGAGGCGCAGTCTGATGGCATCGATGGAGACCCCCGGCATCTGGAATGTGGTGCACTTCGACAAGAACAATTGGATGTGGTAGTGGGGATTTTCATGGGCATTCCCATGAAATGAATCCTGCTTCATCAGAACCACTAATCCAGTCTTTAGCTCGAAGTTCTTGTCAGCCGCCAACTCCGGCATGGCAATGGATGAGGTAGTGGAAGAGGCCTTAGGCCGAAGCCTATCTCGAATAGAAATTATCCTCGCCATTCTTGCCGCTAGTTGGTCCGCAGTTTCCGGGTTGGTCATAAACCTCCCTTCCGGATTTCGTCTCCTTTCCGCTCTAAGTCTCCGCGCGGTACGTTCGATCTCGGGATCAAATAGTATAGCTTCAGGGTCCGCCGTAGATCTCGTGTACATGCACATGGAAAACAGAGTTTCAAAGAAATGATTAGTACCGTGGAAGGGTTAGGTAAGAAATAAGAAATAAAAATAATAATAATAATAAAATAATAATAATAAAAAGAAATAGCTAGGGTGAGAAAGAATCAAACGCAATCGCCTCCCCGGCAACGGCGCCAAAAACTTGATCGCACCCCGGATACACGCCCGAGGCGACGGTTGTAGTTTTACCGCAAGCGCACGGTGTAGCGGCGAGCGGGATATCGAACACAGGGAGGACGAATGACCGTGCTTGTTCCAATCAACCTGGCTATCTAAGAAGAGAGATTTGCCTTTGGCGATCCTGTCACAATCGTCAGACAAAGCGCAGAAATATCAAATCAAATAAAGAACGTCTAGGGAATGGGGAATCCCCGCTACTCACCGTATCTCATAAATGTGGTTCATCGGTATCAAAATTGCTAGTTTAGGATTTTGGATGAACTAGTTGCAACTGAATATAGAACCAAGCTCACGCTCTCGCGCTGTTGCCGGTTTATAGCTATCCTAGGTTTGGGTCCAATCTCTTACAAACCCTAGCCTAGGAAAGCTAGCATTAGGATCAACATCATCGTTCAATCGCTCACCGAGCACAATCTCTTGCAAACTCAGCTCGCGATCTAGATTGGGATAGTTCCTACCCGTCCAATCTCTTGCAAACGGGTGTTGGCACGGAATTGCAACCGGAAACCCTAGTATCGGTCCAATCTCTTGCAAACCGATACTACGGAAATTCGATTCAAACCCAATTCGGATTTCTTGGGTTTCCTATCGAATTGGGATCCAATCCCTTGCAAATCCCAATCGGTATGAACTCCTAGCTATCCGTAGTAAATTGATCCCAATCTAATACCTAAACATCAATTCTAGCAAAATTTCTACTAATTCATCACAAATATGAAGTTGGGCTTGTAGGGTTCATCCCCACGCCCCAAGACGTGGAGACTACTCACAATTCATAGCGAGATCACAAAAATAATCAATGAAATAAGCAATAGAATTCATCACAATATTGAGATATGCAATAAAAATAGAATTTTTAGAGTAGAGATAGACAAACCAATGGAGTTCTTCAATTAATCCAACAAAAATCAAAAATTGTCTTCTCTCCAATCTCCAAAATAAAGCTAAAAAGTAGATCTAAAAAGCTGCAAAAAATCTAAGGAGAAGCCCCCAAAACTAGGGTAAAAACAGGGGTTAAATAGCCCCCAAAATCGTCCAAAAACTGTGACCAAAATACCCCTGCACAGCCTGTTTTCCGCAGTTTTCGCTACAGGCAGTGCATCGCACTCGGCCGAGTGACAAATGTCGCTCGGCCGAGTGAGAAACCATATAATTTTCCAGTAAGTCGGGGCCTTCAGGGGTCTCTACTTCGGGGGTGGCTCGGCCGAGCGAGTTGTCGTCACTCGGCCGATGGCTTCATGGCACTCGGGCGGACGGGATAATCCACTCGGCCGAGTGGGTCTTCTGAAGTTCAGGCAGCCGAAAAATAGTAACTTGGAGATTTTTGAAGGGCTTCGTCTGGGCGCCACTCGGGCAGACGTGATGTCGTCACTCGGCCGATGTGGTCTCCGTCGCTCGGCCGAGTGCACAGGTAAATCGTGTCTGATCTGGTCGGCCGAGCGGTGTCTCGCTGGTCGGCCGAGCGGCTCCTCCACTCGGCCAAGTGAGACACAAAAAATGCCCAGATTGCTTATTTTGGCCTCCTCGTCGCTCCTGCGATATCCATTCTTCTTCCGCTCATCTCCAACAGCAAAATACCCCTCGGGGAGATCGTCGGTGACCGTCTAGAGTAAGCGCATCTCGAGATCACTCCAAATCGCGCCAAATCACCTGAAATGCGAAAAAAACAACAAATCGTGAAAAGCATCACAATATCATCGATATATTATGAAAAACATGATTTGGGCGGTCTAAATGGCATGCAATCATGCGGGAAAAAGGTGTAAAATAAGGAGTGATCAGCACCCACCATTATACTTGCACCAGCCCCTCCTCCCAGGCCAGACCCTGTCCCTTTTATCCATCCTACATCACTTATTATGCCCCACTCTCAGGCTTCTGTATGACCTATCGCTTCTTCCGATGAGTTGGTTGCACCGCAGTTGAAGACTTCTGTTGTCGACACACACGTTCTCACACCTGTCGACACTTCAGCTGTTCCACTTTGTTCTGAGCCTGTTGTCTCTTTTGTTACCTCTCCGGCTGACACACATGTCGAGCCTACACATTCTGTGCCTGATGTTCCTATCTCTGGTCCCTAGCAGTCAGACCATTATCATCCACTCAGGGAGATGACCTTTACACTATTTTTGCTCATGTCACCCCTTATTTATTTTTGTGCACATCTCTCTCTTCGGGGCCTTGACCTTGCATAATTTGGGGGATGACCTTTTTGCACCGCCTATATATACTCCATCATTTTGCATTTGCATATATTCCACCTGCATCATGTCATCATTCACATCATATGCCTCCATATTCATATTTTTTCATCTTAGGCATTAGGTCATGCACTTCTTCTTTTATTTGCATAGTTTCACTTTTATTTTTCTTTATTTTCCTTTTATTTACCACCGGCCCACCCTAGCCTCATTTTCTCTTCTTGCCAATATGTTCTCAGTAGTGAGGACAATGCTGTGTTTAGCTTGGGGAATGAGCGCTATCGCTTTTATTTTCATTTTTCCCTTTTGCTTTCATTTTACACCTTTTTATTTTTATTTTCCACCACTTTTTTACCATTTTATTTTTTAGCATCATATTTTCCATATTTGGTATACTTGCATGCTTGTATTTATTTTATTTTCTCCGCCTTTCTTTTCCCCTTTTGCTAGATGTATTCTGAATGATGATATCTCTCTTAGCATTAGTAGCTATCACAAGGTTTATTACTTTTGCCATGCTACCTAGAGTATTTCAGTTCTTTCTATTCATATGCTTGCATATATATCCTGTTGACGATCTCTCTATATGAATGTATAAAATGAATTGAAACTGAATGCATGTAGTAGTATTTAGTATGCCTATGTTAGATATGCACAAGATTCAGCTTGGGGGATAACTTGGATTCGAGACTTCGCACGTGTGCATTCCACTTTCGCTTTTGTAGCTACGCTTGGTGTTGGTATACTCTTTCCACACTTTATTATTATTACCATATCACCGTCGTTTGCCACTTCTGCACGATGCCTCCTCGCCTTAGTCCGGGGAATCCTCTACAGACAAAGAGGAAGGCCACCTCTGGTCCATCCTATTCTGGGCCAGCACGATGCCCACGATGTTCACCTTCACCCACACCCGAGCCGTACTTGGATGATTCATCGTCCTCGTCTCACTCGTCACGATCCCTCCCATCCACGTCCTCGAGCCACCTGGAGTACCAGTTGCCGACGACATCGACGACTAGTGCTCAGCTCTGATGAGGATGACCCTTACATTGCTGCCCTTGTGGCACCCCAGCCAGCCCAGCCTACACATCCACCCCCACCAGGGAGCACTTCTGTTTCCACTTCTGGCAGTGCTCCCACCACCACCACCACTGTAGGGACCTCAAGGACTGTCCACACCTTTACCCCGGAGGTCAATACCTCTGTCTCTGCCATGCTCAGACCTGAAGGCACGGTTGACTCTGTTGCTCCTGATTTCACTTCTTCCACCCCTTCAGAGCCATCCAGTTCTTTCACTCCTGAGCCTACTGATTCACCTATTTTGGAGCCCGTTGCTGCCAACGCACTTCCTGCACCTGTGGACCTCCTCACTTCCCTTCCTACACTCTAGGGTCCACAGTCACTCTACCTGGCACCACTTTTGCACAAGTATCAACAGTTTTCTCTGAGAGCGTCATGGTGTCTGTCACCACTTTTGTTGCCACGACATCTCCCATTTCTGATGATGCTGCTGCTTCTGTCTCTGCACCGGATCTCGGATCCATTCCACTCACATCTTCTTCAGCCAAGATCCCAGCTAGACCACCCTCCTCAGACTTTTAGTTCAGACCCCAGATATCACTTTCCCGTAGGAACCTACGATGGTGGTTTCTAGCAGTTCACGACCAACTCTTAGCTCCTGCACCATAGACACACGTCTTTCTGTGATGGAGACCGAGGTTGTCACCCTGAGGCGTGCCTTTGACACACTCGTGACCTTGCTCTCCTCTTTTCAACAGTCCGTGGAGTGGGACCTCACCTCCATTCTTGACATTCTTAGGCATCAGCATGCACCCACCATTATACTTGCACCAGCCCCTCCTCCCAGGCCAGACCCTGTCCCTTTTGTCCATCCTACATCACTTATTGTGCCCCACTCTCAGGCTTCTGTATGACCTATCGCTTCTTCCGATGAGTTGGTTGCACCGCAGTTGAAGACTTCTGTTGTCGACACACACGTTCTCACACCTGTCGACACTTCAGCTGTTCCACTTTGTTCTGAGCCTGTTGTCTCTTTTGTTACCACTCCGGCCGACACACCTGTCGAGCCTACACATTCTGTGCCTGATGTTACAATCTATGGTCCCTAGCAGTCAGACCATTATCATCCACTCAGGGAGATGACCTTTACACTATTTTTGCTCATGTCACCCCTTATTTATTTTTGTGCACATCTCTCTCTTCGGGGCCTTGACCTTGCATAACTTGGGGGATGACCTTTTTGCACCGCCTATATATACTCCATCATTTTGCATTTGCATATATTCCACCTGCATCATGTCATCATTCACATCATATGCCTCCCTATTCATATTTTTTTCATCTTAGGCATTAGGTTATGCACTTCTTCTTTTATTTGCATAGTTTCACTTTTATTTTTCTTTATTTTCCTTTTATTTACCACTCGCCCACCCTAGCCTCATTTTCTCTTCTTGCCAATATGTTCTCAGTAGTGAGGACAATGCTGTGTTTAGCTTGGGGGATGAGCGCTATCGCTTTTATTTTCATTTTTTCCCTTTTGCTTTCATTTTACACCTTTTTATTTTTATTTTCCACCACTTTTTTACCATTTTATTTTTTAGCATCATATTTTCCATGTTTGGTATGCTTGCATGCTTGCATTTATTTTATTTTCTCCGCCTTTCTTTTCCCCTTTTGCTAGATGTATTCTGAATGATGATATCTCTCTTAGCTTTAGTAGCTATCACGAGGCTTATTACTTTTGCCATGCTACCTAGAGTATTTCAGTTCTTACTATTCATATGCTTGCATATATATCCTGTTGACGATCTCTCTATATGAATGTATGAAATGAATTGAAACTGAATGCATGTAGTAGTATTTAGTATGCCTATGTTGGATATGCACAAGATTCACGCCTCTTTAGAATATTTGAAGCATCTTCCTTGTTAAATTATTCACTTCTTATTGCATGCTTGCTATTATTGTGTGCCTTATCGCATGACTTCATTATTCGTTGAAATGAATGAAAATATATGTGCTTGCTTATGAGTTTAGTTGAAGTATTATCTTATTAAACCATTATGCACATCTTATGAGTGAATCGAGTGATTATATTATTTCCTTCTCCACATATATTATTATTCTCTACATGTCACTTAGGTTCACTCCCTTTGCAGCTATTTATACTGCATTCTATTCTCAAAAATCTCAAAAGAAAAAGTTAGCTTCAAAATGCCCCAAAAAGCCAAAAAGAAGCCAAAAAATATATGTATATCCTAATGCTCCTATAAAAAAAGAGTTCAAAAGGAAAAATAAAAATATTTCGTATATCTTACTACTTGAAGCTACACAAATACTTGGGAAAAGCCACAAAAATTCCTTCATTATCCCTTAGATGCGATGCCTCAAGCTAAGCTTTGGGGGGTTTAAATCCATTTGATTATATGAGTGAGTACGCCATTAGAGTGGAGTGCACATTTAGAGATATTTGATAATGCTCAGACTTTATGAAATATATTAGATATGGAGATTTTTCATGATTTGAGATGAATATATGAATGCCATGATCCTTATTCTATTCTCTGTTGCATGCATGGTATGACTCTTATATGCTTCATTTATCTCTATTGATTGAAAAGTACGTTGCCAACATGTTTATATTAAACTCTATGAATTGCATGATGTGGATATGAATTGATTGCATAAATTTAGAGAATCCCTTCCTTTGTTCTTAAATGCTTGCAAGTAATATGTTTAGCTGAGATATAAAATTATTATTAGCAAGTGATCCATCTTCGAAGCATTGTGATATGTCGCTATGGCTTGAGATCTGACCAAATACTCTATCACTCCCCTCCATCTTTTATTCTTTTTGTATCTTTTATTTTCATCGCCTGGTGAACCTCGTATTCGTCTTCCTCGAGGACGAGTTAGAGGTAAGCTTGGAGGATTTTGATGTGTCCCTATTTTACATGTTTTTATCGCACCATTTCATGTCATATTCGCCTCCAAACTACATATTTTACTTCTAATGCCATATTCGAGTTTTATATAGCTTTATGGATTTTCAGGAGTTTTGGAGCGAATTAGAGCTATTTTGGGACTTGGACACATCCGACACATCCGAGACATCATTGGCAAGGCTCCATGAGAGTTCGCCGAGGAACGGAAGAAGAATGGAGGAGAGAAGGAGAAGAGAACGAGAGATGGCAAAGTTCAGTTCAGTCTCCCAGGTGACTCGACCGAGTAGCATCAACTACTCAGACGAGCTGACACACAGAAATTGGAAAAAAGACAGGACAGCAACAGTGACGTCCTCACCAATGAGACTCCAATTGTTTTGACAGAAAAACCCATTATAGCCATCAGGCCCCGGAGCTTTATCAGGCCCAATCTGAAATATTACCTCTTTGACTTCTTCTATCGAAACTCTCCTGTCAAGTCAGCAAACCGCCTCAGACCTCAATTTCTGTTTGGGAGTCAGCTTCGGAAAAATATTCCAATAGTGGGATTGGTTGTATAAATCTTCATAATAAAGAGGAGCTTCGATTTTAAGATCTTCATATGATTTATTCTGAACTCCATTTGCATCAATTATGTGCTTCAAATTGTTATGACCATGCCTAGCTTTCAAAGCATTGTAAAAGAATTTAGTATTTCTGTCTCCCAGGTCTAACCAATCTTGTAACGACCGGTTTTTATTGATACTATTATTTGTATTTTTTTTCTTCTCGTATATTTTTCTGTAACTGTTGTTGGACGTTTTCGTCACCGTATGCGTAGTTGCCCCTAATATTTTTATTTGGTTATTACTATTTTTTTGTTAGCCCTTAGTTAAATATTATTATTACCATTATCATTATTTTAGTATCCCTTAATTTTTAAACTTTCAAATTCAAAATTCAATTTCAAAATCTTTTTTAAAACTTTTAAATTTGCAAAAGAAACCTACCATGTTTGAACCCATTTAAATCTATTAATTAGCTCTAATTCTCCTATTAAACCAATTGATTATCAAACCTATTAAATCCTATTAATAGTATTCCAAAACCCTTCCTATTATGACTTAGCACTAGCCACCTCACTTTGAACCGCTTGGCCGAACCCAAATTGTAACTCACCCACCCAGTTTCAAACCGCACACACTTAAAAAGAAAACAAAACAAAACAAAGCTAAAACCTAAACCCCTAGCCTAACTCCACGTTCTGCCAATTCTCTCACCCTATTTCCATTATTAAAACCCTAGAGGGACTCTAGGACTAACAACAGCCCCTACCCTATTTTTTTAATAAACCATATGATCCATTTGCTGCTCTACCCTCACGTGCTTTTGCCCCCTATAATTAAAACCCTAGAGGCCTGAAACCGCAACAGCCCTGTCTCCAGTTTTTCTTCACGCAAGAGAGCAGCGCGCAACTTCTTCCGTTTCTTCTTCTTCTTCGCATCAACTCCAAGCGCCGCACGACGCCTGCTCCTCCTCGCCTCAGCCAGCGACCATCCTCTCCTCCTTCCTCCACACAACAAGCCCGCCCTTAGCCTCTCCACGCCATCACCCATCACATGCAGCCTCTTCTCTGCATGCACATGCCAGGCCTCATGAATGCTCGCGACAGCCTCCCCCTCATGCGACCCCCACCTGTCAGCACCTGCAGCCACCTCCCCTTCTCCTACAACGACAGCCTAGCCCTACTCTTTCTCCCTTGCTCATCCACGCACGACGGTCGCCCCACCTGAAACCGCCAGCGTCGGGAACCCCCTATCTCCCCCTCGCAAGCTCTTATCCCCTCTCCTCATAGACCCACACATCTGCAGTCATACTCCCTTGCCCCACGCTCAGATCTGATGCCTACCATCCTCCACACGCCAACACCACACCCCGACAGCCTCTTCTCTGCCGTCCAGAACCCCGCAAGGAGTTGCTGCTGTATTTCTGTGCTGCTGTGCTGCTGCAGAGCCCCAGCAGTCCCTCAAGCAACCAGATCAGCCGCTGCCGCCTCCCCACGCGTCAACGGCGGACCCCCGATGCTCAACGTCGCTGTTTCGGAACCGTACGCGTCGCCGCTATCCATCGCTGCGTCCCGATCCTTCGCTGCACTTCCGATTAGTAGATCTACCCCTAAAAACTCATAACCCACACCGTAAAGTAGAGAACCTAATAAAAACTGGGTGATTAGACGTCGTAGGGGCTATTTGCAAATCTGTCCTGAACGAAAAACATCTATACTGATTTCATGTTTTGCCAAAACAGCGAACCAAACCTTCCGTAGCGTAGTACTTGTCGAGACGATTCCAACGACACCAAGAACGTCGAAAACAGGCAAGTATATGATTTTATATGAATTTCTGAAGTTTTGACACTTTTGCGCCATCTTTATGTATTACTGTATAACTCAAAAACTAGACATGAAATGACGTACAAAATTGACATCATGATGACTAGGACGAAATTTGGGATCCAACGGTATATCATATGATATACCTTAATTTAAAACAATTAAGAGAAAAAAATGTTTTCTGTAGCAAGTCCAAAGAAAATATGTGTTCGTTATTATTTTGAGAATGCCTTAAAATTGTTCAACCCACTTTTGTTGTGTAGAACCGTCACTAGTGGGTATTAATGATGATAACAGTAAAATTCAGTGAGTCTTGACATGCCTAACAAATATGGACATCGTGAAAATTGTGCGCCTCGAAGGCGGTATCGTGATATCGTGATGTCATGTGAGTCGACTAGGCCGGCTCGTGTTCCGGCAAACTTTTGGGTGGGGTTAGGGTTGAGCGGTCACTGGGCGTATGAATGGTACTCTCCTCAAGAGCACCACCAGCACGCGGTGGGTTACCGTCAATCACGGTAAGCCCCCGTGAGAGGAACGACCTACTCATCACGACCTAAAGGCGAGAACCCTAGATAGATGTGAACTCTTGACATGAAACTTGCAACGCTAACTTGGTCTCATGAAAACCTATATGCAAATGAACTCACAGAGAAATACCGTACTTTAATTCTTGCAACTACTTAGAACTACATTCTAGGGATGTTACTTTTCCTTTCAGTATAATTGTCATTATTAAATTGCTGCAGTCACTCTTTAAAATATCTAATTGCTTCTTAAATTCATATCTGTCATATATCTTGTATTGGGTTGCTAACTCTTTCTTGCAGACCTCTAGCTGACATACATTCATGTTTTTGGATGTATGTCAGATTCAGTGCTTGAGTACCCGGAGGATCTGTTCGTGACGCTAGACTTAGAGAGCCAGAGTTCACCGTAGATGCCGAGCCGCTTTCTGCGGAAGACTAGAGCCCCTTTTTCGACACTACTTTGAGTTTCAGCTTTAGTACCTTGTAGTAGGATTAGTGTCTTGTTGTAGTTCTTTTTGGCCATGCTGAGGCTTGTTGATTAATTTCGTGTACGAACATTTTGCCTATGTATGTGGCTTTATTTTTTTCTAAAATGTTTTCTGATTGTTCTGATACGCAAATGCAAGGACCTCATCTGTGTTTTTATCATAGACGCTTATTGAACTCGAGCCTCACCGCTCCAGTTCAAGCGGACCGCGTAACGCTCTCGCTTCCGGTGTCTTTTGGGAAGCGGGGTGTTACAAATCTTGGCGGCTTTTTTGTCTAAACATTTCTTCCTCCAAGCTCAAGAGCCTAGCAAGCTCATTAGACAAATGTTGTTCCTTTCCCTGAAGAATAGGATCTGTGTGAATAGATTGCATAGCCCAAATTTCCCCTAGCAATTCCCTGCATTTTGGAATTGTGTGTGCATTCTGCTGATTCGGGCCCATTTCCAAAGTTCTGTTTTAAGCCACCGTAATTTTTGGGCCAATCAGAACATAGGCATGCCAAAAACTTACTGCTCCTAACTTGATTCCACAATTTATTTGTACCTAGGCAATTTTATCCAATGCTTGAAAAATGTAAATAGCTTAGGGTTCGTTTGTATCTAAGAGTGTAGGTTGATGATCATAGGAGATTGATCACTCGTATGTGGGTCCAGATACTCAACGAACGAATTCGATAGCTTGTTGACCCACTCGGCATTGCACATGACTCTGTCAAGCTGTGTCGCAATTCGCCTAGTTCCCATATGCTTGTTGCACCAACTCATACGAGATCCTGTACTTTTGAGTTCTTGAAGACTGCATTCGCTGATACAGTCATTGATTCCACTGGTCATATTCGCCTCCGGCCTATGCCCACCAATCTTGTCTTTGGTACATCTCTAGGTCAAGCTTTAGTGATTCCCTATATCAGGAAACTACTAGATGATATCAAAATGGTTGATGGTAGTGTGTTAGATAAGATGTATCTGCCTGGGAAATTTTTCGTTACAGAATTACCTAGTAGTGATCTCTGATATCCTGCTAGAATTTTAGCGAACATCTTATCAGATAACATAACCCAGAAGTGAGGCAGTCATTCAGTTCTTTCTGAACGTCAAGCAAAGTGCATTTACACTATGCTTGGCAATATTAAAGTCATTTGGGCTAAGATTATCATGGACAATATTATCCATTCTGCTTTATCCACTAGAATCATCAATCCCCTATCTCATGGTCATTTTCTTACAGTTCTCTTCAATGCTTATCATATCCTGTTGGACAATGAGTCTGAGGTATTGGAACCGGCACTTGTGTTTGATGTTCGTGCACTTGGCTGAATGGTTCTTCACCGAGACCTTGATCAAAATATTCCGAAAGAGAAGCTAGTAGGTGACACTAGCTCCACCTCAGAAAGAAGGAAGGGTAAGAAGATTGTTGAAGAAGACTCTGAAGAAGATGATGAAGAAAGTGAAGGTGAAGATGAAGATCTTGCACCATCTGAAGATGTTTCCCCTTATGTTATTGAGCTTCAGGACATGCTCCTGAAGAAGATTGAAAAGTTGAAGATCTCTCAAACTAAAGGTTTTGATGATCTTAACAAGAAGGTGGAGAACCTGAAAGACCTTGTGATTAGAAGCAATCAAATGACGAAGAAGACGCTTGAGAAGATCCTTGACGAGATCAAGGAGTTGAAGAAAGAAAAGAAGAACGGCGGTTCATCTTAAACAATGCTTATCTTGGTTGCATAATTTAAAACAATGATTCTGAAACTATGGTTTGTAATATTTTTCATACACTCTATGCTTATGGTTGTGTGTTGCTCTTAAACAATTTGATATCAACACTTGGTGATTGATGAAATGCTACTATTATCATAGTTATTATGCCATGCTAAACTTTTTGATACCTCCATATGTTGCTTACACATAAATGAGATGGCATGCAATATATCTTGCTTAACTGACTATATTTTGCAGATATTTTTGATTGATTATTTTTTATCTCAAACACTTGGTTTGATTATACTATTGTTGTTGAATATCCTTGGCTATATTATTGAAATGATTGAGTTGATTATTTATTCAACACTTTGTGAAATTGTCATGGAAGTTATCATAATTTTTGATTGATGACAAGGGGAGAAAAATGGAAAAGCAAAAACGAAAATGAATAATATATTGCTATTACTAACCAGCTTTGATGCAGGGGGAGTATGATGATATCATAACTAATCTAAGCAGGGGGAGTAAGTACACTTAAAGTACACTTACTCTTCAAGTTTTATATGCTATTATTTGTTTTTCATTTGGGTGTCATCATCAAAAAGGGGGAGAGTTATGGAAAATCTAGTCCCACCCCTAAGAGGTTTTGATGATGATCACACCAAATGTTGTTAATGTACTAATAACATTATTCAAATATATAGGTTGTGCAATGAAAGCTCAAAGCATACTTCGAGAAGAAGAAGCTCAACCACACTTATAGAAGATGAAGATGAATTTAGCTCGCATTCCACGTCAAGCAAAACCGGAGCTCAAAGATGAAGCTCATAGTACATGCTCAAGCTCAAGCTAAAGTTGAGCTCAAATTCAAGTGAAGCACATGCATTTACATCAAGATATTCATTGCTTCAAGTCTTCATTAAGTCTAGTGCGTGAGTTGTTTCTTTTTTAGGAATATGTTAAAGCCAAGAAAAGTTTGCACACACACAAAAAATGTTTTTCAAACTTGTTTTGAACTTCTTGAGAGCTAAGATTCTGATTTAAATCTTGTAGTCAATCTCCAAACACCCAGGAGTTGATTACTCATCCTTCAACAGAGTTTCTCTGAAGAACTGATCTGGAAGTCGACTACCAAAGGAGGGAGTCGACTACCTGTTGCAGCAGAGTTTTCACTGAAAACTCTTTGGGAGTCGACTACCTCCCTTGGGAGTCGACTACCAGCTGTGCATTTTGACTTCCCTGATTTCCTCTCTCCCATTTATTCTTTGCTTGATTTTTGGGTCTGAAGTCAAACACATTTTGAAATTCGAATTCTCTTTTGTTCTCTATAAATAGAGACCCTATGAGAACAATTTTCCACACCAATCATTCTTGAGCTAAAGTTATTATTCTCAAAGTTCTCATCATTCTTAATCGATCTCGAAAGTTCATCGTAGCCAAAAACAGTTCTGCAAATCTCTGATCTTATTGTTTTTATTCTTCTACAAATTATTTTAAGATCATTGTTAATTTTTGGCTATTGCAAATTGGTTTTCAAAATCCTCTCTTTGATTTTCCATATTCTTAAAAGGATTTTTGAAATAACAAGATTCTAGATCACATTGAATAATTTCATATTCTTTGTTTGATCTAAGAACTTTTTTAAATTTTGTAGCCACATAAGCACAATTGCAAATTTATCTTGGCTATAGGATTATTTGGGTGTAAACCAATCTCCACTAATTTATTTAATGAATGTTGGATTTGGATCCTAGCCTAGAGGGGGGTGAATAGGCTTATAAAAACATTCTCGCGCAACCCATGAGAAATCACACGTAATTAAAATTACAAGCAGCGTAAATAAGAGGCAATCACAGAATATGCACAGATTTACCTTGGTTCGGTCGCATCAACGACCTACGTCCAGCCCCAATCAAATACTAGCATTAATAAGTTCCTTCTGTACACCTACAATGGGGTCCTAGCTCCAACTCCTTACCTAGACTGTACCACACTCACCAAAGTGCAGAACTCTATCAACCTAGTAAATGTGTATCTTGACTGCACCAACACGTCAAGACCCTCTTGTCTACCCCAACCAGACAAGTCCCAAAATAGTCACAAATAGTGGTAAAGTTTCCCCTACAGAGATCTACACACAATCACAAATATAATGATAAAGTAAAGGGTTAAGAAATGCTCAGATTGTGATGGTGTGTCATCTCTGTCATTCAACAAGTTGTCAGCGCCAGTCTAACGCAAAAGGTATCTCGATCCGACTCCTGAATCTCAAGTTGTGGCTCAAATAGCTCAAATAGCACTCTGGTCTGCATGTAAAGGAATCTCAGTTCAAACTCAAGATAATTCGGTCTGTGCGCACAGCAATCACTTGATTTTCATTTGCATGGATTCCTTATCCACGTCAGCACGTTATTTCCTACTCGTTTGCTGCTCGGAGATGAGCTCGTGAGGGCTTCGAATTCTTCGACGTCTAGACTTTGGTGAGCGGCACTTCAATGGCAATGGCTAACTCCTCCGGTGGCTCTACGACGTGCGGCGCTCCGGCGGTGACCTGACTCCACGAAGGCGAGTGATTCAACGATAGCAAGTAGATGGGAGTTCTGAAACCACCACGGAAACTAGCAGCAAGACTCCACGACGATAAGGTTTAGAATGTCAGAAGTAAGAGGATGCGGCAGTGGCAACGTTCTCTGGCGACAAAAACTCGATGGCAGCAAGTAGATGCCAACAACGATGTCGACTTCTCCGAGCGACTGATCGCTCCGGAATGTAACCCAAAAGGGCGACCGTGTAGTTTTACCGCAAGCGCACGGTGTAGCGACGAGCGGGTTATCGAACACAGGGAGGACGAATGACAGTGCCTGCTCCAAACAACCTGGCTATAGGAATAGAAAAGAGGGAATTTGCCTTTTGGTGATCCTGTCACAATCGTCAGACAAAGTATGGAGATATAAAATCAAATAAAGACGCCTAGGGGATGGGGAATCCCTGCTACTCACCGTATCTCGTCAATGTGATTCATTGGTGTCACGATTGCTAGGGTAGAATTTCGGATGAACTAGTTGCAACTGAATGTAGAACCTAGCTCACGCTCTCGCGCTGTTGCCGGTCTATAGATAACCTAGGTTTGGGTCCAATCTCTTGCAAACCCTAGCCTAGGCGAGCTAGCATTAGGATCAACATCATCGTTCAATCGCGTCCCAAGCCCACTCTCGTGCAAACTCGGGGTGCAACCTAGGTTGGGATAGTTCCCACCCGTCCAATCTCTTGCAAACGGGTACCGGTATGGAATTGCAACAGAGAACCCTAGTATCGGTCCAATCTCTTGCAAACCGATACTATGGAAACTCAATTTCAACCTGATTCGGATTTCTAGGGTGTCCTATCGAATTGGGATCCAATCTCTTGCAAACCCCAATCGATATGAACACCTAGCTATCCGTAATAAATCGATCCCAAACTAACCCTAATAGCAATTCTAGCAATATTTCTACCAAATCATCACAAATCGGAAATTGGGCTCGTAGGGTTCATCCCCACGCCCCAAGACGTATGGACTACTCACAAATCATATCACAAATGCAAGAATAAACAATTGAAATAACAATAGAATTCATCACAATATTCAAATAAGCAATAAAAATGAGATTTTTAATGGAGAGGGAGACAAACCAATAGAGTTCTCCAAGAATCCAACAAAAATTAACTTTCCTCTCCTCTCCCATCACAAGAATCAAAGCTAAAAGTTTAATCTAAAAAGCTGCAAAAAAGTAAAGGAAAAGCTCTCTAACCTAGGTTAAAACTGGGGTTAAATACCCCCCAAAATCGTCCAAAAAACTGTGACCAAAATGCCCCTGCGCAGCCTGAAAATCGCAATTTACGCTACAGGCAGCGCGGCTCACTCGGCCGAGTGACATAAGTCGCTCGACCGAGTGAAAAACCCTGAGAATTTCCAGTAAGTCTGGGGTCTTGGGAGTCTTCACTTCGGGCGTCGCTCGGCCGAGTGAGTTGTCGTCACTCGGCCGATGGCTTCTATTCACTCGGGCGGTCGGCTTTTTCCACTCGGCCGAGTGGGTCTTCTGAAGCTCAGGCAGACGAAAAACATTAAGTTGGCTCTTTTTGATGGGCGTCGTCTGAGTGCCACTCAGGCGAACGGGGTTTCGTCACTCGGCCGATGTGGCTTCCGATGCTCGGCCGAGTGCACACATGAAGCGTGTCCGATCTAGTCGGCCGAGCGGGGTCTTGCTGGTCGGCCGAGTGAATCCTTCACTCGGCCGAGTGAGGCACCAAAAATTCCCAAACAGCTTGTTTTTGCCCCCTCGTCACTCCTACGACGTTCTTTCTTCTTCCGCTCCTCTCCAATAGCAAAATACCCCTCGGGGAAGTCATCGGTGACACTCTGGAGTAGGCGTATCTCGGGATCACTCCAAATCGCTCCAAATCTCCTGAAATACGACAAAAACAACAAATCGTGAAAAGTATCGCAATATCGTCGATAAATCGTGAAAAGCGTGATTTGAGCGATCTAAATGGCATGCAATCATGCGGAAAAAAGGTGTAAAACACGGAGTGATCAAAATCCCCCAAGCTTACCTCTTACTCGTCCTCGAGGAAGATAAGTAAAAGGCGATCCCGGTGGATTCGGAAAACAAAAACGACGAAAAACGAAAAACGAAAAACGAAGAAGAAAGAAGAAAGCGAAGAGGGAAGCTGCTAGATCATTTTCTCATGACGTGGGTTTTGCTTACTCATATAGCATGCACCGAATGTAAAACACATGTCAAAGAATTGTATTTCGATATCATAGTATAATGGTGCAAATAGAAATAGAAAACCCAAGAATATCGATATAGCATGAAAAACGGAATAATTCAAAAATTAACATCGTCTGAACCATTTAAAGAGGTATACAACATCGCAGATAACACACTTTTCAATTGAACGCTTTCTAAGAGGAGTATAAGAATATCACGCAATAGAATAGAAAGAATAGAAAAGTGTGGATTTCATGAAATGAGTGCTAGGCATAGATTTCTGGATTTCGTGAAGTTAAAACGATCTCACCGAGTATAGAATATTACTTAGCCTAGGTTGTCGTGCACCGTCAAGTAGTCACTCTCTCACACATCATTGGATTCCCTCCCCCAAGCTTATCTATAAGCGTGGTGGCACAAAAAACAATATTCACATCCCCATTTTTATGAAGCTCCAAAAGTAATAAAAAAATTAAAAACAAAAAGAGGAAAGAAAGAGAGAGAACGTGAGATGGGATCGTTTATTGAGATTATTTTCCTTTTTTCTTTTCTTTTTCTTTTCTTTTTATTTTTTTTGTCTTTTTTTTAACAATAGAATATATACACAATGATCCCAAATCAAAGAGAAATAAGGATATACAAGAATTTTCCTTTTTCTTTCTTTGGTTTTGAGAAATTTGGAGCTAGGAATTAATAGCGGGGGAAATGCCATATATTAGAATCGCTAAGGGGAGATTCACCAATGATTTTAAAATAGAGAATTGATGTTCAAGATATGTGGAGAAAGAAATAAATATGTCTCTCAGTTCACTCTATAGGACGTGCACGACAACTTCAGCAGGGTAATCTAATCTACTCAGTTTCGATCACAAAAAAGCAAAACTAATCCAGATTTATCATAGCTAACATCATTCAATCATCCTGAAGTGAAATGTACAAATCATGCAAATAGAAGTGATATAGGAAAAGAAAACGGTACTCCAGATATAAGCATTCAATGCGTGAATCTTGGTGTGTTTTCTGCGATAGCATACATATGAATATTCAGACTCAGCTAATAATAAAATTTCATCCATTTCATGCGGAAAAAGTGTGGGTTACTATCTCTAAATGCTAGGCAAATCATAGCATATGATATCAGAAATAAAATCTAAGACATGACAAATATAGCATGCATAAAGAGAAAGCTAACTCCACGTCATAATCATCACATAAAAGTCATCTCTAGCATGAGATGAAAAAGAAATAAAGATAAAGAGGGAAAATAAAGCTATTTACAATGCAGCACACAAAGAAAATAAGAAAAAACGTGATGCATGGTAAAAAAAAGAAAAAATGATGAAAGTGAGTGCAAAAGTGGAAAATGGCGTGAAAAAACTAAAAATAAAGGTGGTAAATCGAAAAAAGAACGTGAGAACTCACTCCCCCAAGCTAAAGTGCACATTGTCCTCAATGTGCGAAGTGTGGCACACCGAGAGACGTGTAAAGTGAGGGGTACGTGAGGATGCATGCATGATGAAAAAGAAAAAATAAAAATAATGAAATGAAAAATATGATGCGGACATGATGCATGCAGATACAGGAGTGATACAGATATAAAAGTGTGACACCAAAAACTCTCCCTCTCTCCCAAAAAAGATAGATGAAGATATGGACAAAATGTGGACCCAAAAACAGTGAGGGGAGGTGGGGTGGGCAAAAATCATCAGGACCCAACAGAGACAGGCAGCATGACGGCAAAAAGAGTCCATGGCATCAAGGGAGCCTAAGAGGGTGGGGCTGCGTCGTCTCCGTCCTGAGGCGGAGGAGGAGGAGGTGGTGGCTGGGGAGCAGTCTGCTGAGTGGGTGTGGGTGTGGGTGTGGAAGCAGGCTGGGTGGGTCTAGGAGTGGGGGTGGGTACCTGCTGGGTGGGTGGGGGCACGCGAGGAAGCCGCTCGAGAATCTGAGTAAGGCAATAGTGAATGCCCGAAAGTAGGTCGAAGCGGCCGGCCATAGCGGTGACGGTGGCAGACATGGTCCTAAGGTCGCCTCTGAGGGCACTCACTGCCCCCTCGAGAGCACGAATGCTCTGAAGTACAGTGTCGGGGGAGGTGGTGCAGCGGGACGCACCTGTCTGCTCTGTGCAGGACGGGGCTGGCGGACTCGGGTGGCGTAGGTCATGGGCTCAGCAGGCATGTGGAGGAAAGGTGCTGTGCTCGCAAGTGTGGGCCTAGCCTAAGTGTGAGGCCGGGGCACAGGCTGGTAAGAAGTGGAGGCAACAGCAATGGAAGTGGAGTATAAAAGTGGCAACGAGGCGGCCAGAGAGGTCGGCGACACAGACGTGTGGACAGACGCCGCGACACTCTCAGAAAAAACAGTTGCGGTGGAGACAGAGGCGGAAACCACGGTCTCCACAGTGGCAGCAAAAGAGGGCTCTCCGCTCTCAACTATAGTCGGTGGGCGCTCGGGTAGGGCAGAGGAAACAGGCTCAACGGACAGAGGGCCAGCTGTGGTGGGAGTGGTGGTGAGCGTGGTGGTAGTGGGGGTGGTCGTAGGCGCGGAGGTAGTGGAGGTGGGCTCAGCGAGGGTACTCCCGACACCGGCAGAAGTGTGGACAGAGGTGTCGGGAGCAGCAGAAATATCGGGCTGCTGAGGGCCAACGGGGTCAGCAGGAGCAGCGGGGTCAGCGGGTGCAGCGTGGGCAGTGTGGGCCTGCTCTGCCAGCTCAACCTCCTCGGCCTCAAGCACGTAGGCGACGGGGATCAGGAGATCCATCGCCGAAAGCCAGTCCACCTGTGCTGGTGCTATCTGAGTCCGAGCTGGGCTCGGAAGGATCCTGTAATCTGCACCGTATGGGCCGTGCAACCAAACCCAGTGCCGCTGACCATGCGGACGAAGCATCTTCATCCGGGCCATGACATCTATGGACAGTGAAGTGGGGCCCGGGGCTCGTCACAGGTCGGCAGGAAGGTCCTCGCCGGTCATAAGAGTGAGCAGAGTGATCAGACCGCCGCAGCATATCGGTGGCGAGCGCCCACCGATACGATGATGTGATCCAAAAACCAGCTCGCGATATCAATCACGACGGTGGGGACCAACTCGTCACCCTCCCTAGATAGAGCTCTGGGGCGCGTCATCGCGTAGAGCATATAAAGCTCCGGCGTGGACATCATCCCAGGCTCATATCTTGCCAAAAAGGTAGTCGCCATGAGGCGCTGAGCTATATGAAGGCAAGGGTGGATGATGGCCGAGGCCTTGGCCCTACTAGGGTCGAAGGCAGCAGGTAGACCCGTGATCCGGGCCCAGAAAGCGCCGGAATCGAAGGAAGGTGGGGGAATGTGAGTGGGGGCGTAACCACGGTCGGCCCCGGGGACATCGGGCCACGAAAAGAAAGCTCTCATCATACTGAGAGTGACCTGGCACTCTCGGTCCATGAACCTAAACGAGCATCCCTCGTCGGTCCGGGCGATGGAACTAAGCACCTCAAGTGTCGGACGGACGAACGTGTCCGCCGACACCTGGAAGAAATCTCGCCAACCCACGTTGTCATACAACGTGAGCATCCCCTCGAGTACCCCCAGGCGTCCTAGGTCTGCAAGGTGTGCGAACCTGGAGGGTACGATCGAGCGCTGGGAAATGCGCTCGAAAACGACGCGGTGTGCGTCGTCCCGGAATGTAATCCCCAGCGGCCCGATAAGTGGAGCCGGTGGTGGTGGCTGTGGGACGGCAGGGAGTGGCTGTGCGGGGTGAATGGGCTCGGCAGGCTGTGCGGGGTGTGCGGGGTCTGCGGGCTGTGCGGGGTGAATAGGGTGTGGTGGTGTAGGCGGAGGAGAGTCTTCCACCTCGTGGGAGGGGCCGGGCTCATCCGACCACTTCCGCTTGGCGGAAGCTCTCCTCGACCGTGGCCATGTCCGGGGCGGCATATGGGCCCCCGGGTGCTCACCAAAAGCAATAAAAATGCGGCGTGCGTAAATAAAGGAAAGAGTATACCGCGACACACCGCGAGAGCAAAGTAATGGAAGCATGCGAAGACGACGCCTCCACGTAGCTCAAAACGATCCCCAGAAGCTCCCCTGGGCTCCCCTAAGCTCCCCAATTTAACCTGCGCATCAAACGAAGAGATTAGCGTGTAATATTCAAAACGTATGGGGGGTTAGGGGTATAATAGATAGAAATTGAATTTAATTTGGATTTGGGGTTCGTTAGACACATGGATCATCGAAAAATACGCAAAAGAGGAGGAAAAAGGCGAAATAAGCGCTACCGGAGCTCGGTCGGCGAAGTGGTCGCCGGCGACGACTCGGGCGAGGCGGAGGTGCGGTCGGCCGGCGGTGGTCGGCCGAGCGCCGCGACGAGGTGCGAGATCGGGCGAGTAAGGGGGGAATCGGGGGCGAGGGATGCGAACGGTCGGGGTTTTGGGGGTTTAACTCGTTTCGAAAAACGCGCCCCGCACGCCCCCTTTTATAGAAAAAGTTACGACTCGGCCGAGTGACTACGTCGCTCGGCCGAGTGAATTCAACGGAATTACTTTGAAAAATTCATCCCCGCTTACGATTCAGCTGAGTGGCCTTGCCACCCTCGGCTGAGTGGAGTAAGTCCATTCGACCGAGTGGCTCAAGCTACTCAGCAAGACTCGCCCTAGGAGCGTATCAGTTTTACTCGGTCGAGTGAATATATATACTCGGCCGAGTAGCAATTATACCGAAATCAAGAAAAGAAACAGAGAGTTGGGTACATCAGACTTCCCTCGTTCGTGAGCCGCTCGGGCGGACGAACTTATGTGCTCGGCCGAGTACTAGTATACTCGGCCGAGTGAACCCTGTTTTCTGCTGTTTGTCTTCGTTTGGGCTCTAAACTCTGTTTTTCTTCCTCCATTCGATTTCATCTTCCTCCTAAGCATCGAGCGCCTTCCTGGAGCGCTCCTCGTCGCCTTGTTCATCCTCCTAATGATAGGTACCTCGTTCTCCTCCCCTGTCAAAGAAAAATAGGACCCGTTATCACGAAATTTTTGGGCGAACGACTCAAAACAATAATAATTTCTAAAACAAAAATAAAAGAAAAGTAAAAATAAAGCGATAACCGTCGGGTTGCCTCCTGACAAGCGCTCGTTTAAGGTCGTGAGCTCGACCCCCTTTGATTTTCAATTCAATGCGGGATATTGGGTGCATATGAGATGCACCCGTCAAATTTTCCGGGGAGAACGCTTGGATTCGGATGTTGCGGCGGCGTGTTCTCCCTCGGTGCTCCTTTGCCTCGGGTAGTGTTGGGGGGTGGCTCCCCCAAGCTAGTGCTTGCTCCGGGCCTCGGCTTCACAGGTGACACCGATTTTCGTATCGGTGTAGCTTTCTTCGGAGACTTCATCTTTGAGAGCTTGCAGAGCTCTCGAATCCTTGCGACATCAGCGTCGCCTTCATCAATTTCCATGGAGAGGTCGGGGGAATGCTCCATCTTCTCTTCTTGGTCCAAATCCGGCCCTTCCTCGAAATCTTCCTTGAATAGAGCGTCGATCGAATGGGGGATCGCCTCCTCAATAACCTCGTCAAGGAGGTCTGAGAGATCATCCGACCATCCCTTAAGTAGATATATTCTATTGATTTCTCCCATCGGGACCCCCTCAGAATAATGCTTGAGCCTCTGACCATTTACTTTGAATGTGGCTCCGTCCTTGCTTTCCAACTCGAAAGCCCCTCCCGGTTGTATGTGCTTGATGGTGAAAGGTCCGGACCAACGTGACCTCAACTTACCGGGAAAAGTCGGAGCCGGGAATTATATAGCAAGACCTTGTCTCCAACTTTGAAGTCTGTAACAGTTATGCGCGCATCGTGGAGAATCTTTGTTCTTTCTTTGTAAATTCTTGAGCTCTCGTAGGCGTCTCTCCTTATCTCATCGAGCTCGTTGATGTCCAAGAGTCACCTCACCGCCGCACTCTTGTAGTCATAATTAAGGTTCTTGATGGCCCAATATGCGCGGTGTTCCAACTCTACCTGCAAGTGGCAAGCTTTCCCATAAACAAGTCGGAAAGGTGTGGTGCCGATGGGAGTTCGAAAGGCCGTGCGATATGCCTATAGAGCATCGTTTAACTTCATTGACCAATCCTTTCTAGATCGATCCACGGTCTTCTCAAGAATTTTCTTGATCTCTCTATTTGAGACCTCCACTTGGCCGCTTGTTTGGGGGTGATACATCATGCCAACTCTATGGTTTACCCCGTATTTCTTCAGCATGGCTTCAAACTTGTTTTCTATGAAATGGCTCCCCCCGTCGCTTATCAAAGTTCGAGGCACTCCGAAGCGTGTGAAGATATTCTACCTGAAGAACTTAGAGACGACCCGTGCATCATTGGTAGGAGTAGCGATTGCTTCCACCCATTTGGAGACGTAATCAACGGCCAATAGGATGTATTTGTTACCATTGCTCGACGGAAATGGTCCCATGAAGTCCACTCCACAACAATCAAAAAGCGCAATCTCTTGGATAGGCCTCATTGGCATCTCATTGCGTTTGGAGATATTCCCGGTCCGTTGACATCTATCGCATCCCTTTACAAAGTCGTGGGTATCTCTAAACATTGTTGGCCAGAAGAATCCGCTCTGCAAAATCTTAGCGGTTGTCTTGGAGGTGGCATGATGTCCCCCGCATGGCATACCGTGGCAATGCAAAATGATAGACGTTGCTTCCTCTTTAGGAACACACCTCCGAATAACACTATCTTTGCATATCTTGAAGAGGTATGGATCTTCCCAAAAATAGCTACGGACCTCGTGCAGAAATCTCCTCTTTTGATGCGTAGGCATCCCATGCGGTTTAATTCCACAAGCCAAGTAGTTGACGAAGTCCGCGTACGAAGGTACTTCTCCGGGCCTTATGGCGTATAGCCTCTCATCCACGAATGTGTCGTCGATAGGTAAACTCGCATCCTCCTTGTCACGAATAAGCCTAGACAAATGATCCGCCACGACATTGTCCGTACCTTTCTTGTCTCTGATCTCCAAATCGAATTCTTGCAACAAGAGTATCCACCTAATTAACCGAGGTTTGGCCTCCTTCTTGTTTAAAAGATACTTCAACGCCGCATGGTCGGTGTGGACAATCACCTTGGAACCAAGGAGGTAGGAGCGAAACTTCTCGATGGAATAGACGACCGCTAGAAGCTCTTTTTCGGTAGTTGTATAGTTTTTCTGCGCGTCATCCAATGTCTTGCTCGCATTGAATATCGCATGAAGCTTCCTATCTTTCCTTTGTCCCAATACCGCTCCAATGGCTTGGTCGCTAGCATCACACATTAGCTCAAAGGGAAGGCTCCAATCCGGTGGTTGTATGATGGGCGCGGAAACTAGTGCTTCCTTCAAGGTATTGAAGGCTAGCAAGCATTCCCCTGAAAAAATAAAAGGAGTATCTTTAGCGAGCAAGGAAGTAAGCGGTCGGGCAATCGAGGCGAAATCCTTGATGAAGCGGCGGTAAAACCCCGCATGACCAAGAAAGCCTCTAATGCACTTGACATTAATAGGAGGAGGGAGTTTCTCGATTACCTCAATCTTTGCTTTATCTACCTCAATCCCTCTCGAGGAGACAAGGTGCCCGAGAACTATACCTTCCGTGACCATGAAGTGACACTTCTCCCAATTTAGAGTGAGATTGTTTTGTTGGCACCTTTTAAGGACTTTAGCAAGATTGGCCAAACAAGAGTCAAACTCACTTCCATAAACCGAAAAATCATCCATAAAAACTTCCATAATATTTTCAATATAATCGGAAAATATGGATGTCATACACCTCTGAAAGGTAGCGGGAGCATTACAAAGACAAACGGCATCCTACGGTAGGCATAGGTACCATAGGGACAAGTAAAAGTGGTCTTTTCTTGGTCATCTTCGTGCAAAGGGATTTGGAAGAATCTCGAATACCCATCTAGATAACAAAAGTATTTATATTTAGCTAGGCGTTCAAGCATTTGATCAATGAAGGGCAATGGGTAATGGTCCTTTTGGGTAGCTTTATTTAGTTTCCTATAATCGATGCACATTCAACATCCCGTGACGGTGCGTGTAGAAATGGGCTCACCTTTATCATTTTTTATAACTGTCATCCCCCCTTTCTTGGGGACGACGTGAACGGGGCTAACCCATCTACTGTCAGAGATTGGATAAATAATATCGGCGTCGAGCAATTTTAGGATTTCCTTTTTAACCACCTCTTTCATGTTCGGGTTTAACCGCCTTTGAGGCTCTATGGAGGTGGCGTCGGTATCTTCCAAATGGATCCTATGTGTGCAAAGCCTAGGGCTTATCCCTTTTAGATCGGAGATAGTGTAGCCAAGGACATCTTTGTGGCTCCTAAGAACGTCTAGGAGTCTCTCAAGTTGATCATGCGTGAGGTGGGAGTTAACTATCACCGGGAAAGTTAATTTACTACCCAAAAAGGCATACCTTAGATTCGGTGGTAATTGTTTAAGTTCTACCTCAAGAGGTGCCGCTCCTTCTACTTCATCAGGAATTAGGTCTTAATATTGTTGTTAATGATTTATTAAAACATAGCATGTCATTAAAATTCAAGTAATAAATTTTAATCATTTTTAATGGCTAACCTAAAAGGTTGTCTTGTGTTATCAAATAAGGGACAACATTAACAAGCCATTAAAATAAAGCTACACTAATTTATCGCATAAAGATAGTGCACAACTATTTAACATTTAAATATACTAAGTTTATCGCATAAACAATTTTAGATTTTTAAAATCAGTTTTAAAAATATCTTATAAATTTAAAACATTACTTTTAAAAATTTTTCATGTTCAAAAAATTTATCATATACAATTTTTAAACATCTAAAACATTTTAAACTTATCGCATAAATTTAAAGCCTTAAAATCAATTTTAAAATTTATCACATAAATTAAAAAAAACATCATTTTAAAAGTTCCATGCTTAAAAAATTTATCATATAAAAAATTTAAGGCATCCAAAATAATTTTAAACTTTTAAAGATTTAAATTATTACATAAATTTTAAAACGTCATTTTAAAATTTTCATGTTAAAAAAAAATAGAATTTTGAACTTCAAAAACATTTTTTAAAATTATCTAATAACTTAAAAAAATATTTAAAAGTTTTTAAAAAGCATTAAAAAATCGCAGTATCTAGATCGACTACGCAAACCTAGGCTCTGATACCACTGTTGGGGAATTTGCGGTCCCTTAGGGCACAAAAACTCTAGTCCCGTCCTAAGTCGGACGGAACATAGACAGAAAAATCATAGCAGCGGAAGAAAAACCTATGTTAACTAATTAACATGCAGTTAAAAACTATTTTTTAACTTAGCCCTAAGGTCCAAGACCCTATGCCAAGATCTATGCCGACTTGGGATGGATCTGACCATCCCAAGAAGGATCTAGCCTACTGCGATTAGACTAAACTAATGCTAATAAACTACTTTAATCACATACCTGGAATCTCAGCCCTGGAGCAGGCGAGATGTTCCGCGCCGTCTTCCGAGCTGCTCCCGTCCCACACCGAGCCGCTCCTTGAACCGCTCCCCGAACCGCTCCTCGAACCGCCCCGCATCCCGAGGCGATCAATCCCCGTGCCGCCGAGCCAACCACGCGCCGAAGAAAGTTTCACGCGAGTGAAACCTCCGCCAAGATTTCAGATCCAGAATCCGAACTCCTTTGTGGCTTTGCTAGAGCCCGCAGGAGTAAGGCAGAAATTTAGGGAGATAGAGAAATATTTATTTAAGCTTAGATCCGAGCGTGCTCCAACATTTACGAGAGCCGCTCAGATCTAGAGCTTGGGACGAGTTTTGAGAAAGGGGGGAGACCCCTATTTATATAGGCGGCGGACTCTCCCCTTTTCCCAAAATCCGATGTGGGACTAATTATTTGGGTTAGTTAAAATCAAGGTTGTTTACACTTCAAAAAGTGCAAACTTCCGTGAATTTTAACTCACTCACCGTTGAGCTTAAGATCGATACAACCTATCAATACGACAAGTGTTCAACGGTGAACGCATAGGAAAAAACCGTTCGTCAATCCGAGTTCGTTTGACCCTCCAATTGACCGTCCAAAGATCAGCCCAAGAAGCAATTTTCGCAAAACTGCAGCCGTCACACGAAGCACGCAGCACGCAGCCCTAGGGCTGCGTGCGGGGCCCACTGCGCCAGGCCCGTGCGCTGCACGTGCCTCGAGGCGCGTGCAGCGCATGCGCCTCAGCGCGCCCTGCAGGGGCGCGTGCCCCGCACGCGCCCAGCGGGCGCGTGCAGGGCACGCGCCCCGCGTGGGCGCGGGCGCCCCACGCGGGCGCGTGCAAAGCACGCGCCCACGTGGGCCCAGTGCCCACGCGGGCTGACATTGAATTGCCCGGCCATTTGGCCGGGCCTTGGGCTTCTGTGCCCTTTAATTTAATCAGCCCCCTTGGGCTGATGGGCTTTGGGGTTTGCACTGTTTTGGCCATAACTTTTATGTTTGGCGTCCGATTTGGACGTCGTTCAAACCTGTGTCTAGACCGGGACATTCCCGTCTTACCCGTGAACTTTTCCTTGCATTTTATTTTATTAAATATTGTATTAAACAATTTAATACGCATTTAATCGCTTTTGCATCAAATGCAAAATAGTCCCTATCTAAGCTTAAATTACCATATTGCATTAAATGCAATTATCTCTTCTTTTGCATCAAATGCAAATATTCTCCCTAACTAATTTCTACCTATTACTAGACGAAGCGTTGCACTCTGTGTGAGACCCTACAGCCTGACCCTTACAACAGGTTGGGCTCGAAGCCCTATACGGCAGTGACCACGAGCAGTGGTTGCCGTCCCTGCTTCAGGAATCATCATTATGCGGTTAACTCATTGACATGAGTATTGTCGGGACCACCGGACTGTTTCCGTGATGAATTCCGCAGTTATAGTCTCTTCGTCTTAAATCTGTCGTTCGGATCAAGTCTAGGGTACGGTCAAACTGTCAACCCCAATAACTTGACTCCGGTTAGTTTCTATCAATCTTTAGTCAATAAATATTGGACTTCTTCCAACATACTCTGCGCAAAGTTTTTACTAAAGACCGAACTAACTCTACGACACTAACTCCCATTGACCGGGAGAGACGAATCCTCTCTTGGTCATTACTCGCCTTGTACGTTTCGAGTGACACCCAATCAAAAGACCTTTCGACAGGCCTTGCTTCGAAGCTAGGTCAGTTGATCTAAGTGGCACCGTTCACGCACAGGTCCGTCAAAATGACCTCAAGTCAAAAGACCAACTATCCTATCATCACTCAGAGTTATCACTGACAGATTGGTCAATAAAACCATAAGATAACTCTAGTGGATCGTTCAGTGAACTCATTCTAATGAGCACATGTGTCTCGTCTTCGATTTCGCTAAGTCAAGCGATCATGAGATCATCGCCACCGCTAAACGGTGAAGATTAAGACACAATGGTCTATCCGATGTCTCGATATCCTTGTCTCGAAACATCTGCGACCACGAACCATTTTAGACTTATGCTACAGACGGTCAAACGTTTCTCCATGATCGAGATACTCATCTCGATACCCGTTTGACCTTGCATAAAGTCTCAGGACTTTACCTAAGTTGATATCTAATTATAACTACATTACAATATAACTTAGATAAATTATTACCAAACAGCTTACTGTTATTTCGAACAAGATGTTTGTGCTATTCACACAGGAATAAATGGCCTTGAGGGCACCATATTCCTACAAATATCACATGCAAAAATAAAGTATTATTGAGTATAGCTAGCACTTGCATGTATTTTCTACAAAGTAGACGATTCAAGTTCAAAGAAAATCATAATATAGACTTCACCATCATTGTGTAAGTGTAATAATATAAACATTAAATTACAAGGGAGATTCAATTTAGAGCATCAACCAAATCAATCCATATTTTCCAATTAACATGAATTTCACTAGGATTGATTTTTCCCACCTCATTAAAAATGAGTTCAATGTACCAAACCCCAAAACATAGCCTATAAGGACTCTTAGATGTGGGGTGGCATTGCTTGACGAGTAAAATATACCAATGCTAAAGATTACATATAAAGCATATGTTGGAACTCATGGGTAGTGTACTTGCCATGAATTGTATTCATTTTTCATACGGAGCAATTTTCATGTATTTTTTTCATTTACAATTCTTTTGTGCTCAATTTGTATTCATGGCAATACACATCATATCCCTTAGATAATTCAGTTTTTATTCATCCTATATTCACTTTTCAACATTCAACAAAAGAATCTCCAAAAGTACAACAAGTTTAATATTCGTGGAAGTGCGTATGTAGGTGTAGAAATCAAATTAATCATTTCATGAAGCATGTCATAGCTACAAAATAGATTCTAACATACGCATGTAGCTATAATAGTAATACAATGATTTCTACAAGGATATGAATGAAAATTCAAGAGATACCACTTATAATGAATCATAAGGAGGTACTTCTTAAGCACAATTTTTTTTATTTTGGTTTTTTCATTTTTTTTGTTTTTCTTTTATAAGGAACTAAAAATAAACCTAAAAAGCAAACAAACAAGCATACAAACAAAGATTAAAGCAAGCACACACAAAAACTATGAATGTATGCAATGAATGCAAAGAGGGAAAAGAAATATACCTTTGCATCGCTATTTGACTAAGGAGCTAAAAGAACGAAACTTTCAATTCATTGTTCCTTGCCAAATCTCCACCTCACCTACATGAAAGGTGTTAAGTGTGACCTTGGAATCCAACAAGGTCCACTAGTGTTAGCCATTGAAGTTTTAGGAACCCACTGACCGGCCCCCACCGGGCGCGCGTCTGCGCCGGATGTTGTGCAATGATGCGAACGGGGGCGCTGGGAATTTAAATATTTGTAACCGTAAGCGCACGGTGTTGTAGTGTGGCTTGGGGGTCGAACACAGGGAGGCGAGGATGTGCTTGTGTCAAAGAGGATCAAAATCACCCCGTGGGCGAGCTAGCCCGGATCGAATGATGGGTTGTCACGGTAAAGGAATGCAAGGTATAGACAATATGAAGGAAAAACCCGGGACTTTGGTTTAGACCCCAACGAGCGACTCTCGCCGATACGACCTACGGGTAGGATGGCGAACGGAATTAGGGTCTAATGGTGAGACGTTGCCTCTAAAAGTGGTACCGGCATCCCATGGGCCCGATATTCCGGTCGGTGCCCAGGAAGATACGCCGGACTTCCCGGGTTCGATCAGTGGGCACTCCCGTGTCCATTAACACTGATCGACTCTGGGAGCACTAAGCTCGCAACGATAACTCCCAACGTCTCATCATGCCGCTCCCGCGCGCTAGGATTCGCCGTCTACGCTAAGAGCGTGAGCTATGGCTAGGGAGTCAACTGCCAAGTTTATTCCCCCTTGGCCCAACGGTCAAAGGCGGTTTTTTTCCAGCCGATGACAATAAAACACCCCGCGTAACCGTTAGATTCCTAATCCCTATCGATTTCCTAACCCTATGGACGCATCGGGAAGAACCTACGAAGGGGTTTCCGCCAAAATCCCGGATTTGGGAACTACTCACAAATATTCATTAAAAAGCGATCTAAATGAAAATGTACCGTCAAAATCATAATAAGATAATAGAAATGCTGTCACGACCCGCTTCCCTAAAATGGAGGCGAGACGTGAAAAGGTCCGCACGGGAGTGGAGCGGTGAAGCCCCAAACCCGATAAGCGTCAATTTAGTATAAGCAGGTCCCTGTAATTGCAATCGAAACAACAATAATAATAATATGAGACAGAAAAGAAACACCAATCCCAAGGGTTGTCCACAAAATATTCAACATCACAGAAAAGCCACCAGGCTAAAAAGAAAGAGTCTAAGGCCCAGAACAAGGCCAAACAAAAGCAACGACATAAATAAGTATAGGTGCCACGCACCGATAACAAAACAACTGTTTAACAAAATTTAAAACACAACGGAGACACTAGGACTGGTCCCCAGTGTCCACGTACTCCCCGTCCAACACGGGCTCAAGCTCAGCGTCCGCAAACACCTCACCCTCAGCGGGCAACTCAGGCTCAAGGTCTAACATGCGTCACCCAAAAGAGAGAGGGGCACATGTCAGCAAGTCTAAAGGACTTGGGAAAGGAAACTGAAAGTAAGGCAACTAGCAACCTAACAGTTTAGTATGCATGACATGGCAGTTACAACATGAGTGCACAATTTAAAACATGGCAAGACAATTTGTTCATGAGAGCAATCATCGGGACAAGACAAGACAAGAGTAGCTACGCTACTATCAATCAATCCACATTGTTTTGCAAGTGTTTACGCCCTTCGCTGAATGGTAAAACATGTCAGACCGATCGGCACTAAACACAATTCACATTTCACGGCTGTTTTGTAGATGTTTACGCCCTTCGCTGAATGGCATAGCATTTCAGTCCGATCGGCACTAAACACTACCCCACCCCAAAGGGTTTACGCCTTACAACTGCAGTTGTTGATCAAACAGACCCCCAGTTGAATGGCCGCTTAACCCTCACCCCATCCCGCACTAAACAAGCCAGGGTCCCTGTACATGAGCCCAGCTAGTGAGCCAGGGTTGCCCCGCACGGGAGCTTGTTTCTTAATTCACGATTCAATATCGAGCGTTGGGGTTTCCAACTCATTATGCTCGCTTCTGGTCACGAGCCAGGAAACACAAGCATTCGTAGCAAAGCTACGCAATCACAGAAACACTTAAAGAATGCAATGACATGACATTTGATTTGCGTACCGTTAAGGGAAAGTAAACATGACATGGTATTTGTGCAACATGCTAAATGTCGGAACTAGCTTCGTTGTCAAGCTAGTTCCCCAATTTGCGCCTAGGCGAGTATCATTTCGTCGCCTAGCCTCTTTTACGCCTACAACATGCAAACGGCCTAAAACATGGCCTAAACCCTAAGTGGCAAGTTTCACTTGCCTAGCACCGGAAATGATGACCACTTCGTCACACGGATGCCAACCTACGGGGAAATCGCTGTTTTGGGGGGACCAATCAACAAACCACATGAATTATTATTAGGGTTTCATAAAAATATATCTAAGTTACAAAAACAACGGTAGATCGATTTCTTACCGAGAGGAGGCGGAAGAAATACTCCGGGGAACCCTAGGACCAGATCTGGAAATGATTGGGGAAGTTTGGAGAAACTAGGGTTTTGGGGGATTTTGGGGATTTGATGGATTTTGGTGAGATTTTGGGGAAGATTAGAAGTAGATAGGGTGAATGGATGGATTGGATGATGATTCTAGGGCTTGGAATGGAGGATTGAAGCTTGGAGGAAGATGGGGGCTTAGAGGGGAAGAAACTAGGGCTTAGGGTCGTGTTGGAGAAGAAGAAAACGAATGGGTTGGGTATTTATAGGTTGAGCTGGCGGCTGCCCAGAAATTAGGGTTTTAACACAGACTAGTCGGTCAAAGAACAACCACTGACCGAATAGTTTGGCAACTAGTCGGTCGGTCGACCAACGCAGACCGACTAAGTGTAAACAGTAACTCCTGAACGAAAATAGGATTTAGAGTTAGTCGGTCCATGAACAAGTACTGACCGACTAGTTTAGCAACTAGTCGGTCGATGAACGTTCTTAGACCGACTAAGAGTAAACAGTAACTCAACTAAAATTAAGATGATGTGTTAGTCGGTTCAAGAAGCATTGCCGACCGACTAGTTTGCAACCTAGTCGGTCAACAGCTCTTCTTAGACCGACTAACGATAAACAGTAACTCCTGAGAAAATTTAGAAAGCTCACTAGTCGGTCCAAGAAGGATTTCCGACCGACTGGATCGTCATCTAGTCAGTCGGTGCCCCTTCTTATACCGGCTAATGATCACCAAAAGTTCCGATACGGAGCGCGAGGCCCCGTGATCGAATCCTACGATATGACCTTTATGACCTTTATGAAGCCCGTCACAAACGACGTACTTCGAAATCGACGATCCTAAGGAAGAATCGAGAAAATACGACGAATCGATCGAAAATGAAAGTTACGGAGACGAAAACCACACAAGAGGAGAAAATCCACCAAAACATATATTATATTATAATAAATTCAGATACAAGAAAACCAGTCGTTACATCCTCCCCAACTTAAGAAAAATTCCGTCCTCGGAATTTCCGAATACTCACGAGTCCGGAAACAAAAGTGGGTAGCGCTCTCGCATCTCATCTTCTCTCTCCCAGTAGACTCTCCCGGCGAACCGTGCCGCCACATCACTCTAACAAGATCGACGACCTTGTTTCGAAGCGACTTCTGACGCCTGTCCAGAATCTGCACCGGATACTGGTCATACGTCAAATCCGAGCGAACGGCGATCTCCGAGAAATCCACGACATGAGATGGATCGCTAATGTATCGACGAAGCTGCGACACATGGAAAACATTGTGAACTCCTTCCAAAGATGGCGGCAAAGCCAAGTGATACGCTACCTCGCCAACCCTCTCCAAAACATCAAATGGTCCAATGTATCGCGGGCTCAACTTCCCACGCTTCCCAAAACGAATCACACCATGATTCGGGGAAATCTTCAAGAACACATGGTCGCCCGGCTGAAATTCCAAAGGACGACGTTTAGCATCAGCCCAATGCTTAAAACGGTCCTGAGCAATCCTCAACCTCTCCCGAATATTCCTGACGATATCCACGGCCTCCACGATCATCTCAGGTCCCAACAACTCCCGATCACCAACGTCATCCCAACTCAATGGCGATCGACATTTCCTCCCATAAAGAGCGGCGAAAGGCGCCATGCCAATACTCGCCTGGAAGCTGTTGTTGTAGGAAAACTCCACCAAATGCAGATGGTCCTCCCACGAACCCTTGAAATCCAACATGCACGCCCTCAGCATGTCTTCCAAAATCTGAATCGTCCTCTCGGACTGGCCATCCGTCTGCGGATGGTACGCCGTGCTGAAACTTAGACGCGTACCCAAACTCTTCTGTAAACTCTGCCAAAACTGAGATGTGAACCTCGTGTCTCTGTCCGACACGATACTCACGGAGACTCCATGAAGTCGCACGATTTCCTCCATATATCTCCTCGCTAGCACCTCCGTGGACTGTCCCACTCGGAACGGAATAAAGTGCGCAGATTTGGTCAATCGATCCACGATCACCCAAATCGCGTCATTCTGCTTCGGACTCCGAGGTAGTCCAGTCACGAAATCCATAGTGATGTGTTGCCACTTCCACTCCGGAATCGAAAGCGGTTGTAGCAACCCGGCCGAACGCTGATGCTCCGCCTTCACTTGCTGGCAAACCAAACACTTGGCTACACTCCGAGCCACGCTCCTCTTCATACCATGCCACCAATAATTCAGACGAAGATCCTGGTACATCTTGGTGCCACCAGGATGCACAGAATACGGCGAACTGTGTGCCTCCACCATCAACTCCTCTCTGATATCCCCAGCCGGCACACACAACCTGGCTCCAAACCTCAGCGAGCCATCCTCATGAATCAAAAAGTCAGTCCGCAGACCGGCTTCCACCTGCTCCCGAATCCTTACCAACTTCGGATCTCCGGCCTGGCCAGCCTTAATCCGATCCACGATCGTCGACTGTACCTGCATGTACATCAACGAAGAAGCCTCCCCAAGAAGAACAATCTCCACGCCAGACTCGCAAAAATCCTGCTGCAATCTCCACTGCGAGGTCAAAATCATCACCGCTGGAAGCCTACTCAGCGCATCAGGAACCACATTCACCTTGCCAGGGTGGTACTGCAAATCAATCTCATAATCCGCCATAAGCTCCAACCATCGACGCTGTCGCATGTTGAGCTCCTTCTGAGTGAAAATATACTTCAAGCTTTTGTGATCGGTGAAAATCTTCACTTTCTCACTCAACAAGAAGTGCCTCCAAATCTTAAGAGCAAACACAACGGCAGCCAACTCCAAATCATGCGTCAGATAATTCTTCTCATAAACCTTAAGATGACGAGACGCATACACCACAACATGCCCGTGCTGATGCAACACACAACCGAGACCTTTGCCAGAAGCATCGCAAAAGATCTCAAATCCACCGCTGCGATCAGGCACGACAAGAATAGGGGCACTCGTCAACCTCTCCTTCAGAATACCAAAAGCACTCTCACAATCACCCGACCAAACATAAGCAACATCCTTCCGCGTCAACCTGGTCATCGGCTCAGCAATACGAGAAAAGTCCTTAATGAACCGACGATAATATCCCGCCAAACCAAGGAAACTCCGAATCTCAGATGCAGACGACGGAACAGGCCACTCCCTGATAGCCCTAATCTTCTCGGGATCCACAGAAATACCATCTCCAGTCACCACATGCCCCAGAAAAGCAACTCGATCCAGCCAAAACTCGCACTTCGAAAACTTAGCATACAAACGATGATTCCTCAAAATTTCCAACACCGTCCTCAAGTGCGATGCATACTCTTCCTCCGACTTCGAATAGATCAGAATGTCGTCGATAAAGATAACGACAAACTTATCCAAAAAGTCGTAGAAAATCAGGTTCATCAGATTCATGAAAACTGCGGGCGCGTTAGTTACGCCGAAAGGCATAACCACAAACTCATAGTGTCCATACTTCGTCCTGAACGCTGTCTTCGGAACATCATCCCTCTTCACCTTCAACTGATGGTAACCACTCCTCAAATCCAGTTTAGAAAACACCCTCGAACCTCCAAGCTGATCAAAAATATCATCAATGCGAGGCAACGGGTATTTATTCTTAATGGTTACCGCATTCAATCCCCGATAGTCCACGCACATGCGACGCGAACCATCCTTCTTCTTAACCAGCAACACCGGTGCTCCCCACGGAGACACACTAGGATTAATATAACCCTTCAGCAACAGCTCATCCAACTGCTTCCGCAACTCTTCCAATTCAGCAGGTGCCATACGATACGGCGCCTTCGAAATCGGCTGCGCACCTGGAACGAGGTCAATAGAAAATTCCAGAGCTCGATCAGGCGGTAATCCAGACATCTCCTCGGGGAAGACGTCGCCAAAATCTCGCACCACAGCTGGCCAATCCAGCTCCATCTGCATAACTACAGCCTCCACCGGCCTGGCCCGAAATCTGACAGGACCAAGCGAACTGCTACCACGACTGAACTCAAATACTGGATGTCCGGGAATCTCAAACACCACCTTCTTCCTCCTACAGTCGATCGTAGCATAGAAGCTCGCAAGCCAATCCATCCCAAAGACCGCTTCGTAGTTGGTGATGTTGTGGACAATAAAATCAGCATAAAGCTCATGTCCACAAACCACCACAGAGCAAGGACTGCACCCACGATGCACCGTGACTACTCCATTCCCTGTGACGATATTCCAACTCTTGGAGAGAGGGGACGTCGACAAGGAATGCTTCTCCATGAAGCTCTGGGCCAAAATGCACATTGACGCACCTGAGTCAAAGAGGACTCGGGCAGGGAACGTGCAAACCAAAACCACACCTAACAAACAGTCTAATCGATCAAATCTTATTCTAGCAACACCACACACAAGCATTCATGTAATTTAACAATCAATTAATTAAGGAAGGAACAATCTAGATCGAAATTTACCTGCAATGACCTCATCCATGGCCAAAACCTCCTCCTCGGTCATCAGAAAAGCCTGCCTCCTCGGCGGAACAGCCTGCCGAAAAGCCTGCCCCTGTGGAACAAGAGCCGCTCCACGTCCAGCAGGAACAGGCGCTCGCTGCTGCAACGGCTGAGCTGCAACAGGAGCCCTCCGCAGCGGACCCGCATGCCGACAATCCCTCGCGACGTGGGAGGCATCACCGCAAACCAGACACTGGCCCAAAAACTTCCGGCACTGATCCTTGATATGGCCAGGCTTGCCGCAGAAATGGCAAGACTTCAGAATAGGCCCTCCCGGCCTCTTAAACTGAGCGGACTGATTAGGCCTGAGTCCAGGTCTAACCACAGCCCTCGCCTGTTCCACAGGCCTCCTCACAGCACCAACAACAAACCCCTTCCTCTGGTTCACAAGCAGCTCCTGCCTCTTGGCAGCGACCAAAACCTTCTGATAAGATTCTCGGTCAGAAGAGGTCACAAAGCTCTGGAGCTCTGAAGCAAGCCCCTGCAGAAACCTCTGAGCTCGCTCCTCAGCGTCCTGCACCATCTTTGGTGCAAACCGACTAAGCCTCATGAACTCCTGGTGGTACATGTCCACCGACGAGTTCCCCTGCTTCAGATCGATAAAACGCTGCAGCATCTCTTCCCTGGCAGCCTTCGGGAAAAACTCACCATCAAATCTGGCCTTGAAGGTAGCCCAGACAATCGGCTCAACCAACATCTTTTCCTCAGCATCCCACCAATTCCTGGCGTTATCCTTCAGCTGGCGCTTCGCCAAGTCAACCCAACTCACTTCGTTGACCTTGGACATCTTCAGATTGTCCTCAATATTCCTCATCCATTCATCAGCAGCTAGCGGACCTTCGGTTCCATCAAAATACGCCGGACCCAACTCTCTGAACTGCTTCGCCCCGGGCTCAGGGCGAGGGGTCTCCACCACCCGAGCAGCTCGAGTCACCGGAGCATTCTGCACCTGCAGAAGCACACCCTGCTGAACCTGCATCATCTGCAACATCATCCTCATCATCTCCCCATTAGTGGGCTCCCGCTCAGGCTCCTCGTCGTGAGGGGGCGCACCACTACCACCACCTCGGGTGATCCGTCTTCCTGCCATCTAATGACGCAGAAAACGAAACAATTAGACTCATAACTTAGGGCTCAGGGGTCGAAATTATTTGTTGGACAATCTTATATCATTATCGTTATCCCGATAATCGCAGTTACAGAGGACCTGCATGGGCCACCACTAAAACCTGTCACGACCCGCTTCCCTAAAATGGAGGCGAGACGTGAAAAGGTCCGCATGGGAGTGGAGCGGTGAAGCCCCAAACCCGATAAGCATCAATTTAGTATAAGGAGGTCCCTGTAATTGCAATCGAAACAACAATAATAATAATATGAGACGAAAAAGAAACACCAATCCCAAGGGTTGTCCACAAAATATTCAACATCACAGAAAAGCCACCAGGCTAAAAAGAAAGAGTCTAAGGCCCAGAACAAGGCCAAACAAAAGCAACGACATAAATAAGTATAGGTGCCACGCACCGATAACAAAACAACTGTTTAACAAAATTTAAAACACAACGGAGACACTAGGACTGGTCCCCAGTGTCCACGTACTCCCCGTCCAACACGGGCTCAAGCTCAGCGTCCGCAAACACCTCACCCTCAGCGGGCAACTCAGGCTCAAGGTCTAACATGCGTCACCCAAAAGAGAGAGGGGCACATGTCAGCAAGTCTAAAGGACTTGGGAAAGGAAACTGAAAGTAAGGCAACTAGCAACCTAACAGTTTAGTATGCATGACATGGCAGTTACAACATGAGTGCACAATTTAAAACATGGCAAGACAATTTGTTCATGAGAGCAATCATCGGGACAAGACAAGACAAGAGTAGCTACGCTACTATCAATCAATCCACATTGTTTTGCAAGTGTTTACGCCCTTCGCTGAATGGTAAAACATGTCAGACCGATCGGCACTAAACACAATTCACATTTCACGGCTGTTTTGTAGATGTTTACGCCCTTCGCTGAATGGCATAGCATTTCAGTCCGATCGGCACTAAACACTACCCCACCCCAAAGGGTTTACGCCTTACAACTGCAGTTGTTGATCAAACAGACCCCCAGTTGAATGGCCGCTTAACCCTCACCCCATCCCGCACTAAACAAGCCAGGGTCCCTGTACATGAGCCCAGCTAGTGAGCCAGGGTTGCCCCGCACGGGAGCTTGTTTCTTAATTCACGATTCAATATCGAGCGTTGGGGTTTCCAACTCATTATGCTCGCTTCTGGTCACGAGCCAGGAAACACAAGCATTCGTAGCAAAGCTACGCAATCACAGAAACACTTAAAGAATGCAATGACATGACATTTGATTTGCGTACCGTTAAGGGAAAGTAAACATGACATGGTATTTGTGCAACATGCTAAATGTCGGAACTAGCTTCGTTGTCAAGCTAGTTCCCCAATTTGCGCCTAGGCGAGTATCATTTCGTCGCCTAGCCTCTTTTACGCCTACAACATGCAAACGGCCTAAAACATGGCCTAAACCCTAAGTGGCAAGTTTCACTTGCCTAGCACCGGAAATGATGACCACTTCGTCACACGGATGCCAACCTACGGGGAAATCGCTGTTTTGGGGGGACCAATCAACAAACCACATGAATTATTATTAGGGTTTCATAAAAATATATCTAAGTTACAAAAACAACGGTAGATCGATTTCTTACCGAGAGGAGGCGGAAGAAATACTCCGGGGAACCCTAGGACCAGATCTGGAAATGATTGGGGAAGTTTGGAGAAACTAGGGTTTTGGGGGATTTTGGGGATTTGATGGATTTTGGTGAGATTTTGGGGAAGATTAGAAGTAGATAGGGTGAATGGATGGATTGGATGATGATTCTAGGGCTTGGAATGGAGGATTGAAGCTTGGAGGAAGATGGGGGCTTAGAGGGGAAGAAACTAGGGCTTAGGGTCGTGTTGGAGAAGAAGAAAACGAATGGGTTGGGTATTTATAGGTTGAGCTGGCGGCTGCCCAGAAATTAGGGTTTTAACACAGACTAGTCGGTCAAAGAACAACCACTGACCGAATAGTTTGGCAACTAGTCGGTCGGTCGACCAACGCAGACCGACTAAGTGTAAACAGTAACTCCTGAACGAAAATAGGATTTAGAGTTAGTCGGTCCATGAACAAGTACTGACCGACTAGTTTAGCAACTAGTCGGTCGATGAACGTTCTTAGACCGACTAAGAGTAAACAGTAACTCAACTAAAATTAAGATGATGTGTTAGTCGGTTCAAGAAGCATTGCCGACCGACTAGTTTGCAACCTAGTCGGTCAACAGCTCTTCTTAGACCGACTAACGATAAACAGTAACTCCTGAGAAAATTTAGAAAGCTCACTAGTCGGTCCAAGAAGGATTTCCGACCGACTGGATCGTCATCTAGTCGGTCGGTGCCCCTTCTTATACCGGCTAATGAGCACCAAAAGTTCCGATATGGAGCGCGAGGCCCCGTGATCGAATCCTACGACTCCTAGGCTTGATCTAATAGTTAGATATGACCGTTATGAAGCCCGTCACAAACGACGTACTTCGAAATCGACGATCCTAAGGAAGAATCGAGAAAATACGACGAATCGATCGAAAATGAAAGTTACGGAGACGAAAACCACACAAGAGGAGAAAATCCACCAAAACATATATTATATTATAATAAATTCAGATACAAGAAAACCAGTCGTTACAAATGCACTGGTCGTAAAACAATTAAGATAATTCTAAAGTTTTACAAAGATCCTAAAACTTACAAAAACTGGAAAATTGCAGCCGTCACAAAATGAAGAAAACAGTAAAAAATAACCAACTCCCGAATCTGGGAAACCTAGGGTTCTATTTATAGAAAATGACATCACCCGATCGGTTGACAAGTCAACCGGTCGGGTGAGCCGCTTCACAAAATTACATCGAAATGCGGGGTTTCACCCGGTCATAATGAACCGGTTGGTTGGATCTTGGAAGCGGTCGGTTGGATCTTGGTGCCGACCGGTTGGATCTTGGTGCCGATCGGGTGAGGAGAACGGTTGGATCTTTGAGTCTTGGCTGTTGAAATTCAGCTACAGGTGAACCGATCGGGTGAAGGTCACCCGATCGGTTGGCAATCAGCTTCGAATTTCTAGAGACTTTGAGCTTTTGACCCGGTCACTGAACCGACCGGGTGACTTCTCGTGAGCTCCAAGCTGCGCCCGGGTGGTGCACACGTGCATCACCCGATCGGTTGAAGATGACCAACCGACCGGGTGAGGGGCTGAAAGATGCAATCTTCGTCGTTTGACCCCCTGGATCACGCGTGACTCCTCCCGTTGCTCCGGGGACACATGGTATCATCGTTTTATGCCCCAAATACCAGTAAACTCCTGTAAAACACAGAAAATACGGAAAAGTGAAAGAAAACAAGAAAACACAAGAAAACACGGGAAAACGAATATAAGACGGCGGTAAAATACGGAAAAACACGGAAGAAAACGTGCGTAAATATATGAAATATAAACGCACGTCAAAATCCCCAAAGCTGATCTATTCCTCGTCCTCGAGGAAGACGAGCGAGAGTAGGAGCTCGGAGGGGAAAAATAGAGAGAAAGAGAGAAAAAGGAAACTCTATAACCTAGATCGCCTATCAGGGCCAACAAAATCGAAAACGAAACACCAAGCAAGCAAACGCCAAATCACATCACTAAACGAAGGAGTATGAGTCCAGACAAGTGCCGTGGGCCCATGCGGTGAAGCGCGAGTGAGTGTGGTCGTGCGCTAGCAGTCTGTATCATTATCTACGATGTGGGATAAAGCTCGATATACACAAATCCAGGAAACGACCCAAATATCGATTCGAATTGAATAAAGCGGTGAATATATAGTTCAAGCATGCATGAGAATAGAGAGAATCGAAACATATCATGCGTCGGGGACTCCACAACTAGGGTTAAGGAAATCACTCCACTATAGCCTAGATAATAGCTAAAACAGTTCCTAAGCCAAGTGTTTTCGAAACCGATGGGGGTTGAGATGATGTGGAGTAGAACACTCAGTGCAAATTCTCGCCTTCCCTTTATTCTCGGCAAGTAGGAAAATATTCACACGGAAATTTTGTGGGTTTTGGGTATTTGTATATTTTTTTTGATTTTTGGCTATACAATTTTTTTTCTTTTCTTTTTGGGTTTTTTTTCTTTTCTCTTTTTTTTGGATTTTTCGGGTTTTTGGGCTACACACATGCGTACTCTCCCAAGTGGGAGAACGGTACACGACGAGGGGATTTGTACCAAGTAAAACAAAAAAGAAGTCGAAATCTAAACACTTGGGCAAAGGAAACTATTCTCGCTAATTAGAGCATGTGCTAAATGGGTTATCCTAGTCCTTAATTGTGGAATCCCGACACATGCGAAATGAAGCGTACGATATATATAGCATGCAGAAGAAGCAGACCGTAGAAATAAGTACCGCATATTCATATCGAAACATGGTAATCTAGGGGTCATTCCTGGACAGGTATATAAAGTAAATCACAAAGTAGAAGCACACCGCACGGCTAGGCACGACACACGACTCACAAAAAAGCTAAGTGGACACACGATGCATGAAATGCAGGGGACTCGTTATCCTAAGGTTAGTGAGTGTCATTATCGATGCTATGCTAGGTGTGTGTGATTTTGTGGCAATTCATCATAGGGTTCATCTCTAGGAGAAAGAGATAAAAAAGAAGAAAAGAAAAATTAAAAACACGATGAAAATGACACAAAAATGAAAAAAGAAAGACTCAAATGACGCACAAAGTGCGACTCCCCCAAGCTGAAGCTTGCATTGCCCTCAATGTAATAAGAGTGAGTACGGGAGGGCAATGAAAATGGGGGGGGATACGCACAGACACAAAAAGACAAGAAAAACTAGAAAAACACAGATACGAAAATGAAAATAGAGAAAAATCAAAATCAAACCACACGACACGAAAATAGAAAATGAAAGAAAGAAAAATGATACGACACGACAAGGATAAAACAAGCACACACAACCAAAGAGAAAACAAAACACGACAACACAGCAAAACAGACTTCCCCCAAACTAGACATGACGATGCTAGCAATGAGATATGAACGTGAAAGTGCAGGGATATGCAAGGGGGATGTCAAGAAAGTGAAAGAAAAGAAAAATAAAAAGGAAGTGATGCGACACGTGAATGGGTCCTCCCCCTAGCAGTGACAAAGCAGGGCCCCACAAAGACAGATGGGCACAAACATAGGGGGGACAAAAGCAGGATGGGAAAAAAATCAAGCAGGGGCACCGCCCTCTGGGGGTGGTGATGGGGGCCTGTGCTGGGGACCAGGAGTCATGGGGGGTGGAATGTGGAGCTCGGAGACATCGGGTGGATCTTCACGGATGTGGCGAATGAAGCTTTGAAGAAAGGGTAGGTCTCGGTCGACGGACTCCTGAGTTATCCGCCCACCATGTCCAGCTAGGAGGATCATGGCAGCGAATCAGTCGGATTGGTCGTCGTCTTGGAATGACGGATCTCCAATGTAAGCGGGGGAAGTGGTGTGTGGGGTGGTAGATGAATTGGTGGTTGTGGATTGAGCGGGGGGTTGTGTGCAACGAGCGCGACGGGTGGGCCTAGGGTTGGAAGAGTTGGCGTCGGTGGGCTTACCACGGCGGGGAGGCATTGTGCGGGAGTCGTGTGTGTGTGTGAGTATGCAAAATACAATGAATAAACACAAACACGACCAATGAGAAAAATGGAATATTTGGGGCAAAATAAAAATTAAGCTAAGGAGCGAGTTTACCAAAATGAGATGAAGATCGTTGCTCGTAAACGCCCCCAATGCTACTCGATAGGATCAAGTGTGAATCCGCGGCAATCTCTTCAGTAAATTTCGAAATTGGGGGAGAATGGGTAAAAGTTAGGGTTTTGTGTGCGGGTGGAATCGAGGAGGATGGAGAGAAATCGATGGAGAGATGGATAGGGAGAGGGGGGGTCGATTGGGGTTGATTTAGGGGAAGAACGAGGTCAGGCGCAAGAGGAGAAGGCGAAACGTCGGTCTGGGATTTGAAAATGGGCGAGGGAGGATCGAACGGGCGGGTCGGGGGTATTTATAGGTTTTAAGTCGAACCGGTCAGGTGAGTTGTCACCCGATCGGTTAACTTTAGGTCGAAATTTGATGCTGAAAAATCGCTACAAGCGACCCGATCGGTTGAGAACTCAACCGATCGGTTCGCCGCTCCACACATTTTCCCGAGAACTCAGAGTTTCTCACCCGGTCCCTTAACCGGTCTCGCATATTGTCACCCGGTCGGTTGACAAATCCTGAAATTTTCCCGAGAGTTTCCCCAGGTCACCCGGTCTGCTCACCCGGTCTCATCTTTCTCCACCCAGTCGGTTCATTTGGTGACAGACACAGCCGTTAGCTGATACATCCCAACCGATCGGGTGAGTTATCACCCGATCGGTTGGGGCCTTGTTTTCTGTAAAAACCCAAAATCGCCTAAGTTTCACGACGAGAGTTCTTGCGGCTGGATTTATTTATAAAAATAGATAAAATAAAGTTATGAAAAAGTCCTAAAAAGCGGAAGTAAAAGTTTAGAGCATGGGTTGCCTCCCATGAAGCGCTTTTGTTTAACGTCGTTTAGCTCGACGCCCGTTGATGATGTTCATGGTGGGCGATACGGGTGATGCCCAAAGTCCGGCATCTCTTCAACTCCAGAGCTTGTGGCTATTGGTGTAGTCGACGGTTGTAAAAAGATTTGCTCGACTACCCTCCCTTTGTCGACAGGATCCAAGGGCTTCTCCCTCAAATTGGCGTCTACCGACATCTTTTTCAGGATCCGGACCTCATCACTGGTGAGGTCCATGGTTCTTTCCCCTTTCTCCTCGTAGGAGGAGACTTAGGGAATCCGGGAGGGATCACATGTCACGCGACCGCCTCATTAGAAACTTCATTCTTTGGGGAGCCAACTTGCTCTCCAAGGTCCCCCAAGTTATCGGGGGGATTCCTCGAGAGCACTTCCCAGGCACTTGTTTCAATAGCTCTATCTTCTTCGTTCTCCAGCATATTGGTACTAGGATGGTCCGGGGGATTCGGATGCTTCATCGACAAGCTTAAGTCAAATTCGACTCTTTCTTGGCCCACATTGAGGGAAAGCTTCCCATTCTTCACGTCTATCAACACTCTGGCGGTTGCCATAAAGGGCCGTCCAAGAATAATTTGGGTATGCTTGTCTTCCGGCATGTCCATTACCACAAAATCAACCGGTACATGTACTCCTTTCACATCGACGGGGAGGTCATCCACTACTCCCACCGGGTACTTGACCGAACGGTCAGCAAGTTGTAATGTCATGCCGGTGGGCTCTAAGTCTCCGATCCCTATTCTCTTGTACAACGATAGGGGAATTAAGCTGACGCTCGTGCCAAGATCGACGAGCGCCCTCTAGATTTGTACTTCCCCAATAGAGCAAGGGATGGAGATACTTCCGGGGTCCTTGAGCTTGGGCGGATTTGCGCGCTGAATGAGTACGCTGCACTCCACCGTTAACACGACCTTCTCTTTTCTAGATCCCCGTATCACCAAGTCTTTCAGAAATTTGGCATATGAGGGAATTGTCTCGATGGCCTCGAGGTAGGGGATTTGTAAGCTCAGATCTTTCACCATGGCAAAGAATTTGCCATACTTCTCATCGATTTTGGCTTTGGCAAGCCGTTATGGGAAAGGCACAACGGGCTTGAACACTCTTAGGTTCCCTTCCTCATCCTTCTTCTTCTCCTCTCTATGATCTCCCTCTGGAGTAGTTGGCTTTGATGACGAAGCACCATCGTCATTTAATTTCTCAGTTGGTCGTTCCACGACCAACGGTGCTTCCGGTCCTTTGGGGGGCTCTCTCGTAGGTATTTGAGTTCCGCTCCTCAAGACAATGGCAGACACGTTCTCATGCTCATGTGTGAGCGCCAAGGTCCGATTTACCCCCGTAGGGTTCACCTCAGGCTGTGGCGTTAGTAAATTCTGCGGTCTCTGAAGGTTCGCCACTTGCAACCCCAGCTGGGTCACCTGATCAGTGAGGACTCTCTGTCCCATCTCCAACTTCAGATTTATCTTCTCCTGATTGGCGATGTATTGAGTCAAGAGGGACTCAACCGGAGAAATGGCCCTCTGCTGGCCATATTGCTGCTGGGTGGCCTACTGATTCCTAGGAGCTTACTGTTGATAATGTGGCAGAGGTTGTTGCTGCTGAAATTGCTGCTGGGGCCTAGCCGGCTGATATGTCTGCTGTTGTTGTTGAGCCGGCTGTTGATAAGGCGCCCGGTAACTAAGGTTCGGATGATTCCGGTTGTTTGGAGAGTAGGCCGGATTTGAGTTGGTTCATGGTGGAAATGGCGCATTCCCTGTAGGATTGTAAAATAATGTGCTCGCCTGATCCAACGGTGGTGAGATGTCACCATCGTCAAACTCTCCAAATACTTCAGATTCCACTGCAGCAATCTGTTGAGTACCGGCGCCACCAGTGCCTACCATCAATGCAGAGATCTGGGTTGACAGCAAGTCAAACTTGCTTGACAATTTGTCGACGTCTTCGACTCTATGGATGCCCCCAGATCTTGGTGTTGCTCTCTTGTCATGCCCCGCTTCCCTAAAATGGAGGCGAGACGTGATTAGGTCCGCTCAAACGTGGAGCTGTGAAGCTGCACGCCTGATAAGCGTCAATTTAGTATAAGCAGGTCCCTGTAATCGCAAAAGGAACAACAACAATAAAAATAATAAAGAGACGGAAACGAAATACCAATCCCAAAGTTTGTCCACAAAATATTCAACATCACAGAAAAGCCACCAGGCTAACAGGAAAGAGTCTAAGGCCCAGAACAAGGCCAAACAAAAGCAACACAAAAATAACAGAGTATCAAACTAGGCGCCACGCACCGAGAACTAAGCAGTCTAACAAAAGTAGCCAAACAAAGACACTAAGACTGATCCCCAGTGTCAACGTAGTCCTCGATCAACGCGGGCCCTGACTCAGCATCAGCGAACACCACGTCCTTAGCAAGTAACTCGGGCTCAGGCTCTAACATGTGTCACCCAAAAGAGAAAAGGGGCACATGTTAGCTAGTCGGAAGACTTGTGCAAGGAAACGGAAAGAAAGGTAAACTAACAACCTAGCAGTTAAAGTATGGTGCATGGCAAGTAAAGTAAGGTGGTAACAAGTAAAGTAAAGGAGAGTACAAGTGTCAAGTGGTCGTTGTGACATGTAATGTCAAGTAACAAGTACAAGTACAAGGGATCACTCAACAAGTGCCCTATTGCCCGCAGGCTGTGTTCAAGTATCAAGTACAAGGGATCACTCAACGAGTGCCCTATTGCACGCAGGCTGTGTTGAGCTCGTCTTCTGGAACACGAGCCAGAAAGTGAAATTGGCGTAGGATTGTGCCCACGCAAGGTGGGTGTCCAGCCGGAACAAATAGTACAAGTATGTAGCGAAGCTACGATATCACGTTGAGTATTCAAGCATGCAATGACATGAGCAGTTAATATGCGTACCGTTAATTGTAATTAAACGTGACAGGCAAAATGCAATGACATGAACATATTCGCGTACCGTTAATTGAAATTAAACATGGCAGTTAAAATGCAACAGCAGTTAAGGATGCATGGATGACATGAACAATTAATTTGCGTACCGTTAAGGGAAAGTAAACGTGACATACAAGCATGATGAAGGTGACGGACCAAGCTTCGTTGTCAAGCTAGGTCAATGGCGTCTAAATGGCTATCCTTTCACCGTCTAGTCTCTTTTACGCTAAAGCAAGGTAAATGGCCTAAGACATGGCCTAAATCAAGGGATGCAAGTTTCACTTGCCTGATACCGGGGTTGACGCGCAATGAAGATCGTCACACAAGCTAACTACGGTATGGATCACTGTTATGGCAAAACAATTATTAGCACATTGATCCTAAATAGGTTTCTTATTAGAACCCTAATCATCTAACAATCCATTTTATTAGGGTTTCACAATGTCAATGTGGGTTATGCTAAAATTAAAGGAATCGAGTATTACCGCGTAGGGAACGGAAGAATAACGCCGAGCAACCACGGCGACGGAAGAAACGCTCCGGGGAACCTAGGGTTCAGATCTGGAAATGATTGGAGAAGTTTGGAGAAATAGGGTTTTGGGGGATTTTGGGGATTTGATGGAGATTTGGGGAAGATGAGAGGTAGAATGAGTGGAGGGAGGGTTTGGATGATGGAGGATGAGCTTGGGATGAAGGATTAATGGTTTGAGGGAGATGGGGGCTCAATGGGGGAGAAATTAGGGTTTTAGGTCGTGAGGGAGGAGAAGAAAACGTTTGGAGGGGTATTTATAGAGTTTGGTGGCGGCTAGGGCAAAACTAGGGTTTCCTGCACTGCTTAGTCGGTCAAAGAACAACTGTTGACCGATTAGTTTGAGAACTAGTCGGTCGGTGGACCAACGCAGACCGACTAAGTGTAAACAGTAACTCCAGTCGAAAACCTGAACTAAGAGTTAGTCGGTCAAAGAACAACTACTGACCGACTAGTTTGACATCTAGTCGGTCGATGAACGTTCTTAGACCGACTAAGAGTAAACAGTAACTAGTGTCAAAAATAGTTGATGAGTTAGTCGGTTAAAGAAGCATTGCCGACCGACTAGTTTGCAACCTAGTCGGTCAACCAACATTCTTAGACCGACTAACGATAAACAGTAACTCCAGAATAATTTAGAAAGCCAACTAGTCGGTCCAAGAAGGATTGCCGACCGACTGGATCGTCATCGAGTCGGTCGGTGCCCCTTCTTACACCGACTAATATGCACCAAAAGTTCCGATACGGAGCGCGGAGCTCCGGGATCGATTCCTAAGACTCCTAGGCTTGATCTAACAGTAAGATATGACCAATACGAAGCCCGTCACGAATGACTTGCTCCAAAATCGACGATCCTACGGAAGAAGCTAAGAAAACACGACGATATGATCGAAAATGAAAGTTACGGAGAAGAAAACCACACATAAGGAGAAAATCCATCAAAACATATATTATAATATAATAAATCCAGATACATGAAAACCAGTCGTTACATCCTCCCCAACTTAAGAAAAATTCCGTCCTCGGAATTTCCAAACACTCACGTGTCCGGAAACAAAAGTGGGAAACGCTCTCGCATCTCATCCTCATTCTCCCAAGTAGACTCTCCAGGTGAGCCGTGTCGCCACATCACCCTCACAAGATTGACAATCTTGTTCCGAAGCGATTTCTGACGCCTGTCCAGAATCTGCACTGGATGCTGGTCATACGTCATATCGGGGCGAACGGTAATCTCCGAAAAATCCACAGCATGAGATGGATCGCTAATGTATCGACGAAGCTGCGACACATGGAAAACATCGTGAACTCCTTCCAAAGATGGCGGCAAGGCTAAGCGATAAGCTACCTCGCCAACTTTCTCCAGAATGTCGAACGGTCCAATGTATCGCGGGCTCAACTTCCCTCTCTTCCCAAAACGAATCACACCACGATTCGGGAAAATCTTCAAGAACACATGGTCGCCCGGCTGAAACTCCAAAGGACGGTGTTTAGCATCCGCCCAATGCTTAAAACGGTCCTGAGCAATCCTCAACCTCTCCCGAATTTTCCTGACGATATCCACGGCCTCCACGATCATCTCAGGTCCCAACAACTCCCGATCACCAACGTCATCCCAACTCAATGGCGATCGACATTTCCTCCCATAAAGAGCGGCGAAAGGCGCCATGCCAATAGACGCCTGGTAGCTGTTGTTGTAAGAGAACTCCACCAAGTGTAGATGGTCCTCCCACGAACCCTTGAAATCCAACATGCACGCCCTTAGCATGTCTTCCAAAATCTGAATCGTCCTCTCAGACTGGCCATCCATCTGTGGATGGTACGCCGTGCTGAAACTCAGACGCGTACCCAAACTCTTCTGCAAACTCTGCCAGAACTGAGATGTGAACCTCGTGTCTCTGTCCGACACGATACTCACGGGGACTCCATGAAGTCGCACAACCTCCTGCACGATTCACGTTACATCACTATCCAAACTAGGAAAAGGAAATAAAACGGAGAGTAAAAGAATTTTACCTCCATATATCTCCTCGCTAGCGCCTCAGTGGACTGTCCCACTCGGAACGGAATAAAGTGCGCGGATTTGGTCAATCGATCTACGATCACCCAAATCGCGTCATTCTGCTTCGGACTCCGAGGTAGTCCAGTCGCGAAATCCATAGTCATGTGTTGCCACTTCCACTCCGGAATCGGAAGCGGTTGTAGCAACCCGGCCGTACGCTGATGCTCCGCCTTCACTTGCTGGCAAACCAAACACTTGGCTACACTCCGAGCCACACTCCTCTTCATACCATGCCACCAATAGTTCAGACGAAGATCCTGGTACATCTTGGTGCCACCAGGATGCACAGAATACGGCAAACTGTGTGCCTCCACCATCAAATCCTCTCTGATATCCCCAGCTGGCACACACAACCTGGTTCCAAACCTCAACGAGCCATCCTCATGAATCAAAAAGTCAGTCCGCAGACCGGCTTCCACCTGCTCCCGAATCTTCACCAGCTTCGGAACCTCAGCCTGGCCAGCCTTAATCCGATCCACGATCGTCGACTGCACCTGCATGTACATCAACGATGAAGCCTCCCCAGGAAGAACAATCTCCACACCAGACTCGCAAAAATCCTGCTGTAATCTCCACTGCGAGGTCAAAATCATCACCGCTGGAAGCCTACTCAGCGCATCAGGAACCACATTCACCTTGCCAGGGTGATACTGCAAATCAATATCATAATCCGCCATAAGCTCCAACCATCGCCGCTGTCGCATGTTGAGCTTCTTCTGAGTAAAAATATACTTCAAGCTTTTATGATCGGTGAAAATCTTCACTTTCTCACTCAGCAGGAAGTGCCTCCAAATCTTAAGAGCAAACACAACGGCAGCCAACTTCAAATCATGCGTCGGGTAATTCTTCTCATGAACCTTAAGCTGACGAGACGCATAAGCCACAACATGTTTGTGCTGATGCAACACACAACCGAGACCCTTGCCAGAAGCATCGCAAAAGATCTCAAATCCACCGCTGCGATCAGGCACAACAAGAATAGGGGCAGTCGTCAGCCTCTCCCTCAGAACACCAAAAGCACTCTCACAATCTCCCGACCAAACAAAAGGAACATCCTTCCGCGTCAACCTGGTCATCGGCTCAGCAATACGGGAAAAGTCCTTAATGAATCGTCGATAGTAACCAGAAAGTCCAAGGAAACTCCGAATCTCAGACGCAGACGACGGAACAGGCCACTCTCTGATGGCCCTAATCTTCTCGGGATCCACTGAAATACCATCTCCAGTCACCACATGCCTGAGAAAAGCAACTTTATCCAGCCAAAACTCGCACTTCGAAAACTTAGCATACAAACGATGCTTCCTCAAGATCTCCAATACCGTCCTTAAGTGCGAGGCATGCTCTTCCTCCGACTTCGAATAGATCAGAATGTCGTCAATAAAGATAACGACAAACTTATCCAAAAAGTCGTAGAAAATCAGGTTCATCAGATTCATGAAAACTGCGGGCGCGTTAGTTACGCCGAAAGGCATAACCACAAACTCATAGTGTCCATACTTCGTCCTGAAAGCTGTCTTCGGAACATCATCCTTCTTCACCTTCAACTGATGGTAACCACTCCTCAAATCCAACTTAGAAAACACCCTCGAACCTCCAAGCTGATCAAAAATATCATCGATGCGAGGCAACGGGTATTTATTCTTAATGGTCACCGCATTCACCTCCCGATAGTCCACGCACATGTGACATGAACCATCCTTCTTCTTTACCAACAGCACCGGTGCTCCCCACGGAGACACACTAGGATTGATGTAACCCTTCAGCAAGAGCTCATCCAACTGCTTCCGCAACTCCTCCAACTCTGCTGGCGCCATACGATATGGTGCCTTCGAAATGGGCTACGCACCTGGGATAAGATCAATAGAAAACTCCAAAGCTCGATCAGGCGGCAATCCAGACATCTCCTCGGGGAAGACGTCACCAAAATCTCGCACCACAGTTGGCCACTCCAACTCCATCTGCATAGCCACAACATCCACCGGTCTGGCCCGAAATCTGACAGGACCAAGCGAACTGCTACCACGACTGAATTCAAACACCGGATGTCCGGGAATCTCGAACACCACCTTCTTCCTCCGACAGTCAATCATAGCATACAAGCTCGCAAGCCAATCCATCCCAAGGACCGCATCGTAATTGATGATGTCGTGGACAATGAAATCAACACAAAGATCACGTCCACAAACCACCAACGGGCAAGAATTGCACCCACTATGCACCGAGACCACACCGTTTCCTGTGACGATATTCCAACTCTTAGGGAGAGAGGACGTCGACAAGGAATGCTTCTCCACGAAGCTCCGGGCCAAAATGCACATCGACGCACCTGAGTCAAAGAGGACCCATGCAGGAAATGTGCAAACCAAAACCACACCTAGCAAACAGTCTAACAATCAAATCCTATTCTAGTAACAAGCATGAGCAAACAACCAACAAAATCAACAATCAAACTAAGGAAGAAAAATAGCTAGAATGAGCGTTACCTATAATAACCTCATCCACGGCCATGCTCTCCTCCTCAGTCATCAGAAAGGCCGCCCTCTCGGTGGAACAGCCTACCGAAAGGCCTGTCTCTGTGGAACAAGAGGCGCTCCACGTCCAACGGGCACAGGAGCTCGCTGCTGCAACGACTGTGCTGCAATAGGAGCCCGCCAAGGCTGCTTCGACTTCGGACACTCCCTGATGGTGTGGGCAGGATCTCCGCAGACAATGCACTGTCCTAGAAACCTCCTACACTGATCCCTGAGGTGTCCAGTCTTGCCGTAGAAATGGCAAGTCTTCAGAATAGGCCCTCCTGGCCTCTTGAACTGCACCGGATGATTAAGCTTGAAACCAGGCTTAACCACCGCCCTGGCCTGCTCCATAGGCCTCTTCCCTGCACTTGAAACATGCCCCTTCCTCTGATTCAAATTCAACTCTTGCCGCCTCGCAGCAATCAGAACCTTCTGATATGTCTCCAGGTCAGAAGAGGTCACAAAGCTCTGAAGCTCCAAGGCAAGTCCCTGAAGAAATCGCTGAGCTTTCTCATCGGCATCTTGCACCATCTTAGGTGCAAACCGACTGAGCCTCGTGAACTCTTGGTGGTACTGATCCATCGACAAGCTCCCCTGCTTCAGATCTATGAAGCGCTACAGCATCACCTGCCTAGCAGCCTTCGGGAAGAACTCTCCATCAAATCTAGACTTGAAGGTAGCCCAGACGATCGGCTCCTCCAGCATCTTCTCTTCAGCATCCCACCAATTTCTGGCATTGTCCTTCAGCTGCCTCTTAGCCAAATCAACCCATCCAGCCGGATTAATCTTCGCCATCACCAAGTTATCCTCAATGTTCTGAATCCACTCATCGGCAGCCAGAGGACCCTCAGACCCATCAAAATTTGCGGGACCTAGCTCCCGAAATTGCTTCGCTCCCGGCTCGGAGCGAGGGACATCTGGAAGAGCCCGGGCAGCTCGAGCAAGCGGAGCATTCTGGACTTGCAGGAGCACACCCTGCTGCACTTGCATCATCTGGAGCATCATCCGCATCATCTCTCCGTTGGTGGGTTCCCGCTCAGGCTCCTCATCATGAGGGAGCGCACCACTACCCCCACCACGGGTGAATCGCCTTCCTGCCATCTAATGACACAGAAAACGAAGCAGATTAGACTCATAGCTTATGACTCGGATATCGAACTTATTTGTTAGACAATCTTATATTATTATTGTTATCCCTGATAATTGCAGTTACAGAGCGACCTGCATGGGCCACCACTAAAACCTGTCACGCCCCGCTTCCCTAAAATGGAGGCGAGACGTGAATAGGTCCGCTCAAACGTGGAGCTGTGAAGCTGTACGCCTGATAAGCGTCAATTTAGTATAAGCAGGTCCCTGTAATCGCAAAAGGAACAACAACAATAAAAATAATAAAAAGACGGAAACGAAATACCAATCCCAAAGTTTGTCCACAAAATATTCAACATCACAGAAAAGCCACCAGGCTAACAGGAAAGAGTCTAAGGCCCAGAACAAGGCCAAACAAAAGAAACACAAACATAACAGAGCATCAAACTAGGCGCCACGCACCGAGAACTAAGCAGTCTAACAAAAGTAGCCAAACAAAGACACTAAGACTGATTCCCAGTGTCAACGTAGTCCTCGATCAACGCGGGCCCTGACTCAGCGTCAGCGAACACCACGTCCTCAGCAAGTAACTCAGGCTCAGGCTCTAACATGTGTCACCCAAAAGAGAAAAGGGGCACATGTTAGCTAGTCGGAAGACTTGTGCAAGGAAACGGAAAGAAAGGAAAACTAACAACCTAGCAGTTAAAGTACGGTGCATGGCAAGTAAAGTAAGGTGGTAACAAGTAAAGTAAAGGAGAGTACAAGTGGCAAGTGGTTGTTGTGACATGTAATGTCAAGTAACAAGTACAAGTACAAGGGATCACTCAACGAGTGCCCTATTGCCCGCAGGCTGTGTTCAAGTATCAAGTACAAGGGATCACTCAACGAGTGCCCTATTGCACGCAGGCTGTGTTGAGCTCGTCTTCTGGAACACGAGCCAGAAAGTGAAATTGGCGTAGGATTGTGCCCACGCAAGGTGGGTGTCCAGCCGGAACAAATAGTACAAGTATGTAGCGAAGCTACGCAATCACGTTGAGTATTCAAGCATGCAATGACATGAGCAGTTAATACGCGTACCGTTAATTGTAATTAAATGTGACAGGCAAAATGCAATGACATGAACATATTCGCGTACCGTTAATTGAAATTAAACATGGCAGTTAAAATGCAACAGCAGTTAAGGATGCATGGATGACATGAACAATTAATTTGCGTACCGTTAAGGGAAAGTAAACGTGACATACAAGCATGATGAAGGTGACGGACCAAGCTTCGTTGTCAAGCTAGGTCAATGGCGTCTAAACGGCTATCCTTTCACCGTCTAGTCTCTTTTTCGCTAAAGCAAGGTAAATGGCCTAAGACATGGCCTAAATCAAGGGATGCAAGTTTCACTTGCCTGATACCGGGGTTGACGCACAATGAAGATCGTCACACAAGCTAACTACGGTATGGATCACTGTTATGGCAAAACAATTATTAGCACATTGATCCTAAATAGGTTTCTTATTAGAACCCTAATCATCTAACAATCCATTTTATTAGGGTTTCACAATGTCAATGTGGGTTATGCTAAAATTAAAGGAATCGAGTATTACCGCGTAGGGAACGGAAGAATAACGTCGAGCAACCACGGCGACAGAAGAAACGCTCCGGGGAACCTAGGGTTCAGATCTGGAAATGATTGGAGAAGTTTGGAGAAATAAGGTTTTGGGGGATTTTGGGGATTTGATGGAGATTTGGGGAAGATGAGAGGTAGAATGAGTGGAGGGAGGGTTTGGATGATGGAGGATGAGCTTGGGATGAAGGATTAATGGTTTGAGGGAGATGGGGGCTCAATGGGGGAGAAATTAGGGTTTTAGGTCGTGAGGGAGGAGAAGCAAACGTTTGGAGGGGTATTTATAGAGTTTGGTGGTGGCTAGGGCAAAACTAGGGTTTCCTGCACTGCTTAGTCGGTCAAAGAACAACTGTTGACCGACTAGTTTGAGAACTAGTCGGTCGGTGGACCAACGCAGACCGACTAAGTGTAAACAGTAACTCCAGTCGAAAACCTGAACTAAGAGTTAGTCGATCAAAGAAGAACTACTGACCGACTAGTTTGACATCTAGTCGGTTGATGAACGTTCTTAGACCGACTAAGAGTAAACAGTAGCTAGTGTCAAAAATAGTTGATGAGTTAGTCGGTTAAAGAAGCATTGCCGACCGACTAGTTTGCAACCTAGTCGGTCAACCAACGTTCTTAGACCGACTAACGATAAACAGTAACTCCAGAATAATTTAGAAAGCCAACTAGTCGGTCCAAGAAGGATTGCCGACCGACTGGATCGTCATCGAGTCGGTCGGTGCCCCTTCTTACACCGGCTAATAAGCACCAAAAGTTCCGATACGGAGCACGGAGCTCTGGGATCGATTCCTAAGACTCCTGGGCTTGATCTAACAGTAAGATATGACCAATACGAAGCCCGTCACGAATGACTTGCTCAAAAATCGAAGAAGCTAAGAAAACACGACGATATGATCGAAAATGAAAGTTACGGAGACGAAAACCACACATGAGTAGAAAATCCATCAAAACATATATTATAATATAATAAATCCAGATACATGAAAACCCGTCGTTACATCTCTCGTCACACCACCATTCATTGTTGGATGCCATATTTTCCAAAATTTGCATGGCATCTTCTTCGCTTCTTGACATGAAGGACCCTCCAGCCGCGGCATCCATGGAAGATTTTAAATCGTCCCTCAACCCATTATAAAACAGATTGATGATCTGCCACTTGGGGAGCTCATGGTGGGGACATCTTCTCTGCATCTCCTTGTATATTGTCCAAGCCTCATGCAAGGACTCATGGCTGGCCTGGGAGAAGGAGGAGATCTCGCTCCTCAGCTTCATGGTCTTCCCCGGGGGAAAGAACTTCGTCAGGAAAGCATTTGAGAGCTTTTCCCAGGTGTTGAATGTATTCGGGTCCTTCCCCCTAAGCCACAGCTTGGCCTTATCTCGCAAGGAGAAGGGGAACAGATTCAGTCGGATCGCCTCAGTTGTGACACCGTTTATCCGGAAGGTGTCACATTCTCCAAGAAGGAGTCTAAATGCTCAATCAGGCTCTCCATGGGTGCACCTGAAAACTGATCCTGCTGGATCCACGTCACCAAAGATGGCTTAAGCTCGAAGCTTTGGGCTGTAATAGCTGGAGGATGGATGGCGGAGGTGGACTCGATGGAAGGCATCGAGTACTCTAACAGGGACTTGTGAGGCGGGGTGTTCTGCCCCATGGCTTCAGGATCCTCTCTTCTTCGCTTCTCGGCGGCCAAACGCCTTAGGGTGGCGTTTATCTCTGGATCAACGGGGATCAAGTCGTCGAGACTTCTTGAACTCCTGCGCTTGAAAAACAACAAACACCCGTGAAGCGAAAAGTGGGAAAGAAACAGATAAGATAAGAAATAAGAATAAAAATAAAAATAAAAATAAAAATAAGAAAAATGAAAAGGAAAAAGAAGAATACGAAAATTATCACGAGGTAGGGATGAGAGCTAGACACTAGGGTTCATGAGATGCAAAAATAACAAGCACGTTGCCTCCCCGGCAACGGCGCCATAAACTTGACCGGCCCCCACCGGGCCCGCGTCTGCGCGCCGGATGTTGTGCAATGATGCGAACGGGAGCGTTGGGAATTTAAATATTTGTAACCGCAAGTGCACGGTGTTGTAGTGTGGCTTGGGGGTCGAACACAGGGAGGCGAGGATGTGCTTGTGTCAAAGATGATCAAAATCACCCCGTGGGTGAGCTAGACCGGATCGAATGATGGGTTGTCACGGTAAAGGAATGCAAGGTATAGACAATATGAAGGAAAAACCCGGGACTTTGGTTTAGACCCCAACGAGCGACTCTCGCCGATACGGCCTACGGGTAGGATGGCGAACAGAATTTGGTTCTAATGGTGAGACGTTGCCTCTAAAAGTGGTACCAGCATCCCATGGGCCCGATATTCCGGTCGGTGCCCAGGAAGATACGCCGGACTTCCCGGGTTCGATCAGTGGGCACTCCTGTGTCCATTAACACTGATCGACTCCGGGAGCACTAAGCTCGCAACGATAACTCCCAACGTCTCATCATGCCGCTCCCGCACGCTAGGATTCGGCGTCTACGCTAAGGGAGTGAGCTATGGCTAGGGAGTCAACCGCCAAGTTTATTCCCCCTTGGCCCAACGGTCAAAGGCGGTCTTTTTTCCACCGATGACAATAAAACACCCCGTGTAACTGTTAGATTCCCAATCCCTATCGATTTCCTAACCCTATGGACGCATCAAGAAGAGCCCACGAAGGGGTTTCTGCCAAAATCCCGGATTTGGGAACTACTCACAAATATTCATTAAAAAGCGATCTAAATGAAAATGGACCGTCAAAATCATAATCAGATAATAGAAATGCAATGGTAGTAAAGCAATTAGGATATTACTAAAGTTTTACAAAGATCCTAAAACTTACAAAAACTGGAAAATTACAGCCATCCCAAAATGAAGAAAACAATAAAAAATAATCAACTCCCGAATCTGGGAAACCTAGGGTTCTATTTATAGAAAACGACATCACCCGATCGGTTGACAAGTCAACCAGTCGGGTGAGCCGCTTCACAAAATTACAGCGAAATGCGGGGTTTCACCCGGTCAGGATGAACCGGTCGGTTGGATCTTGGTGCCGACCGGTTGGATCTTGGTGCCGATCGGGTGAGGAGACCGGTTGGATCTTCGAGTCTTGGCTGTTGAAATTAAGCTACAGGTGAACCGATCGGGTGAAGGTCACCCGATCGGTTGGCAATCAGCTTCGAATTTCCAGAGACTTTGAGCTTTTGACCCGGTCACTGAACCAACCGGGTGACTTCTCGTGAGCTCCAAGCTGCGCCTGGGTGGTGCACGCGTGCATCACCCGATCGGTTGGAGATGACCAACCGACCGGGTGAGGGGCTGAAAGATGCAATCTTTGTCGTTTGACCCCCTGGATCACGCGTGACTCCTCCCGTTGCTCCGGGGACACATGATATCATCGTTTTATGCCCCAAATGCCAGTAAACTCCTGCAAAACATGGAAAACACGGAAAAGTAAAAGAAAACAAGAAAACACAAGAAAACATGAGAAAACGAATATAAGACGACGGTAAAATACGGAATAACACGGAAGAAAACGTGCGTAAATATATGAAATATAAACGCACGTCACACACACTTGCTTGAACTTTATGTTTGTGTTCCTAAACTTACAATAATATGATGTGTGACCAACACTATCACAAGTAAAGCACTTTGCATGCATATTTTTCACAATAGAAGGCACATTGTGGAATTTCTTAAATTTGTGATTTTCAACGTTTTTGAAACCAAATCCAAGTCCTCTTCTATTATTGCCATATAATTGATTTTCAAGTATGGTATCCAACGAATGTTTACCAATCGAAAATTTTCTTAATGAAAATTCTAGACTAGAAACTCTGGATTTTAATAATTTATTCTCATCCACAAGCAAAGTACATTTACTAATAAAATCTCTCTTGTTTTCCTCCTCCTTCTTTTCAAATTCGACCATTTTTCTTTTAAGATTGTTATTTAACATGCACATTCGATTATTAAGCTCTCAAATCATATAATCCTTTTCACAAATTTCACAACTTAATTAAATCTTTCTTAAGCATGCTAATATTATTCAATAAGGAAGGACAAGAAAGACAAGTAGCTTTTTCACGCATGCTAGCTTTTTCTTTTTCAAGTGACACAATTTTAGCGTTACATGCAACAAGTTTCTCTTTAAGAATATCCACTTCATCAGAATGTCACAGTTGTCCTTTTACAATTTAAAGCTAGCATCCATATAGTCATGCAACATGAGTTCCAGCTCATTAATCTCATTTTGCGTTCCTTTACAAACATCTAACAATTCAGCTTTAGTGATGGAATTTACCTCATCGTTGTTTGCCATTAAGCAGATGACAGTGGAGTGGTCTACCACCTCTTCATCCTCATCCTCAACTTCATTGTCCATGTCCCAAGTTAGCATCTTGGCTTTTCCTTTATATTTAGCAACCTGAGTATTCTCTTGTCTGCATTGCTTCGCGAAGTGTCCCTTTTTCCTGCATTTGAAGCATTCAACTCTATTAGCAGAATCTTGTTCTGAAGAATTTTTATCGTAATTAAAAGTGTTAGAGCGAATGAACCTTAAATGCATTTCTGATCTTCCTTGACGAGTTCTGACGAACTTTCTAAAATTTCTAACCATTAGCACCATCTCCTCCTCCTCATCTTTATCTTCACTAGCTTTCAGAGCAAGTGGCTTTGAAGATTTTTCCTTCTCCTCAGGTTTCTCTCTTTCTTCAATATTTTGCAATTCAAGCTCGTGGGACATTAAATTACCTATCAAGTCCTCCACCCTCATCTGTGACAGATCTTTTTCTTCTTGGATGGCGGTGACTTTAGGCCTAAAAGAGCTTGGCAGCGCTCTTAATATCTTCCTCACCTATTCAAGTCTAGAATATGGCTTACCGATCGAGCTAAAGTTGTAGACGATGTTGGTGAACCTCACAAACATCTCGATATGGTCTCTGATGGTAGCATGTGAAATCCCTCGTACTCTATGCTCAGAAGTGCAAGTCTAGACTCCTTCACCTGTGACGTTCTCTCGTGTGTCACCTCCAATGATGCCATATTTCCTACGCAGTTTGACAATGTGAGATACGATTGAATTCAGATTTATCTAATGGACAAATGAGAGCATTCATAGCTTTAGCATTAAGAGAAAAAAGTCTCCAATCATTATCACCCCATTTATCATTAGGTTTAAGCATCTCAACATTTTCAATTTTAATGACAGGTGGTTTATATCCTTTTTCAACAATTTGTCAAGCTTTATAATCAATAGAAATTAAGTAGATTCTCATACGATTTTTCCAATAAGCATAATCTACTCCGTTAAATCTAGGGGGACGAGATATGGACTGACCTTCAACAAAAGCACTATCAATGGGATTCAGGGTCAATCCTAGGCTAGATCCTAAAACCTGCTCTGAGACCACTTGTTGGATCTGGATCCTAACCTAGAGGGGGGTGAATAGGCTTATAAAAATATTCTCATGCAACCCACGAGAAATCACACGTAGTTGAAATTACAAGTAGAGTAAATAAGAGGCAATCATAGAATATGCACAGATACCCTGGTTCGGTCGCATCAACGACCTACGTCCAGCCCCAAGCAAATACTAGCATTAATAAGTTTCTTCTGTACACCTACAATGGGGTCCTAGCTCCAACTCCACACCTAGACTGTACCACACTCACCAAAGTGCAGAACTCTATCAACCTAGTAAATGTGTATCTTGACTGCACCAACACGTCAAGACCCTCTTGTCTAGGCCCAACCAGACAAGGCCCAAAATAGTCACAAATATTGGTAAAGTTTTTCCTACAGAGATCTACACAATCACAAATATAATGATAAAGTAAAGGGTTCAGAAATGCTCAGATTGTGATGGTGTGTCATCTCTGTCGTTCAACAAGTCTTCAGCTCCAGTCTAACGCAAATGGTGTCTCGATTCGACTCCTGGATCTCAAGTTGTGGCTCAGATAGCTCAAATAGCACTCTGGTCTGTGTGTAAAGGAATCACAGTTCAAACTCAAAATAATTCTGTCTGTGTGCACAACAATCACTTGATTTTCATTTGCATGGATTCCGTATCCACGTCAGTACATTCTTTTCTCCTTGTTTACTGCTCGGAGATGAGTTTGTGAGGGCTTCGAATTATCTGACGTGTAGACTTTGGTGCACGGCACTTCAACGGCAATGGCTAACTCCTCCGGTGGCTCCACTAGTTGCGGCGCTCCAGTGGTGACCTGACTCCACGAAGGCGAGTGCTTCAACGGCAGCATGTAGATGGGAGTTTTGTCACCATCAAGGCAACTAGCAGCGAGACTCCACGACGGCAAGGTTTAGAACGGCAGAAGCAAGAGGATGCAACAGCGGCAACGTTCTCCGGCGACGAAACCTCAACAGCTGCAGGTAGATACCGGCAACTCTGGCGACTACTCCGAGTGAGACAGCGGTGGATCACTTCTCTACAACATCAACTTCGTGCAACTCAACGACGAGGTGAGGAACTCCGGCGTGCAAGGCTCCAGGTTATCCTGACGGCGATGACAGGGAACACGGTGACTCCGATGGCATCTACGCAATTTTGACGGTGAGGAGAGGAACTCTGGCGTGCGGGCTTCAACGTTGACTGCGACAACTCTTAGACTTCTTCGACGGCGTATCAGTTTATGCGACGACCAACGGCAACTGATCCGAATGACGGTAGCGGAGAACTCGAATCCGCATAAGCCTTCGACTTCAACTTCGCTCAACATCGACTCCGACAAGCAGGTCTACGGACGGTCACCCTATGATCACGATGAACCACTTGGATGTGTGGGGTGCTTGGTGCGACAACGAGGAACTTCCACGGCAAGGACACGCTGAAGTGCGGCGAGGAGGGCTTTGACGATGAAGAACGCCGGATGCGTGAGTTGATATTAAGGCTTCCTCGGGGCTTGAAGCTTTTTGTTGTAGCTGTTGAGTCTTGGAGATGTTGCATGAATCTTGGTTTTTAGGATGTCCCTCTTGCGGGCAGATAAAAGTAGACTATGGTTTGCCTCTCCTTTGAGAATTTTTTTTGCGTGACTTCTCTCTTAAGAATTGATGCGAAGATGGGCTTTGAGAGTTTTTGATGGCCTAGGTTTTTTCGAATTTTTGTATCGGCCCATCCTCTTGGATTTTGCCTTGATGATTTTATAGATGGATACTAGGGCTAGGTCTATTTGCAATAGGGTATGGCCATATGGATGTTGAGTTTAAATAGGTAATTGAATAGGAAATTGTGAACAAACTCTAATTGATTTGATCAAATTCCAAATTGATTTGATATGAGATCTCATCCCATCTCTCCATCTTGACCAAGTCAATTTTGTTATGTGTATAGCTCTTTGATTAGGTCCAATAGCTATGTGGATAGCAATTCCTCCAACGATTGACTTAGTCATCACTTTGAGGATTTACCGCTTTGCCATTCCTGAAACATACTTAGCACACATGTTAATAACAACACATGTTTGTCATCATCAAACTAAAGATCCTATATCGTTGCGTCCAAACAACAGTGAATTGGATTTGTTTTTATTTGGAGTCCCTTGGTGATAAGGGTGTTGCAAAATCCTAGTCAAGACTAGGTGGTTGGAAATTCTGGTGGTAATACTAGGCCGTTGGAAATCTTAACGGGTGAAGTTATGTAATTGTATTGCTAAGGCAATAGTGGATTAAATTTTGAGCCGTGTTGGTCGGGGACTGGACGTACCCAGGTTGTGCGGAACCAGGATAAATCGCTTGTCTCTCTGTGTGATTTTTCTGTGATTGTCTTTATTACTTATTTTGTGCAAAGTTGTTCATTGTTTATATCTCATTTGTAATCACTTGTTAATAATATTTTTATTGCAAAGATTGCATTTTAATTCACTGTAAGATCTGTCTGTTTGTTATTGTTATCTTATCTTGTATTCATCGTGTTGATTAAGAACCAAGCGTAGATCACTCTACTTGGTTTCTTAGGCAACATTGGAAGGGAAGTTTGTTGTATTATAATTATCATTGAAAAAGTTTTAACTTATACAACACTATTCAACCCCCCTTATAGTGTTGTTTGCCATCCACAGGATCCAACACCTTCGACTTACGACCAAAGAGAATCGAGGGTCTTCAGTGGCAAGTAATTGGCCCCTCGGCTTACAGTTGACGACGTGGGTGGTTCAGTTACGAGGGGCGAGGCCCCTTCGGCTTACAGCCGACAACGATCGTGGGTCGTTCAATGGAAAGTGATTGCCCTCTCGGCTTACGGCTGACGATGAAGGTCGTTCAGTTGCAAGGAGAGAGGCCCCCTCGACTTACGGCCACCGAGTATCGAGGGTCATTCAGTGGCAAGGGATTGGCCCCTCGGCTTATGTCTGACGATGAGGGTTATTCGGTTGCGAGGGATAAGGCCCCTTTGACTTACGGTCGACGAAAATTGAGGGTCGTTCAGTGGCAAGGGATTGCCCTTTCGGCTTATGGCTGACGACGAGGGTCATTCAGTTGCAAGGAGAGAGGCCCATTTGACTTACGGCCGACGAGAATTGCGGGTCGTTTAGTGGCAAGGGATTGGCCACTCAGCTTAAGGCTAAGGATAAGGGTCGTTTGGTTGCGAGGGACGAGGCCCCTTTGACTTATGGCCGACAAGAATCAAAGGTCGTTCAGTGGCAAGGGATTGCCCCCTCGGCTTACGGCTGACGACAAGGGTTGTTCAGTTGAGAGGGGTGAGGCCCCTTTAGCTTACGTCCAATAACGATCAAGGGTTTACTGTGACAAGAAGATGGTCATTCTTGTATTTATTATGAATTTACACAAAAGAAATACATAGGTAAAGTATGACCATCACAATTTGTCATGCCTTGCTAGCACGATCATTGATAGTACTTTTGCAAGTGCTCGGCATTCCAAGGATGATGAAGCTCCCTATCCTCCAGTGTAGAGAGTCGATAGGTGGCTGGACCAAGGACATAGATCACTTTGTAGGGACCCTCCCACTTTGCAGCGAGCTTTCCTTGCTTGACGATCTCAAGCGAGAAAAGGGCATTCCATAACACAAGGTCGCCTAAGTGGAAGCTGTGTTCTCGAACTTTTGAGTTGAAGTAGAAGGCCATGCATCCCGTCTACTCAATAAGGGTGGTCAGAGCATGTTCTTGAACCTCATTGAGCAAGTACTAATTGAGCTTAAGTCCTTTCGAGTTTCTCTCTTCATCGAAGTATTGGAGACATAGCGATTGTTTGTTGACCTCAACCGATCGCTTCATATCCGTTGGTGAGCATAAAAGGAGTTTCCCCTGTTAAGGCTTTGTGAGTCGTCATGTATGACCATAGGATGCTAGGGAGTTCCTCGGGCCATGTTCCCTTGGCCTCTCCTACTCTCTTTCTCAAGGGCTCGAGAATGCATTTGTTAGCAGCTTCCGTAAGGCCATTGGTCTGAGGATGAGCCACCAAAGCGAAGTGCTGCTTGATCTTTAACTCGGAACAGATATCCCTGAACCCAGTACTATCAACTTGTGACCCGTTATCTGTTACAATGAATTGAGGGATGCCGAATCGACATACGATCGATCTCCACAAGAAGCTTCTGACTTCCTTCCAATTGATGCGGGCCAGGGGCACTGCATCGATCCACTTGGTGAAGCAGTCGATCGCCACGATCAGGAACTTGCGTTGCCCACTCGATGGTACGAATGGAACAAGGATATCCAATCCCCATTTTGTAAAAGGAACATGGCTAATGATGGGGATTAGTTCCGTTGGAGGGGCCGAGATATGCTTTTTGAATTTCTGGCAAGTGGGACACTTCCAGACACAATCGATCACCTCCTTCAACATGGATGGCCAGAAGTAAACTTGCCTCAATGCCTCCAAAGCTAGGTCCTTTCCTCCACAGTGATTTCTACAATCTCATTCATGGATTTATTGAACCACGTAGATTGCTTCCTGCAGAGTCAGACATTTGAGGTAAGGAAATGCGCCGTACCTGGTCCATCGTCGCTTGTACAACGAACCAGGGAGCAAGACAAACTGGTAGGCCATACGCTCTAGCTTTTGTGCCTCCGTAGGATCACTTGGTTTTTCTCCGGTAATGAGGTATTTGATAATGGGGTCCATCCAGGTGACTCCTTGGTCGATGCTTAGCAGCTCCTCTTCGAGTACACTTGGGTGTCAAAGATGATGTACGTGCACTATTCGACCTAGTCCGGCTGGCGAAGATGAAGCGAGATTTGATAGAGCATCGGCTCGGTGGTTCCTTGATCATGGTATGTGGTGGATCTCGACTCGCTTGAACTTGGTCAGCTCAGCCTTGGCAATCTACATGTAGTTCTGCATCGTTTCCTCTCAAGCTTCATAACCTCCATTCAACTGGTGGACTATCAAGTTGGAGTCACTGTGAAGATGGACGATCTTTGCCCTGAGTGCTTGAGCCACTCTGAGCCCATTTATGGCGGCTTCATATTTCGCCCAATTGTTCGTGGTTTGGAAATTGAATCGAAGGGCGTATTCGAGTATATTGCCTTCTGGTGCTTGGACAATTATACCTGCTCCGCTCCCGGTTCGAGTCACTAAGCCATCAACTTGCAAGATCCACGTGCCCTCTCCTTCATGGGTGACCATTGAAGAATCGAATCCTGTCGAGGAAGAATGGGGAATGTTGAACTGTATGTTAGCAACTTGTACCTCTTTTGGTGGGTTGTCATCGTAGATGAGTTCGACGATGAAGTCAGCAAGGGCTTGCCCTTTGATGGCGGTCCTCAACTTAGATCGAATTTCAAACTCACTCAATTCGATCCCCCACTTAGTCATCCTTCCCGATCAATCTAGCCTCTTCAGAGTTTGCTCCAAGGGGGTGTCAGTGAGGACTAAGATGGTGTGCGCTTGGAAGTAGGGTCATAGCCTCCTTGTGGACTGGACCAGTGCAAATGTCATCTTCTCTATCCTCGAGTAGTTGATTTCTACATATCGGAGGACTTGGCTAACGTAGTAGATAGGTTATTGCACTCCCGAGTCCTCCTTGACAAGTGCCGAGCTCACAGCCTCCATGGTAGCAGTTAGATAGATGATGAGTTGGTCATCTTTATCCAGCTTAGTCAAGAGTGGTGGTCTGCGGAGGTACTCCTTTAGCTCAGAGAAAGATTTCTTGCAATCCGCATCACACTCGATGATCTTTTTGCCCTTCGCGGTAGACGTTATTGCCTTTCTCAGCACTTTGAAGAAAGGTAGCGATCTCTCAACCGATTTGGACAGGAATCGACCCAGAGCTACTATTCTGCCATTCAATCTTTGAAGCTCTTTGATGGTGAGGGCTCCTTCATTCCCACAACTATCGTGATTTTGTCGGGATTAGCCTCCATTCCTCGATTCGTTAGCATGAACCCGAGTAATTTCTCGGATCGAACCCCAAATGTACACTTGGCGGGGTTTAGCCGAAAGTTGTAGTGTCAAACCTGTGTAAATGTCTCTCAGAGATCTCTAATATGATCAGTCGGCTTCTTCGACCTGACCAACATATCATTAACATAGACCTCCAAGTTTCGCCCAATTTGAGCCTTGAAGACCTTGTTCATAATACGCTGGTACGTGGCTCTTGCATTCTTTAAATCAAATGGCACTTTTTATAACAAAAAATACATCGATCCTTGATGAAAGAATTCTTTTCTTCGTCATCTGGCTCCATTTGGATCTGGTTGTAGCCTGAAAAATGCATCCATGAAGCTTAAGAGTTCATAGCTAGAGGCACTGTCGACGAGATGGTCGATTCAAAGCGATGGGTAGCTGTCCTTCGGATAGGCTTTGTTGAGGTCGGTGAAGTCGACACACATCCTCTATTTGCTGTTCTCCTTCTTCACCATCACGACATTCGAGCACCATTCGGGATATTGTACTTCCAAAATTAAGCCTGCTGCCAGAAGTCGATCCACTTCCTTGATTGCAGCCTTCATCTTTTCGTCCCCTGTGTTCCTCTTCTTCTGCTTCTTGGGCTTGAAAGTCGAGCCGACCTCCAGCTTGTGGCATATTACCTGAGGGTCGATGCTAGGCATATCCTTTGGAGACCAGGCAAAGACTTCAGCATGCTCCCTTAGGAGAGAAATCAACTGTTTTTTTAGGTCGAAGGCGAGCATCGACCCAATGGAGGCAGTCTTTCCATCTTCTTCAGAGATCTAGATGCGCTCTGTCTCTTCGAGTGTTGCAATTCGTCGATCCCCGTGCATACCCTTACTGCTAGGGTCAGTTGGGTCTGTCTACTCCACTGTTCTCAAGTCGGTTGATAGAAGGTAGCAAGATCGCGCCTGCTTCTGATTCCCTTTTGCCTTTCCAACTCCTTCAGGGGTCCAAAATTTGATCATCTGGTGGAACATTGATACCACCATCTCCACATCATTGAGGAGCGATCTGTCAATGATTTCAATGTACGTCGAGTTGATTTTCACCATGATAAAGTTGGTCAAATGGGTGACCTATCGTGGATACGTTCCAAGGGTCACTGGCAGCGTGATGATGCCATCCACCGGTGTGAAATGTCTTGTGAAGTCCACGAGGGTTCCTGGGCATTCTCTCAATTTCGACAAAGCCAGACTCATCTTCTCCAAAGTGGTAAATAAGAGGACATCACATGAACTCCATGTGTCGATGAGTAATTTCTTTACCGACACATCATTGATGGTGGCGCTAATGACAACGGCATTATCATGTGGCAGCTCCACACCCTCTAAATCTTCATCGGAGAAAGACATTTGGGGTATAGAATATTTAGATCATTTCTTCCCCACCGTGATGGTCATCAAACTCCCCGCATATGAGCTCTAGAGCGAGGTTGATAAGTCTTGGAATGGCAGACCTCCCATTATCATATTGAAGACATTGATGCCAGGAGGTGTAGTGGTGTGCTCACCGAGTTTTATTGGGCAAGTCGACATGGTCAAAGCAGTTGGATGACGGGGATGTCGAGTTAGTTATCACACAGACGGCGCCAACTGTTAAGCCGAAAATGGCGATAACAATATTAAGGTTGATGTGGACTCTTTGGTTGAGGTGAAGCCTCGTCAGCAGGTTGAGTGGGATCCTGATTGGTAGAACATTGGGTCATTGATCACTGGAGATTAGAATACGATGGTGTTACGACCCTTAGATTGGATCGAACATTGTATGATTAGTGCTCAGGGCTTCTGTTTGACCTTACTGATCGAGCTTTGATTATCTGCATCACAAATGAGCGTCAGGGGGGGTCAAATCTAGGTTCCGACCCAAATCCCATCCGATGCTTAAGTTAGAACGGGAACTTAAGAGTGAGCTTGGAGCTGTCGAAATCGACCTACAGAGGCTCACCTCAAGTCAGACATCGCAAGCTATTTTGAGGAAGACATATTAAATGGAAGAGTTATCAGTATTAGGTCACGCGTAACTTGGGAGTCTGAACCCTTCTTATGTCGTCTTCCTCTCTATTTATAGTCTAAGATATCTGCTAATAATGCGTAATGGCTCTTCATCATTAATGGCAAGATCTCCTCTGGGATTGCTGATAACGAGTGCCCATTTACTCGGTCCGCATTAACCACTCCCACATAATTAGCGAGGCGTGAACTGTCTGGTGAGATGTCCCTTTAACCGAGCAATAACTCTCCTTCGCTGGAGGGCTCTTAGGCTATCGGACCGAGATTTAATTCTTCAGTTGGGCCTTATCATTTGGTCCCGCTTCGTGGACCGTACACATGCAGTAACAGGAATGTTCATGGAATTGAAATGGATGTGAATGCGTTAATGAGACTGCCGAAATGTGACAATTGATGAAATGAAGTAATAACTGAGAGTGGGATGAGTTCTAATAATCCGGAGTCCTCAATCCATTCAAAAATGGGTGAAACTCCAGATGTGGGTTTGGGAGAAACACATGTAAAAGGTAGGCGTTAAGGAGTTGACATGGATTTTTAGTCTCATTCGCACTCCTGACAGCCAGCACTGGGAGTGTGCAGGGTTAGAAAGGCCCATGGATGTACTCGTGATGCATCATAAGATAGAGGAGTAACACCACCTCACTCCCAAAACGGGGGAGTTATGCGAGTCCAATATAGTGCTCGTGTCACTGATAGGGGTAACACTATGTTCACCTACACTGGGTGAAGTCCAGCTCCTTAGCGTCTTACAATTTACACGGGGTTCCAAACATTAATTAATTAAATGCAAAACTCAAGGATAATTGCCATTAAATCTGTGAATGTTACTTTTACTGCTTTCCTGTTTCTCAGCGTTACTTTTTAGTACATGCATGGTATGATCTGTCTTATTTTTTATGTTGTAAATCTGTGGATATGTGTACTTTCAGTAGACCGACCCTTTTAGTTAGGTGGACTGGTTCTAAAACTGGGCTCTACCTTGTTTAGTTAGGTTTTCCTACTTGGTCACACATTGACATGTCCCATTTACTTTTCCAGGGATATGAGTAGGACAGGCCATGCAGGAGCAGTCTCAAGAGCACGTTTCTCATTCCGAGGTACAGATGGAGCCCACCGAGGGTGATCTTGTACAGGTGGATTTCCCTGGAGCAGACTAAGGAGTGGGTTGTACAGCATGTGGATACCTTTTGTCTTTCTTTTGTGAAATGGGGTCTTCCTTTTAGTTATACCCCACTTTTGTACCTTGTACAACAGTATGTATAAATGTACTCTTGATATAATGTAATCTCAGGTTTCGTATTTCCTTTCAGTGTCTAGATTTAAATTATATTGGAGGAATTTACGTTTTGTACTATTCCAGTATGTTGTAGTGGCCTGAGTATATGGTTTATTTTAATCACAATTAATGCCTAGTAGTATTTGGAATCCATGGGCTCAAAGTCATGCGTCTGAATACTACGGTGGCCTTGTCATGCAACGTATCTTTCATATTTGGAAGAGCGGGGTATGACATGGTTTTGGTGGTGGTCCATGCAGGTCTACTCATACTACGATGTACGTATGAATAGTATTGATGAAGATCCAGCATTATAATCCGTTATTCTTGTCCTAAACCCATTTATTCTATACATTCTTGCAGTATGGACAGCGGGAATGGGATGTCTAGTAATGGGACATCAGCATCTGATATGGCCTCGTCTGAGTCGTCTTTAATGGCGAAGGTTCTTATGGGGATTCTTGAGCATTTAAGTTAGCAAGATGAGAAGCTGGATAGTATCCCATCTCAGAAGACGGGAGGCTTCAGGCAGTTTAGGGCTACGCATCCAAAGTCCTTTTCAGGCAAGGAGATCCCTCAAGAGGTCGATGAGTGGTTGAGGCACACAGAGGATGTCTTGACTGTAGTTGGATGCCCACATGATGGGTGGGTGGATGCAGCAAAGATGCAGTTGATGCATCAGACTAGAGATTGGTGGGATGCATATGCACTTCATCTGTCAGGACCTGTCTCATAGCAGTGGTTTAAGGAACTGTTCGAGGCTCAGTTTCTTTCGGAGACCAGAAGGATGAGTTACGTCTGCATTTTGAGCACTTGACTTGGGGATGACGGAGTGTGTATTCCTATGACGTCGAGTTTTCATTGTTGAACAAGTTCACTCCAGAGTTGGTGAAGGCAAATACTACCAGAGCTAGACGATTCAGCATGGGACTTGACCAAGAGTATAAAGCAACTATGTCTACACTTGACCTGCCTACACATGAGGCCGTGTTAAAGGCAGTCAGGATGTAGGAGACACATCTGAAAAGTGTGGGAAAGACACATGAAGCAGCAGATAGACATCCTACAGGACATCAGAGGATTTTTCCCAGGCCAGTGCAGACTACCCAGTTCAGGAGGCCTGGAGCTCCATCAGCCCCATAGAGACGAGTATCTTACTAGCATTATGGCAAGCCCAGGCATGAAAAGAAGGATTGCAGGTCCCTTGCCAGGTATTGCTTCACATGCAGTTTTACCAGGCACATCAGTTGGTTTTGTCCTCAGCAGAGCCAGACTTCAGGATCAGTCGCACCCGTGGCATCTAGGCTGATGCAGCAGAGGACCCTTCCACCTTCTCCGCAGATGCTTCCAATTCTAGCACCACCAGGCTTCAATACCATAGCTCCTAGATGACCTTTGCCTACTCAGCAGCAGACCTTCAGGAAGGAGCTCTGAAGCGTCATGCATTTACCATAACAGCTGTGGAGGCAAAGGATACCGGACAAATTATCATTGGTATTCCTCCAACCTTTCTTTAAGTTATACGTGTATTTCTATCCTTGTTTTGGCATTGATTGTTATTTGCTATGATTATGATGTTGGACCCTTATTCTAGTCTTGTATTATTTCCTAAGGCATTGTTAGAGTTGCTTCCTTCCTTACTCTATCACTTTTCGACTCAGGGGCATCTCATTGTTTCTTATCCCAATAATTCGTGGCTAGACATTCTATAGTAATAGATTCTTTTGCCACCAGCTGGAATATCCACATATGGAATGAAGTGCTCTGTAGTTCTTCCAGATGATGCCATTGTCATGTGGAAATTTATGGGCGAGAGTTGTATGTTGACTTTTTAGTGATAGAGATGCCCAGTTTTGAAGTCATGTTTGGGATGGATTGGTTAGTGATGTTCTATGCCACCAGAGATTGTAGATATAGGAGTGTAGTATTCTAGATTTGAGATCACCCAGAGTTTGAGTTCATTAGTGGTAGTAGCTCACTTGGACCGGTGAAGTTCAATGCCAATCCAGTGGAAGATGTGGTGATGGTGATGGAAGCTGAACCAGTCCTACCAAGGGACGTCCGAGTTTTTTCTGATGTTTTCCAAATGATATTTTTGGACTACTGATTGACTCGAGAACATGTACAATCCAAATAGGATGCACACGCTCTCTCCCAAGTGTAGGAGTGTCAATTTCAATATAAATCTGGTGAGTACGGGGTTGAATTCACAGGGACAAGTCGTTTCGCAATCACAAGCTCAATCGGTTAATGAAAGCTAAAGATGTTGGTACAACCAATTAAAGTAACAAGTGCGGTGAGAGAAAGTGGATGGTGACACTGTCAAGTCAAGCCCAAGGTAGGTATGGTGGAGACCAAAGTGGGAAGCTAATCAAGCTAGGAAGAGTGTGTGGAATATGATGTCAATAGTGTTGTGAGTTGATTAGCAATAGGTTCATTCTAAATGAATCAACCCTCACATCCATGTCAAGGTATGCAATGGTTGTGCACACATGTAATGCCCCTAAGGCACACCGATGTTCTACGGCCCCACCAAGAGTAGCGCAATATTCATGCAAGTATTGACTAATGGGTTGAAATCCCTAACGTAAGCTCATGAATCGATCCTTGCATCCGTGTCAATAGTATGCAAGGATCATGCACATAGGTGTAACCCTTAAGGTACAACACCGTTCTATGGCCCCATTAAGAGTAATGCATAACTCAATGAAATATAGGGCACAACCCAATACTCAACACTACTAGTATCCATTTCAAGGCATGCTAGATCAATTAAATGCTAGAGATGAACATTACTAATCAAGCACACAACCCCTAATAAATCCAAAATCCACACACTAATGGCTCTAGGCCTTCATAATGAAAGAAACTTGATAATCATTCACGAATAGCAAATAAACATTCATTACAAGCCAAAAATCAAGCAACTATCCAATGATTCTCACAATCATTCAACAATCATTCAATAATATTCATACAAAACAATTGAGCTCAAATGGTACAAGGAAATAGAAGATAGCACCAAGAAACCCTGAAAACCAAGCTTGCCCCTTCCTTGAAGCTCCTCCAAGCTCTCCTAGCTCCAATGGCATCCTAGCCCTAACCATAGCCTCTAGGATGAACAAGAAAACATAAGAGAGAAAGATAGATATATCCATTTTACATCAGAGTTTAAGGGTTTTATACCCCCAGGGTTTACATCTCAACCCTCCAAATCTGCATCCAAAGGCCCAGATCAACCAGCCCAAAATCGGGTCAAGAATAAACAGAAATTGCAACCCAGATTCGGCTGTAGAAACCCATCAGTCACCTGCTGACCAAAGGCCCGGCGCTTGATGACAGGCGTCTGGCCTTGGTCAGGCAGGCGTCTGTGTGGCAAGTTGCAAATTATACAAGAACTAGAGGTCCCCAGGAAAGTGACTGCCTTGAAAAACACATGCACATGTGAGTTGCATAGGCGCATGCCTTTTGTGCTTCAGGCGCCTGCTGATTTAATGGCAGAAACCAACAGAAAGTTGGTTTCGCCAGCGTTTAGATTTAGGAAAAATAGGCGCCTGCAATTGAAATTGCAGGCACCTGTGCAGTCGTCCAGGCGCCTGCCAATCCTTATGCAGGCGCCTGTGTTGCACTCCATTTGCCCAGACTTTGCTCTTGTATGGCGGTGCCTATCATTATCCGGACATGCGCTTGTCTTGGCTCCAGTTTTCACTTCTCCAGGTGCTTGATTTTGTCCCATTTGGGACTCCTGAAAAATCCAGAAAAATACATAAACATATGATCCATGTTTAAAAAGCTTTGGAGAGTGAAATTGTGCAGAAATAAAATCATATGCTCAAAAGTGATGAATTAACTCAAATATGGTTAAGAACATGACTCAATGGATTATTATGCACAAGTGGAAATGGCTATTGGGCTAAAATATTCAATATACAATCATAATCACACCCCAACTAGCTTTTTGCTAGTCACTAGCAAAATATGTGATCAATTCCAAAAGATTATGTTAACTCTTTTCATGGATTAGTGGCATAGCTTAATGTGTTGAAATCCAATATGAAATGGCAAGGTTTCCTAGCTTATGCACTCCTCCATATAACCTTCCATTCATTCCCCCTAACTCACCCCATAATCCACACCTAAATTTTGCAAATTCCTTAATACTTTGCAAGCTCATGGAATAAACTCCTAGAAACTCTTGAGCATATAGAGAATAAACACTTACTCCTTCCAAAGATCATGGCAATGAGTTGTGATTCAAGTTTCATGCATTTACTCAAATATCATGAAAATTTTTATGTCTTATTAAAGTATCATGGCAAAACAAAAGTTTATGCCTTATTCAAATATGCACAAGTGCATTTATTATTATATGGTTTGATAGCATTCATTTGAGCAACTCAAAAAACCAAGGCTCTTCTTATGGATCCATGAGTATAATCCTAACCGAATTTTTAAAATTTCTAAGGTTTCACCAATCAATTGATAATATTAAAGTCTCTACATCACAAAGGGATTCCATATGGGTAGTATGTATCATGGGCTTCTAGGTAGAGGGGTGAGTGCAAGACTAAAGAAAAATCATTTAATTTCCCTAGCACATATGGCTACAACACCTCTAAGTTTTCCACAATCCACTTCAAAAGTAAATTTTAACTATTACATGTTGGAAAAGTTCACCACTTTAACTCAATGGGGCTAACAAAAAACTAATGAAACAAAGGATGGAGGCACACACGCATAAGCTCAATAAAAAAGATGATGATGATTGAATGAATGAAAAATTTTATGAGCATCAAAACTACCAAAAACTAATATAGTAGCATCCAAATTTCATAGTTCTCTCCCTTAACTTAAAACGAACATTGTCCTCAATGATTGAAGGGAAACTAAACATTATTCAACAATGCTAGAAGGAAAACAAGCATACGAAAGCAAATATGCAAAAGAAAACTAAACTAAATTTTTATTTAATTTATTTACACTAAGTAAAGGAAAGAATACACCTTAGCAAAAGGCGGATCCCGAATATGTAATGGTGGAGGCAGCTGCTCTATTATCTCCTTTCGTTCCTCAGCCAGCTGCTTTGGAAACGATGCTCCTCCACCTTCCTTGGATCCTAGTAACACAGCTCCCACCATTTCTATAGAATATGCTCCTGTGTTTTGCCAGAAAGGAGATGTGTCAATCCAAGGAAAATAAATTTGACTTCCAACAAAAGAAGTCCAAACAGGGTCGTCATAATAAAAATAAGGATATGTATATATATGACGACAATCTGAATCTAAGGTGTAAGGAAATAAAGCTTGAGATTCAAAAATGAAGGGTAAAGTGTAATGAGAACTTCCCCGAATAGCAATTCTATCCCCTGGCTGATGCGACTCCTTAGGAGGAGGGTGAAATGGCTGTAGGCGCAGATCTGGAGGAGAAGGAAACACAGGCTTGATGTAGATCATCTCACAGTCGCTGTCACTTGCTGCATCCTCGTTATCTTAGGAAACGTCCTCTCCAATCATCCTTGAACTCTGTAGTCCTCCCTGAATATCGTCATCCTGGATGGTGGACTGATGTGTGTCCTGAGGTGTCTAAAGTGATGGCTGCTGAACCAAATCTGTAAGGAGGACTGGCTCAAGCTCCAATATGGTCTGTAAGCTATCTCTATGCATTCATCCTCCTTAACACCACCAACGTAAACCATCTCAGTAGTCCACCCAAGATGCTCACACACCATCAGCTGTGGTAATAGATCGGATAGACAATGTGACTCAGGCACTCCAATGTCATCTATCTCACTCTTGCATGCACACATCTCCAACTCATCATCACCACCGACCCAACGAATTTGCATCGTGTGTCCAATATGGGTGACACACACTCCATCATCCATCTCCCCCTGCTCATCAACATATGATCTCTCAATGTCCTCTGCCTGGCTCTCATGCAACCCAACATCCTGCTTTGCTCTACATCCCATGGGGTCGCAAGGAAAAGAGCCCAAAGGTGGCTCCTCAGACTGGCATTGGACCTGCTGCACTGCATCTTGAAGTGGAACAGGATACTGGTCATCATCCTCATATCCAACTAATGGATCTCCAGATGGTGCAGTCCACTCCCACTCTGTAAGGTCCCTCAGGTACAACTATGCATCCTCTGTTGTGTATGCAAAGAAATCTCCACTGCTGCTCATCTGCATAAAGTTTCGCGTAGACGGCTGCAACCCAGTGTAGAAAATTTGAAGAGATTTTCTATGTTGAAAGTATGGCTTGGACACCCAAGCACTAAGTCATCAAACCTCTCCAAAACCTAACAGTAGGTCTCATCATCAAATTGGATAAAGCTCGCCATTTGTTGCTCAAATGCTTGGCGTCTGTGTACCTGAATCCTATAATAAGTAGAAAAGAAAGCTCAAAGGAAATCAGTCTGAAAAGAAAGCCAAGTAGAAAATGAATCTCGAGGTAAAGCATCAAACCAAAGTCTAGCATCATCTCTCAATGTATAGGGAAACACTTTAAAATAAATATAGTCTCATAAATGTTCTAATCAAACAAATCCCTAAACTCTTTTCGACACCATTTTTCAAATTTTTGCAAAAATAAACTAGGATTTCCAACCCCATACCGTGAAAGAACAGTGGGATTTGGGAGTCCTCCACATCAACATCACGAAAGCTTGAAAATGGATCTACAAAAAAATTTAAAAGGTTTTTAAAACAAAAGAAAGATAGAAAAGATGACTTAAAAGTGTAAAATAAATAATAAAAAAGAATCAACACTAAGCTGGAAGTACTACACCCAAAGTGTCCAAAACCAACCATCAATGTGAATGCAAAAAACTGTTGTCCCCTGCAATGGTGCCAACTGATTGACTCGAGAACGTGCACAATCCAAATAGGATGAACACGCTCTCCTCCCAAGTGAAAGAGTTTTAATTGCAATATAAACTTGGTGAGTACGGGGTTGAATTCATAGGGACAAATCGTTTTGCAATCACAAGCTCAATCGACTAATGAAAGCTAAAGGTGTTGGTACAACCAACTAAATTAACTAGTGTGGTGAGAGAAAGTGGGTGGTGACACTGTCAAGTCAAGCCCAAGGTAGGTAGGGTGGAGACCAAAGTGGGAAGCTAGTCAAGCTAGGAAGAGTGTGTGGAATAGGATGTCATTAGTGTTGTGAGTTGATTAGCAATAGGTTCATTCTAAATAAATCAACCCTCACATCCATGTCAAGGTATGCAATGGTTGTGTGCATAGGTAATGCCCTTAAGGCACACCGATGTTCTACGGCCCCACCAAGAGTAACACCTGATTTTTCATTCAAGTATTGACTAATGGGTTGAAATCCCTAACGTAAGCTCATGAATCAATCCTTGCATCGGTGTCAATAGAATGCAAGGATCATGCACATAGGTGTGACCCTTAAGGTACAACACCGTTCTACAGCCCCACTAAGAGTAATGAATAACACAATGAAATATAGGACACAACCCAATACTCAACGCTATCTAGCATCCATTTCAAGGCATGCTAGATCAATTAAATGCTAGAGATGAACATTACTAATCAAGCACATAACCCCTAATTAATCCAAAATCCACACACCAATGGCTCTAGGCCATCATAATGAAAGAAACTTGATAATCATTCATGAAGAGCAAATAAACATTCATTACAAGCCAGAAATCAAGCAACTATCCAATGATTCTCACTATCATTCAAAATCATTCAATAATATTCATACAAAACAATTGAGCTCAAATGGTACAATGAAATAGAAGATAGCACCAAGAAACCCTGAAAACCAAGCTTGCCCCTTTCTTGAAGCTCCTCCAAGCTCTCCTAGCTCCAATGGCCTCCAAGCCCTAACCATATCCTCTAGGATGAACAAGAAAACATAAGAGAGAAAGATAGATATATCCATTTTACATCAGAGTTTAAGGGGTTTATACCCCATAGGGTTTACATCTCAACTCTCCAAATCCGCATCCAAAGGCCCATATTAACCAGCTCAAAATTGGGTCAAGAATAAACAAAAATCGCAACCCAGATTCGGCTGTAAATACCCCGATCAGGCACCTACTAACCAAAGGCCAGGCGCATGTCGTTTGTCAGGCAGATGTCTATGTGGCAAGTTGCAAATTATACAAGAACTGGAGGTCCCCTAAGCAGGCGATGCTATGAAAAACACAGGCGCCTGTGAATGGCACAGGAGCCTACCTTTTTTGCTTCAGGCATCTTGTCACGCCCCGCTTCCCAAAAAGACGGAGGCGAAGCGTGACTAAGGCCCGCTTAGGCCGGGGCTGAGAGCCCAGACCCAATAAGCGTCTGTGGTATTCCAAATGAAGGAAACAGGTCCCTGCAAGTTAGTACGGAAACAACAAAAGTACTGAAAAGAGATATCATTTCATTTTATTCCAAAATATAACATCCAAAAGTACTTAGAGTCTAAAATGCCCGAAGGGCTACAACTGCAGAAAAAGAAACTACTGGTGCAAGCACCCCACCAAGGCAAGAAAAACAACAGGTGCTACACACCCAATCTAAACTGGAACAGAACTCTGGATCAGCAACTGGAGGCCTCTAACTATCGTCCTCCTCTGGGTCGTACTCCGGATCAACGTCCTCCGGCTCTCTGTCAACTGGCAAGTCCACCTTGTCGACGTACTCTGGCTCAACACCTGACGTACAGCACCAAAAGAAGGAACTGTACGTCAGGTCAGGTCTACAAAAAGGGTTAGACCAAACTACAAGTGTATCAACTTTTAGACAACGTTTTACTGGTTGATTAGCATGCTGGGATTATAATTGAGTAACAAACAGAAGTAACGTAGCAGGAAAGTAAAGCGTAGCAAGTAGTAGTCGTAGCGTGTGCTACCAACTACGGGACTAACCTACAGGTGTCATGACAAGTCAGGACGTGACGGAAACAAGGCAAGACATGACAAGTGAGACACAAAAGGGTTCACACCTTACGGTTCGAGGGGGATCAGACCCTCTTGCCGTGCGCACGCTCAACCCAACCCCAAACCCCAAGACAAGACAAGACAAGACAACAGTACAAGGGATCACTCGCTCTAGCTTGGCGAGTGCCCTATTGCCCGCAGGCTATGTATCCGTATAAGGGATCACTCTCTCTAGCTTGGAGAGTGCCCTATTGCCCGCAGGCTGTGAATCTGTACAAGGGATCACTCGAAGAGTTCCCTATTACCCAGTGGGCTGTGCAAGACGGGACGTGACGTGACAAGACGGGAAGGGTTATTCTAGGGTGTCCACACACACGCACACACATGATAGCCCTACAATATCAAGTTGTTGTTGTCAGGCTCAGACTTCGTCGTCAAGTCTGAGCCGTCAGGAGTCGTCCCGGACGCTATCATTTCACGTCCGGTTCTATTTGCTCACAGTTATCAATTCTAACCAACTAAGGCCTAAGCACGGCCAAAAGTGCAAGTGGATACACTTGCCTGTGATGGCGAGTGTGTCGTCCTCTCGAAGCGTCTCGTCCAAGTGTCTCATCCGCGGAAGTCCATCTAAAATATCTCCACGGCGACGGTGTCAGGTCTCAATTTCAACAAATCCTATTAGGTTTCGTTTCTAGGTTATCGGGACTATCCTATTCGTCAAAAGTCACATTTTGATGTTTCAGCCTAATCGACGATCTATCCTATGTGCACAGTCAACAAAGTCCGTTCGTCGATTTTCTATGTTCGTACAACGTTTTACTGGTGTTGGAAATAAATTTTAGTTCAAGTTGACGATTTTTAGTTTAGGGTTCAGTCAGCTATTGTGGGGGTTTCTACGAGTTTCAGGGAACCAACCTGAACCGGAGTTTGTCATAGATTGGAAGTCGTGTCTGATCGGAGAACTCCTCAGCTTCAGATCTGGTCCTCGCACGATTCTCCAAAAGCTGGAACTTGCGACGAAAGCCTACGACATGTCGTAACGTCGTAGACGGCAAATCCGCAAAGTAGCACACCCAAGTGGGGCCCACGGCAGTGCTAGGGGTCAATGGGGGACCCACAACACCTCTGGAGAACTTGGGGGGCCCACCACAGGAGTTGGTGTTGGAGAAACCAAGTTGCGACGAAGTGCTATCGGTCGGGCACGGTCGGTGCGGAGAATTCTCTCGGTCAGACCGAGAGAACGCAGCTCACGGGTCGGTCGTCGTAGCGGGGGGCGTTGCAAGGCAGGGCGCTTCGGTCACAGCGGGTCGGTGCAGAGAATTCCACCGGTCGGGCGTATGGGCGATGCGGGCGATGGTGCAGCGGTGCGGGCGAAGCGGCAGTGCGAAGCGGGGGCTCGGTGTGACCGAGCGATGCTCTCGGTCGGAGCGGGCGACAGCGGGGGGGCTTGCAGCGGAGCACTATGATCGGGTGATGCAGGAGCGGCTTTGGTCGGGCACGGGGATTTACGGGGGCGGCCGTCGGTCGTGCACTGGGGGCGTTCGTCGCAACGTTGCGACGAAGCTTTGGGAGAGGAAACATCGGCTAGGGTTTTATGTGATGCGGAAATTAGCTATCCTAGGGCTAATATAAATAGGAAAGAGGGTTAGGGCAAGGTCTAGGGTTTATGGGATTAATAAAAATAATTAAAATGATTTATTTAAAATAATTATCTCTCCTCTCCCTCGCGCAAAGTTGTGTGCGGCCAAAAATTCTGAAATTTGGTCAAAAAATTCTTTAAAGTGTTATTATAATATAAGAATTTTATCAGAATTAAAACACTAATAAAAATATGTTTTAAAATTATTTAAAAATTTCAAAAAAATGGAAAATAGGTCAAATTAAGTCCAAAAATTGTAAAATAAATATTGGGGTGTTCGGAGCGACGAAAGAAAGAGAGTGGAGAAGACGGATCTAAATTTTGACGTCGAGAGACGAAACTAAAAATAGTAACGTCTCGCGTCAAAACAGAAAGTCGCGACGTCACATCAAATAAGATAGTTTCGCCGAAGAACGACTCGAGATATGTCGTTCCAAAGTTATTCCACATTCTAATACTCTCAGAGATGATCACGTCAACATATCACACAATAATGTTCAAAATCAAATAGAGTCTAAAGTAAACACGTGCACGATCAAGAGCACGTGCACAAAGAAGGTACGATCGGAAACCGACCGTTACACATCTGCTGATTTAATGGCCGAAACCAACCGAAAGTTGGTTTACCGGCCTTCAAATTTAGGAAAAAACTGGCGCCTGCAGTTTAAGGCGCATGTGCAGTCGTCCAGGCGCCTGCCAATCCTTATGTAGGCACCTGTGTTGCACTACATTTGCCCAGATCTTTGCGCTTGTATGGCAGGCACCTGTCGTTGTCCGGACAGGCGCCTGTCCTGGCTCCAGTTTTCACTTCTCCAAGTGCCTTGTTTTGTCCCCTTTGGGACTCCTAAAAAAATCCCAAAAAATACATAAAAATATGATCCATATTTATAAAGCTTTGGAGAGTGAAATTGTGTAGAAATAAAATCATATGCTCAAAAAGTGATGAATTAACTCAAATATGGTTAAGAGAGCATGATTCAATGGATTATTATGCACAAGAGGGAATGGTTATGGGGCTAAAATATGCAATATTCAATCATAATCAACTACCTCCAGACAAATCATTTGAGTTCACCATTGACCTAATCCAGGTACCCAACCGGTTGCGAAGGCTCCGTATCGTATGACCCTACCAGAATTGGTTGAGCTTCGTAATCAGTTGAAGGATTTTTCAAAGTGTGGATTGATTCGACCCAGTGTGTCCCCATAGGGAGTACCTGTGCTTTTGGTGAACAAGAAGGATGGATCTAGAAGAATGTGCATTGATTACAGAGAGCTGAACAAGGTTATGATGAAGAACAAGTATCATCTTCCTCGTATTGATGACATCTTTGTTCAGTTTGGTAGATCTCGATAATACTTGAATTTAGATTTGAGACTTGGGTATCATCAAGTGAAAGTCAAAGGATCCAATGTTCTAACGACTGCATTGCAAAATCGTTACGGCCATTATGAGTTCTTAGTGATGCCTTTAGGCATGACTAATGTTCCAATAACTTTTATGAGACTGATGAACCAAGTCTTCTATGAGTATCTGGATAAGTTTGTAGTAGTCTTTATTGATGATATTTTGGTATATTCGAAGACTGAGGAAGATCATGTTGAACACTTGAAGATCATCTTGGAGACTTTGATATAGCACCAGTTATATGCTAAGTATAACAAGTGTCGGTTTTGGCTGTACAAAGTTGCTTTTCTTGGACATATAATAGCAGGAGAAGGGATAGATGTGGATCTAGAGAAGGTCGTTGCGGTAGAGAAGTGGCCAGCCACTCGATCGGTTTCAAAGATCAGAAGTTTCCTGGGATTGGCAGTGTATTATAGAGAGTTCATCAAATATTTTTCCAACATCACTACACCACTGACACACCTCACCAAGAATAATGTTGAATATAATTGGTCTGAGGAATGTTAGCGAGCATTTGATGAGCTGAATCAGAAAATGATCACTGCACATGTCTTGACGATTCCAGATCGCGCAGGTGGATTTGAGATATTTTGCGACGCGTCCAGTAGAGGACTTGGATGTGTTCTCCACCATCATGATACGGTGGTAGCTTATGCCTCCAGGTTATAGAAGGTGCATGAGCAGAATTATCCTACGCTTGATCTGGAATTGGCAGTCGTGATATTTGCATTGAAGTTGTGGAGACATTTTCTTTTAGGTGAGCGTGTAAAGATATACACTAATCACAAGAGCTTGAATTATATTTTAACACAGAAAGAACTTAATATGAGGCGACGTCGATGGCTTGAATTGATAGCTGACTACAATATCGATCTTTAATATCACCATGGAAAGATTAATGTCGTACATGATGCTCTTAGTCTTATGCCAGCAGTGATGATATTGACAATGCAGAGAGAACTTCGTGGATATATACATCAGATGGAGATTGAAGTTATTCCTCCTATAACATCGACAACTATAATGAGTTTAGAAATCTAATCTGACTTGGTTACGAGGATTAAGGCTGTTTAGTCTGGGGACTGATCGCTCCTTATTTTACACCTTTTTTCAACATGTTTGCATGTCATTTTGATCACCCATATTGTATTTTTCACGACAATTTGACGATATCACGTTGCTTTTCACCATTTCTTGTTTTTGTCGGATTTCAGAAAATATGGAGTGATCTGGAGCTTAAATCAGCTTAAGGGACTTGTACGTGTACCGGAGCATCGCTCATAGCCTTAGTGAGGAGCTAGCAGCGCTAGATGATGAGAGGAAGAGGAAGAAGTTCGATAGAATCGATGAGGAGGCGAGGAGGAGAAGATAGAGCTCCAGAAACAGCCCACACGGCCGAGCAAATAGCTCACTCGGCCGAGTGAAGGATTGTACTCGGCCGAGTACAATGGATACATGAGCAGATGGAGTCAAAGTCCACTCGGACGAGTGAAATATCTCACTCGGCCGAGTGAAGAAGTCCACTCGCCCGAGTAAGACAGGGTCTTCCAAGAGGAATCTCGGCCGACTCTCTGAAGTTTGGAGAAGATTAGCAGAAGATTCACTCGGCCGAGTGAGAAAGCCCACTCGACCGAGTATAGAACTCCACTCGGTCGAGTGGAACAGAGCGACAGACCCTTAAAAATCCCAATATCTCTGTTTTTCATCGGGTCCGTCACTTGGCTGAGTGACCTGTTTCACTCGGCCGAGTTGCGCAGTCTGCAAGTACCACGAATTATGGTTCTGGGCTGTGCCAGGGGCAAATCTGTCAGGATTTTCTGGCTGACATTGGCTTGTATTTAAACTAGTTTTCTTCCTAGTTTTAGGGGAGACCTGAAAATAGTTTTTAGCATTATTCGAATTAAAATCCTCATCTGGAGATTGAAGATTGGAGATTTAGTTTGTTCTTTCTATCAAAATTTCTAGTTTTTGTGAATTGCTTTCTCACAACTATGAATTGCTCTATGTTTTTATTCGTTATTTCTGTGATTGCCATGATTAATTGTGAGTAGTTCCGTCATTCTAGGACATGGGGATGAACCCTATGGATCCGATTTTAGAATTGTGATGAATGAATCTCTATGTTGCTAGAATTGCTAAAGGGGTTAGGTTGTGATTGATTTATCACGGATAGCTAGGGATTTACATCGATTAGGGTTTGCAAGAGATTGGATTATAATCGATGGGAAGGCCTAGATATTCGATTTAGGTTTATAATCGAGATTCTCTAGACTTGGTATGCAAGATATTGGACCAAAGCTATGATTTTTATTATAAATCTATACACATGTTTGTTTGTAAGAGATTGGACGAATACGAACTATCGCAACCTAGATCGTGACTTGAGTTTGCACGAGAGTGGGCTCAAGGAGCGATTGGACGATGATGGCGATCCTAATGCTAGTGGCATAGGTTAGGGTTTGCATGAGAGTGGGCCCTAATCTAGATTTCTATAGACCGGCAATAGCGCGAGATCGTGAGCTTTTATCATATAGAATTCAAATTGTTAATTAAACGACCATGACAACTTTCTCGAAACCATTCCATTCTACCACCAATAGCTAGGTGATTGAAATAGAGTACCGTCATTTGTCCTCCCTGTGTTCAATACCCGCTCGCCACTACACCGTGCGCTTGCGGTAAGACTACAATCGTTTTCCAGGTGTGTATCTGGGGGCCGATCAAGTTTTTGGCGCTGTTGCCGGGAAGGCGAAGGTATTTTATTTTCTTTACTTAGCTATTTCTTTTTATTTTATTATCTTCACTCTTTTATTCCTCTATTGTGCTAACAATTCTTTCTAGACTCTCTTATTCTGTGCATGTACACGAGATCGAAGGTGCCCTAAGAAGAAATATTCTTCGAACCTGAGATCGAGCGTACGGTAAGGAGGCCTAGAGCTGAGAGGAGATTTGTTGTAGAGGAAAATCAAATGGCCGCGTTGAAAACACCAGAGGGGCTAGCAGCACATATGGCTAGGCTTGTCTCCATCCGAGATAGGCTATGGCCCAAGACCACGTCTACCACCTCTTCTATAGTCATGCCGGAGTTGGCGACCGACAAGAACTTTGAGCTGAAGACATGACTTGTAGTGTTGATGCAACAAGACCCATTCCATGAAAACTTACAAGAAAACCCGCACTACCATCTGCAATCGTTCTTGGCTAAATGCGCCACTTTCCAGATGCTTGGCGTACCGGTTAATGCTATTCGACTGCACCTCTTCCCGTTTACTCTTCGAGATAAGGCATTGTATTGGTTGAGGACGCAAGCCGAGTGGATCTTCACCACTTGGGATGAACTGGCAAGCGCATTTGTAAATAAGTTCTATCCGCCATCCAAGACTATTAAGATACGAGGTGCACTGATGTCCTTCAAGCAAGGCCCACAAGAAACTTTGTATGAGGCGTGGGAGCGTTTCAAGGATCTCCAACACCAATGCTCCCACCTTAGCATTGAGCCATGGGATCTTGTGCATAGCTTCAATAACGGATTGCAACCGAGCACAAAGAAAATAATTGATGCAACCGCCAATGGAGCTATCTTGTCAAATACGCCGGATGACGCTACTGCCTTACTTGAGGAGAGGGCCTCCAATAATCAACAGTGGGCTGATGAAAGGGGACATTCTTCGTCATCCTTGAAGCCGGCAAGTATTTATGAAGCAAAGGCAGTTGCAGAGCTCTCTACAAAGTTTGATTCGCTTCACAAAGTCGTAGAGGGTTGGAAAAGTTGGTTAGTGACCCACATGGAGCCCCCACCATTTCTACATCGGGAGGAAGCATGAGCGACTGGCAAGATCAAGCCCATGTTATGTTTATTGGATGGGAGCAAGGAGATGGAGCTATGGAGCAAGCTCAATATGTTGCGGGTAGTACCGGTTATTGGGTGAACTCGGCTACAAGGGGTCACCCCGGATTATCATACACCAACAATGATTGAGCCTTGAATCCACCGCTGCAACAATTTGAAGCCCGGCCTCCACAACAACCATAGTATCAACAAAGGGCACCCCAACAACAAAACTACCCACCGAGGCAACAAGCGGGGCCATATAGACCCCGGGATACAATCAAGGATGGAGGGCACCCAATCCACCGCAAGCACCGCCAAGGTCAGACCACGAAGCAATGGTTGAAGAGTTCATGGCCAAACAAAATAAGTTTAATGAAAAATTGACGGCCCAACAAGATTCCCTCAAAACCGTCGTGGCACTGTTATCGGAGCAACTCGTGTTGCTCAATAAGACCAATCAACAATTACCGGCTCAACCGAAAAAAAAACCCATGAGGCAACACCGGGCACATCGATGCAGTTGTGGCGGTGACTACAAGAGGCTGGAAGGACACTACTCCCGCCATTATCCAAGCTAAGGAGCCGAGTGAAGAAATTTCGGTTGATGAGGAACAGGGCAATGCTGAGGAGGACCCAAAGGCGTCGAACGATCGTGAAAAATCTGAAGTAGAGAAGATACAAGATGAGCAAACGTATATGCCACTGGTACCATACCCACAACGATTGGCAAAGGCAAGGATTGAGAAAAGGCTCGTTAAATTTCTGAAGTATTTGCGAGGTGTGAGCTTGAACATCCCATTATTGGATGCAATCATCGAAATCCCGTCCTATGCAAAGTTTCTAAAGGATTTGATCGCGGGAAAGAAGCGAAAAGAAAGGATCATGCTCACTGAGCAAAGTACGTGGTTTACTAGGAAGGAGAAAGCACCGACCAAGTTCAAAGATCCCGATAGTTTTTGAATTCCTTGCACACTTAGTGGATCCCACTTCAGAAAGATTTGGTGGATTTGGAAGCAAGCATGAGGCGCATGCCCCTCACGATGTTTAAGAAATTGAATACGGGAACCGACCTTAAGGCCACAGACATGAAGATACAACCTGCCGATGGGAAAATCACTAGGCCGGTGGGGATTGTCGAAAACATATCACTACAAGTTCCAGGTGGACTCTGCTTTCCATGCGACTTCATGGTGATGGACATTAAGGAGGAAGGTGATACGTCGTTGATCCTGGGACACCCTTTCTTAGCCACCGTCGGAGTGATTGTAGATGTGAGGAAGGAACCTTGTCCTTGAACGTCGGTAATATTGAAGTTGATCTCCACATTCCGAAGGCAATGAAGCATATGCCTTGGCCAGAGGACATGGATTACGTGGACCTACTCGACAAGGTGATTGACGACGCCATGCCATTTGCCTTCGGGTCCAAGCATGATGACGGCCTCGAAGAGGGCCAACTTACCAAAGAAGGTGAAATGATGGAAGACTCGTCGGACCCTCTTATGGATGAAGAGAAGGACGATGCTGATGTCGTCAAGATTAGAGAGTTATGCAAGCTCTCTACGACGAAGCATATGAAGAAAGCTCCACCGGACAACAAATCTTTGCCGTCGGCCTAGAAGAAGGATGTCAAAAGCTCAAGCTTGGGGGACTCACCCCGACTACTACCCATGATGAAGGAGAGCCAAGAAACGCCAAAATAAAATCAACAACTAAACCCAAGAGGCCTTCCCGACAAGTTTGACGCGCGCAACTCACTTGCGCCAAACATCGAGCTTTAACCGTGAATCTTAAGGGGTCGAGCTCAAGACCTAAAACGAGCGCTTTTTAGGAGGCAACCCGATGGTTCTATATCATTTTTTAGTTGAATTTTTCTTTTTCTTTTTGTTTTAGATCTTTAATAGTGTTTAGAGTCAAGTGTCGAAGAAAACCTGACAACGGGCAACATTTTTCATTTCAGGAGATGGAGAATAGGAGACCATATAATGGAGGATGACCATGGTGTTAGGGAGCATTCCAGGGACGCGCTCAAACGTCAAAAGAAGGAAGAAACTGACGGGAAAAAGAAAATCAAAAAGTGGAGCAAAAACAGAGAGTTGGAGCTGAAAACAGCAGCCCACTCGGCCGAGTGATATTTTCACTCGGCCGAGTGAAGACCCTACTCGGTCGAGTAAGGTACTGATCAGGGAAGTTTCGAAAAAAAACCCTCTCTGTTAATTACATGCCACTCGGCAGAGTGACAAAGCGAGTGACTTTGTCACTCGACCAAGTGAACCAGACACTTTCAGCACTTGAAAAAGCTCTGAGTGGCCTATCCACTCGACCGAGCAACTTTTGTCTACTCGACCGAGTGATAAGTTCTACTCGGCCGAGTCGGAACTTACACGAAAAATTTTAAAAATTTTATAAACTGAGCCACTCGACCGAGCGGTCACGCCACTCAGCCGAGTGACTTACCCTATAAGTTCAGCGCTCGTGGCCCTAAATTAAAAATCCCAAGATTTTCAAACCGATAGCCTGAGCTTCCACCAATCGCCCGAGCAATCCAACCCTTCGCCCGAGCCACCCTCACCCGCACCCGAGTGGCACGACCCCACACCTCTAACGCCACCGTCCAGCTGCTGCCGGCGCCGCCTCCCTCACCGCCGATCATCCCCCTTTTAGCCCTAATACCCCTTTTCTCCCAGTCTCCATTTCGTAAGCCCTATTCTGCTCCGAATCAAAATTAAACTACATGCACACCTATTTCTCTTGATTTCCCCCTAAATTTATTGATATGCATTGCTAATCAATCAATTTTGTGTTTCAGGATAGCTTGAGGGAGAATTAGGAGCAGATTTAGAGCTTCTCAGGGGGTCGTCTCTTTGCTCTCACTACTCGCTTGGAGTCGTGTCGTGCTTGGGCATACTCCTTCCTTTTTATTATCACTTCGCATTGGTAGGCACATCTCACGGCATTTCCATGCCTCCACGGACTAGGTCACGTTCGCGGACGCCCGCCTCCAAGCAGAGGAAGATTAGCGAGCCTGGATCTTCCTCTGCTAGAGCAGACTCCCCACCACCAAGCCCACCACCACCCACACTTCTGCCTCCTACCGCACCCATTCCACCCCCACCAGCACAGCCCGTCCATGCTTTCGATACGTTAGGGATCACTTTCCGAGATGACGCACACCGCGTCAGATTTGGGAGGATCTTCCATAGATCGATTGTCCCCTCTAGGTTTGCAATCATTGCAGATTTAGAGTGCCTAGGGATATTCGAGAGCCTACTCCAGTTGTATGGCAATGTGGGGTGGCGTGATTTTTTGTCGGTGTCGACAGACACCTACGTCCGACCGACACTCGAGGTCCTGAGTTCTATTCGTAGGACTCCAGGGGGTTGCACGTTTTGCTGGATGGATCGTGAGTGCGAGATCACTCTCGATATGCTCCGAGCCTTTTTCCTGTGGCCCCCTGTCCCGAACCCCAACCGTGCTTTTAGTCTCACACACACCGTCCCACCGTCATTCGATACACATGCTTTCTGGACGTTGATCACGGGCTCCCCACTCTCTTTTGACCCTAGTCAGGCCAAGTCCTCCTCTATCATCCACACATGCCTCTGCATTGCTCAGCGCCTTATGGCGACCCCATTTCTAGCGAGTTATGAGCCTGGGACGATGTCTATGCCTGAGCTTTATATGCTCAATGTGATGACTAGAGCAAGAGTCTTTGAGGGCGACACGAACGTCTTAGTCCCCGTCTTTCAGATCGATATAGCTAGATGGTACCTAGACCGCATTGTTTCTTCTGCCACCACCAGGACGGCGATCTGTTGCGGCGGTCTGATTATCTTGCTAGCTCCTTTGTGCGGGGTTAAGCTCCCAGCTGGTTTGATTCGTCCCACGGGCCACACCTCCCTTTCCATAGATGTCATGGACCACATGCGGATGTTGCATACTCACGGTCAGCACCACTAGGTTTGGCTGCATGGTCAATTTGGCACAAATTATACTTCTGAGCCCCGCTCGGACCCACATTGGACCTACAGGAGGGGTGTAGAGACCAGAGATGGATCTCCTCATCCCAAATGCGTACGTGCTTAAGCCCGAGGGCGATGAGCAGGAGCCCATCCTCCCACCTCTGTGTAGGATCCTGTCAAAACAACGACATTAGGATCGAATAATGAAGTAGAGACTTACGCTTGCGTACGCGGCACCATAATCTTGGAACTTCGCCCTCGGATTTGCCACAACGGTCGATACATCGTCACAGAGGATCGAAGCAGAGTTTCACCGCCTAAATCTCTATTTAGAAGAGGATTTTAATGGAAGGGAGAAGAAGAATATAAGATGCCTTTTGCAAACTTATGCATGGAAAGTGTAGTATGAATGCCTTACCCTTGGGTCCTATTTATAGGCTTTATGGGTTGTTATTGTAGGAAATAACCAATTATAAGCTTATTACCCTATATTAGCACATTCATTTATCCTCTTCTTCATTCACTTATCAAGTGCCTTTATGCACTTATAAAGTGACTTTTTCCACTTATCGAGTGGCTTTTTCCACTTATCGAGTGGTCCTTTTTACACGAGAAAAGGTTCCCTTCGTGCACGCTTTCGTGCACGCGACATCTGAGGTCCGTATACCCTCATACATCCCCTCATGGGTGTATTCATGTCGTCCATATCCAACATCTCCCACTCACATTTGAGGGGATTGTAAGGAAACATCTTTCATTTAACTCTTCTGTTTATCATACCGAGAAATAGGCCGTGTGACCGTCATACGCATAGAGTCCGCTGTTGTGCACTTGTTAGAGATACACAACACCCCTCGAGGTGCAAAGTTGAGTAGATCAACACATGCTTTACCCTAGATTATTTCTTCACATTTCTTATACTTTATATTCAATAATTGAATCCCATCTGGATTATAATTGGCTGGCCAGCTTTGAATCTCTAAAGTCCAAATGTGAATATGAAATTAATCTTCCTCTTCTTGCGATCCTTTTGATCTTGACTTGACTCGCTTTTCTAACATGCCCCACCAGACCGAATTAACCATAGTCCATAAGCAACATGCTAAGATAGCAATCACCCAGTCAAATCTTAAGGAACTAATTAGAGTCCATAAGGGTAACGAGTTAAGACCCATGTGGTCTTTGGGTCTCACATAATAGTAAACACAATTAATATTCTAACCCAATGGTCAAAATGCATACGTAGTATGAATAAGTATTACAACATCACTCCTTTCCCAGGGAGCGTATGTCTTAATGATGTTGTAAGGATGATGATCAGAGACCATAATGTCTGATTTTGAGTCCCTTTTGCTACTCAAATAATCTTCTGGACCCACATCCCGCATAAGACAGATAGGATTTCAAAAATCCACTTAGATCTTTTGTAAGCGTCCATATGATGCAGATCTTTTATACGACCATTTTGGTAAAGTCATGACTCTAAATCATCCGTCTGATGATTTTGACTTTAAACTGGTCTCATCTTTATTTTATACGTCTGATATAATAAAGGCGGTTGCTCATGTGAGAGAGCCAACCTCAATCTGTCCGACATACTAGAAAATCTAGCTGAGATTTCAAAAATGTACACAACCATTTCTTAAAATTTCATATGCAATGTTGAAAAAGAACTTATTCTTTTATTGAATTTGATCATTTACAGACATGGGAATTTACATTGGTACAACTCAGCGCTTACACAATCCTTGAGATGATAAGTGTTTGTAAAACACATCTCTGGGGATCGCCTTCGTAAGCGGATCCGCTATCATCTCATGCGTAGATATGTACCTTATGTCTACCTTTTTGGTCTTATCATAGTCTTTTGCAAATTTGTAGCGGATATCTATGTGTTTGGTCTTACAATGGAATTTAGGATCTTTGACATAGGCTATAGAAGCTTGACTGTCGCTGTGTATAGGTACAGCACCTGAGTCACTTGCATCAATTAGCCTGTCTAAGAACTTCCTAAGCCAAACAGCCTCTTGGACTGCCAGTCTAAATGCTACAAACTCGGCTTCCATAGTTGAAAGTGCGATGCAGGATTGTTTCTTGCTACTCCAGGATATTGCACCAGATCCGAGTAGAAAAACATATCCTGAGATCGATCGTCGCTCATCGAGATCACCCGCCCAATCAGCATCAGTGTAGCCTTCGAGCCTGAAGGCATCTCCTTGATAGCATAAAGCATAGTCTGCAGTTCCTTTGAGATACCGCAATATCCTCTTAACCGCTTTCCAGTGTACTTGCCCTGGATTGGATTAGTGACGACTTACCATTCCAACGGTAAAACAGATGTACGGTCTTGTACACATCATAGCGTACATAAGACTACCAACTGCACTGGAATATGGAACTTTTTCCATAATATCCTTTTCCTTTTGGTTCTTTGGACATGATTTCAGACATAAATTGTCGCACTTGCTTATTGGAGTATCAATGGACTTGCAGTCCTACATATTAAAACGTTCTAAAACCTTCTTTATATAAGTCTCTTGTGAAAGAGAAAGAAGTTTCTTCGAATGATTCCTTGAAATCTTAACTCCAAGGATATATGCAGCTTCTCCCATGTCTTTCATCTCAAAAATTGATGAATGCCAAGCCTTGATATCCATCACAAAGCCCTTGTCATTTTCGGCTATTAAAATGTCATCTACATATAGAGACATAATAACTTACTTGCTCTTAAACCTCTTGATATATACGCAGTTGTCTTCATCAAGCATGGAAAACCCATTTGATAAGACAACTTCTTGAAATCGTATATACCATTGTCTCGAGGATTGTTTAAGACCATATATGGACTTACGAAGTTTACAAACCTTATGTTCGTTTCCTTCTTTTACAAACCCTGTTGGTTGTTCCATATAGATCTCCTCGTCCAATTCTCCATTGAGAAATGCAGTCTTTACATCCATCTGATGCAATTCGAGGTCTAAGAAAGCTACCATAGCCAGAATCAGTCGAATCGAGGTAAAACGAACAACAGGTGAGAAGGTCTCTTCGTAGTCTATCCCTTCCTGTTGCGTAAAACCCTTCGCGACAAGGCGAGCTTTATATCTGTCAATAGAGCCATCAGTCTTATGCTTGATCTTGAGAACCCATTTGTTCCCAATAGCTCTACGTCCTCTGGGTAAGTCAACTAAGTCCCAGACTTGGTTAACTTTCATGGATTCCAACTCTTCCTTCATCGCTTCCATCCATTTGTCTTTCGCAGGGCATGATACGGCCTGTTTGAAAGTAGCAGGCTCGTCATCATCTTGTAGTAAAATCATAAAGGTTTGCGAAAACTCATCCTCAAATCTTAGAGGAGCCAACCTTGTATGACTACTACGTCGTATTTGAGATTCTTCAAGTCCTTGTTGACTCGAATTTAGATCAATTCTAATATCACTCCCACTTGGAATGTCGTTAGAAATTCTCCCACTTGGATCATTATTCCAGTATGGAATATGATTTGCATCATTCGTATCATCCATTGGTGAAGTTTGAAACGTATTTTTGTCTTCACCAAGAATTCTCCCACTCGAATGAGGTAATCCTTCTTGATAATTAATCTCAAATAGAGATAAGTCCTGACTTATCTCACCCTGTCTTGGAAACTCGTTTTCCAAGAAAGTGACATCCCTTGACTCAAATTCAATTAGACCTCCATTGTCTTCCTGACCAATGAAAACATAACATTTGGAGTTTTCTGCGTATTGTATGAAGATACATTTCCTTCCCTGTGGCCCAAGTTTGCCATACTTATGGGAGGAAATATGTGCGTAGGATGCACAACCCCAAGGTTTTAAAATGTTTAAGTCAGGAGACCTTTGGTTCCACAACTCATAAGGAGTGGAGATAACTGATTTCGAGGGTATTCGGTTCAAGATGAAAGCGGCCGTCAATAATGCATCACCCCAAAAGGTGATTGGCAAGTTAGCTTGCGCCATCATTGAACGGACCATTTCCAGTAAAGTCATATTTCTCCTTTCTGCAACACCATTTTGTTGCAGAGTATAAGGCATAGTTACCTGATGTACTATGCCCTTTTCATCACAAAGTTCCTTAAAACTTGTTGATTGATATTCACCGCCCCTATCGGTTCGCAAGACCTTAATCTTGCGATCTAATTGATTCTCCACTAAACTCATATAATTTTTAAAGCAGGTTAATGCTTCACTTTTGTGGGATATCAAATAGATATGTCCGAATCTGAAGAAATCATCAATAAAAGTGATGAAATAGGACTTCTCGCATCTTGTCTTAACATTCATCGGACCACATATGTCCGAATGGATGAGCTGTAATGGAACCTCGGCCCTTGTGCCGGTTCCAAACGACTTGCGACAAGATTTCCCTACAAGGCAATGTTCGCAAGTCGACATTTCGACCTTTGAAACATTGGATAGAAGGCCACTTTTGGCAAGTCTATCCATTCGTGTTGGTCCAATGTGACCAAGCCTTGCATGCCAACAAATTATATCAGACTCATAAGTCGAAGAATTTGTAACAAGGTAATTTTCATTACATAATGAAGAGTCATACATTGAATTTAATACAATAAATCCTTTAAACACATACCCAGTACCAATTAAGGAATTATTACAACACAAGTCCACTTTACAATTTTGAAAGAACCAGCTATAACCAAGACCTACTAACACGACCACAGATATTATATTCCTTCGAATATCTGGAGCGAAGAGAACATCATGAAGTAGGAGAGTGCGGCCGTTGTCCAAGACTAGCTTGCAAGTCCCAACGCCTTTCACTTCAACACGTGTGTTTTTCCTACATAGATCCACTTCGTCCCTTGGGGTATCCGGTGATACTCCACGAAGGACCGTCTGTCCCTTGCTATGTGGTCGGTGGCACCTGAATTAATTATCCAAAACGGATTAGATTCCACAAAAAATATTGAACTAGAAACACATATGTAACTAGTATAATTACAAGTTACCTCGTCACCTCCACTCGTACACAAACGAGCATAATGACCGAGCTTGTTGCACTTGAAGCACTTGATCTTCTTCAAGTCTTTCTTCTTGTGCCATTTCTTGTGCCCACCCTTATGTTTGGGTTTCTTGGTAGACTCAGGTTGCTTATTACGTTCATTAGTATACTTCGAACGATCTTTCTGTTTCTTTCCCCCGTGTGAGGCATTAGCAACCATGTGCACTTCTGCACTTGGCTTGGCAGCCGCAAGCCGCTCTTCCTCTAACTCGAGGTGCTTAGAAACATTGCTGAAGGTCTTGATGCTCTCATTAAGAGTGAGATGCATCTTCATTTGGTCCCACCCATTTGGTAGGGAACGTATGACTGCTTGGATTTGTTGCTCATCAGTGAGCACATGACCAGCATCCTTTAACTCTGAGATTAGATTTGCCATATGTCGCAGATGTTTCCCCATGGAATGATCTGGACGTTTCTTGTATGAATCAAATCTTATAGTTAAAGAACGAAGTTTGGACAACGATGTGCCACCAAACTTCTCCTCAAGCTTGGACCATATGTCCATGGCTAAGTCATGCTCTCGGAAGATGCGCATTATGTCATCGGCCATACTGCTCAATAACGTAATGCGAGCTATCTTGTTCTTTCGAGACCAAGCATCAAAAGCTTCCTTGTCTCATCTGTGTTGGGCCGTAGTGCCCAACTCGGGTTCAATCATTACGTTCTTTAGAGTTTCGAGCACTTTTTGCTCCTCTAGAACGCATTGTATCTTGATGGACCATAGTTTGTAATTATCGCCGTTGAGTTTTTCACCTCTGTTTGACTCAGCGACGATATTCTTTAAAGCGGAAGACATTTTACTTTTAAAATGCTGCAAAAGACACAAAACCGAAGGTTTGATCAAAAAACATTGCATTAAAAATTCTTAAAATATAATTCCCACTTGAAATGATAATAGAATATCCCATTTGGATAGTTCTAATTTCAACTCCCACTTGGAATGATATTTATAATTTGATAAGTTACTTTCGAAAAATATTGAAGATGTTGCCCTAGAATCGGAAAGGTCACTACGTTTCCAATCACCATCTAGAGTAACTTTCAGTATTTCCCCATCACTTTATCAAATAAAAGTACTCTTTAGTACTTTGCAGCGGAAAAGCGTTTTTGAAAACGTATTTTTCAAAACGTATGAAAACGTATTTTTCAAAATTGTATATTTCAACCTAGTACCCTTATGATACTAGCGAAATATTCGGCATTTCCTGGCCATTTGCCGGGGATAAGCCGTAGTCGTGCCAAGGCCGGATCCCCCCTTTGGGGATTTTTTTGCAAGCCATCATCGCCGGCTCCCGTATGGATTCAAGCGCTTCCCCCCTATAGGAGAATTTTACCGCTTGACGACTGCCGTCCGCCCCGTATGGGCTAGCCATGCATGTCACATTCATGCAACCCCCTACCAAATACAGGGTCAACCGGGGCTCGAAACTGGGCTCGACCGGGGCTCGGCAATGGCCGAGGCCGGCCATTGCCGGCCAAAAGTTACACTGGTCGGCCAGGGCCTCTGCCCTGGCCGGCCAGGGGCCCTGGCCCCCCCGGCCAGGGCCTCTGCCCTGGCCGAGGCCGGCCAGGGCCGGCCAATGCCTGGCCATGGCCTCTGCCAGGGCCGGCCATGGCCCTGGCAAAGGCCAGGGCGCCGGCCCTGGCAGAGGCCAGGGCACCGGCCCTGGCCCCTGCCAGGGCCAGCCTGGCCGGCCCCTGGCTCTGGCCGAGGCCGGCCAGGGCCTCCTGGCCCTGGCCTGGCCTCGGCCAGGGCCGGCCTGGCCGTGGCCTGCCAGTGCTGGCCTGGCCATGGCCCTTTGGCCTTGGCCGGCCATGGCCCATATGGCCATGGCCGGCCACCCCCTTGAATGGGGTTGGCCGCACACCCCCGCAGGAGGGGTGGCCGTGGAAGTTATTGGCCGTAGCCAACCCCCTCCACATGGGGAGGGGGAATGCATTGCCTCCATAGCCCATTTGGCCATGGTGATCATGCACCAAAGGTCATCTTCTCCGATGGGAATAACCACCGTCGTCTTCTTCGATGAAGCACCCGTTCATCGAGAAAGTAGTTACTCTCTAATGGCCGTGTGCCAAAATGAAGAAATAACATACTCTAAAGTTCGCAAACTACACGCTCCACATGAAGAGAGTTCACATTCCCTATGAATGGAGACTCAGCATCCATGAAGAGTGCGAGCTTGACGATATGAACGGTCGGTTCTTCCCGTCACGGAGAGTTCCTGCCATATCCGTAATGACAGAAGACCCTAACATGAAAAGAACAACCGCTGCGTTCTCTCCGTCACGAAGCGTTCCTACCATATCCATAATGGTAGGATACCCATTCGTGAAAAATACAACGCCTCGTTCATCGGTTCGACGGGATGGCGGTTTGACCGGGGCGAACCCGTATGGCTCTGATACCAATGTTGGATCCTGTCAAAACAACGACATTAGGATCAAATAATGAAGTAGAGACTTACGCTTGTGTACGCGGCACCGTAATCTCGGAACTTCGCCCTCGGATTCGCCACAACGGTCGATACTTCGTCACGGAGGATCGAAGCAGAGTTTCACCGCCTAAATCACTATTTAGAAGAGGATTTTAATGGAAGTGAGAAGAAGAACATAAGATGCCTTTTGCAAACTTATGGCATGGAAAGTGTAGTATGAATGCCTTACCCTTGGGTCCTATTTATAGGCTTTATGGGTGGTTATTGTAGGAAATAACCAATTATAAGCTTATTAGCTTATATTAGCACATTCATTTATCCTCTTCTTCATTCACTTATCAAGTGCCTTTATGCACTTATAAAGTGACTTTTTCCACTTATCGAGTGGCTTTTTCCACTTATCGAGTGGTCCTTTTCACACGAGAAAAGGTTCCCTTCGCGCACGCTTTCGTGCACGCGACATCTGAGGTCCGTATACCCTCATACATCCCCTCATGGGTGTATTCATGTCGTCCATATCCAACACTCTGGACCCAGAGATCTGGATCCCTCAGCCTGCACCAGATTTAAGCACTGCTCCCTTTACCTTTGTCCATGCTTCTTTCAGTGTCGGGAGCACCCGAGCTGAGTCTACCACCACCTCCTGCTCCTCCTTTGTGCCGTTGACCTCTGATCCCATTTCTTATGTGAGTTTTGAGAGCGCCACCACCACTATTTTTGAGAGAGACGATCCTTCTATTTCACCAGCCGAGACCCTGTTGTCACCAGATTTCTCGACCCCTGGGGAGTCATTTTTCGTTGATCTCACAACCTCCCCAGTCGTCGACACTTCCGTCTCTGCTGCCGCTGTATTCACTGAGAGCGCCGTGACGTCTGTCCCCATTTCTGTATCAGCGACCTCTCCACCCTTCTTGCCCACTTTCACCACTTCAGATTCTTCCGCTGCTCAAACTTTTGAGAGCATCCCTGCGTCTCAGCCTCTCACAGAGGCCGAGCATCTTTTAGCGAGCACAACACCACACCCTCACCTAGTATTGGCCCCACTTGTCTACAGTGGCCGTGTGCAACAGCCCTGACCCCCACTGACGTGTGTTTATATTTTATATATTCACGCACGTTATCTTTGTGTTTTTCTGTCGTTTTCCGTCGTCACGTGCCCATTTTCTTGTGATTTCTAGTTTTCTTTCACTTCTTGGTGTTTTTGTGTATTTGCAGGAGATTGCCAGCGTAGGGCACATATAATGAAGATATCATGAGTCCCCATAGCAACAGGAGTCACGCGCGATTCAGGGGGTCAAACGACGAAGATTGCTATTTTTCAGCCCTCAACCGATCGGTTGGACACAGCCAACCGATCTGGTGATGCACGCGTCTCCGACCGGACGGATGCTGGAGTGAGGATCAATTCAACCAACCGGTTCACCGACCGGTTGAACACAGCAAAGCTCTCGGCCATTTGGAGCTGAATTCCAGTCGATCATGTGATATCTCACCCGATCGATTCATCTGTAGCAGATTTTCCAAACGACAACCCGGAGAGCTCAACCGACGGTTCGCTGACCGTGCCAAATCGACAGAACTCTCGGCCAATTTTGGAGATAATTCCAACCGATCGGTTGAATTCTCAATCGATCGATTCACCTGATGCTGCAATATCCAAACGACGACCCGGAAATGCCAACCGGTCGGACCAAGCAAGCTATTAAAGTTCTGAACGTCAACGGTCGAAGCATCAAGCAGCTCACCCCATCGGTTGATGCTTCAACCGATCGGGTGACGTCGATTTGTATATATAGTTGTCCTAGGTTTCAGAAAACGAGAGCTGTTAATTTTTCTGTCTTTTTCTTGTACGGTGACGGCTAGAATTTTATTGTGTTTTGTAAGTCTTCTGATTGCTTTCAAACTTTAATACTATCTTTATAGCATTGCTACTACTTCATTTCAATCGCCTGATCATGATTTCTACGGTTGATTTTAATTTAGATTGCTTTTTAGCTATGATTTGTGAGTAGTTCCCAAATCTGGGATTTTGGGGGAAACCCCTTCGTGGGTTCTCCCTAATGTGTCCATAGGACTAGGATTTCGATAGGGGTTAGGAATTTAGATGGTTACACGTGGTGTTTCATTGTCATTGACGGGAAAAAGACCGCCTTTGACCGTCGGGCCAAGGGGGAATAAACTTAGCGGTTGACTCCCTAGCCACAGTTCATGCCCTTAGCGTAGACATTGAATCCTAGCGCGTGGGAACGGCATGATGAGATGTTGGTAGTTATCGATGCGAGCTTAGCGCTCCCAGAGTCGGTCGGTGTTAATGGACATGGGAATGCCCACCTACTGAACCCGTGTAGTCCAGCGTATCATCCTATGCATCGACCGGAATATCGGGCCCATGGGACGCTGGTATCACTCTTAGAGGCAACGTCTCACCACTAAACCCTAAATCCAATCGTATTCCTATCCGCAGGTCGCAATAGCGAGAACACATGATAGGGTGGAAACCGAATTCTTGGGTTTCCTTTTATATTATTTATCCCTCGTATTTACATTCCGTGACAAACCATCGATCGTTCGGGCTAGCTCACCTATAGGGTGAACCGGTTCCTCTTTGACACAAGCACAACCACGCCTCCCTGTGTTCGACCCCCAAGCCACACTACAACACCGTGCACTTGCGGTATAAATATTTAATCCGGTTTCCCCAATCCTATTTCACTATTAAGCTCGAAAACTAGGGGACGTTAAGCTTTATGGCGCCATTGCCGGGGAGGCAACGTGCTTGTTAATTTTAGGACTGACGTGTGTGTATATTTTATATATTCACGTACGTCTTCTTTGTGTTTTTCTGTTATTTCCCACCGTCCCGTATCCATTTTCTCGTATTTTCTAGTTTTCTTTCACTTCTCCTTGTTTTTGTGTGTTTGCAGGAGATTGCCCCCGTAGGGGACACATAACGAAGATAACATAAGTCCCCGGAGCAACGGGAAGACTCACACGTAATCCAGGGGGTCAAACGACCAAGTTTGCTACCTTTCAGCCCCCACCCGATCGGTTGGATACAGCCAACCGATCGGGTGATGCATGCCTACACGACTCGGACAGCAGCTGAAGCAAAGTGAGTATCAACCGACCAAGTCGGCGACCGGTTCCGACCATCAGACTTCTTGGGAAATTGAAGCTGAATTCCACCCGATCGGGTGACCTTCACCCGATCGGTTCATCTGTAGCCGATTCCCCAAAGAGACGACCCGGAGAGCTCACCCGACGGCCTGCTGACCGTGCCAAAACGTCGCAAGTCTCTGTCTTTTGGGCGATGTTTTCCAACCGATCGGTTGATTTCTCAACCGATCGGTTCACCCGGTGACCGCAATATCCAAACGACTAGGCGCTTCCGCCAACCGACCGTGTCGAGTGACCGGGTGAAGTTTCAAAAGAGCGCTGCCAAAGAACGAAGCAGGTCACCCTATCGGTTGATAATTCAACCGATCGGGTGACGTCATTTTCTATATATATATATATAGGCCCTAGGTTTTCAGAAACAAGGAGCTGATTATTTTTCTGTCTTTTTTCCCTATTGTGACGGCTGGAATTTTTTGGTTATTTGTAAGTGTTCAGATCTTTGTCAAACTTTGATATTATCTTAATTGCATTACTACTACCGCATTTCAATTTCCTGATTATGTTTTTAACGGTCTATTTTCATTTAGATTGCTTTTTAGATAAAATGTGTGAGTAGTACCCAAATCTGAGATTTTGGTGGAAACCCCTTCGTGGGTTCTCCCTAATGCGTCCATAGGACTAGGATATCGATAGGGAATATGAATCTATTGGTTACGCAGGATGTTTTATTGTCATCGACGGGCAAAAGACCGCCTTTGACTGTTGGGCCAAGGGGGAATAAACTTGGCCGTTGACTTCCTAGCCGTAGCTCACGTCCTTAGCGTAGACATCGAATCCTAGCGCGCAGGAGCGGCAGGATGAGATGTTGGGAAGTATCATTGCGAGCTTAGTGCTCCCAGAGTCGGTCAGTGTTAATGGACATGGGAATGCCCACTGATCGAACTCGAGTAGTCCGGCGTATCATCCTGGGCACCGACCGGAATATCGGGCCCAAGGGATGCTGGTATCACTCTTAGAGGCAACGTCTCACCACTAAACCCTAATCCCAATCGTTATCCTATCCGCCGGTCGTAATATAGAGAACACATGATAGGGTGGAAACCGAAGTCCCAGGTTTCCCTTTATATTGTTTAACCCCGTATTTACATTCTGTGACAACCCATCCACCGATTCGGGCTAGCTCACGCATAGGGAGAATTCGGTCCCTTCTGACACAAGCACAACCATGCCTCCCTGTGTTCGACCCCCCAGCCACACTACAACACCGTGCGCTTGCGGTTATAAATATATAAATCTCGTGCCCCCCTATCCTATTGCACACCTTGCACTTGCATGATCACGAAACAAACCAAACATCTGGGGGACGTCAAGCTAAATGGCGTAGTTGCCGGGGAGGCAACGTGCTTGTTATTTTTGGATCTTTTGAACCCTTGAGTCTAGCTCACATCTCTATCTCACGATAATTTTCGCATTCTTCTTTTTCATTTTTATTTTCTTATTTTTATTTTTATTTTCTATTTTTATCTGTTTCTTTCCCACTTTTGCTTCACAGGTGTTTGTTTCTTTTAATGCGCAGGAACACAAGGAGTCTTGACGACTTGATTCCTGTTGATCCTGAGATAAATGCCACCCTGAGGCATCAGGCCGCAGATAAGAGAAGAAGAGAAGAGTCTGAAGCCATGGGGGAGAATACCCAACCGCATAAGTCCCTGCTGGAGTACTTGATGCCATCCATCGAGTCTACCTCCGCCATCCGACCTCCTGCTATTACGGCACAGAGCTTCGAGCTTAAGCCGTCCTTAGTGACGTAGATCCAGCAGGATCAATTCTTTGGGGCACCCATGGAAAGCCCTATTGAACATCTGGACTCCTTCCTAGAGAAGTGTGACACGTTCCGGATAAATGGTGTCACAGCTGAAGCAATCCGTCTGAAGCTATTCCCCTTCTCTCTGCGGGATAAGGCCAAGCAGTGGCTAAGGAGAAAGGACCCGAACACTTTCAACACTTGGGAGAAGCTTTCGAATGTGTTCTTGACGAAGTTCTTTCCTCCGGGGAAAACTATGAAGTTAAGGAGTGAGATCTCCTCCTTCTCCCAAGCCAGCCACGAGTCCCTGCATGAGCTTAGACGAGATATAAAGAAATGCAACGGAGATGCCCTCATCACGAGCATCCCAAGTGGCAGATAATTAATCTGTTCTACAATGGACTGAGGGATGATTTAAAATATTCGATGGACACCGCGGCTGGGGGGTCCTTTATGTCTAGGAGTGAAGAAGATGCCAGACAAATTCTTGAAAACATGGCATCGAACAATGTGCGGTGGTGTGATGAGTGAGCCACACCTAGATCTAGGGGTATCCACAGGGTGAGGATGTCGACAAATTATCCAGCAAGTTTGACTTGCTGTCGACCCAGATCTCAGTGCTGATGGTAGGATCCGGTGGTGCCGGTACACAACATATTGCGGCGATGGAAGCAGAAGTCATGGGAGACTTCGAGGGTGGTGACATCTCACCACCGTTGGACCAATCGAGCGCACTATTCTACAACCCTACGGAAAATGCGTCGTAACCACCACGGACTAGCTCCAATCCGGCCTACTCTCCAAATAACCGGAACCACCCCAATCTTAGCTACCGGGTGCCTTATCAGCAACCGCAAGCACATGTATATCAGCCGCCTAGGCAACAGCAGCAACAACAGCAGCAGTTTCAGCAGCAGCAGCCCCCACAATCATACCAACAGTACCCCCCAAGGATCCAGCAGCCCATACAGCAGCAGCAGCAGCAGCCGTACGGCCAGCAGCGTGCTATCTCCCCGGTTGAGTCCCTCTTGACTCAGTACATCTCGAACCAGGAGAAGATAAATTTAAAGCTGGAGATGGGGCAGAGGGCTCTCACTGACCAAGTAACCCAGCTGGGGTTACAGGTGGTGAACCTTAAAAGGTCACAAAATCTATTACCGCCACAACCGGAAGTGAACCCAAGGGGGGCGAACCAGACTTTGGCACTCACACATAAGCATTCGAATGTGTCCGCTATCGTCTTCAGAAGCGGAACACAAATCCCACAAGAGTGCCCGCCAAGGAACCGAAAGCATCATTGGTCGTAGAGCGACCAGTTGAAAAAGCCAATGACAACAGTGCTTCGTCGCCAAAGACTACGACTCCGGAGGTAGTCCCTGAAGAGGAAAATAAGAAGGAAGAGGAAGGTAGCCTCAAAGTATTCAAGCCCGTTGTGTCTTTCCCACAATGACTTGCCCAAGAAAATATAGACGAAAATTAAGACAAATTCTTTGCCATGGTCAAGGATCTAAGCTTGCCAATCTCCTTCCTCGAAGATATTGAGACAATTCCCTCCTACGCAAAATTTTTAAAGGATTTGGTGACAAGAGGGTCCAGGAAGGAAAAGGTCGTTCTAACGGCGAAATGCAGCGCTCTCATTCAGAGAGCGAATCCACCCAAGCTAAAAGATCCGGGAAGTTTCTCCATCCCTTGTTCGATTGGGGAAGTGAAAATCCATATGGCGCTCGTGGATTTAGGAGCGAGCATCAGTTTAATGCCCCTATCGCTATACAGGAGGATGGGGATAGGAGACCTGGAGCCCACGGGTATGACAATTCAATTAGCCAATAGATCGGTTAAATACCCAGTGGGAATAGTAGACGACCTACATGTTGATGTCAGTGGAGTGCAAGTCCCAGTGGACTTCGTTGTTATGGACATGCCTGAAGATACGCATACCCCCATCATCCTTGGACGGCCCTTCATAGCCACCGTCGGTGTTTTAATAGATGTGAATAAAGGGAAGTTATCCCTTAATGTCGGCAACGAAAAGGTGGAGTTCGACTTGGGGTTGTCATGAAGCATCCTCCTGATGAGCAAGGGTGCAATATGCTGGATATAGAGGAAGAGAGAGTAGCTGAAGCTGGGGCCCGGAAAATTCTCTCAAGGAATCCCCCCGACAGTTTAGGGGACCTTGGAGAGCATGACGGTCTGAAAAAGAAAGAGGTTACTGAGAAGGCGGGTGCGACACATACGATCCCTCCCAGATTTCAAAAGTCTCCTCCGACGAGGAAAAAGGGAAAGGAGCCCATGGGGCTAACCGGAGACGAGATCCGGATCTTGAAAAGAGTGGCGGTAGACGCCAATTTAAGGGAAAATCCCACGGATTCCATCAACGAGGGGAGGGTCATCGAGCAAGTCTACTTGTCACTGCCAATGACACCAAAGGCCACCAACTCTGAATCTAAAGCGATGCCAATCTTAGGGCATCACCCCCGTCCACCATGAAGATCATCTATGGGCATCGAGCAAACGACGTTAAACAAAAGCGCTTCATGGGAGGCAACACATGCTCTAAACTTTTATCTTTGTTTTTGGGATTATTTTTAGCTTTATTTTTCTTATTTTGATAAATAAATCCAGCTATAGGAACTTTCGTCGAGAGACTTAGGCCATTTGTGAATATTTGCAGTAAACAAGCCCTCACCCGATCAGGTGACCATTCAACCGGTCGGGTGAGACGTATCAGATAATGGCCCGTATCTGTTCTCCAGCGAACCGGTCGGGTGAAGCAAAGTGAGACCGGGTGGCTGACCGTGTGGGAACGGCTGAAGTCTCTGAAAATTTTGGATTTAATCAACCGATCAGTTGATACGAAGCATGGTCGTGTGACTGACCGGGTGAGCAGCACTGAATTCTTGGGAAAAACTGTGAAGCGGCCAACCGATCGGTTGATTTCTCAACCGATCGATTTGCATGTAGCCTCTTTTCAGCAATTTTTTTCGACCTAATAGTCAACCGATCGGGTGAGTTTTCACCCGATCGGTTCGACTTAAACCCTATAAATACCCAGCGCCCTCACCCGTTCATCTCCCTCACCTGATTTCGATCTCCGTCATCGTTTCGCCTTCCTCTTCCTCCAAACGGCCATGATCTCCCCTCAAACGACCATAGATCCCCTGCAATCGATCCCTCCACTCCCCATCTCCTTTCCCCCATCGATCTCCCTCTCTCCATTTTCGATTTTAACCGCATAAAAACCCTAGTTATCGCCCACTTCCCCCTGTTTCGAAATTTTGCTGAAAAGAAACGCCGCGGCTTCACACTCCATCCTATTGCACAGTGTTGAGTCATCTACAAGCAAGGATCTTCATATCGACTGGGTAACTTCGCTCATTAGCTCCATTTTAAATTTTGACCTAGTTTTGCTATTTTTCTCGATTGCCTGTGTTCGTGTATGTTCATCGCATTTTACATTCACTCATGCACACACACCCACATGGCCCAGGATCAAGATAATGGTAAGGGTATCATACGAGAGGAGGGGTCGTCTCGCAAGAGACACAAGACCACACGTCCACCACACTCACGCCCTCCTCCTTCACAGCCTGCACTACCCCAACCCCAACCCAACCTATCATCCCAGCTGAGGACCCATTGATGGGCCCGCGTGGCTACCGCTTTAGGAACCAAGAACAAAAAGATTTTTATCATAGACTTGATGCATGGGGGCATCACTCGACCAAATTTGTCCATAACCAAATGCTTATCGATCTCGAGGTATTCACCGAGGTGGAGACTCTTTTCGCCAATTTAGGTTGGTTAGCTTTCCTAAATGCCACCGATGTATCCTACCCCTCCCTCACACTTGAATTTCTATCCTCACTTGTTTGTGAGTCGGGGTCGATCGTCATTTTCTGCGTCCGTAAAAAAACCATTCGCACCTACCTCGATACCATTAATAACATCTTTGGTTTCCCCATCCTTGGGGACGACGCTATCCGTCCCTACGGGTATTCCCCCGAATTTGACGTCGATCAATTTTGGTTCCGCCTCACCCTACATGCTCATTATCCCCGAGGTAAGGCCAAGGCCTCCTCCATCATTCACCCCATATTCCGTCTGGCCCATCGAATCATATCCTCCACAGTCTTCCCCAGGGATGAGTTAGGTACTGTGACCATCCCTGATCTTTTCATTTTGTGGGCCATGACCTTCCCTTTTGTTCGTGATGATGACGGGATTTCTTTTAGGGCCCCAGTTATTCCCATCCATGCCGGTGCTTGGCTTGTTCATAAGCTACTAGAGATTAGCCGCGCCGGCAAGGGCAAGCTTTGTTGTCGGGGCCTTATTGAGGCTGAGTTAGCTGCATTTCGTGCTGGTGCATCTTCCTTCACCTCCTCGATCTCATTCTCTTCCATCTTCACTCACCCGCGTTTCCTCGCACTTGAGAGGGACGTGGCCACCATCCTCTGCATCCTCACTCACGTTCATGGACCTCCTCCTCCCACACCACCCCCATCTCCACCAACTTCAGCCCCTCGACGATTTTCTCATCCACCATCACATTCTTCACCTCCACCATCACCCCCTAGGCGACCATCCCCTCATATCACCACTTCCATCACCACTTCCATTCCCACCACCTCATCTACTCCCACCGTTTCCATTCCCTCCACTTTCACCCCCACAGATCCACCACCCTCTACTTCTGTAACCCCATATGTGTGCCGCAAGAAATTGCAGGTGCGATCACGATCACTTCCCCCACCATCCACTTCCGTCGACGTATCCACCCCATCTACCGCCGCTTCAACCCCATCTACCACCGCATTGGTCGCCATTTCACTCCCATTCAGCATTACCACCCCACCCTGCCCATCATTCACGCCTCCACACCCACCCATCCATCACCTCGACCCCTTTCTCCACTTCTCTGCACACCAGTCACCTCTCCCGCCCACTCCCCCACATCCCCCACATCTTCCACCGAGGAGAACAAGGACGATTCCTCTCCTGCTTTTTGATTCCATTTTGTTTTCTGACCTCCCCCTTGCATATCTCTGCATTTTCATGATCATATCATTTCGCTAGCATTATCGTGTCTAGCTTGGGGGAAGTCGTTTTTTCTATTTGTTGTCGTGTGATGTTTTCTATGTGTGCTCGTTTATAAATGTTCTGTCTTGTGATTTTCTATCTTTTATTTTCTGTTTATATGTCGCATTGTGTGATTTTCTTTATTTTCCTTTTTTGTATGTGTGTTTTTCTTGTTTTTTTCATTTCTTTTTGAGTCGGTGCGTATTCCCCCCCATTTTCATTGCCCTCCCGGCTTTACTCTTATTGCATTGAGGGCAATGCAAGTTTCAGCTTGGGGGAGTCGCACTTCGTGCTTCATTTGCGTCTTTTTCATCGTCTTTGAGTCGTTTTCATCGTGTTTTATTTTTTTTTCTTTTCTTGTTTTTATCTCTTTCTCCTAGAGATGACCCCATATGATGAATTGCCACAAAAATCACACACATACCTAGCATGGTTTCGATAATCACATTCACTAACCCTAGGAAGCCGAGTCCTCTTGCATTTCATGCATCGTGGGTCCACTTAGCTTTTTTGTGAGTCGTGTGTCGTGCCTAGCTATTTGGTGTGATTCTACTTTGTGATTTTGTTTTATATACCTATCCAGGAATGACCCCTAGATTATCATGCTTCGATTTGACTATGCCGTATTTACTTCTCCTGTCTGCTTCTGTATGCATGAATATATATATCGTATGCTTCATTTCGCATGTGTCGGGATTCCACAATTAGGACTAGGATAGCCCATTTGGCCTATGCTCTGATTAGCGAAAAATCTCCTTTGCCCAAGTGTTTAGAATCCGATTTCTTTTTTATTTTACTTGGTGCAAATCCCCTCGTCGTGTACCGTTCTCCCACTTGGGAGAGTACACACGTGTATATACCCCAAAATCCACAAAAAAGAGAGAGAAAAGAAAAACCCAAAAAAAATGAAAAGAGAAAAGAGAAAGAAAAAAATATGTACAGCCAAAAATCCAAAAAAATACAAATACCCAAAACACAAAAAAATTCCCGTGTGAATATTTTTCCTATCTACCGTGAATAAAGGGAAGGCGAGAATTTGCACCGAGTGTTCTACTCCACATCATCTCAACCCCCATTGCTTTCGAAAACACTTAGAATAGGTAATTTCTAGCTATTATCTAGGCGATAGTGTGGTGATGTCCAAGTCCCTAGCTGTGGAGTCCCTGACACATGATACGTTTCGATTCTTACCTTCTTCTCATTCATGCTTGAGCTATATATTCACCGCTTATTTCAAATCGAATCGATATTTGGGTCTTTTCTTGGATTTGTGTATATGGAGCTTATTGCACAATGTAGATAGTGACACCGTCTGCTAGCACACGACCACACTCACTCGTGCTTCACCGTAGGGCCCATGACTCTTGTCTGGACTCGTATTCCTTGGTTTAGTGTTGTGATTTGGCGTTTGCTTGCTTGGTGTGGCGTTTTTGATTTTGTTGGCCCTGATGGGCGATTTAGGATTTAGAGTTCTCTTTTTCTCTCTTCCTCTCTATTTTCTCCCTCCGAGCTCCTACTCTCACTCGTCTTCCTCAAGGACGAGAAAGGGTTCAGCTTGGGGGATTTTGACGTGTGTGTATATTTTATATATTCACGCACGTCTTCTTTGTGTTTTTCCATTATTTCCCGCCGTCCCGTATCCATTTTCTTGTATTTTCTAGTTTTCTTTCACTTCTCCTGGTTTTTGTGTGTTTGGAGGAGATTGCCCGCGTAGGGGACACATAACGAAGATATCATAAGTCCCCGGAGCAACGGGAGGAGTCACGCGTGATCCAGGGGGTCAAATGACCAAGTTTGCTATCTTTCAGCCCCCACTCGATCGGTTGGATACAGCCAAACGATCGGGTGATGCACGCGTACACAACCCAGACAGCAGCTGAAGCAAAGTGAGCATCAACCGACCGGGTCAGTGACTGGTTCCACCCAACAGACTTCTCGGGAAATTGAAGCTGAATTCCAACCGATCGGGTGACCTTCACCCGATCGGTTCATCTGTAGCCAATTCCCCCAAGAGACGACCCGGAGAGCTCACCCGACAGCCAGCTGACCGTGCCAAAATGTCACAAGTCACTATCTTTTGGGAGACGTTTTCCAACCGATCGGTTTATTTCTCAACCGATCGGTTCACCTGGTGACCGCAAGATCCAAACGACTAGGCGCTTCCGCCAACCGACCGTGTCGAGTGACCGGGTGAAGTTTCTGTTGAGCGCTGCCGAAGAACGAAGCTGGTCACCCCCGATCGGGTGACGTCGTTTTCTATATATATAGGCCCTATGTTTTTAGAAACAAGGAGCTGATTATTTTTCTGTCTTTTTTCCCTATTGTGACGGCTGGAATTTTTTAGTTATGTGTACGTGTTCAGATCTTTGTCAAACTTTGATATTATCTTAATTGCATTACTACTACCGCATTTCAATTGCCTGATTATTTTTTTAACGGTCGATTTTTATTTAGATTGCTTTTTAGATAAAATGTGTGAGTAGTTCCCAAATCTGATATTTTGGTGGAAACCCCTTCGTGGTTTCTCCCTAATGCATCCATATGACTAGGATATCGATAGGGAATAGGAATCTATTGGTTACGCAGGGTGTTTTATTGTCATCGGCGGGAAAAAGACCGCCTTTGACCGTTGGGCCAAGGCGGAATAAACTTGGCGGTTGACTCACTAGCCATTGCTCACGCCCTTAGCATAGACATCGAATCATAGCACGCGGGAGCAGCAGGATGAGATGTTGGAAAGTATCGTTGTGAGCTTAGTGCTCCCAGAGTCAGTCAGTGTTAATGGACATGGGAATGCCCACTGACCGAACCCGGGTAGTCCGGCGTATCGTCCTGTGTTGAGTATTGATTCCCCGGATTTGGTTTTGATGATGAAAAAAATAAATATCGTGAACTAACTCTTTGTGAGCGCAATTATGGAGATTGTCGCCAAAATTCTATGTACATCAAAAGCGACGTCTCTAGACTTCTCAAAGCGCGTCATCGTGTGCCTGAAGCTTCGTTGAAGCTCTAGGAGAATTATTGAAGTCAAGAGATTCGGATTGAAGCTTTGAAGACGGTTCATCTAGTTTATTTTATAGCCTTCTAGCTTCTTTTCGTAGAATGTTAAGCCTTGAGTAGGTCTTATGTAATGACTGGTTTTCGTGTAATTGGATTATTTATATTATAATATATGCTTGGTGGATTTTCTCCTTGGATGTGTGGTTTCGTCACCATAGCTTTCATTTTCGATCGATTCGTCGTATTTTCTCGTTTCTTCCTTAGGATCGTCGATTTCGAAGTATGTCATTCGTGACGGGCTTCATAACAGTCATATCTTACTATTAGATCAAGCCTAAGAGTCTCAGGATCGATCCCGGGGCCCCGCGCTCCGTATCGGAACTTTTGGTGTTCATTAGCCGGTATAAGAAGGGGCACCGACCGACTAGATGTCGATCCAGTCGGTCGGCAATCCTTCTTGGACCGACTAGTTAGCTTTCTAAATTTCTCAGGAGTTACTGTTTACTCTTAGTCGGTCTAAGAAAGTTCATCGACCAACTAGATGCTAAACTAGTCGGTCAGTAATTGTTCATGGACCGACTAACTCTAAATCCTATTTTCGTTCAGGAGTTACTGTTTGCACTTAGTCGGTCTGCGTTGGTCGACCGACCGACTAGTTGACAAACTAGTCGGTCAGTAGTTGCTCTTTGACCGACTAACCAGTGTTAAAACCCAAATTTCTGGGCAGCCGCCAGCCTAGCCTATTTATACCCAACCCAAACGACTTCATCTTCTTCCACTCGACTCTAAACCCTAAAATCTTCCCCTTTGAGCCCCCATCTTCCTCCAAGCTTAAATCCTTCATTCCAAGCCCTAAATCCATCATCTAAACCCTCCATCAACTCATTCCACCTCTCATCTTCCCCAAAAATCTCATCAAAACCCAAAATCCCCCAAAATCCTAGTTTCCCCAAACTTCTCCAATCTTTTCCAGATCTGATCCTAGGGTTCCCCGGAGTGTTTCTTCCGCCTCCTCTCGGTAAGAAATCGATCTACCGTTGTTTTCATATCCTATTGTAATTTTTATGAAACCCTAATAAAATACTTGTGTTTTGATGATTGTTCCCCATAACAGCGATTCCCCGTAGGCTAGCATCCGCGGAAACGAACTTTTGTGATCGTCATCCCCGGTGCTAGGCAAGTGAAACTTGCATCTCTTGATTTGGGCCATGTCTTAGGCCATTACCTTGTTTTAGCGTAAAAGAAACTAAACGGTGAAAGGATAGCCGTTTAGACGCCATTGACCTAGCTTGACAACGAAGCTTGGTCCGTCACCCTCATCATGCTTGTATGTCACGTTTAAATTCAATTAACGGTACGCAATCATTTGTTCATGTCATTGCATAGTGATTAATTATTATGATTGTGTAGCACACGCTACAATATTATATTCCAGGCTCGTGTTCCAGAAGCGAGCCCTGTAGTTGGAAACCCCAACGCTCGGATACCGGCTAGGCACCTGCGTTGCGGGCACAACCCTATGCCAATTACACTTCCTAGCTCGTGATCCAGAAGCGAGCTCAGTGAGTTGGAAATCCCAACGCTCGACACATATGGGTGGGGTAAGAGATAAGCGGCCTGAGCCCGAGTTGGCCTGATCCGCCACTCCGGCCAGCAGGTGGACTCTCTAGTGCACAAATGATTAATAGTGATAGAGATAAGCGTCCTGAGCCACGAGCTGGCCAGCAGGTGGACTCTCTATGCACTAAGTGTTTAAGTGATTAATAGTGATAGAGATAAGCGGCCCGAGCCACGAGCTGGCCAGCATGTGGACTCTCTATGCACTAAGTGTTAAGTGATAAGTGATAAGTGATAAGTGCTAAGTGATAAGTGATAAGTGATAAGTGATTAGTGAATTGGTAGCTTTTGCTACATTGTGCATGCTTGTCTCTCTTTTAAACTGTTGCATCATATTCAACTGCCATGCCATTGTTTAACATTTAAATGCTAGGTTGTTAGACACTTTCAGTTTCCTTGCCCAAGTCTCTTTAGACTTGCTGACATGTGCCCCTTTCTCTTTGGGTGTCGCATGTTAGTTGCCGAGCCAGAGCTTGTTGCAGAGGACGTTGTGTTTGCTGAGGAGGAGTCTTGTGGACACCGGTGACTTGTTGAGTTCCCTTTATGTTTAGGATTCATGTTAGTTGTCGGTGCGTGGCACCCTTGTATGTATGTTATTCTTTGTTGGCCATGTTTGGGCCTTAGACCCCTTTTTCTTTTAGCCTGGTGGCTTTTCTGCGATATTGTAATTTGTTTATGGACATTTGGAGATTCAATAGAATGTCGTCTCAATTCCTTATTATCATTGTTGTTTCGTTTCGCTTTGCAAGGACTTGCCAAAATAAGTGATTTTTATACGCTTATCAGACTTGGAGCTTCACGGCTTTAAGTTTGTGCGGACCTTCTCACGCCTCGACTCCACATTTTTGGGAAGCGGGGCGTGACAGGTTTTAGTGGTGGCCAATGCAGGTCCATTTGCAAATGCGAACTATCGGAACAACAATAATAATTATAGAATGTCCATTAAATAAATTAGAACATCCAAGTTATAAGCCTTGAGTCTAGTTTTTAGCGTTCCTATGCCTTAAGTAGCTGGTAGGCGTGTTAGACCATCTGTCCTAGCTTGGTAGGAAATCCATCAGATCAGGACCATAGTGAGACTTAGTTAGGCGTCCGTGCTTGCTAATTAGAGGCCCCTGATTGTTAGTTGGACTCCCCGCTAGGAGTTGATTTGGTCGTCGTAGGAGTTACCTTAGTGGTTCCTGTCTAGCTTGACTAGGATAGACTTCTAGAATTCTTTGGCCTCTCGCTTGGGTTCGTCGATTTCGGGCCAAGCTGAACTCATTTCATCGCTGTCTAGCCCTTAGGGAGTCTTAGCGCTTAGTTCCATAATCTTTAGTTGGTTGACCATAGGAGTTTCCGTAGATTTTCCTAAGCCATAACCTAGGCGTATTTATGTTTTGATCATCCGACCAAATCCCTTGCCTCGATTCCCCCTACCACCACATTTCTATAATCGTTGATCCTTCGAATGTCCCCATTGGCAAGGCTTAATTTCTTTCAAAGTTATTTTCGATTTCCCTTATTAAAGTTTTCGTTAAGTTTAAATTTTGTTTTAAACCCGCTACGTATATACTTGAATTTCTCACTTTTCGATTGAGTCAAAATTCCTTGTAGATTTCGGAGTCTAATAGTTGTAATTATAATCGCTACCTCGTAACCATTTTCTTGTCTATATTTTCGCATTTCGGTTTAAAGACTCCAATACTATTTTGGAAAAGTTCGATGTACCATTTTCTAACTATGAGATCCATTTTAATCGCATGACATACAGACTTTAAAATCTTTTCCAAGCTAAATGGAATTTCAATTGTTATATGTATACTTATATCTCGTACTCTTTCGTTGACTTAAATTAATTTTTGAAATTCGAAAGTTTTGACGAGATTTTGATTACTGTTTTATAATGTTTTACAGCCTATACCTTTCATACCTATTTGAATATCTTGTCCCCTTTCATAAATCGATTTAATCCTGAGCCGCAATTCTATTTTCCAAATTCGATTTATGAATTTTCCTTTCTTATTTATGATATTCAAATGACTCGTCGCGCTCCCTTAATATACTTTTCAAGTCACAGATGATTTCAGCTTTCAACAAATCAAGTTGTGTTCAAACATTTTCCCGACTACAAATTTTTGGAAAATTACGTTTCCGTAACCACTTCCCTTGTCCTCAATTCACATGACCACCTCATTCCAATTATCCTTGATCTTTCAAATGTTTTGCGTTGCAAATCTTGATTCTTCCGAAGATATTTCCGAATGCTTTCCTTATTTGAAGTTTTCACTCAATTTAAATTTGTTCTAAACTTCTTTAAATATGTCTCCCTAGATTTCGATGGAGTTCAAAGTCGTTCTTGAATTTTGAAGATTTTTGGTCGTAATCCTAAAATTACTATCTTGTACTATTTTCTAACAATGTATCTTTCGCACTTCGAATTTTTTTTAAACTTTGTTGCTATCCTGATGGTCCGATGTACCGTCCCTTTTTCCTAAATACAAAATTTTATTCTAACCACTTACCTTACATACCTTTAGGGGTATTTTTCCAAAACTGAATGGACTTCAACTAATTTTGTATATATCAATTATAGGTTCGTCATACTCGTACTTCAAAAGTTTTATACCAACACGTTCTTTTGGCGAATCCTTGTTTCCCTAAAAGTATCTTCGATCTTCTCCTTTCGTTAAGTTTGAATTTGTTCGAAACACTTTTGACATATGTAAGGTTTCATGCTCCTCCGCCGACTTAAATTATTTATGTTTTTAGATATCGAAACTTGTGTTGAGATTTTTAGAGTTTATAATATCTTCAACATATACTTTCGTATCGATATAAAAGATGTTATTATCTTTCATTCGTCAAAAATATTTCAAAAAAAAACGATTTCTAAAGTAGAACTTCAATTAATTTTTATATATCAAGTACTACGACCTCAAAATTCGTGTGAATGATTCACTTCCTTTTAATGACCTTACACGAGCCAATAAACCGTTTTCTCCTATTCTGTATATTCGACTCAAACTTATTTCAAACAATTTGTTTTGTCGACCTCTAAATATTTTTTTTATACGGAAAAGGACTCCAACCTTGAAGTATAACGGTTTTCAAACTTTTCGTATTTTAGAATATGCAATTTACACTATTTTCCATGTGTCATAATGGAGCATCATTACATCATTACACAACCGTTTTCATGCTTTCCGATCCTTCTATTCGTTACGCTTTTGATTTCAGTTTCTTTCCTTTTGTCTAGCCAATAGAGCTTGTCGTCGCCGTGTCGACCTTAATATAGTTTGGTGGGCCCCATTAGTGTAATTTGATGTGTCGTCGTAGTGTATTTAATTTCATGGTGCATGTGAAGTTGTATGTGTGTGTTGGTATTGGTATATTGTGTGTAGGTAGTTATGTACTAGCTGCATGAGTGTAAGTGTGATAAACATATGATAGTAGGATTGTAATTGTTTGATTGGTGTTACTTGTTTTTATGAGATGTCGTATGCGTGTATACCATGAGGCGTGCCCGACTACTGCATATCTTAACTAGTGTATGAAGTAAATGTATTGATGTACCAATTCTAGGTGGATGGTATGAATATATATACGATGCTTGGATGTGACTATAAGTAAATACTTTTATTAGGAAGAATAATGTGATTATAGGTGTGCTAATGTTGTAATAATGTCATGGTATATGAAGTGATTGAAATATGTGATATTATCTGGTTAGATATTAAGGGTGTTTGACATTTAGATATGTATGTGGTTATGTTGATAGACGTGTATGCATTAGCTAGTTTTGGCATACGTGTGGATGCTATGTTATGTATATGGAATTATTCCGATATGATTTTGAGTCTCACTCAAGCTTGAGTGGGTACACTCTATGTACATTGGTGTATTGTATGTGGTTGGTGTATAGTGATGGATGATATATATGTATAATGTTTGGATTGTTTGTGCCTGGTTGTGTTACGCACACGATTGTGGGTGGCTATACCAATATATAGTTATGTGAGTTGGTCTTGTGGTATAGTTATTCACTAAGGACTTGGTTGCGTGAATATATGTGCGCTAGCTAAACTAGGTGCGTAGACGTGCTAAGCATATTGTGGTGTGATTGATATATTTATATGAATGAAATATTAGCGTGTGTGGGTGTGCACCATGCACGGGTAAGTATGTGATAATTATAGGAATTGGTGACTATGGTATGTGTGGTGTGTCGTGATTATAGCTATAGGACTATATATGAAGTGGCAATACGGTGAAATATGTGCATGCATTTGAATGATTATAAATTGTGAAATTTAAATGATGGTGAATGTATATTAGATATAGAGAACTAGTTTTAATAATGGTATGTGATAAGTATTTAAGAGTTCTATAAGGATGCTGTGACTATATGAGTGATTGAAATACGTGTGTGAAATTGTCTGGCTATGATAGGTATAGGAGTATAATGTGCGTGAGTAAATACATGATTATAGAATAAATGATTGACTACCTAGTGCATATGTATAAGCACTTGAAATGACTATGAGTGGTTGAATGATATTGTGATGTTGATTGAGGGTAGTTACTAGAGCGACTAGATATGTTAGAAAGTCCGAGGATGGACTTTATTCTAAGGTGGGTAGGATGTAACGACTGGTTTTCGTGTAATTGGATTATTTATATTATAATATATGCTTGGTGGATTTTCTCCTTGGATGTGTGGTTTCGTCGCCATAGCTTTCATTTTCGATCGATTCGTCGTATTTTCTCGTTTCTTCCTTAGGATCGTCGATTTCGAAGTATGTCATTCGTGACGGGCTTCATAACAGTCATATCTTACTATTAGATCAAGCCTAAGAGTCTCAGGATCGATCCCGGGGCCCCGCGCTCCGTATCGGAACTTTTGGTGTTCATTAGCCGGTATAAGAAGGGGCACCGACCGACTAGATGTCGATCCAGTCAGTCTGCAATCCTTCTTGGACCGACTAGTTAGCTTTCTAAATTTCTCAGGAGTTACTGTTTACTCTTAGTCGGTCTAAGAACGTTCATCGACCGACTAGATGCTAAACTAGTCGGTCAGTAATTGTTCATGGACCGACTAACTCTAAATCCTATTTTCGTTCAGGAGTTACTGTTTGCACTTAGTCGGTCTGCGTTGGTCGACCGACTGACTAGTTGACAAACTAGTCGGTCAGTAGTTGCTCTTTGACCGACTAACCAGTGTTAAAACCCTAATTTCTGGGCAGCCGCCAGCCTAGCCTATTTATACCCAACCCAAACGACTTCATCTTCTTCCACTCGACTCTAAACCCTAAAATCTTCCCCTTTGAGCCCCCATCTTCCTCCAAGCTTAAATCCTTCATTCCAAGACCTAAATCCATCATCTAAACCCTCCATCAACTCATTCCACCTCTCATCTTCCCCAAAAATCTCATCAAAACCCAAAATCCCCCAAAACCCTAGTTTCCCCAAACTTCTCCAATCTTTTCCAGATCTGATCCTAGGGTTCCCCGAAGTGTTTCTTCCGCCTCCTCTCGGTAAGAAATCGATCTACCGTTGTTTTCATATCCTATTGTAATTTTTATAAAACCCTAATAAAATACTTGTGTTTTGATGATTGTTCCCCATAACAGCGATTCCCCGTAGGCTAGCATCCGCGGAAACGAACTTTCGTGATCGTCATCCCCGGTGCTAGGCAAGTGAAACTTGCATCTCTTGATTTGGGCCATGTCTTAGGCCATTACCTTGTTTTAGCGTAAAAGAGACTAAACGGTGAAAGGATAGCCGTTTAGACGCCATTGACCTAGCTTGACAACGAAGCTTGGTCCGTCACCCTCATCATGCTTGTATGTCACGTTTAAATTCAATTAACGGTACGCAATCATTTGTTCATGTCATTGCATAGTGATTAAATATTGTGATTGTGTAGCACACGCTACAATATTATATTCCTGGCTCGTGTTCCAGAAGCGAGCCCTGTAGTTGGAAACCCCAACGCTCGGATACCGGCTAGGCACCTGCGTTGCGGGCACAACCCTATGCCAATTACACTTCCTGGCTCGTGATCTAGAAGCGAGCTCAGTGAGTTGGAAATCCCAACGCTCGACACATATGGGTGGGGTAAGAGATAATCGGCCTGAGCCCGAGTTGGCCTGATCCGCCACTCCGGCCAGCAGGTGGACTCTCTAGTGCACAAATGATTAATAGTGATAGAGATAAGCGGCCTGAGCCACGAGCTGGCCAGCAGGTGGACTCTCTATGTACTAAGTGTTTAAGTGATTAATAGTGATAGAGATAAGCGGCCTGAGCCACGAGCTGGCCAGCAGGTGGACTCTCTATGCACTAAGTGTTAAGTGATAAGTGATAAGTGATAAGTGATAAGTGATAAGTGATAAGTGATAAGTGATTAGTGAATTGGTAGCTTTTGCTACATTGTGCATGCTTGTCTCTCTTTTAAACTGTTGCATCATATTCAACTGCCATGCCATTGTTTAACATTTAAATGCTAGGTTGTTAGACACTTTCAGTTTCCTTGCCCAAGTCTCTTTAGACTTGCTGACATGTGCCCCTTTCTCTTTGGGTGTCGCATGTTAGTTGCCGAGCCAGAGCTTGTTGCAGAGGACGTTGTGTTTGCTGAGGAGGAGTCTTGTGGACACCGGTGACTTGTTGAGTTCCCTTTATGTTTAGGATTCATGTTAGTTGTCGGTGCGTGGCACCCTTGTATGTATGTTATTCTTTGTTGGCCATGTTTGGGCCTTAGACCCCTTTTTCTTTTAGCCTGGTGGCTTTTCTGCGATATTGTAATTTGTTTATGGACATTTGGAGATTCAATAGAATGTCATCTCAATTCATTATTATCATTGTTGTTTCGTTTCTCTTTGCAAGGACTTGCCAAAATAAGTGATTTTTATACGCTTATCAGACTTGGAGCTTCACGGCTTTAAGTTTGTGCGGACCTTCTCACGCCTCGACTCCACATTTTTTGGAAGCGGGGCGTGACATCTTATGTTATAATCTTCATAACACTCATATCTTAGAGCTAGGATTATCTTAGAAGCCCATACAAACTTTCTCGAAGCTTCACGCTTCATTTCGCGGCTTCTATGGCATCTTAGTTGGTTCAAGAAGAAGAACCAACCGACTAGATTGTCATCTAGTCGTTCAGTAATCCTTCTTGAAGCGACTAGATCTCCTTGCTCAATTCAGCATCTTCGTTGTTGACCAATTAGTCGGTCCAAGAAGGTTCATCGACCGACTAGTTGTCAAACTAGTCGGTTTGGAATCCTTCTTAGACCGACTAGTTATATCTTTCACTTTTCTGCCTGAGCTACTGTTTACAGATAGTCGGTCCAAGAACATCCATCGACCGACTAGTTGTGAAACTAGTCCGTTGGCATTTGTTCTTAGACCGACTAGCTCTCTTTGAATTCAGCCTATAGTATTTCAACTCTTAGTCGGTCAAAGAACACTCACCGACCGACTAGTTGTCAAACTAGTCGGTTGGCAAGTCTTCTTAGACCGACTAGTTCTATATCTTCTGAACTATTTTTCTTGGCTGTGAACCTGTTAGTCAGTCCAAGAGGAATCACCGACCGACTAGTTAAGAAACTAATCGGTCAGTGATCCTTCTTAGACCGATTAGACTGCTTCAGAAATAGATCCGTTGGAGCATTAAATGCACGAATTTTCCCTCTCTCTCTCTTCTCTATCATATATATACTTGTGATGCTTCTTCATAGCATTCAAGGCTGACATTTATTGTGTTTTAGAGAATCAAAGAGAAGCATTCAACTCCATTTCTAAAGCTTCCTATCTCACAAGAATCTCTCCAAACTCCTTGAGCCCTAATTTCATCAAGAGAGATTCTCTTCATTGTGAGCCTCTCAAGCCAAGAGCTTGATTCAAGGTCACCAACTCCATCCTCGCCTTCGATTGCTGTTCATCTTGGTGGAGCTAGGGTTTGGTGACATCTTCTTCCTCAAAATCCTTCCTTGCGCTAAAATCTGTAAGTTTACTCAAGGCATAGGATTTTGTTGGTAAGTGTTTCATATTTCATTTACTTTGATATTAAGTTTTTCTCTCGTTTGTGAGAGAAGTTTGTGATCCCGGTTTGTGGGAGTCACATTTTCATTTGTGTATGATTTGATCTTGTAGTGGTTTTCTACAAGAATTTCATAGTGTAAATTTGATTTAGAGGTTTCTAACTCAAGTAGCCGGAGGGGATCCGGGTGTTTGGGACGTAAGATCACCGGGAACAAGTCGAGGAGACTTGGGTGGATCCGAACCCGTTACATCGTTTGTTTTCGCTTGTCTAATTCTTGTTGTTTGTAGTTATTCCACATTGTTGTTTGTGTTTGCACTATAATTAGGAATTATACTCTTGATTATTTTAAAGTACTATTCACCCCCCCTTAGTACTTGTGCAGTAGCTATCAGGGCATTAGATTTGGTATCAGAGCCAAGTTCATAGCTATGACAAACAGCGACTACAGCGTCTTCAAGAATCGTGAAGGAGCTTCTTCGGTGATGGAAGGACACTCCTCAACGAGGCATCCTTATTTCAACGGTGCCAATTATGGGTACTAGAAATGCCGGATGGAAACTTTCCTCCGGAGTACTTCACTATGGAGAGCCACGATGACGGAGTATGTCGAGCCCGCCCAACCAGACTTCGCGAAGTGGACTACCGCGGAGGTCGCCGCAGAGGTAAACAATGCCAAGGTAATGAATGCCTTGCAATGCGCTTTGGAGCCCGAAGACTTCAACAAGATATGCACATGTAAGAGTGTATATCAAATCTGGAACTCTCTCCTCATCTTGCATGAAGGAACGAGTAGGGTAAGAGACTCCAAACTCACTGTTGTAAATAAAGAATACGAATTATTTCACATGCAACAGGGTGAGAAGATGAAGGAGTACTATGCTCGCTTCGTTGACATTACCAATGAGTTGGAGGCTCTTGGAAAGACTTACAGCCAAAAGGAGAAAGTCTCAAAGATTATTGACGGACTTCCTTCTTGTTGGGAAAAGCGTACCTTCGCCATCGAGGAAGGTAACGATATGAATAAGTATACTGTCGTACAACTAATGGGTACCTTGATGTCTTATGAGGTATGCAAGGACAGTAAAATACAGATGCGGGACAAGATGAAGTCGTACTTGAAGCAAGACGAGCCAAAGAAAAAGTCGATTCCGTTCAAGGCCGCTCAGTCTACATCTACCGATGATTAAGAGTCAGAAGACGAGTTGGACATAGAATCTTTGGCCGACTTGGCAAAGAAGCTCAACCGATTCTTCCGAAAAGGTAACTTCAAGAATAAATCAAAATTTATTTCGACTAATGCCTCCGCTCCTTTGTGTTATAAATGCAACAAGCCAGGATACATCAAGGCGGATTGTCCTCTCAACAAACACAATGAGAAGTGGAAGGCACCCAAGTACGACAGGTCGATAAAGTACAAGAAAGGGTACAAGAAAGGGCTTGTCGGCTCATTCACCGACTCCGAAGAGGACTCCTCAAGTGGAGAGTCGGATGATGAACAAGTGGTGCAAGCACACATGTTCGTCATGGCAAGAGAGGAACATGATCAAGAGACCTCTTCTGATGAAAGCGAGGATGAAGGCAATGAGGTAACAATGGATGACCTTAGATTAGCTCACGAGCAAATTTGGTCTAAGTATACTAAATTGGTTAATATATACACTAAGACTAAAGATGAGCTAACTAGTCTCCAAACCTCACCTAAGCCTATCATCATCAACAACGACACCGTTGTTGAAGGTTTGAGAAATGAGATTGTAAATCTCAAATCTCAACTTGAGCATGCTCATATTGAGTATTCGGAGGGACACGAGATAGCGGGTTGGATTTATCGAAACTCAACTTTGAGTATTGAGAATGAGAATCTTGAGTCTCGTGTTTATGTACTCACATCGCAAGTGTCCACCTTGGATGCTTCTATGCATTCTCTCACTGAGAAGTATGAGTGCACATTAGGCCGAATTAATAAATTCAATAAAGGTAAGGGCCATTTGGATAATATCCTAAATGACTTACTTCCGGCCAATCATCACATTAGCTTGGGGTATAAGATGGGAGACTCATCCAAATCGTCAACCGCCTTTGTAAGGCCAACTTCCAATGCCTCAACGAATGGGAGCAAACACCCCATTGGTAGTTCATCTACCAATGGTGAACTACCAATGGTGCTTCCACTTCGTACACACCCCCGTTTGGAAAGAAACCCACTTTGGGTGGACCTCCAAAGAAGGGTCATGCATTTATGTACACCAATACCATGCCACGTAGGAACACACCTCCTACTCCACATGTTCACATGTATGATGATTTTTAAGCTCCACATGAGCACATGCACACCATGTGAGACACACTCACGCACGTGTTCCTCCACATGCATATGTTCATCCACATCACTATCATATGAACAATTATCATCATGCATCATATCATATGTCGCCACCACCATTTCATCATGTGCCATATGCTTATCCACGACATGCATCACGTAGACATCAACAACGTATGCATGCTCCCAATAGGAATAGGGCTCCCAAAATATTCACTATTTGGGGCCCGAAGAACACAAACATGCATGAAAAACAAGCATACATGAATTCCTATTTTATGAATGTTGTGCACAATGATGATTTTGTTGGGAAGTCTAAGTCCAATTGGACTTGGCTTCCGAAGGTCTAATCTCCTAGGACCCAATGACCTTGGGTACCATGGAATGATATTTTTATCTTCAGGTACTCAAGAAAAGGAGAAGGAGCAACAATTCAAAATTTAGCTCCAAGAATAATTGGATACCGTATTATGTTTTCTAGGTTCAATCCACCGTGGGATACCAACCCTACAAACTCCTTGATTTGCAAAGTTTTTTTTTTGTCATTCAAATGGAGTTGTTGGTGTTTAAGTGATGCACCAAAGTAGGGGGAGCTTAATGTTGTAAGTATATTCTTACATTTGGTATCCATGTGTGTTGAATGCATTTAGATGTCACTTTATGTTTGAGACTATCTCATGCATATCCTATGATTGCTTATTATGAAGTTCCTATTCATGACTATGTATTTCTTTTGTGTCAAATTATTGACTCATGAGCATTGTGTATTCATAATATTGGATATCATCTTTTCATGCTAGTACTATGGGTCTTTTGAACATTGTTTCAATTAGTATCCTAGTGTACTAGAATTGTGTATGCCATAAGTTTTATGAAGTTACTATCTATTTTTGGCATAACACTTTTGCATGATATTGATAGTTGATATTCATATTGTTTTAATCACCTTGTCACCTCACATCGCACACTTCACTTAGATTTGGTATGCTTACTCTTTATGATCCTTTTCGATCGATGTTATGACATTTGGCGTTGCATGATGTGTACATCATGTTGCCATTCGTTTCTTGTGCACATTGTATTTTTGTCTCTGATGTTGATTTCATCGCTCGACGATTACATTGATTAAATAGAATTCTTTCTATGAAAACATAGAATTGTTTTCCATGCACTAAATTCACTAAGAATGTTGATATTGGAGAGTATGTTCCATAACTCAATACGTGAAATTGATTTGAGTTTTGATGAGTTCATTTTTTCGATTTTCGACTATGGTCTCATTGGCACGCTTTGATTTTCTTCGTGATTTTACTTTGGTGTCATTTGGACCGTGGTCGTATTCTTCGACTCCCGTGCTTTTATTTTTAGCCATTGTTGTTGTCGTTGATCTCCTCCCGCTCTTTTTGCTAATGCCAAAGGGGGAGAGAATTAATAATGACGATGTGCTACATGATAATTTAGAGCAATTTACCATGAATCTAATTTGATATGTTAGATTCAGGGGGAGTTAAGATATAAAAATGGATTTAGATCCTAAATTTCAATAATTGGATTCACATTTTATACTTTCCTCGTATGCTTGATGCTTATGATTATTATTTTATATGGAATTAAAGTGTCATCAATGCAGGGGGAGTAAGTAAATTTCGTTTGAATCATTATTATTGATTATTATTTATGTTAGTTTGTCATCACCAAAAAGGGGGAGAATATTGAGTATTAATTCCCCGGATTTGGTTTTGATGATGAACAAACATAAATATCGTGAACTAACTCTTTGTGAGCGCAGTTATGGAGATCGTCGCTAAAATTCTACGTACATCAAAAACGACGTCTCAAGACTTCTCAAAGCGCGTGATCGTGTGCCTGAAGCTTCGTTGAAGCTCTAGGAGCATTATTGAAGTCAAGAGATTCGGATTGAAGCTTTGAAGACAGTTCAACTAGTTTATTTTATAGTCTTCTAGCTTCTTTTCGTAGAATATTAAGCCTTGAGTAGGTCTTACGTTATAATCTTCATAACACTCATATCTTAGAGCTAGGATTATCTTAGAAGCCCATACAAACTTTCCCGAAGCTGCACGCTTCATTTCGCGGCTTCTAGTGCATTTTAGTTGGTTCAAAAAAAGAACCAACCGACTAGATTGTCATCTACTCGATCAATAATCCTTCTTGAACGCTCAATTCAGCATCTTCGTTGTTGACCAATTAGTCGGTCCAAGAAGGTTCACTGACCGACTAGTTGTCAAACTAGTCGGTTTGGAATCCTTCTTAGACCGGCTAGTTATATGTTTCACTTTTCAGCCTGAGCTACTGTTTACAGTTAGTCGGTCCAAGAACATCCATCGACCGACTAGTTGTGAAACTAGTCGGTTGGCATTTGTTCTTAGACCGACTAGCTCTCTTTGAATTCAGCCGATAGTATTTCAACTCTTAGTCGGTCAAAGAACACTCACCGACCGACTAGTTGTCAAACTAGTCGGTTGGCAAGTCTTCTTAGACCGACTAGTTCTATATCTTCTGAACTATTTTTCTTGGCTGTGAACCTGTTAGTCAGTCCAAGAGGAATCACCGATCGACTAGTTAAGAAACTAATCGGTCAGTGATCCTTCTTAGACCGATTAGACTGCTTCAGAAATAAATCCGTTGGAGCATTAAATGCACGAATTTTTCCTCTCTCTCTTCTCTATCCTATATATACTTGTGATGCTTCTTCATAGCATTCAAGGCTGACATTTATTGTGTTTTAGAGAATCAAAGAGAAGCATTCAACTCCATTTCTAAAGCTTCCTATCTCACAAGAATCTCTCCAAACTCCTTGAGCCCTAATTTCATCAAGAGAGATTCTCTTCATTGTGAGCCTCTCAAGCCAAGAGCTTGATTCAAGGTCACCAACTCCATCCTATCCTTCGATTGTTGTTCATCTTGGTGGAGCTAGGGTTTGGTGACATCTTCTTCCTCAAAATCCTTCCTTGCCCTAAAATCTGTATGTTTACTCAAGGCATAGGATTTTGTTGGTAAGTGTTTCATATTTCATTTACTTTGATATTAAGTTTTTCTCTCGTTTGTGAGAGAAGTTTGTGATCCCGGTTTGTGGGAGTCACATTTTCATTTGTGTATGATTTGATCTTGTAGTGGTTTTCTACAAGAATTTCATAGTGCAAATTTGAGCTAGAGGTTTCTAACTCAAGTAGCCGGAGGGGATCCGGGTGTTTGGGACGTAAGATCACCAGGAACAAGTCGAGGAGACTTGGGTGGATCCGAACCCGTTACATCGTTTGTTTTCGCTTGTCTAATTCTTATTGTTTGTAGTTATTCCGCATTGTTGTTTGTGTTTGCACTATAATTAGGAATTATACTCTTGATTATTTTAATGTACTATTCACCCCCCTCCAGTACTTGTGCAGTAGCTATCAGGGCATTACATCTTGGGCACCGACCGGAATATCAGGCCCATGGGACGCTGGTATCACTCTTAGAGGCAACGTATCACCACAAAACCCTAATCTCGATCGTTATCCTATCCGCCGGTTGTAATAGCGAGAACACATGATAGGGTGGAAACCGAAGTCCCAGGTTTCCCTTTATATTGTTTAACCCCCGATTTACATTCCGTGACAACCCATCCACCGATTCGGGCTAGCTCACCTGTAACGGTCGATTTTCGATCTTACTTTCCTTGTGCACGTGCTCTTGATCGTGCACGTGTTTATTTTAGACTCTATTTGATTTTGACATTTTTGTGTGATATGTCGTTGTGATCGTCTATGAGAGTATTAGATTGTGGAACTATTTTGTAACGACATTTCTCGAGTCGTTCTTTCGCGATTCTATCTTATTTGATGTGACGTCACGACTTTCTGTTTTGACGCGAGACGTTTCTATTTTTAGTTTCGTCTCTCGACGTCGAAATTTAGATCCGTCTTCTTCGTTCTCTTTCTCTCGTCGCCCCGATTACCCCAATATTTATTTTACAATTTTTGGACTTAATTTCACCTATTTTCCATTTTCGAGTAAGTTATAAATAATTTTAAAACATACTTTTATAAGTATTTTAATTATAATAAAATTCCTATTTAAATATTACTCTTCAAAATAATTTTTGACCAAGTCTCACATTTTTTGGCTGCAACCACCCTAGCGTGAGGGAGAGAAGAGGGAATTTATTTTAAATGAATTATTTTAATTATTTTAATTAATCTCCTAAACCCTAGCCCTATCATTAAAACCCCTACTCTATTTATAATAGCCCTAGGTCATCTCTTTTTCGCACAACGCAAACCCTAGCCGTCGTTTCTCATCTCCCAAACTCACGCATCCATCAGCAGCTCCCGCAGCAGCCATGTCACGCCCCGCTTCCCAAAGCAATGGAGGCGAGACGTGAGAAGGTCCGCACAGACGTGGAGCTGTGAAGCCACACGCCTGATAAGCGTCAATAAAATATATGCAGGTCCCTGTAAGTGCAAACGGAACAACAATAATGATAACATGGTAAGGGAGACTGATAAAAGTTAACCAATCTCAGAATTTGTCCACAATAATATTCAACATCCAGAAAAGCCACCAGGCTAAAGGAAAGAGTCTAAAGGCCCAAAACATGGCCAACAAAAGACAACATAACAAAGTATTGGTGCCGTGCACCGAACAACTATAGCAGTCTAAAATAAAAGGGAAAGCTCAACGAAGACACTAGGACTGGTCCCCGGTGTCCACGTACTCCTCCACAGCAAACGCGGGTCCTGACTAGGCGTCAGCAAACACCACGTCCTCTCCAACGAACTCTGGCTCAGGATCTAACATGTGTCACCCAAAAGAGAGAGGGGCACATGTCAGCAAGTCTAAAAGACTTGGGCAAGGAAACTGAAAGTAAACTAACAACCTAACAGTTCAAGTAGGATGCAATGACATGACATTGAAGTATGATGCAACAGTTAAAAGGACAAGAAGGGACAAGCACGCACGATGTAGCAAAAGCTACCAAATCACTAATTCACAAATCAATTATCACGATTTTCACTTATCACGATTCACGATTCATGATTTTCACTTTGTGCTCAGAGTTTCCGTCTTTTGGCTAGAGTGGCTGATCGGGCCAACTCCTAAGCTCAAGCGACCGTTTAACCCTACCCATCCACGTGTATCGAGCGTTGGGATTATGAACACACTGTGCTCGCTTCTGGATCACGAGCCAGGAAGTGTATTTGGCATAGGGGTGCACCTAGCCTCAAGTCACGATGTAGGAGTAAAAATCCTACTCGCCGCAGCTTACATTTTAAAGTAGCGTGTGCTACACAAACACGATGAACAAGCAAGTATGCAATGACATGAACAGATATTCGCGTACCGTTAATTGAAATTAAACATGACATGCAAGTATGATGAAGGTGACGGATCTAGCTTCGTTGTCAAGCTAGATCAAGGGCGTCTAGGCAGCTATCCTTTCACTGCCCAGTCTCTTTTACGCTAAAACAAGGAAATGGCCTAGAACATGGCCTAAAACCCTAAGTGTCAAGTTTCACTTGCCTAGCACCGAGGATGACGATCAACGAGGCACGTCACAAAATGTTAGCTACGGGGATGAGATCGCTGCCATGGCAAATCAACATTAGAACAACATCCAACCTAGTTTTATTAGGGTTTAACAAAAATCACAAAACGGGTTATGAGAATATTAAAGGATCGATTCACTACTGTATTGGAGCGGAAGAACGATACCGAGCAAGCACGGTAACAGAAGAACGATCCGGGAAACTATGGCTCAGATCTGGAAATGGGGAGAAAATATGGAGAAATGGGATTTTGTGGTGTTTTGGGGGTTGGAGGCAGCCTAAAGCATGGTGGCCGGCCTAAATGGAGAGGGAGAGGGGCACATGAGGAAGGAGGAATGGCTAGAGGAAGGTTGGGGGAGATCAGAGGTCAAGGGTGAAAGAAAATGTCCAAGAGAAGAGAAAGAAAGAAAAGAAACGAAGGGGGGTTTAAATAGGAAACAAGCCGGCGGCTGGGCAAACCGTTTACGACAGCAGTTAGTCGGTCAAAGAAGAGTTGTTGACCGACTAGTTCGAGAACTAGTCGGTCGGTAGACCAACTGTGACCGATTAAAATCAAACATTAACTCAGGTCGACAAAATGGTCAATGAATTAGTCGGTTAAAGAACAATGGCTGACCGACTAGTTTGCAACCTAGTCGGTCGGTGGTTGTTCTTAGACCGACTAACGATAAACAGTAACTTAGGTGAAATTTATCAAAGAAACTAGTCGGTCTGAGAGCAAGTTCTGACCGACTAGTTTCACATCTAGTCGGTCGGTGATTGTTCTTAGACCGACTAAGAGTAAACAGTAACTCCTGAATTATTGATTTAATGAACTAGTCGGTTTGAGAAGAGTTGCCGACCAACTAGATCTCAATCTAGTCGGTTGGTTCCCCTTCTTGAACCAACTAAAGTGCACAAAAAGTGCCGAATTGAAGCACAAAGCTTCGGGAAGATTTCTACGGCTTCTAAGATCAACCTATCTCTAAGATATGAGCGATTTGAAGTTCGTCATGAGTGACTTACTCCAAAACTCAACGATCTAAGGAAGAAGCTAGAAAATCACAACGAAACGATCGAAAACGAAAGCTACGGAGATGGAAACCACACATAAGGAGAAAATCCACCAAAACATATATATAATATAGATAATCCAAATACATGATGAACCAGTCGTTACATCCTCCCCAACTTAAGAAAAATTCCGTCCTCGGAATTTCCCAACACTCACGTGTCCGGGAACAAAAGTGGGTAGCGCTCTCGCATCTCATCCTCTCTCTCCCAAGTAGACTCTCCTGACAAGCCGTGTCGCCACATCACCCTCACAAGATTGACAACCTTGTTCCGGAGAGACTTCTGACGCCTGTCCAAAATCAGCACTGGCTGCTGGTCATACGTCATATCAGGGCAAACGGTAATCTCCGAGAAATCCACAGTATGAGATGGATCACCGATGTATCGACGAAGCTGCGACACATGGAAAACATTGTGAACTCCTTCCAAATATGGCGGCAAGGCTAAGCGGTAGGCTACCTCGCCAACTCTCTCCAGAACGTCAAACGGTTCAATGTATCGCGGGCTCAACTTCCCTCGCTTCCCAAAGCGAATCACACCACGATTCGGGGAAATCTTCAAGAACACATGGTCTCCTGGCTGAAACTCCAAAGGACTCCGTTTAGCATCTGCCTGATCACTCCATATTTTACACCTTTTTTCTGCATGTTTGCATGCCATTTAGATCGCTCAAATCACGTTTTTCACGATTTATCGACAATATTGCGATACTTTTCACGATTTGTTGTTTTTGTTGTATTTCATGAGATTTGGAGCGATTTGGAGCGATTCCGAGATACACCTACTCCGGAGTGTCACCGAAGACTTCCCTGAGGGGTATTTTGAGATTGGAGAGGAGCGGAAGAAGAAATAACGTCGTAGGAGCGACGAGGAGGCAAAAACACTCAGAATGGGCATTTTCAGTGTCTCACTCGGCCGAGTGAAGGAGTCACTCGGCCGACCAGCGAGACCCCGCTCGGCCGGCCAGATCGGACACGCTCCAAGTGTGCACTCGGCCGAGCATCAGAAGCCGCCTCGGCCGAGTGACGTATCCCTTCCGCCCGAGTGGCACTCAGACGACGCCCCTCAAAAAGAGCCAACTTACTGTTTTTTGTCAGTCTGAGCAGCAGAAGCCCGACTTGGCCGAGTGGCAATTGCTGACTGCCCGAGTGAAGATAAGCCCATCGACCGAGTGACGACAACTCACTCGGCCGAGTGACGCCCGAAGTGAAGACCCCCAAGACCCCGGACTTACTATAAATTCTCAGGGTCTCTCACTCGGCCGAGCGACTTTTGTCACTCGGCCGAGTGAGCAGCGCTGCCTGTAGCGGAAATCACGATTTTGGAGCTACGCAGGGGTAGTTTGGTCACGAATTTTTAGGCAGTTTTGGGGGGTATTTAACCCCAGATTCTAACCTAGTTTAGATAGCTTTTTCATTGCTTTTGGCAGCCTTTTTAGATTAGACTTTTTAGACTTTATTGCTTGTGATTGGAGAGGAGAAAAAGGGGCTATTTTGTTGGATTCTTGAAAAGCTACTGACCGGCGCCGCGTTTACGGTTTGGGCGCAGTGTCGTTTTACCGCAAGTGCACGGTTAGTGTAGGGTGCGGGTTTATCGAACACATGGAGGTGGATGGCTTGAGTGGCTACTAGCCTCGCCTAGGTCGTGTGCTAGCTACGTGGATAGTATGGGTGGAAGTGTAGAAATAAGGGAAAGAATTGAAAAAGACACGAATTGAATCCCCGCTAACACGGGCTAGAGCATTCATGACACTTGGCATTTGACTTGACCCAGGGTGAGACATTGCCCCCAAAAGGTGGTACCTAGCGTCCATGGCCCGATATTCCGGTCGGTGCCAAGCACGCTAGGCCTACCCGGTTCCGGACGGTGGGCATTCCCATGTCCATTAACACCTTCCGCAACCGGGAGCATTAAGGCCACAATGATAACTCCCAACACTTTGTCCAAGCCGTTCCCGCACGCGAGGACTCGATGTCAATGCTCGGGGCGTGAGCTGTGGCTAGGGAGTCAACCGCCAAGTTTATTTCCCCTTGGCCCGACGGTTAGAGGCGGTCTTTCTCCCGCCAATGACAATGAAACGCCACCGCGTAACCCTAATGGCCAAATAGGTCAAATGTGATTTCTAGCAATACATCGAAGCGGATCTTGACAGGACAAGCACCGGACCCCAATCCCCAACACATCTAGTGTGTTGACATACGAATTGGACCCAGATTGCTAGAAATCCCCATTGACGCATTTCATCGAACACGTGCCATGCAACCAAGTCTAATGTAAATTTCCAAGCATCAATCCTACCCTAACCCGTATTAGGGTTCATCAAAACTACTCAATGGTTAAGAACATATAAACAAACAACACAAAAGACATATAAACTTTCACCATCAAGCAAAATAAACACAATACAAAACAATGGAGAAAAAGAGAAGAAAATACTTATCTTGAGTGAATCGTCAATCCAATACAAGACTTATTGAAAGAGAAAACCTAATCTAAACTAACCCTAGACTAACAAGAGAAAGGGGCAAAAAGCCCTAGAAAACTGAAGAAGAACTCTCCCAAAGTCGTCCCCCAACTTCTATTTATAAACCCCCCAAAAAACCTTAACAGTTCGGGTCCAGAACTGTCAAAAAAGGCACACCCGATCGGGTGGAAACTCACCCGATCGGGTGGAATAAACAGAGAGCTCAGATTCGCAGAAACAGATCTCACCCGGTCGGTTGACAAGTCAACCGATCGGGTGAAATGAAATTCCAGACTGCAGCCAGTTTCAGCACATAGCTGCGCTCAGAAAATTCCAGAAAAATCTAGAAAAATCGGATTTGGGCATGTGACCTATCGTTGGAAAGCTAACGACGATGCCGACGCTAGAAAAATAAGAGATCACCAAAAATCCCTCTGGAATGATAGCAGATCTTCAATGAGTGCATCAGCAGCGCGCAAAGGCGGAAGAAAAGGCCACCCGATCGGTTGAAACATCAACCGATCGGGTGAGCCGCTTGTTGCTTTGGCCGTCGGGCTTCGGGAGCTTCAACCGGTCGCTGAGGAGAACGGGTGGCATGACCGGGTCGTCGTTTGGGAAACTTCAGCTTCAGATGAACCGATCGGGTGAGATATCACCCGATCGGTTGGAATTAAGCTCCAACTTCCTGAGAACTCTGTTGGGATGAACCGGTCGGCGAACCGGTCGGTTGAATTTGCACTTTGCTCCAACTTCAGTCCGGGTCGTGCATGCGTGCATCACCCGATCGGTTGGTTGTGTCCAACCGATCGGGTGGGGGCTGAAAAGTGGCAATCTTGGTCGTTTGACCCCCTGGATCACGCGTGACCCCTCCCGTTGCTCCGGGGACTCATGATATCATCGTTTTATGTCCCAAATGCTGTAAATTCCTGCAAAACACGGAAAACACGGAAAAGTGAAAGAAAACAATAAAACACGTGAAAACGAATAAAAGACGGCGGTAAAATACGGAAAAAAACACGGAAGAAAACGTGCGTAAATATATGAAATATAAACGCACGTCAAAATCCCCCAAGCTGAACTCTTCCTCGTCCTCGAGGAAGACGAGTGAGAGTAGGAGCTCGAAGGGAGAAAATAGAGAGAAAGAGAGAAAAAGAGAACTCTGTATCCTAGATCGCCCGTCAAGGCCAACAAAATCAAAAACGATACACCAAGCAAGCAGACGCCAAATCACATCACTAAACCAAGGAATACGAGTCCAGACAAGTGCCATGGGCCCACGCGGTGAAGCGCGAGTGAGTGCGGTCGTGTGCTAGCAGACGGTGTCACTATCTACGATGTGCAATAAAGCTCCATATACACGTACCCAAAGAAAGACCCAAATATCGATTCGAATTGAATTAAGCGGCGAATATATAGTTCAAGCATGCATGAGAATAGAGAGAATCGAAACATATCATGCGTCAGGGACTCCACAGCTAGGGTTAAGGAAATCACCACACCAAAGCCTAGGTAATAGCTAAAAAGTTCCTAAGCCAAGTGTTTTCGAACACGATGGGGGTTGAGATGATGTGGAGTAGAACACTCGGTGCGAATTCTCGCCTTCCCTTTATTCTCGGCAAGTAGGAAAAAATATTCACACGGGAAATTTTTTTGGGTTTTGGGTATTTGTATATTTTTTTTTGAATTTTTGGCTATACATATTTTTTTCTTCTCTTTTTCTTTTCTTTTTTGGGTTTTTCTTTTATCTCTTTTTTTGGATTTTTGGATATTGGGATATATACATGTGTACTCTCCCAAGTGGGAGAACGGTACACGACGAGGGGATTTGCACTAAGTAAAATAAAAATGAAATCGGATTCTAAAGACTTGGACAAAGGAGATATTTCTTGCTAATCAGAGCATAGGCTAAATGGGTTATCTTAGTCCTTGTTTGTGGAATCCCGACACATGCGAATTGAAACATACGATATAAACATATAACATGCATATAGAAGCAGACAGTAGAAGCAAATACCGCATATTCAAATCGAATCATGATAATCTACGGGTCAACCAAGGATAGGTATATAAAACAAAATCACAAAGTAGAAGCACACCAAATGCTAGTCACGACACATGACTCTCAAGAAAGCTAAGTGGACCCACGATGCATGAAATGCAAGAGGACTCGATATCCTAGGGTTAGTGAATGTGATTATCGAAGCTGTGCAAGGTGCGCGTGTGATTTCGTGGCAATTCATCATAGGGTTCATCTCTAGGAGAAAGAGATAAAAAGAAGAAAAGAAAAAGAAAAAAAAACACGGAGAAAAACGACTCAAATAACGAAGAAAAAGAGACAAATGACGCACGAAGTGCGACTCCCCCAAGCTGAAACTTGCATTGTCCTCAATGCAATAGTAGTGAATACGAGAGGGCAATGAAAATGGGGGGGAGTTACGCACCGACACAAAAAATGAAAAACACGAAAAACACATGAGCGAAACTGGAAAATAAAGAGAAAGAAACATACAAAATAAAAGATATAAAACGCAACGAAGGACTCAAAAACACAAACACACGACAACGACACACGAAAACATGCACACAAAAGTCGATTTCCCCCAAGCTGAACATAACAATGCTAGCAAAATGATATGATCAATGTGATGCAGAAATATGCTAGGGGAAAATCGGAAAAGAAAGAAATCAGAATGCAGGAGAGACAGTCTGCTCGTTCTCCTCGGAAAAGGATGTGGGGTGAAATGATAGAAGGGCACGACATGAAGGGTTATTAAGATGCAAAAGCAAATCCTAGATACGCTCCCCTCGCTAATGAGAGGAGATGAGATTATTCAAACCTAAACTAGAAAGCGGTAAAATTTTACACTACTGGATTAGGATACACCTGAGCATAGGCGGATCCAAGATCTGAAGTGGGGCAGGTAGTTGCTCTAACTGCTCCTTCTGTGGCTCTGCCAGAAGCACTGTGCCACATGTGCCAATGGACCCAAGCAATGCTCCTCCAAGCATCCCTCGTAGGTGTCCACCTGTGACCTGCAAAGGACGAGGTGCTTTAGTCCATGGCAAAAAATCTTTCCCCAAAATAAAAGTATCCCAGAGATAATCGTCAAAATAAGATGGAAAAATAGTGAAAGTGTGACAAATACTCACTGAGAATGGGTCGATATCCTCTGTACTAGCGACGAACAAATCCTCGCTCTCCATAAGAAGTGGCTCTCCAGGTGGTGACACACCGCAGCATACCTCAGGGGAAGTAGATCATGTGTCCTGCGAGAGATATGGTATGTCAAATATATACGAGTCTAAAGAAATAGGAAGTGAAAAGCGAGACTCAAAAGTGGAGTGAGAGTGAGTATGAAAATCTCCCTGAATAGGGGCAATATGCTCAAGTAGATGCTCAGCCGCAGAAGAAGTGGAGAGCGACGGTAAAGGTAGATGTGACTCGGGATCCATGGAGTGGACCATCGTATCCAAGCCCTCATGCACGTCCTCCTCGATGATATGCTTATACTCCACCATCTGCCCGATGTCTTGAATGACATCCTCATGGTTGACTACCGACCAATGAGGAAGCTGTGACAGAGATGGCTGTGGAGGTGGATGTGGAGCGGACCCCTCGTATGTGGTCATCGTGTCCTCGTTCTCACGCACATCCTCCTCGTCGGTATGCATAATCTCTGTAAACTCCTCAGTGCTCTCATAGGACTCATGTGGGGTATCCAAATCAAGACAAGAAATCTCTCCCACAGATCCTAGATAAATCTCCCCATCCTCACTATCATCATCAAAAAATGCTTCGTCATCCAAGTGGTAGTGATGGAAAAATGGGGTATCGGCTTGAGATGTGTCTATGGTGGCCGATGAGATGGTGGTCTCAACCATGAAAGTGGGTATATCCTCTCCTTCATCCCCTCTCCTCGGTGTCGGCTCGGTGATTGGTACCATCAAGTTTTGTAATATTTGGCCTTGGTTAAACATGGCACTTTCAAGGAGAGACACGAGGCTTGATTCTTCTTGTGTTTGTGGAGGGGTATAAGGTTGAGGAAATGGATGGGAGGTGTTTGGGCTAAGGTAGTGGGAAAAGGTTTGGCCTTGGAGCGGGGGGAGGCTCTCAAGCGTAAATGGGCAATCATAATACACGTGCCCCGCCATCCCACAAGTCTCACAAACCACAACTGGATAAGGATCGTATCCTCCCATCTGAGCATCAAAATTTGATCTCCACATGGTAATATCAAAGATACCTGGACAACAAAAATAAGAAAACTAGAGAGGAGCGTCAATAGTACAAGAGAATAACAAAAAGATAATATAATGGTGGGGGAAAATTTTCTTGGTTATTGAATATATTTTTTAAAAAAAAAATTAAAAAAAAGAAAAAGAAATTTTTTTTGTGTGTTTTTATGCGTAGTCTAACGAACCCAAGCTAAGCTAATATCAAACCGAACGCGTCCCCGGCAACGGCGCCAAAAACTTGACCGGCGCCCCGTTTGCGGTTTGGGCGCGGTGTCGTTTTACCGCAAGTGCACGGTTAGTGTAGGGTGTGGGTTTATCGAACACAGGGAGGTGGATGGCTGGAGTGGCTACTAGCCTCGCCTAGGTCGTGTGCTAGCTACGCGGATAGTATGGGTGGAAGTGTAGAAATAAGGGAAAGAATTGAAAAGGACACGAATTGAATCCCCGCTAACACGGGCTAGAGCATTCATGACACTTGGCATTTGTCTTGACCCAGGGTGAGACATTGCCCCCAAAAGGTGGTACTTAGCGTCCATGGCCCGATATTTCGGTCGGTGCCAAGCACGCTAGGCCTACCCGGTTCCGGACAGTGGGCATTCTCATGTCCATTAACACCTTCCGCAACCGGCAGCATTAAGGCCACAATGATAACTCCCAACACTTCGTCCAAGCCGTTCCCCGCGCGCGAGGACTCGATGTCAACGCTTGAGGCGTGAGCTGTGGCTAGGGAGTCAACCGCCAAGTTTATTCCCCTTTGGCCCGACGGTCAGAGGCGGTCTTTCTCCCGCCAATGACAATGAAACGCCCCCGCGTAACCCTAATGGCCAAATAGGTCAAATGTGATTTCTAGCAATACATCGAATCGGATCTTGACAAGACAAGCACCGAACCCCAATCCCCAACACATCTAGTGTGTTGCCATACGAATTGGACCCAGATTGCTAGAAATCCCCATTGATGCATTTCATCGAACACGTGCCATGCAACCAAGTCTAATGTAAATTTCCAAGCATCAATCCTATCCTAACCCGTATTAGGGTTCATCAAAACTACTCAATGGTGAATAACATATAAACAAACAACACAAAAGACATATAAACTTTCACCATCAAGCAAAATAAACACAATACAAAACAATGGAGAAAAAGAGAAGAAAATACTTATCTTGAGTGAATCGTCAATCCAATACAAGACTTATTGAAAGAGAAAACCTAATCTAAACTAACCCTAGACTAACAAGAGAAAGGGGCAAAAAGCCCTAGAAAACTGAAGAAGAACTCTCCCCAAGTCGTCCCCCAACTTCTATTTATAAACCCCCCAAAAAACCATAACAGTTCGGGTCCAGAACTGTCAAAAAAGGCCCACCCGATCGGGTGGAAACTCACCCGATCGGGTGGAATAAACAGAGAGCTCAGATTCGCAGAAACAGATCTCACACGATCGGTTGACAAGTCAACCGATCGGGTGAAATGAAATTCCAGACTGCAGCCAGTTTCAGCACAGAGCTGCGCTCAGAAAATTCCAGAAAAATCTAGAAAAATCGGATTTGGGCATGTGACCTATCGTTGGAAAGCTAATGACGATGCCGACGCTAGAAAAATAAGAGATCACCCAAAATCCCTCTGGAATGATAGCAGATCTTCAATGAGTGCATCAGCAGCGCGTAAAGGCGGAAGAAAAGGCCACCCGATCGGTTGAAACATCAACCGATCGGGTGAGCCGCTTGTTGCTTTGGCCGTCGGGCTTCGGGAGCTTCAACCGGTCGCTGAGGAGAACGTGTGGCATGACCGGGTCGTCGTTTGGGAAACTTCAGCTTCAGATGAACCGATCGGGTGAGATATCACCCGATCGGTTGGAATTAAGCTCCAACTTCCCGAGAACTCTGTTGGGATGAACCGGTCGGCGAACCGGTCGGTTGACTTTGCACTTTGCTCCAACTTCAGTCCGGGTCGTGCACGCATGCATCACCCGAACGGTTGGCTGTGTCCAACCGATCGGGTGGGGGCTGAAAAGTGGCAATCTTGGTCGTTTGACCCCCTGGATCACGCGTGACCCCTCCCGTTGCTCCGGGGACTCATGATATCATCGTTTTATGTCCCAAATGCTGTAAATTCCTGCAAAACACGGAAAACACGAAAAAGTGAAAGAAAACAAGAAAACACGCGAAAACGAATAAAAGACGGCGGTAAAATACGGAAAAAACACGGAAGAAAACATGCGTAAATATATGAAATATAAACGCACGTCAGCTACATTGGTTTGTCTCCCTCTCTATTAAAAATCCTATTTTTACTGCTATTTTGATTTTTGCTATGAATTCCATTGCTATTGCTATTGATTATTCTTTCATTAGCAATATGATTTGTGAGTAGTCTTAACGTCTTACGGCGTGGGGATGAACCCTACGAGCCCAATTTCCGATTTGTGATGATTTGGTAGAACTATTGCTAGAATTGCTATTAGGGTTAGTTTGGGATCGATATATTACGGATAGCTAGGTGTTCATATCGATTGGGATTTGCAAGAGATTGGATCCCAATTCGATAGGAAACCCTAGAAATCCGAATTGGGTGTAAATTGAGTTTCCGAAGTATCGGTGTGCAAGAGATTGGACCGATACTAGGATTCTCGGTTGCAATTCCATACCGATACCCGTTTGCAAGAGATTGGACGGGTAGGAACTATCACAACCTAGGTCGTAGCCCGAGTTTGCACGAGAGTGGGCTCGGGATGCGATTGAACAATGATGTTGATCCTAATGCTAGCTTGCCTAGGCTAGGGTTTGCAAGAGATAGGACCCGAACCTAGGTTTGCTATAGACCGGCAATAGCACGAGAGCGTGAGCCAGGTTTTACATTCAGTTGCAACTAGTTCACCTGACATTCTACCCTAGCAATTGTGATACCGATGAATCACATTGAAGAGATACGGTGAGTAGCAGCGATTCCCTATTTCCTAGGCGTCTTTATTTGATTTTATATCTCTATACTTTGTTTGACAATTGTGACAACATCGCCGAAAGGCACTTTCCTACTCTTCTGTCCATATAGCCAGGTTGTTTGGAGAAGGCACTGTTCCTCCCTGTGTTCGATACCCGCTCGCCGCTACACCGTGCGCTTGCGGTAAAACTACACGGTCGCTCTTTATGGTATACGCCTGGGCGCGATCAAGTTTTTGGCGCCGTTGCCGGGGAGGGCGTTTTGACAAACCCCATTTTGCAATCCCTCCCGATATTCTCCACGAAATCTTATCAGGTAAAATGGGGGATGCAACTCCAATGACTGAGTCTGGTCAGGGAGATGATGAATCTTTTGCGGAGCTCCTCAAGGAACTTATTGATGAGGTCTACGCTACCGGACCTTTTGCTATTAATATCGAGGACCCCGTCGAACAACTGTTTGCTAGCTTCGTGATGGATCAAATCTCCCCGGAAGGGACTATTGGGGGCGATATCAGAGTTGATGTGAGAGACGGCAAGCTATACTTTGAAGGCGATAAAACATGTGTCGAAGAGTACTACACTCCCGAGGAACACTTCGAACAACCCGATATTCAGGGAGATACACTCTATGACCCTCACTCTTGCATTTATGAATCTGCTGACGTATTTCTTGATCTCAGGAATGAACCGGAGCAAGGTGGTGGTCCTATCGATGCATGCGCAAAATTGGAGAGTGTCTATTTCGATGCACCGTCCTCACTAGGAAGCGAATCTGAGCCCCCATTCGAGAGCGAACTAAACTCAGATTTTGAAGGAGAAGTCAAATTCACACAAGATGACGAAGCAAAGGGTACAACACCCATTGAGGTAGAGCTTAAACAACTACCGCTGAATCTAAGGTATGCTTTCTTGGGTAGTAAATTGACCTTCCCGGTGATTGTAAATGCCCGCCTTGGCCAAGACCAACTTGAAAAATTATTAGAAGTCCTTAGGGAACACAAGGATGTCCTTGGTTACACAATCTCTGATCTTAAGGGAATAAGCCCTAGGCTATGCATGCATAGGATTCACTTGGCAAACACCGAAGCCTCTTCTATTGAGCCTCAAAGGCGGTTGAACCCGAATATGAAAGAGGTAGTGAAAAAGGAAATCCTAAAATTTCTTGATGCTGGAATTATCTATCCGATCTCTAATAGTAGATGGGTTAGCCCCGTTCACGTAGTCCCCAAGAAAGGGGGGATGACCTTTATAAAAAATGATAAAGGAGAACCCATTTCTACTCGCACTGTCACGGGATGGCGAATGTGCATAGATTATAGAAAACTAAATAAAGCCACCCGAAAGGACCACTACCCATTGCCCTTCATTGATCAAATGCTTGAACGCCTAGCTAAACACAAATACTTTTGTTATTTGGATGGGTATTCGGGGGTTTTCCAAATCCCCTTGCACGAAGATGACCAAGAAAAGACCACTTTTACTTGTCCCTACGGAACCTATGCCTACCGTAGGATGCCCTTCGGTCTTTGTAATGCTCCCGCAACCTTTCAGAGATGTATGACATCCATCTTTTCCGATTACATTGAAAATATAATGGAAGTCTTTATGGATGATTTCTCGGTTTATGGGAACGAGTTTGATTCTTGTTTGGCTAATCTCACTAAAGTTCTTAAAAGGTGCCAGCAAAATAATCTAACTCTGAACTGGGAGAAGTGCCACTTCATTGTCACGGAAGGTATAGTTCTTGGGCACCTTGTCTCCTCAAGAGGGATTGAGGTAGATAAGGCAAAGATCGAGGTAATCGAGAAACTCCCACCTCCTATTAATGTTAAGGGCATTAGAGGCTTTCTTGGTCATGCGGGGTTTTACCGCCGCTTTATCAAGGATTTTGCCTTGATTGCCCGACCTCTTACGTCCTTGCTTGCTAAAGATACTCTTTTTATTTTTTCAGGGGAATGCTTGCAAGCCTTCAACATCTTGAAGGAAGCACTAGTTTCCGCACCCATCATACAACCACCGGATTGGAGCCTTCCCTTTGAGCTAATGTGTGATGCTAGCGACCAAGCCATTGGAGCAGTATTGGGACAAAGGAAAGATAGGAAGCTTCATGCAATATTCTATGCGAGCAAGACATTGGATGACGCGCAGAAAAACTATACAACTACCGAAAAAGAGCTTCTAGCGGTCGTCTATTCCATCGAGAAGTTTTGCTCCTACCTCCTTGGTTCCAAGGTGATTGTCCACACCGACCATGCAGCGTTGAAATATCTTCTAAACAAGGAGGCCAAACCTCGGTTAATTAGGTGGATACTCTTGTTGCAAGAATTTGATTTGGAGATCAGAGACAAGAAAGGTACGGACAATGTTGTAGCGGATCATTTGTCTAGGCTTATTCGCGACAAGGAGGATGAGAGTTTACCTATCGACGACACATTCGTGGATGAGAGGCTATACGCCATAAGGCCCGTGGAAGTGCCTTGGTACGCGGACTTCGTCAATTACTTGGCTTGTGGAATTAAACCGCATGGGATGCCCACGCAACAAAAGAGGAGATTTTTGCATGAGGTCTGTAGCTATTTTTGGGAAGATCCATACCTCTTCAAGATATGCAAAGATAGTGTTATTCGGAGGTGTGTTTCTAAGGAGGAGGCAACGTCTATCATTTTGCATTTCCACAGTATGCCATGTGGGGGACATCATGCCGCTTCTAAGACAACCGCTAAGATTTTACAGAGCGGATTCTTCTGGCCAACAATGTTCAGAGACACCCACGACTTTGTGAAGGGGTGTGATAGGTGCCAATGGACCGGGAATATTTCCAAACGTAATGAGATGCCAATGAGGCCCATCCAGGAAATTGTGCTTTTTGATTGTTGGGGAGTGGACTTCATGGGACCATTTCCGTCAAGCAACGGTAACAAGTATATCCTATTGGCCGTTGACTACGTCTCCAAATGGGTGGAAGCAATCGCTACCCCTACAAATGATGCAAGGGTTGTTTCTAAATTTTTCAAGCAGAATATCTTCCCACGTTTCGGGGTGCCTCGTACCTTGATAAGCGACGGGGGGAGTCATTTCATAGAAAACAAGTTCGAAGCCATGCTGAAGAAGAACGGGGTAAACCATAGAGTTGGCATGGCATATCACCCCCAAACGAGCGGCCAAGTGGAGGTCTCGAATAGAGAGATCAAGCAAATCCTTGAGAAGACCGTATATCGATCTAGAAAGGATTGGTCAATGAAGTTAAACGATGCTCTTTGGGCATATCGCACAGCCTTTCGCACTCCCATCGGCACCACACCGTTCTGACTTGTTTATGGGAAAGCTTGTCACTTGCCGGTAGAGTTGGAACACCGCGCATATTGGGCCATCAAGACCCTCAACTACGATTATAATAGTGGGGCAGTGAGGCGACTCTTGGACATCAACGAGCTTGAGGAGATTAGAAGAGATGCCTACGAGAGCTCGAGAATTTACAAAGAAAGGACCAAGATTCTCCACGATGCACGCATAACTGTTACGGACTTCAAAGTCAGAGACAAGGTCTTTCTATATAACTCCCGGCTCCGACTATTTCCTGGTAAATTGAGGTCAAGGTGGTCTGGACCTTTCACCATCAAGCACATACAACCGGGAGGAGCTTTTGAGTTGGAAAGCAAAGACGGAGCCACATTCAAAGTGAATGGACAAAGGCTCAAGCATTATTCCGAGGGAGTCCCTATGGGAGAAATAAGTAGAATATATATGCTTAAGGGACGGCCGGATGATCTTTCTTACCTCCTTGACGAGGTCATTGAGGAGGCGATCCCCCATTCCATCGGCACACTATTCGAGGAAGATTTTGAGGAAGGGCCGGACTTGGGCCAAGAAGAAGAGATGGAGCATTCCCCCTACCCCTCCATGGAAATTGACGAAGGCGACGCTGATGTCGCGAGAATACGAGAGCTCTGCAAGCTATCAAAGATGAAGACTCCAAAGAAAGCCCCACCGATACGAAAATTGGTGTCACCGGTGAAGCCGAGGCCCGGAGCAAGCATTAGCTTGGGGGAGTCACCCCCCAACACTACCCGAGAAAAAGGAGCACTGAGGAAGAACACACCGCCGCAACATCCAAATCCCAGCCTTCTTCCAAATAAATTCGACGGGTGCATCTCATATGCACCCAATATCCCGCATTAAATTGAAAATCAAAGGGGGTCGAGCTCAAGACCTTAAACGAGCGCTTGTCGGGAGGCAACCCGATGGTTATCACTTTATTTTTACTTTTTCCTTTATTTTTGTTTTAGAAATTATTAGTGTTTTGAGTCGTTTGCCTAAAAATTTCGTGATAACGGGTCCTATTTTTCTTTGACAGGAGAGGAGAAAGGGATACCTATCATTAGGAGGATGAACAAGGCGACGAGGAGCACTCCAGGAATGCGCTCGATGCTTAGGAGGAGGATGAAATCGACTGGAGGAAGAAAAACAGAGATTAGAGCCCAAACGGAGCCAAGTAGCAGAAAACAAGATTCACTCGGCCGAGTGCACTAGCCACTCGGCCGAGCACATAAGCTCGTCCGCCCGAGAGGCACACGAACGAGGGAAGTCTGCTGTACCCAACTCTCTGTTTCTTTTCTTGATTTCAGTATAATTGCCACTCGGCCGAGTATAAATCTTCACTCGGCCGAGTGAAACTGATACGCTCCTAGGGCGAGTAATGCCGAGTAGCTTGTGCCACTCGGCCGAATGGACTTTTTCCACTCGGCCGAGGGTGGCAAAGCCACTCGGCCGAGTCGTAAGCGGGGATGAATTTTCAAAAATATTTCTGTTACGTTCACTCGGCCGAGCGACGTAGTCACTCGGCCGAGTCGTAACTTTTCCTATACAAGGCGCTGCGGGCTCGGCGCGGAATTCGAAGCGTTATTTATCGATTTCTCGCCCGAGCCCGTGCCCAATCGCTCCCTACGACCGCTGCGACCCCCCCCCCCACTCGCTCGACCGCCTTGCCCGCCGCCACGCTCGGCCGACCACCGCCGGCCGACGACCCCTCCGCACCGCCCGAGTCGCCGGCGACTCCCTTGCCGCCGGCCGAGCTCCGGTATGCCCTATTTCGCCCATTTCTCTATTTTTCTCCCATTTTTTGACGATCCATGTGCTAATCGAGCCCCTAGCCCAAATCAACTTCAATATCTATCTATTATACCCCTAACCCCCCATACATTTTGAATATTACTCGCTGATATCTTCGTTTGATGTGCAGGGTATATTGGGGAGCTTAGGGGAGCCTAGGGGAGCTTCCGGGGAGCTTTTTTGGCTTCGTGGAGGCGGCGTCTTCGCACGCATCCACCATTTTGCTCTCGCGGCGTGTTCTGGTATATTCGCTCCACTCATTTTCGCACGCCGCATTTATTTCGTTTTTGGTGAGCACCCGGGGGCCACATGCCGCCCCGGACACGGCCACGCACCAGGAGAGCTTCCGCCAAGCGGAAGCGGCCGGATGAGCCCAGCCCCTCCCACGAGATGGAGGACTCTCCTCCGCCTACACCACCTCACCCCGCACAGCCACAGCCTGCAGACCCCGTTCACCCCGCACAGCCACAGCCTGCGGTCCCTGTTCACCCCGCTCAGCCACTCCCTGCCAACCCACTGCCACCACCGGCTCCACTTGTCGGGCCACTGGGGATTATGTTCCGGGACGACGCACACCACGTTGTTTTTAGCGCATTTTCCAGCGCTCGATTGTACCCTCCAGGTTCGCACACCTTGCAGACCTATGACGCTTGGGGGTACTTGAGGGGATGCTCACGTTGTATGACAATGTGGGTTGGCGAGATTTTTTCCAAGTGTCGACGGACACCTTCGTCCGTCCGACACTTGAGGTGCTGAGTTCTATAGCCCGGACCGACGAGCGATGCTCGTTTAGGTTTATGGACCGAGAGTGCCAGGTCACTCTCGGCATGATGAGAGCATTCTTTTCGTGGCCCGATGTCCCCGGGGCCGACCGTGGTTACGCCCCCACTCACATTCCCCCACCTTCCTTCGATTCCCACGCTTTCTGGGCCCGGATCACGGGTTTACCAGCGGCCTTTGACCCTAGTAGGGCCAAGGCCTCGGCCATCATCCACCCCTGCCTCCGTGACCGGCGCCCCGTTTACGGTATGGGCGCGGTGTCGTTTTACCGCAAGTGCACGGTTAGTGTAGGGTGCGGGTTTATCGAACACAGGGAGGTGGATGGCTTGAGTGGCTACTAGCCTCGCCTAGGTCGTGTGCTAGCTACGCGGATAGTATGGGTGGAAGTGTAGAAATAAAAGAAAGAAATGAAAAAGACACGAAATGAATCCCCGCCAACACGGGCTAGAGCACTCATGACACTAGGCATTTGACTTGACCCAGGGTGAGACATTGCCCCAAAAGGTGGTACCTAGCGTCCATGGCCCGATATTCCGGTCGGTGCCAAGCACGCTATGCCTACCCGGTTCTGGACGGTGGGCATTCCCATGTCCATTAACACCTTCCGCAACCGGGAGCATTAAGGCCACAATGATATCTCCCAACACTTCGTCCAAGCCGCTCCCGCGCGCGAGGACTCGATGTCAACGCTCGGGGCGTGAGCTATGGCTAGGGAGTCAACCGCCAAGTTTATTCTCCCTTGGCCCGACGGTCAGAGGCGGTCTTTCTCCCGCCAATGACAATGAAACGCCCCCGCGTAACCCTAATGGCCAAATAGGTCAAATGTGATTTCTAGCAATACATCGAAGCGGATCTTGACAGGACAAGCACCGGACCCCAATCCCCAACACATCTAGTGTGTCGCCATACGAATTGGACCCAGATTGCTAGAAATCCCCATTGACGCATTTCATCGAACACGTGCCATGCAACCAAGTCAAATGAAACAACCAAGCATCAATCTTACCCTAACCCGTATTAGGGTTCATCAATACTACTCCATGATGAAAAACATATAAATGAACAACACAAAAGACATACAAACATTCATCATGAAACAAATCAAATACAACACAAAAATTGGAGAACAAGAGAAAGAAATACTTATCTTGAGGTTGAACCTTCAATCCAATACAAGATTTATTAACCAAAAACCTAATCTAAACTAATCTAAATCTCACAAGAAAAAGGGGCAAAGAGCCCTAGAAAAACTGAAGAACATCCCCTCAAAGTCGTGCCCAAAACAGTATTTAAAACCCCCCTCAAAACCCTTAACAGTTCGGGTCCGAAACCCACTCAAAACTGTCAAAACAGGCCCACCCGATCGGGTGAAAACTCACCCGATCGGGTGGAATAAACAGAGAGCACGAAGCTGTCGAAATTTACTTCAACCGATCGGTTGGACTCCCAACCGATCGGTTGAAGTGAAATTTCAGACAGCAGCCAATTTCAGCACATAGCTGCGCTCAGAAAATTCCAGAAAAATCTAGAAAAATCGGATTTGGGCATGCGACCTATCGTTGGAAATCTAACGACGATGCCGATGCTAGAAAAATAAGAGATCACCCAAAATCCTTCTGGAATGATAGCAGATCTTCAATGAGTGCATCAGCAGCGCGCAAAGGCGGAAGAAAAGGCCACCCGATCGGTTGAAACATCAACCGATCGGGTGAGCCGCTTGTTGCTTTGGCCATCGGGCTTTGGGAGCTTCAACCGGGCGTAGAGGAGAGCGGGTGGCGTGACCGGGTCGTCCTTCGGAGGAATCGGCTACAGATGAACCGATCGGGTGAAGGTCACCCGATCGGTTGGAATTCAACTCCATTTTCCCGAGAACTCTGTTGGGATGAACCGGTCGGTTGACTTTGCTCCTCGCTCCAACTTCAGTCCAGGTCGTGCACGCGTGCATCACCCGATCGGTTGGCAGTGTCCAACCGATCGGGTGGGGGCTGAAAAGTGGCAATCTTGGTCGTTTGACCCCCTGGATCACGCGTGACTTCTCCCGTTGCTCCGGGGACTTGAGATATCATCGTTTTATGTCCCAAATGCTAGAAATTCCTGCAAAATACCAAACACACGGAAAAGTGAAAGAAAACAAGAAAACACGAGAAAACGAATACAAGACGACGGTAAATAACGGAAAAAACACGGAAGAAAACGTGCGCAAATATATGAAATATAAACGCACGTCACTCCGCATAGCTCAGCGCCTTATGGCGACTACCTTTTTGGTGAGGTATGAGCCTGGGACGATGTCCACGCCGGAGCTTTATATGCTCTATGCGATGACGTGCCCTAGAGCTCTATCTAGGGAGAGTGACGAGTTGATCCCCGCCGTCGTGATTGATATCGCGAGCTGGTTTTTGGACCGCATCATCGTATCGGTGGGCGCTCGCTCACCGATATTTTACGGCAGTCTGATCACCATGCTCACCCTGATGACCGGCGAGGACCTTCCGGCTGACCTGCGACGAGCCCCGGGCCCCACTTCACTGTCCATAGACGTCATGGCCCGGATGAAGATGATTCGTCCGCACGGCCAGCGGCACTGGGTTTGGTTGCACGGTCCCTATGGTGCTGACTACATGATCCTTCCGAGCCCAGCTCGGATACAGATAGGACCAGCATAGGTGGACTGGCTTCCGGTGATGGATCTCCTGATCCCCGCCGCCTACGTGCTTGAGGCCGAGGAGGCCGAGGAGGCTGAGCAGGCCCACGCTGCACCCGTTGACCCCGTGGCCCCTCAACCTATCCCTGATATTTCTGCTGCTCCCGACACCACTGTCCACACTTCTGACGGTGTCGGGAGTACACTTGCTGAGACAGCCTCCACTCCCACCACTCCCACCACAGCTGGCCCTCTGTCTGTTGAGCCCCTCTGCTCCGCACTACCCGAGCGCCCACCTACTTTTGTTGAGAGCGGAGAGCCTTCTTTCGCTGCGGTCGTGGAGACCATGGCCAGTATGATCTCCGCTGGGATTTCACCTTTTGGACCCCACACTGCCTCCCCAGCGGTTGTCACTTCTGTCCCCACCGTAGCCGTACTTTCTGAGAGTGTCGTGACGTCTGTTCCCACGTCTGTGTCACCAACCCCTCTTGCCGCCTCGTCGCCACTTTTATACTCCACTTCCGCTGCTGCTGCTTCCACCTCACACCAGCCTGCGCCCCAGCCTCGCACATAGGCTGGGCCCCCACTTGTGAGCACAGTACCCTTCCTCCACATGCCTGCTGAGCCCATCCACTACACCACCCGAGTCCGCCAGCCCCGTCCTGCACAGCACAGACACGTGCGTCCCTCTGCACCACCTCCCCCCGACACTGTACTTCACAGCATTCGTGCTCTTGAGGGGGCGGTGAGTGCCCTCAGAGGTGACCTCAGGACCATGTCTGCCACCGTCACCGCTATGGCCAGTCGCTTCGACCTACTTCCGGGCATTCACTATTGCCTCACTCAGATTCTCGAGCGGCTTCCTCACGTACCGACCGTCCATACACCCACCCAGCAGGTACCCACACCCACACCCACACCCACACCCACCCTACCTACACCCACACCCACACCCACACCCACCCAGCAGACTGTTCCCCAGCCACCACCTCCTCCTCCTCCTCCGCCTCAGGACGGAGACGGCGCAGCACCACCCTCTTAGGCACCCTTGATGCCATTGATCTTTTTTGTCGTCATGCTGCCCGTATCTGCTTGGTCCTGATGATTTTTGCCCACCCCCCTCCCCTCACTATTTTTGGGTCCACATTTTTATCATATCTTTCTATATCATTTTTGGGAGAGAGGGAGAGATTTTTGGTGTCACACTCTTATATCTGATTCACTCCTATATCTGCATGCATCATGTCCGCATCATATTTTCATTCCGTTATTTTTATTTTCTTTTTCCTCATGCATGCATCCTCACCTTCCCCTCACATTACACGTCTCTCGGTGTGCCACACTTCGCACATTGAGGACACTGTGTACTTTAGCTTGGGGGAGTGAGTTCTCACGCTTTTCGATTTACCACCTTTATTTTTTAGTTTTTTCACGCCATTTTCCGCATTTGCACTCACTTTCATCGCTTTTTCCTTTTTTTACCATGCATCACGTTTTTCTTATTTTCTTCGTGTGCCGCATTTCAAATAGTTTTATTTTTCCCTCTTTATCTTTATTTCTTTCATCTCATGCTAGAGATGACTTTTCTGTGATGATGATGACGTGGAATTAGCTTTCTCTATATGCATGCTTTATTTGTCATGTCTTAGCTTTTATTTCCGATATCATATGCTATGATTTGCCTTGCATTCAGAGATAGTAACCCACACTTTTTCCGTATGAAAATGGATGAAACTCTATTATTAGCTGAGTCTGAATATTCATATGTATGCTATCGTAGAAAACACACCAAGATTCACGCATTGGATGCTTATATCTGGAGTACCGTTTTCTTTTCCTATATCACTTCTATTTGCATGACTTGTACACTTCACTTCAGGATGATTGAATGATGTTAGCTATGATGAATCTGGATTAGTTAGCTTTTTTGTGATCGAAAACGAGTAGATTAGATTACCCTGCTGAAGTTGTCATGCACGTCTTATAGAGTGAACTGAGAGACATATTTATTTCTTTCTCCACATATCTTGAACATTAATTCTCTATTTTAAAATCATTGGTGAATCTCCCCTTAGCGATTCTAGTATTTGGCATTTCCCTCGTTATTAATATCCTAGCTCCAAATTTCCCAAAACCAAAAAGAAAAAGAAAATTCTTGTATATCCTTCTCTCTCTTTTGATTTGGGATCATTTGTGTATATATTTTGATTTAAAAAAAGAAAAAAGAAAAAAAAAGAGAAGAGAAAAGAAAAGAGAAAAGAATCTCAATAAACGATCCCATCTCATATACTCTCTCTTTCTTCCCTCTTTTTGTTTTTGTGTTTTTTATTTTCTTTTGCATTTGGAGCTTCAAAAGAAATGGGGAATGTAAATACAGTTTTGTATATGCCACCACGCTTATAGATAAGCTTGGGAGAGAGAATCCAATGATGTGTGAGAGAGTGACTACCTGACGGTGCATGACAACCTAGGCTAAGTAATATTCTATACTCGATGAGATTGTTTTAGCTTCACGAAATCCAGGAATCTACGCCTAGCATTCATTTCATGATATCCACGCTTTTCTATTCTTTCTATTCTATTGCGTGATATTCTTATACTCCTAATAGAAAGCATTCAATTGAAAAGTGTATGATCTGCGATATTGTATACCTCTTTAGATGATTCAGACAATGTTAATCTTAGAATTATTCCGTTTTTCATGCTATATCAATATTCTTGGGTTTTCTATCTCTATTTGCACCATTACACTATGATATCGAAATAAAAGCCTTTGACATGTGTCTTACATTCGGTGCATGATATCGAAACAAAACCCACGTCCTGAGAAAAATGATCTAGCAGCTTCCCTCTTCGCTCTCTTCTTTCTTCTTTGTTTTTCGTTTTCCGTTTTTTCCATCGTTTTCATTTTCTAAATTCACCGGGTTCGCCTTTTACTTATCTTCCTCGAGGACGAGTAAGAGGTAAGCTTGGGGGATTTTGATCACTCCATATTTTACACCTTTTTTCCGCATGTTTGCATGCCATTTAGATCGCTCAAATCACGTTTTTCACGATTTATCGACAATATTGCGATACTTTTCCTGATTTGTTGTTTTTGTCGTATTTCAGGAGATTTGGAGCGATTTGGAGTGATTCCGAGATACACCTACTCCGGAGTGTCACCGAAGACTTCCCTGAGGGGTATTTTGAGATTGGAGAGGAGCGGAAGAAGAAATAACGTCGTAGGAGCGACGAGGAGGCAAAAACACTCAGAATGGGCATTTTCAGTGTCTCACTCGGCCGAGTGAAGGAGTCACTCGGCCGATCAGCGAGACCCCGCTCGGCCGGCCAGATCGGACACGCTCCAAGTGTGCACTCGGCCGAGCATTAGAAGCCGCCTCGGCCGAGTGACGTATCCCGTCCGCCCGAGTGGCACTCAGACGACGCCCCTCAAAAAGAGCCAACTTTCTGTTTTTCGTCAGTCTGAGCAGCAGAAGCCCGACTCGGCCGAGTGGCAATTGCCGACCGCCCGAGTGAAGATAAGCCCATCGGCCGAGTGACGACAGCTCACTCGGCCGAGTGACGCCCGAAGTGAAGACCCCCAAAACCCCGGACTTACTGTAAATTCTCAGGGTCTCTCACTCGGCCGAGCGACTTTTGTCACTCGGCCGAGTGAGCAGCGCTGCCTGTAGCGGAAATCACGATTTTGGAGCTACGCATGGGCAGTTTGGTCATGAATTTTTGGGCAGTTTTGGGGGGTATTTAACCCCAGATTCTAACCTAGTTTAGAGAGCTTTTTCATTGCTTTTGGCAGCCTTTTTAGATTAGACTTTTTAGACTTTATTTCTTGTGATTGGAGAGGATAAAAAGGGGCTATTTGTTGGATTCTTGAAAAGCTACATTGGTTTGTCTCCCTCTTTATTAAAAATCCTATTTTTATTGCTATTTTGATTTTTGCTATGAACTCCATTGCTATTTCTATTGATTATTCTTTCATTAGCAATATGATTTGTGAGTAGTCTTAACGTCTTAGGGCGTGGGGATGAACCCTACGAGCCCAATTTCCGATTTGTGATTATTTGGTAGAACTATTGCTAGAATTGCTATTAGGGTTAGTTTGGGATCGATATATTACGGATAGCTAGGTGTTCATATCGATTGGGATTTGCAAGAGATTGGATCCCAATTCGATAGGAAACCCTAGAAATCCGAATTGGGTTGAAATTGAGTTTCCGAAGTATCGGTTTGCAAGAGATTGGACCGATACTAGGATTCTCGGTTGCAATTCCATACCGATACCCGTTTGCAAGAGATTGGATGGGTAGGAACTATCCCAACCTAGGTCGTAGCACGAGTTTGCACGAGAGTGGGCTCGGGATGCGATTGAACAATGATGTTGATCCTAATGCTAGCTTGCCTAGGCTAGGGTTTACAAGAGATTGGACCCGAACCTAGGTTTGCTATAGACCGGCAATAGCGTGAGAGCGTGAGCCAGGTTTTACATTCAGTTGCAACTAGTTCACCTGACATTCTACCCTAGCAATTGTGATACAGATGAATCACATTGACGAGATACGGTGAGTAGCGGGGATTCCCTATTCCCTAGGCATCTTTATTTGATTTTATATCTCTATACTTTGTTTGACAATTGTGACAACATCGCAGAAAGGCACTTTCCTACTCTTCTGTCCATATAGCCAGGTTGTTCGGAGAAGGCACTGTCATACGTCCTCCCTGTGTTCGATACCCGCTCGCCGCTACACCGTGCGCTTGCGGTAAAACTACACGGTCGCTCTTTAGGGTGTACGCCCGGGCGCGATCACCGCCCAATGCTTAAAACGGTCCTGAGCAATCCTCAACCTCTCCCGAATGTTCCTGACAACATCCACGGCCTCCATAATCATCTCAAGTCCCAACAGCTCCCGATCACCAACGTCATCCCAACTCAATGGCGATCGACATTTCCTCCCATAAAGAGCGGCAAAAGGCGCCATGCCAATACTCGCCTGGAAGCTGTTGTTGTAAGAGAACTCCACCAAATGTAGATGGTCCTCCCACGAACCCTTGAAATCCAACATGCACGCCCTCAGCATGTCCTCCAAGATCTGAATCGTCCTCTCGAACTGGCCATCCGTCTGCGGATGGTACGTCGTGCTGAAACTCAGACGCGTACCCAAACTCTTCTGTAAACTCTGCCAGAACTGAGATGTGAACCTCGTGTCTCTGTCCGACACGATACTCACAGGGACTCCGTGAAGTCACACGATCTCCTGCACGATTCACGTTACATCACTATCTAAACTAGGAAAAGGAAATAGAAACAAAGAGTAAAAGAATTTACCTCCATGTATCTCCTCGCTAGCGCCTCAGTGGACTGTCCTACTCGGAATGGAATAAAGTGCACGGATTTGGTCAATCGATCTACGATCACCTAAATCGCGTCATTCTGCTTCAGACTCCAAGGTAGTCCAGTCACAAAATCCATAGTGATGTGTTACCATTTCCACTCCGGAATCGGAATCGGTTGTAGCAACCCTGCCGTACGCTGATGCTCCGCCTTTACCTGCTGGAAAACCAAGCACTTGGCTACACTCCGAGCCACGCTCCTCTTCATACCATGCCACCAAAAGTTCAGACGAAGATCCGTGTAAATCTTGGTCCCACCAGGATGCACAAAATACGGTGAACTGTATGCCTCCACCAACAATTCCTCTCTGATATCCCCAGCTGGCACACACAACCTAGCTCCAAACCTCAGCGAGTCATCCTCATGAATCAAAAAGTCAGTCCGTAGACCGGCTTCTACCTCCTCCCAAATCTTCACCAGCTTCGGATCTCCAGCCTGACCAGCCTTGATTCTATCCACAATCAACGACTGAATCTGCATACTCATCAACGAAGAGGCCTCTCCAGGAAGAACAATCTCCACACCAGACTCGCAAAAATCCTGCTGCAATCTCCACTGCAAGGTCAAAAACATCACCGCTGGAAGCCTACTCAGCGCATCAGGAACCACATTCACCTTGCCAGGGTGATACTGCTAATCAATCTCATAATCCGCCATGAGCTCCAACCATCGACGCTGTCGCATGTTGAGCTCCTTCTGAGTAAAAATATACTTCAAGCTTTTGTGATCGGTGAAGATCTTCACTTTCTCACTCAGCAAGAAGTGCTTCCAAATCTTGAGCGCAAACACGACAGCAGCCAACTCCAAGTCATGTGTCGGGTAATTCTTCTCATGAGTCTTGAGCTGACGCGAAGCATACGCCATAACATGCCCGTGCTGATGCAACACACAACCGAGACCCTTGCCAGAAACATCACAAAAGATCTCAAATCCTCCACTACGATCAGGCACAACAAGAATAGGGGCAGTCGTCAATCTCTCCCTCAGAACACCGAAGGCATTCTCACAATCACCCGACCAAACAGAAAGCACATCCTTCCGCGTCAGTCTGGTCATCGGCTCAGCAATACGAAAAAAGTCCTTAATAAAGTGCCGATAGTAACCAGCAAGCCCAAGGAAACTCCGGATCTTAGACGCTGACTGCGGAACAGGCCACTCCCGAATAGCCTTAATCTTCTCGGGATCCACTGATATACCATCTCCAGTCACCACATGCCCGAGAAAAGCAACTCTGTCCAGCCAAAACTCGCACTTCGAAAACTTGGCATACAAACGATGCTTCCTCAAAATCTCCAACACTGTCCTCAAGTGCGAGGCATGCTCTTCCTCCGACTTAGAATAGATTAGAATGTCGTCAATAAAGATAATGACAAACTTGTCTAAAAAGTCGTAGAAAATCAGGTTCATCAAATTCATGAAAACTGCGGGAGCATTGGTTACACCGAAAGGCATAACCACAAACTCGTAGTGTCCATACTTCGTCCCAAATGCTGTCTTCGGAACATCTTCCTTCTTCACCTTCAGCTGATGATAACCACTCCTCATATCCAACTTCGAAAACACCCTCGAACCTCCAAGCTGATCAAAAATATCATCGATACGAGGCAACAGGTATTTATTCTTGATGGTCACCGCATTCAGCTCCCGATAGTCCACGCACATACGACGCGAACCATCCTTCTTCTTCACCAGCAGCACCGGTGCTCCCCACGGAGACACACTAGGATTGACATAACCCTTCTGCAAAATCTCATCCAGCTGCTTCCGTAATTACTCCAACTCAGCGGGTGCCATATGATATGGCGCCTTCGAAATCGGCTGCGTTCTCAGAATAAGATCAATCGAAAACTCGAGAGCTCGATCGGGTGGCAATCCAGACATCTCCTCGGGGAAGACGTCATTGAAGTCCCGCACAACCGCTGGCCTCTCCAGCTCCATCTGCATAGCCACAATCTCCACCGGCCTGGCTCGAAATCTGACAGGGCCAAGCGAACTGCTACCTCAGCTGAACTCAAATACTGTATGTCTGGGAATCTCGAACACCGCCTTCTTCCTCCGACAGTCGATCGTAGCATAGAAGCTCGCAAGCCAATCCATCCCAAGGACCGCATCATAGTTGATGATGTCGTGGACAATGAAATCAGCATAAATCCCATGTCCACAGACCACCAATGAGCAAGAATTGCAACCATGATGCACCGAGACCACGCCATTTCCTGTGACGATATTCCAACTCTTGGAAAGAGGGGACGTCGACAAGGAATGCTTCTCCACGAAGCGTCGTGCCAAAATGTACATCGATGCACCTGAGTCAAAGAGGACTTGTGCAGGAAATGTGCACACCAAAATCACACCTACAAACAGTCTAACAATCAAGCCCTAGCCTAGCAAACAATCATGTGCAAGCAACCAAACATGATCTAACAATCAAAACTAGCTAGGAAGGTAACAGCTAGATTGAGGATTACCTGTGCTAACCTCATCCACAGCCATGCTCTCCACCTCAGTCATCAGAAAAGCCTGACTCCTCGGCGAAAAAACCTGCTAAAAAGCCTGCCTCTGTGGAACAAGAGCTGCTCCACGTCCAGCAGGAACAGACGCTCTCTGCTGCAACGGCTGTGCTGTAACAGGTGCCCTCCAAGGCTGCTTGATACTCGGACAATCCTTCAGAGAATGTAAAGCATCACCACATCCTAAACACTGACCCAAAAGCCTCCGGCACTGGTCCTTCACATGACCCAGCTTGCCACAATGATTGCAAGTCTTCAAAACAGGCCCACCTGGCCTCTTGAACTGAGATGGTTGGTTGGGCCTGAATCCAGGCCTAACCACAGCCCTGGCCTGCTCCACAGGCCTCTTCCCAGCTCCAGCAACATGTCCCCTCCTCTGGCTCAGGTTCAGCTCCTACCTCCTCGCAGCTACCAGAACCTTCTGATAAGATTCCAGATCAGAGGAAGACACAAAACTCTGAAGCTCCAAAGCAAGTCCCTGCAGGAACCTCTGAGCCCTCTCATCAGCATCCTGCACCATCTTCGGTGCGAACCGACTCAGCCTGGTGAACTCCTGGTAGTACTGGTCCACCGTCAAGCTTCCTTGCTTCAGCTCAATAAAGCGATGTAGCATCTCCTTCCTATCAGCCTTCGGAAAGAACTCTTCATCAAACCTGGACTTAAAGGTAGCCCAAGCTATCGGCTCAACCAGCATCTTCTCTTCCGCATCCCACCAGTTCCGAGCATTATCCTTGAGTTGCCTCTTCGCCAGATCAACCCATCCAGCCGGGCTGATCTTCGCCATCTTCAAATTATCCTCTATGTTTCGAATCCACTCATCGGCAGCTAGAGGACCCTCAGACCCATCAAAATAAGCGGGACCCAGCTCCCGAAACTGCTTCGCTCCCGGCTCGGAGCGAGGGGCATCCTGGATTGCCCGAGCAGCTCGAGCAACTGGAGCATTCTGGACTTGCAGGAGCACGCCCTGCTGCACCTGCATCATCTGAAGCATCATCCGCATCATCTCCCCATTGGTGGGCTCCCGCTCAGGCTTCTCGTCATGAGGGGGTGCGCTACCACCGACACGGGTGAATCGCCTTCCTGCCATCTAATGACGCAGAAAACGAAACAAATTAGACTCATAGCTTATGACTCGGATGTCGAATTTTAGTTTATTGGACATTCTAATATTATTATCATTATTCCGATAATCGCAGTTACAGAAGAGGACCTGCATGGGCCACCAACAAAACCTGTCATGCCCCGCTTCCCAAAGCAATGGAGGCGAGACGTGAGAAGGTCCGCACAGACGTGGAGCTGTGAAGCCACATGCCTGATAAGCGTCAATAAAACATATGCAGGTCCCTGTAAGTTCAAACGGAACAACAATAATAATAACATGGTAAGGGAGACTGATAAAAGTTAACCAATCTCAGAATTTGTCCACAATAATATTCAACATCCAGAAAAGCCACCAGGCTAAAGGAAAGAGTCTAAATGCCCAAAACATGGCCAACAAAAGACAACATAACAAAGTATTGGTGCCGCGCACCGAACAACTACAGCAGTCTAAAATAAAAGGGAAAGCTCAACGAAGACACTAGGACTGGTCCCCAGTGTCCACGTACTCCTCCTCAGCAAACGCGGGTCCTGACTCGGCGTCAGCAAACACCACGTCCTCTCCAACGAACTCTGGCTCATGATCTAACATGTGTCACCCAAAAGAGAGAGGGGCACATGTCAACAAGTCTAAAAGACTTGGGCAAGGAAACTGAAAGTAAACTAACAACCTAACAGTTCAAGTAGGATGCAATGACATGACATTTAAGTATGATGCAACAGTTAAAAGGACAAGAAGGGACAAGCACGCACGATGTAGCAAAAGCTACCAAATCACTAATTCACGAATCACTTATCACGATTTTCACTTATCACGATTCACTATTCACAATTTTCACTTTGTGCTCAGAGTTTCCGTCTTTTGGCTAGAGTGGCTGATCGGGCCAACTCCTAAGCTCAAGCGACCGTTTAACCCTACCCCTCCACTTGTATCGAGCGTTGGGATTAGAAACACATTGTGCTCGCTTTTGGATCACGAGCCAGGAAGTGTATTTGACATAGGGATGCACCTAGCCTCAAGTCACGATGTAGGAGTCAAAATCCTACTCGCCGCAGCTTACATTTTAAAGTAGCGTGTGCTACACAAACACGATGAACAAGCAAGTATGCAATGACATGAACAGATATTCACGTACCGTTAATTGAAATTAAACATGACATGCAAGCATGATGAAGGTGACGGATCTTGCTTCGTTGTCAAGCTAGATCAAGGGCGTCTAGGCAGCTATCCTTTCACTGCCTAGTCTCTTTTACGCTAAAACAAGGAAATGTCCTAGAACATGGCCTAAAACCCTAAGTGGCAAGTTTCACTTGCCTAGCACCGAGGATGACGATCAATAAGGCACGTCACAAAATGTTAGCTACGGGGATGAGATCACTGCCATGGCAAATCAACATTAGAACAACATCCAACCTAGTTTTATTAGGGTTTAACAAAAATCACAAAACGGGTTATGAGAATATTAAAGGATCGATTCGCTACCGTATTGGAGCGGAAGAAATATACCGAGCAAGCACTGTAACGGAAGAACGCTCCGGGAAACTATGGCTCAGATCTGGAAATGGGGAGAAAATCTGGAGAAATGGGATTTTATGGGGTTTTGGGGGTTGGAGGCGGCCTAAAGCATGGTGGCCGGCCTAAATGGAGAGGGAGGGGCACATGAGGAAGGAGGAATGGCTAGAGGAAGGTTGGGGGAGATCAGAGGTCAAGGGGGAAAGAAAATGGCCAAGAGAAGAGAAAGAAAGAAAAGAAACGAAGGGGGGTTTAAATAGGAAACAAGCCGGCGGTTGGGCAAACCCTAGGTTTACGACAGTAGTTAGTCGGTCAAAGAAGAGTTGTTGACCGACTAGTTCGAGAACTAGTCGATCGGTAGACCAACTGTGACCGACTAAAATAAAACAGTAACTCAGGTCGACAAAATGGTCAATGAATTAGTCGGTTAAAGAACAATGGCTGACCGACTAGTTTGCAACCTAGTCGGTCGGTGGTTGTTCTTAGACCGACTAACGGTAAACAGTAAATTAGGTGAAATTTATCAAAGGAACTAGTCGGTCTGAGAGCAAGTTCTGACCGACTAGTTTCACATCTAGTCGGTCGGTGATTGTTCTTAGACCGACTAAGAGTAAACAGTAACTCCTGAATTATTGATTTAATGAACTATTCGGTTTGAGAAGAGTTGTCGACCGACTAGATCTCAATCTAGTCGATTGGTTCCCCTTCTTGAACCAACTAAAGTGCACAAAAAGTGCCGAATTGAAGCGCGAAGCTTCGGGAAGATTTCTACAGCTTCTAAGATCAACCTATCTCTAAGATATGAGCGATTTGAAGTTCGTCATGAGTGACTTACTCCAAAACTCAACGATCTAAGGAAGAAGCTAGAAAATCACAATGAAACGATCGAAAACGAAAGCTACGGAGATGGAAACCACACAAAAGGAGAAAATCCACCAAAACATATATATAATATAGATAATCCAAATACATAAAGAACCAGTCGTTACAAGCCAAGTCCCCGCATCCGCTCAGCCAGACCGAGAGCTTCCATCGATCTGACCGAGAGATCGCCCTGCACCCCGCGCTCCGCTCCGCAGCGTTGCAGTTGCAATGTTGCAATAGCCGCTCCCCGCTACGACCGACAGCCGCCCCCGCATTTTCCTTATCGCGACCGACGCCCGCACCCGCACCCGCGCCCGCTCCGCTTCGTTGCAAGTTGCAACGTTGCAACTCGCCCACTCTGCATCCGATCGACGGCTCCCATCGGTTTAACCGAAGTGCTCGCCTGCTCCGCACGCTGCAGCGCTCCGTTGCAGTTTGCAACGCTGCAGAACCCGCTCCGCAGCGCTCGACCGACGAGATCCCCCGCATCTGACCGCTGCGACCGACACTATAGACCCCGCACCACGATCCGCTACATCCGACCGACCCAACCGCCGCACTCTCTCGGTCTGACCGAGAGATCCCTCCGTAGCGGCTCGGTCTGACCGACGGCCGATCGTCGCAACGTCGTTTCTCCTACACCAACTCCTGTTGTGGGCCCCCAAGCACTCCAGAAGTGTTGTGGGTCCCCATTTGACCCCTAGCACTGTTGTGGGCCCCACTTGGGTGTTCTACTTCGTGTATTTTCCGTCTACGACGTTACGACACGTCGTAGCCCTTCGTCGCAAGTTTCAGCTTTTGGGAAATCGTACGTGGGCCAGATTTGACGCCGAGGAGTTTCTCCGTTCAGACACGACTACCGCTCTACTCCAAACTCCGGTAAAGGTTGGTCCCCCGAACTCGTAGAAACCTCCACAATAGCTGATTGAACCCTAAACTAAAAGTCAACAATTTGAACTAAAATTTCTTCCAGCACCAGTAAAATGTTGTACAAATATACAAAATCGACGAACGGACTTTTTGACTGTGCACATAGGATAGATTCATCGATTAGGCTGAAACATCAAAATGTGACTTTTGACGAATAGGATAGTCCCGATAACCTAGAAACGAACCCTAATAGGTTTTGATGAAATTGAGACCTGACACCGTCACCGTGGCACTGTTTTAGACAGACTTCTGCGGACGAGACGCTTGGATGAGACGCTTCGGGAGGACGACACACTCACCATCGCAGGTAAGTGTATCCCACTTGCACTTTTGGCCATGCTTAGGCCTTAGTTGGTTAGAATTGATAACTATGAACGAATAGAATCGGACGTGAAATGATAGCATCCGGGACGACCCCTGACGGCTCAGACTTGACGACAAAGTCTGAGCCTGACAACAACAACTTTTGACATCGTAGGGCTATCATGTGTGTACGTGTGTGTGGACACCCTAGAATAACCCTTCCCATCTTGTCACGTCCCGTCCCGTCTTGCACAGCCTGCGGACGATAAGGCACTCACCAGTGAGTGGGTGATCCCTTGTACTGATACACAGCCCAGAGGGCAATAGGGCACTCACTAGTGAGTGGGTGATCCCTTGTCGTGATACACAGCCCAGAGGGCAATAGGGCACTCACCAGTGAGTGGGTGATCCCTTGTCATGATACACAGCCCAGAGGGCAATAGGACACTCGCCAAGCTAGAGCGAGTGATCCCTTGTCGTGCTTGTCTTCTCTTGTCATACTTGGGGTTTGGGGTTGGGTTGAGCGTGCGCACGGCAAGAGGGTCTGATCCCCCTCGAACTGTAAGGCGTGAACGCTTTCGTGTCTCACTTGTCTTGTCTTGTCTTGTCTTGTCCCGTCCCGTCCCGACTTGTCTTGACACCTGTAGGTTAGTCCCGTAGTTGGTAGCACACGTTACGACTACTACTTGCTACGCTTTACTTTCCTGCTGCGTTACTTCTTTTTGTTACTCAGTTATAACCCCAGCATGCTAATCAACCAGTAAATCGTTGTCTAAAAGTTGATACACTTGCAGTAGAGTCTGACCACTTTTTGTAGACTTTACCTGACGTACAGTTTCCTTCTTCGGTGCTGTACGTCAGGTGTTGAGCTGGAGTACGTCGACAGGGCAGACTTGCCAGCAGACGGGGAGCCGGAGGACGTTGATCTAGAGTACGACCCAGAGGAGGACCAAAGTTAGAGTCCTCTTGTTGCTGTTTCGGAGTTTCATATTTCAGCTTTGTTGGGTGTGAAGCACCTCTTTGCTTTCTTGTTTAGGTTGGGTGCTCGCACCAGTAGTTTCCTTTTCTGCAGTTGTAGCCGTTTTCGACGTTTTAGACTTTCCGTACTTTGGATGTTATATTTGGAATAAAATGAAATGATATCTCTTTTCAGTTCTTTTGTTGTTCTGTACTAACATGCAGGGACCTGTTCCTTCGTTTTGGAATACCACAGACGCTTATTGGGTCTGGGCTCTCAGCCCCGGCCAAAGCGGGCCTTAGTCACGCTTTGCCTCCGTACTTTTAGGAAGCTGGGCGTGACAGGTTTTAGTGGTGGCCCATGCAGGTCCCACTCTTTCTGTAAATTCGGAACAATCAATGTATTGAATTTCATTTTATTATCATCCGGTAATTCTACGAGTCTAATCTATGTCTTCTGTCAATAGGATGGCAGGACGACGTACTACCCGATCGGGGAGCTTAGGAGATGGAGTTCCGGAAGACCAGGGCGGAGAGTTCCGTCAGTTTCTGGACGTGATGAGAGAGATGCTGGAGGTGCAGCATCAGTTGGTTCAGCAGTCCCAGTGTGCTGCCCAGGCTCCCCCAGTTGCACCACCACCACCTCCACCTGCCCCTCGAGCTACTCCAGGAGTGAAGCAGTTCAACGAGCTTCAGTCGAGGACATTTTCGGGGAAGGAAGGACCCCTAGCTGCTGATGAGTGGATCTAGAGCACTGAGGAGAAGTTGGTAGCAGCGAAGATCCCTGATGACACTCGCGTCGAGATAGCGAAGATGTAACTGATGGAGAATGCAAGGAACTGGTGGCGCATCGAGGAGAGGCGTCTTGAGAAGCCAGTGGATTAGAAGACCTTCAGATCGATGTTCAAGGACAAGTATTTCACCAAGTCTGCTAGGAGGGAGCTGTTGAGTAAGTTTATAGATCTGAAGCAGGGGGGTATGATTGTCGAGGAGTAATGAAGCTGAGTTCGAGATGCTGAGTCATTTTGCCCCGCATATGGTAAGGAAGGAGGAGAAGCAAGGTGATTGCTTTCGTCAGGGACTGCTTCCAAAGATTCAGGCTTCTATGTCTTCGGTGAATTTCATGACTATGAGAGTTGTGCTAGATGCTGTGAAGAATCATGAGATTATATCGCGTTTGCCTGACCCTTCAGCTGATAAAGGGAAGCGTCCTATGGAGCAGTACCGGCCACCTGCTAGGCCGGCGACGAAGCCAGTTCAGACGGTACCATTCAAGAGGCCAGGAGCACCAGTTTAGATTCAGGGCAAGGGCCCGTGCCACTTCTGCGGAAAGCTTGGACATGTTTAGGCCAACTGTAGGAAGAAGATGGGGCTATGCTTAGTTTGTGGAGATGCCTCGTATGCTGCGAAGGAGTGTCCGAGAGCTTGTCATGCTATTGTTGGAGCACCAGCCCCGATGCAGATGAGAGCGCCTGCTCCAGTTCAGAGAGGACCTGCTGTTCGTGGACCACCCTTGGCGCCACAGAGGCAGATGTTTCAGAGAGCAGCGCAGCCCCAGAGGCCGGCTTACACCATGACAGCTGTTGAGACTGAGGAGCTGGATGGAGTTATTGCTGGTAACTCTTGATTCTAGTCTTTCTTTTATAGTTAGATCTTAGTATCTGTGTTGTTTGTTGACTTGTTTGTTAGAGTAGCTTGGTTTGACCGTAGTTGTTTATATCTTAGGCACCATTCTAGTGTCCTCTCACCCGGCCTTGGCTTTATTCGACTCCGGTGCATCTATGTGCATCATATCCTGGAGGATTGTAACAAAGCACTCCATTCCCACCCATACACTTCCTAAGTGTTGGGACATCACCACAGGGAACGGAGTGGTGACAGTGAACTTGGGATGTCGATCGATTTATTTGGTGGTCAGTGGACACGAGCTCTTTGCATATTTCATTGTCCACGATCTGCCACACTTCGATGTCGTTCTTGGCATCGATTGGTTGGGAGATTTCCACGCCACGATCGACTGTCACAGTAAGAGGGTGGTGTTCCAGATTCCAGGCCATCCGTAGTTTGAGTTCCACAGCAGAGATGAGTCGCTTGGGCCCATCAGATATCGGGCCAAGCCGGAGGTGCCGATTGTTGCATCCATGCAGATGGAGATGGAGATCGAGCGACCAGCAGACGTCAGAGACTTCGACGACATCTTCCCAGAGGATATCTCAGGTTTGCCACCCGACAGAGCTTTAGAGTTTGGTATTGATCTTATGCCGGGAGCGCAACCGATATCGAAGGCGTCGTACCGTATGGCTCCCGCTGAGCTCGAGGAGCTGCGGAAGCAGTTAGATGAGTTGCTGCAGAAGGGTTTCATCCACACTAGTGTGTCACCATGGGGTGCACCCGTTTTGCTCGTGAAGAAGAAGGATGGGTCCCGCAGGATGTGCATGGACTATCGAGGGCTGAATGCTATCACCGTGAAGAATAAGTATCTGCTGCCGCGTATCGACGATATCTTTGATCAGCTTGGAGGTTCGAGAGTCTTCTCGAAGTTGGACTTGAGGAGCAGATACCATCAGTTGAAGGTGAAGAAGGATGATGTTCCGAAGACAGCATTCCGGACGAAGTATGGGCATTATGAATTCGTGGTCATGCCTTTCGGTGTGACCAATGCTCCAGATGTGTTCATGAATTTGATGAACTTGATTTTCTACGACTTCCTGGATAAGTTTGTCGTTATTTTCATTGACGACATTCTTATTTATTCGAAGTCTGAGGAGGAGCACAGCTGTCATCTGAGGACAGTGCTGGAGACGCTGAGGCGACACAAACGTTATGCCAAGTATAGCAAGTGCGAGTTCTAGCTGGATAGAGTCGCATTCCTGGGGCACGTGGTGTCCGGTGATGGCGTATCTGTGGATCCGGAGAAGGTCAGAGCAGTCAGAGATTGGCCGACTCCGCAGTCAGTGTCAGACATCAGGAGCTTCCTTGGTTTAGCGGGCTATTATCGGCGGTTCATCAAGGATTTCTCGAAGATTGCAGAGCCGATGACGAAGCTGACGAGGAAGGACGTGGAGTTTCTTTGGTCAGATGCTTGTGAGGAGGCTTTTAGTATCTTGAAGGCGAGATTGACCACAGCACCGTTGTTGGCAGTACCGGATCGAAGCGGAGGCTTCGAAGTATATTGTGATGCATCAGGTAAGGGCCTATGATGCATCTTGCATTAGCATGGCCACATGGTCGCGTATGCTTCTCATCAGTTGAGGACTCATGAGAAGAATTACCCGACGCACGATCTGGAGTTGGCAGCGGTGATTTTTGCACTGAAGATTTGGAGGCACTTCTTGCTAGGTGAGAGTGTGAAGATTTTCACCGATCACAAGAGCTTGAAGTACATATTTACGTAGAAGGAGCTCAACATGCGTCATAGGTGATGGTTAGAGCTCATGGCTGACGACGAGATTGATTTGCAGTATCATCCGGGGAAGGTGAACGTAGTGCCGGATGCCTTGAGTAGACTTCTTACTGCGATGATACATGCTGCCGACTGGAGGATTCAGCAGGAGCTGAGAGAGATGGATTTGGAGGTTGTCCTACCTGGTGTAGTTCATTTATTCATGAATTTGCAGATTCAGTCACGATCATGGATCAGATCAAGGCAGCACAGGCAGGAGATCCGAAGCTGCAGAGGATCAGGAGGCAGGTTGAAGCTGGACTACGGACGGAGTTCGTGATTCATGAGGATGGTTCGCTACGGTACGGCAGCAGACTCTGCGTACCTACAAGTGATGTTCGGGGGGAGCTGTTGAGCGAGGCTCATAGCTCGCCATATTCTATACATCCTGGAGGTACCAAGATGTATAAGGACCTCCGTCTGAACTATTGGTGGATTGGCATGAAGAGGAGTGTGGCACGGAGCATTGCCAAGTGTTTGATATGCCAACAGGTGAAGGCTGAGCACATCGTGCTGCTGGGTTGCTGCAACTGCTTCCTATTCTGGAGTGAAAGTGGCAACATATTACGATGGATTTTGTGACTGGTTTACCCCGGACCCCGAGGCAGAACGACGCAGTCTGGGTGATCGTAGATCGATTGACTAAGTCTGTGCACTTTATCCCATTCCGAGTAGGCCAGTCTACGGAAGCTTTGGTGAGGAAATATCTTGAGGTAAAACTTCTATCCTACTTCTCTTTAAATTTCCTCTTGGAATTAGTCGTGATGTAGACCGTGTACATGCATGAGATTGTACGCTTACATGGAGTCCCCATGAGCATTGTGTCTGACCGAGACACGAGGTTCACATCTCAGTTTTGGAGAAGTCTGCAGGAGAACTTGGGTACGAGTCTGAGTTTCAGCACGACGTACCACCCGCAGACTGATGGCCAGTCGGAGAGGACTATTCAGATCCTGGAGGATATGCTGCGAGCTTGTACGCTCGATTTGATGGGATCATGGGAGGACCATCTTCACTTGGTGGAGTTTTCATATAACAACAGCTACCAGGCGAGCATTGGCATGACACCGTTTGCTGCCTTATATGGAAGGAAATGTCGATCGCCACTGAGCTGGGATGACATCGGAGATCGGGAGCTGTTGGGTCCAGAGATGATAGTGGAAGTTGTGGATGTCGTGAGGGACATCAGGGAGAAGCTTAGAGTTGCACAGGATCGCTTCAAGCATTAGGCAGATGCCAAGAGGAGACCCTTGGAGTTTCAGCCTGGAGATCACGTCTTCCTGAAGATTTCTCCGAACCGCGGAATCATTCGTTTCGGGAAGAAGGGAAAGCTGAGTCCAAGATTTATTGGGCCATTTGATGTGCTAGAGCATGTGAGAGCAGTGGCCTACCGCCTTGCCCTGCCACCGTCTTTGGAGGGAGTTCACGATGTTTTCCACGTATCTTAGCTACGTCGGTACGTCAGTGATCCGTCGCACACGGTTGATTTCTCAGAGATTACAGTTCGCCCGGACCTAACATATAACCAGCAGCCTGTGCAGATCTTGGACCGTCGACAGAAACAGTTGAGGAATAAGATAGTCGACCTGGTAGAGTGATGTGGCGTCACGGATCACCTGGAGAGTCCACCTGGGAGCGTGAGGATGATATGAGAGAGCGCTTCCCGCATATTTTTCCCAGCGGTGCTTGATGTTGATTCCGAGGACGGAATCATTTCTAAGTTGGGGAGGATGTAACGGTCGGTTTCCGATCGTACTTTCCTTGTGCACGTGCTCTTGATCGTGCACGTGTTTATTTTAGACTCTATTTGATTTTGAACATTTTTGTGTGATATGCCGTTGTGATCGTCTCTTAGAGTATTAGATTGTGGAACTATTTTGGAACGACATTTCTCGAGTCGTTCTTCCGCGATTCTATCTTATTTGATGTGATGTCACGATTTTCTATTTTGACGCGAGACGTTTCTATTTTTAGTTTCGTCTATCGACGTCGAAATTTAGATCTGTCTTCTTCGTTCTCTTTCTCTCGTCACCCCGATCACTCCAATATTTATTTTACAATTTTTGGACTTAATTTGACATATTTTCCATTTTCGAGTAAGTTATAAATAATTTTAAAACATACTTTTATAAGTATTTTAATTATAATAAAATTCCTATTTAAATATTACTCTTCAAAATAATTTTTGACCAAGTCTCACTTTTTTTGGCCGCAACCACCCTAGCGTGAGGGAGAGAAGAGGGAATTTATTTTAAATGAATTATTTTAATTATTTTAATTAATCTCCTAAACCCTAGCCCTATCCCTAAAACCCCTACTCTATTTATAATAGCCCTAGGTCATCTCTTTTTCGCACAACACAAACCCTAGCCACCGTTTCTCATCTCCCAAACTCACGCATCCATCAGCAGCTCCCACAGCAGCCAAGTCCCCGCATCCGCTCGGCCAGACCGAGAGCTTCCATCGGTCTGACCGAGAGATCGCCCCGCACCCCGCACTCCGCTCCGCAGCGTTGCAGTTGCAACGTTGCAACAACCTCTCCTCGCTACGACCGACAGCCGCCCCCGCATTTTCCTTGTCGCGACCGACGCCCGCTCCCGCACCCGTGCCCGCTCCACTTCGTTGCAAGTTGCAACGTTGCAACTCGCCCGCTCCGCATCCGACCGACGGCTCCCATCGGTCTGACCGAAGCGCTCGCCCGCTCCGCACGCTGCAGCGCTCCGTTGCAGTTTGCAACGCTGCAGACACCGCTCCGCAGCGCTCGACCGACGAGATCCCCCGCATCCGACCGCTGCGACCGACGCTGCAGACCCCGCACCGCGATCCGCTGCATCCGACCGACCCAACCGTCGCACTCTCTCGGTCTGACCGAGAGATCCCTCCACAGCGTCTCGGTCTGACTGACGGTCGATCGTCGCAACGTCGTTTCTCCCGCACCAACTCCTGTTGTGGGCCCCCAAGCTCTCCAGAAGTGTTGTGGGTCCCCATTTGACCCCTAGCACTGCTGTGGGCCCCACTTGGGTGTTCTACTTCGTGTATTTTCAATCTACGACGTTACGACACGTCGTAGGCCTTCGTCGCAAGTTTCAGCTTTTGGGAAATCGTGCGTGGGCCAGATTTGACGCCGAGGAGTTTCTCCGTTCAGACACGACTACCGCTCTACTCCAAATTCCGGTAAAGGTTGGTCCCCCGAACTCGTAGAAACCCCCACAATAGCTGATTGAACCCTAAACTAAAATTCGACAATTTGAACTAAAATTTCTTCCAGCACCAGTAAAATGTTGTACAAATATACAAAATCGACGAATGGACCTTTTGACTGTGCACATAGGATAGATTCGTCGATTAGGCTGAAACATCAAAATGTGACTTTTGACGAATAGGATAGTCCTGATAACCTAGAAACGAACCCTAGTAGATTTTGATGAAATTGAGACCTGACACCACCGCCGTGGCACTTTTCAGACAGACTTCCACGGACGAGACGCTTGGACGAGACGTTTCAGGAGGACGACACACTCGCCATCGTAGGAAAGTGTATCCCACTTGCACTTTCGGCCGTGCTTAGGCCTTAGTTGGTTAGAAATGATAAATGTGAACGAATAGAACCGGACGTGAAATGATAGCATCCGGGCGACCTTTGACGGCTCAGACTTGACGACGAAGTTTTAGCCTGACAACAACAACTTTTGACATCGTAGGGCTATCATGTGTGTGCGTGTGTGTGGACACCCTAGAATAACCCTTCCCGTCTTGTCACATCCCGTCCCGTCTTGCACAGCCTGCAGGAGATAAGGCACTCACCAGTGAGTGGGTGATCCCTTGTATTGATACACAGCCCAGAGGGCAATAGGGCACTCACCCATGAGTGGGTGATCCCTTGTCGTGATACACAGCCCAGAGGGCAATAGGGCACTCACCAGTGAGTGGATGATCCCTTTTCGTGATACACAACCCAGAGGGTAATAGGGCACTCGCCAAGCTAGAGCGAGTGATCCCTTGTCGTGCTTGTCTTGTCTTGTCATACTTGGGGTTTAGGGTTGGGTTGAGCGTGCACACGGCAAGAGGGTCTGATCCCCCTCGAACCGTAAGGCGTGAACCCTTTCGTGTCTTACTTGTCTTATCTTGTCTTGTCCCGTCATGTCCCGACTTGTCTTGATACCTGTAGGTTAGTCCCGTAGTTGGTAGCACACGCTACGACTACTACTTGCTATGCTTTACTTTCCTGCTGTGTTACTTCTTTTTGTTACTCAGTTATAACCCCAGCATGCTAATCAACCAGTAAATCGTTGTCTAAAAGTTGATACACTTGCAGTAGAGTCTGACCACTTTTTGTAGACTTTACCTGACGTACAGTTTCCTTCTTCGGTGTTGTACGTCAGGTGTTGAGCCGGAGTACGTCAACGAGGTGGACTTGCCAGCAGACGGGGAGCCGGAGGACGTTGATCCTGAGTACGACCCAGAGGAGGACCAGAGTTAGAGGCCTCTTTTTGCTGTTCCGGAGTTTCATATTTCAGCTTTGTTGGGTGCGAAGCACCTCTTTGCTTTCTTGTTTAGGTTGGGTGCTCACACCAGTAGTTTCCTTTTCTGCAGTTGTAGCTGTTTTCGGCATTTTAGACTTTCCGTACTTTGGATGTTATATTTGGAATAAAATGAAATGATATCTCTTTTCAGTACTTTTGTTGTTCCGTACTAACATGCAGGGACCTGTTCCTTTGTTTTGGAATACCACAGACGCTTATTGGGTCTGGGCTCTCAGCCCTGGCCTAAGCGGGCCTTAGTCACGCTTCGCCTCCGTACTTTTGGGAAGCGGGGCGTGACATCACCCATAGGGTGAATTCGGTCCCTTCTGACACAAGCACAACCACGCCTCCCTGTGTTCGACCCCTAAGCCACACTACAACACCGTGCGCTTATGGTTATAAATATTTAAATCTCGTGCCCCCTATCCTATTGCACACCTTGCACTTGCATGATCACGAAACAAAACAAACATCTGGGGGACGTCAAGGACCCATTGAACCCGTGAGTCTAGCTCACATCTTCACCTTGCGATAATTTTCACATTCTACACCTTTTTGATTTTATTCGACATATTGTATATATTAGTTGTATAGAATTGGTACCATCACTGCTCCTCACCCCCATTCATACAACCCGTGCTATTGACGTGCTTTCTATCCGTGCAATTCTCCCTCTCTCCTTTCCTACGGGTTTTCTGCTCCACGACAAGGATGTTGTGCGCTGTTTCGGGCGATATCTGGGATCATTCGGACCATGCCAGCTGTTTGGTAAGGAATTTGACGGAATCTCTAAGCACCTCGAACATCCTATCCCTTCTGTCAACTGCTGTAGAAAATCAGAGGAGGTATCATGATGTGCGGCAGCATCCAGTCACGACAACTTTCTTTCCTCCAGATGAAGTGACATATATTGACGTACACGGTTCCAAAATCAGTGGGGAAGAATTATGCACCCACGAGAAGTTTTGCCCAGAGGACTATCAGACAGAGTTCATCGAGTACGTCAAACCGAAATCAATCTATCCCTTGCAGACATCTATAGAGCACCATGGATCTTGGGATAGTGAGGAAGCTGAAAGTAGTGGTGGAGAACTATCGACTGTTGAGACTTGTTTTCACGTTGAGGCCTTCTACCCGGATCATCATCATTTACCTGAGAAAGACCCAAAGCCCTCCTCACTCATCCCCTCTTTGCCTTGCGAAGCTTCGTCTTGCGAAACCACGGGTGGAAGTAAAGTTCCAGATGCTGGCTTCCAGGAGACCCAGGAAGAAGTCTTTTCACTGGAGGATACTCAGCTTGAGAAATATGTGTCGGGACCCCAAGAGGTTGAGATGAAAGAGTTACCTCTGAGACTGAAGTATGAATATTTAGGGGAGAATTCGACGCTGCCAGTCATAGTGAACTCCTCGCTGCCTGAAGACCAGATGACCAAACTACTTGTTTTAAAAAGATTTAAGAATGTTTTCGGGTATGCAATCGAAGATTTGAAGGGAGTGAGCTTGGGGCTTTGCTCACATAGGATACTGCTTGAAGACGAGCAAGCCTCCTCAATTGAGCCACAACGAAGACTGAATCCCATCATGATGGAGGTGGTCAAGAAGGAGATTATTAGACTCCTACATGCCGGGATCATATATCCTATCTTCAACAGTCGCTGGGTTAGCCCGGTGCACGTTGTACCCAAGAAGGAGGAATGGCTATAATTCGCAACGAGAAAAACGAGCTCATACCCACTAGGACTGTCACGGGGTACCGGATGTGCATCGACTACCGCAAACTGAACAAGGCCACAAGGAAGGATTACTATCCTCTTCCTTTCATTGATCAGATGCTCGAGAGGCTGGCGAAGCACAACTACTCTTGCTTCATGGATGGATACTCTGGCTTTCTGCAAATCCCCATCCATAATGATGACCAGGAGAAGACGACTTTTACTTGTCCTTTTGGGACGTATGCCTACAGGAGAATGCCGTTTGGGCTTTGCAACGCCCCGGCTACATTTCAAAGATTAATGTCCATAGTCTTCTTCGACTACTCCAAGGATATAATGGAGGTCTTCATGGACGAGTTCTCCGTCTACGGAACAGAGTTTGACTCGTGTCTCCGCAACCTGACAAAAGTCTTGGAAAGGTGTCAGGATAAAGGACTAGTGCTGAACTGGGAAAAATGCCATTTTATGGTCCAAGAAGGAGTTGTATTGGTGCACGTCATCTCTTCAAGGGGGATCGAGGTAGACAAGGCAAAGGTAGAAGTGATCGAAAAACTTCCGCCTCCACTTAACCTTCGGGGAGTCCGTGGTTTTTTAGGGCACGCGGGATTCTACTGTCGCTTTATAAAGGACTTCTCCAAGATTTCCAGGCCATTGACTCAACTCCTTGTGAAGGATGTGCCTTTCATCTTCGATGACGAGTGTATGGAAGCATTCTGCCTTCTGAAGCAAGCTCTCATCTCAGCACCTGTGATTCAGCTACCGGACTGGAGTCTACCATTCGAGTTAATGTGTGATGCTAGCGATTATGCAGTTGGGGCCGTCTTGGGGCAGAGGAATGATAAAAATCTACATGTTATATACTATACGAGCAAGACCCTCGACGTAGCCTAAAGGAACTATACGACCACCGAGAAAGAATTGCTAGCTGTCATCTATGTCATGGACAAGTTCCGGCATTATCTTGTTGGTGCCAAGGTAATCGTGCACACGGATCACTTGGATCTCAAATACCTCTTGAACAAGAAGGCGGCTAAGCCGCGGCTCATAAGGTGGATTCTGCTCCTCCAGGAATTCGACTTGGAGATCAAGGACAAGAAGGGGGCAGAGAATGTTGTTGCCGATCATTTGTCCAGAATGCCTACTCTCGATGCTACTCCCATTGACGACTCTATCCCCGACGAGCATCTCTTCTCCGTTTCTTCCGCTTGGACTCCATGGTATGCCGACATCGCCAATTATTTGACATGCGCCATCGTCCCCCACAACGTGAGCTATCCGCAGAAGAAGAAACTCTTTCACAAGGTCTGGAAATTTTACTGGGACGACCCCTATTTGTATAAGACCTGTAACGATGGGGTGATACAAAAGTGCATTCCCAAAACTGAGGCGACCTCCATAATCTCCCATTGCCATGATCAGCAGTGTAGAGGCCATGTGAGTGCTTACAAGACAATGGCGAAGATCCTACAGAGTGGATTCTATTGGCCGACCCTTTTCAAGGACACATACGCTTATGTCCAGGCTTGCGACAAATGCCAGAGAACAGAAAACATCTCCAAAAGGAATGAAATGCCTCAGCACTATATTTTAGAGGTCGAGATCTTTGATGTGTGGGGAGTCGACTTCATGGGACTGTTCCCCTCGTCCTCTGGGAATCAGTATATCTTGGTAGCCGTGGATTATATGTCCAAGTGGGTAGAAGCGATAGACAGCCCCACTAATGATTCTCGGGTGGTCGCCAAATTCTTTAAAAACAATATCTTCCCGAGATTCGGTGTGCCTCGAGTTTTTATCAGTGACGGAGGGAGCCACCTTATAGAGAAGAAATTCGATGCTCTCTTGAAGAAGTACGGGGTGCAACACCGAATCGAACGTGCCTATCATCCACAGACAAGCGACCAAGTGGAAGTTTCAAACAAAGAGATCAAGAGCATACTGGAGAAGATGATGGCCAACTCTAGGAAGGACTGGTCATCAAAACTTTCAGATGCACTCTGGGCTTACAGGACTGCGTTCAAGACTCCGATCGGCACAACCCCTTACCGACTTGTCTACGGGAAAGCATGCCATCTGCCCGTGGAATTGGAGCACAAAGCGTTTTGTGCTATCAAGAATCTGAATTTTGACACCAAGGAGGTTGGAAGTCACCGACAGTTACAACTGAATGAGCTTGACGAGATCTTGCTCAATGCTTACAAAAACGCCCGGATCTACAAGGAAAAGTTGAAACGGTGGCACGATAAGCGCATTCTGAAGAAAGAATTTAAGGAAGGAGACTTAGTTCTCCTATTCAACTCGAGGCTGAGGCTTTTTCCTAGAAAGCTCAAGTCGAGGTGGTCGGGACCCTTCCGCGTCACCAAGGCCTTCCTGCACGGAGCAATTGATATAATGGGAAGAGAAAAGCCGTTCAAAGTCAATGGGTAGCGTCTAAAACACTAGGCGATTAGTGAACCAGCAATCTCCCCGGTCAGAATCTCAACGACCGATGGCTCATCTACAAATCCTCCGAATCCGAATTGACCACTAAATAAGGAGTCGAGCAAACGACTTTAAACAACCGCGCTTCATGGGAGGCAACCCATGTTCTAAACTCTCTTCGTTGTTTTTAGGATTATTTTTCTAATTTTTAGTGAATAAATCCAGCAATGGGGGTCCCCGTCGGGAAACTTAGGTTAATCTCTGAAATTGTGCACAAAATCATCTCCAACCGATCGGGTGATGGATCAACCGATCAGTTGGACCGTGTCTGAAGATGGCTTGTATCAGCGCAACAGTGAAACGATCGGGTGGCATATGAGGCTGACCGGGTGGAAGACCGGGTGACGCTGAAGAACCCTCGGGAATTTTTGAGGTAAGTCACCCGATCGGTTGAGCCGAGGCCGAGATCGGGTGGATATCCGGGTGATAAGCACATTGCTCTCGGAAAAATTTGTGGAGCGTTCAACCGATCGGGTGAAATCTCACCCGATCGGTTCACCTGTAGCTGTTGACCGACAAGGAATTATGAAAATTTACCCAACCGATCGGGTGAACCCTCACCCGATCGGCTCGCCAACTCTTCTATACATACCCCCCGACCTGAACTCGTTCACCCGACTCCCACATTTCGAATTCTCACATTCCATCCTCCCACCTGCCAACTTGACCTCCCCCTAGATCCCTCCACCCCCGAGATCACACCCCCATCCTTTTCCCTTACTCCCTCACCATCAATATCCTTCCCATTGACCACATTCACCCACAAATCGTCGAAACACTAACCCTAGCCCTCATTATCAAAAATTTCTTCCTTGACGGATCAGCGAGCGACGGCTCCCCAGATTGTTCCCCTATACAGCGTGGAATCTTTCAGGAGTTTGGACTTGCATCATCATTGGGTAATCTCTTTCCACTCTTCATATTTATTTCCTCATATGCAATGTCTTGAATTTGTGTTTATCTGCTTCATCTACCTTATCATCATCATAGACACCCCCCGCTTTATCATTGTCCCTCCACGTCATCACCATGTCTAGGAAGGGAAAAGAGATTGCCTCATCTTCACACAAACACCCCCCCACACGGCTGACGTCCCCCGCTTATGCGTGCTATATGTGTGCAATAATACGATTGGGGACGTGAGAATTAAATATTTGTAACCGCAAGCGCACGGTGTTGTAGTGTGGCTTGGGGGTCGAACTCAGGGAGGCGTGGATGTGCTTGTGTCAAAGAGGATCAAATTCACCCCATGGGCGAGCTAGCCCGGATCGAATGATGGGTTGTCACGGTAAATGGAATGCAATGTATAGACAATATAAAGGAAAAACCCAGGACTTTGGTTTCCACCCTATCGTGCGATTCTCGCCGATACGGCCTACGGGTAGGATAGCGATCGGAATTAGGGTCTAATGATGAGACGTTGCCTCTAAGAGTGGTACCAGCATCCCATGGGCCCGATATTCCGATCGGTGCCCAGGATGATACGCCGGACTTCCCGGGTTTGCTCAGTGGGCACTCCCGTGTCCATTAACACTGACCGACTCCGGGAGCACTAAGTTCGCAACGATAACTCCCAACATCTCATCCTGCCGCTCCCGTTCGCTAGGATTTGACGTCTACGCTAAGGGCGCGAGCTATGGCTAGGGAGTCAACCGCCAAGTTTATTCCCCATTGGCCCAACGGTCAAAGGCGGTCTTTTTCCCGCCGATGACAATAAAACACCCTGTGTAACCATTAGATTCCTAATCCTTATCGATTTCCTAGACCTATGGACGCATCGGGAAGAGCACACAAAAGGGTTTCCGCCAAAATCCCAGAGTTGGGAACTACTCACACATATTTAGTAAAAAGAGATCTAAACAGAAATCGACCGTAAAAATCATGATCAGACAATAGAAATGCAATGGTAGTAAAGCAATTAAGATAATACTAAAGTTTGACAAAGATCTGAAAACTTACAAAAACTGGGAAATTACAGCCGTCACAAAATGAAGAAAACAGTAAAAAATAACCAACTCCCGTTTCTCAAAGACCTAGGGGTCCTATATATAGAAAAAGATATCACCCGATCGGTTGACAAGTCAACCGATCGGGTGATCTGCTTCAAACTTTGGCAGTGAGATGCGGGACTTCACCCGGTCAGGATGAACCGGTCGGTTGAAGCATGGATGTGACCAGTTGGATCTTGGTGCCATCGGGTGAGGAGACCGGTTGGATCTTCGTGTCTTGGCTTTGGAGATTCAGCTACAGATGAACCGATCGGGTGAAAGTCACCCGATCGGTTGGCAATCAGCTTCAAATTCCAGAGAGCTTTGGGCTTTTGAACCGACCTACAAACCGACCGGGTGACTTCTTGTGAGCTCCAAGCTGTGACTGGGTGGTGCACGCGTGCATCACCCGATCGGTTGAAGATGACCAACCGATCGGGTGAGGGGCTGAAAGATGATATCATCGTCGTTTGACCCCCTGGATCATACGTGACTCCTCCCGTTGCTCCGGGGACTTGCGATATCGTCCGTTTATGTCTCCTATGCCAGTAAACTCCTGCAAAATACGGAAAACACGAAAAAGTGAAAGAAAACAAGAAAACACGAGAAAACGAATATAAGACGGCGGTAAATAACGGAAAAACACGGAAGAAAACGTTCGCAAATATATGAAATATAAACGCATGTCAAAATCCCCCAAGCTGAACTCTTCCTCGTCCTGGAGGAAGACGAGTGAGAGTAGGAGCTCGGAGAGTGAAAATAGAGAGAAAGAGAGAAAAAGAAAACTCTATATCCTAGATCGCCCGTCAGGGCCAACAAAATCAAAAACGACACACCAAGCAAGCAAACGCCAAATCACATCACTAAACCAAGGAATACGAGTCCAGACAAGTGCCGTGGGCCCACGCGGTGAAGCGCGAGTGAGTGTGGTCGTGTGCGAGCAGACTGTGTCACTATCTACGATGTGCGATAAAGCTAGATATACACAAATCCAGGAAATGACCGAAATATCGATTCGAATTGAATAAAGCGGTGAATATATAGTTCAAGCATGCATGAGAATAGAGAGAGAATAGAAACATATCATGCGTCAGGGACTCCACAACTAGGGTTAAGGAAATCACCACACTATAGCCTAGACAATAGCTAAAAAGTTCCTAAGCCAAGTGTTTTCGAAACCGATGGGGGTTGAGATGATGTGGAGTAGAACACTCGGTGCAAATTCTCGCCTTCCCTTTATTCTCGGCAAGTAGGAAAAGATATTCACACGGGAATTTTTTTGGGTTTTGGGTATTTGTATATTTTTTTGGATTTTTGGCTATACAATTTTTTCTTTCTTTTCATTTCTCTTCTTTTGGGGTTTTTCTTTTCTTTTCTCCTTTTTTTTGGATTTTCGGGTTTTTGGCTATACACATGTGTACTCTCCCAAGTGGGAGAACGGTACACGACGAGGGGATTTGCACCAAGTAAAACAAAAAGAAATCGGAATCTAAACACTTGGGCAAAGGAAACTATTCTCGCGACACATGGGCTAAATGGGTTATCCTAGTCCTTAATTGTGGAATCCCGACACATGCGAAATGAAGTTCACGATATATATATATATATATATATAGCATGCAGAAGCAGACAGGAGAAATAAATACCGCATATTCAAATCGAAGCATGATAATCTGGGGGTCATTCCTGGACAGGTATATAAAGTAAAATCACAAAGTAGAAGCAAATGGTCTTCTGCAGATCTAATTCATTACACAGCTAAGCACGACGCACGACTCACAAATAGCTAAGTGGACCCACGATGCATGAAATGCAAGAGGACTCGATATCCTAGGGCTAGTGAGTGTGATTATCGATGCCATGCTAGGTGTGTGTGATTTTGTGACAATTCATCATAGGGTTCATCTCTAGGAGAAAGAGATAAAAAGAAAAAAGGGAAAGAAAAAGAAGAATATGGAGAAAAACGACTCAAAAACGAAAAAGAAAGACTCAAATGACGCACAAAGTGCGACTCCCCCAAGCTGAAGCTTGCATTGCCCTCAATGAAATAGAATTAAATACGGGAGGGCAATGAATATGGGGGGGAATACCCACAGACATAAAAACACACGAAAGAAAAGAAAATCAAACAAACGAAAATGAAAATAAGAAATAAAGATAAAAAGCAAACACACAAAGAAAAATAAAAATAAAAATGAAAGAAAGAAATAAAAAATCACACGACACGACAAATAAGCAAACACACAAAGAAAAAAATAAAACACGACAGCACACAGAAAAAAGTTGACTTCCCCCAAGCTAGACGTGACAGTGCTAGCAAAATGATGTGATCGTGAAAAAGCAGAGATATGCAAGGGGGATGTCAATAAACAAAAAGGAAATCAAAAAGCAGCAGAAGGGGAATCCTCGCCCTCCTCGGAAGAGGGTGTGGCTGGGTGGTCGGCGGATGCGGGGGGTGTACGGAGAAGTGGGGACAGAGGTGGGGGAATAGGTGCAGTGGTGGTGTGAACGATGGGTAGAGTGTCGGTGGAGGTGGGTGGTGGTGGAAGTACGACGATCAAGGCGGTGGTAGAAGGGATAGAAATGGGGAGAGAAGACGTGATGGTGACGGTAGTGGGTGGCGGTGGGAGAGATTTGGAGCGCACCTGCAGTTTCCTGTGACGCGTATATGGAGTGATGGTGGAGGAGGGAGGAGGTGGTGTGGGGGCGACGGAAGTGGTCGTGAGAGGAGAAGTGGATACGGGGATGAGAATAGATGTGGGTGGGGGAGATGATCGCCTAGGTGGGGGTGGGGGAGGTGGGGATGGGTGGGATGGTGGAGGAGAAGAATGTGACGGGGGGAGGTGAGGATCGTCGAGGTGGTGAGGGTGGTGGTGAGGGTGGTGGGGGTCCATGGAGGTGAGTGAGAAGGCGAAGGATGGCTGCCACATTCCTCTCAAGTATGAGGAAGCGTGGGTGAGTGAGAAAGGAGGATGGTGATGGGTCCGAGTGGGCAGAGGACGTGGCAAGATCACGGAGGGCTGCGACCTCCCTCTCGAGAGAAAGACGGGCAGAGACCTGGCGACGACCAAAGGAAGTGGACTGACGTGAAGTGGAAGTGGTGCCGGCAAGTAATGTGGAAGTAGTGCCGACGGCAGTGGTCATGCCGGCACTGGACAGAAGGCCTAAGGTGGACTGAGAAAGGCTCACTGAAGGGATAGGGCCAGGAGCAGAAACAGGGTGACTCGAGCCAGCCCCGATATCTCCCCGGGACGCAGGAATATCCTGCTCGCCTAAGTGGGCAGCAGGGGAAGGTGGTGTGTGTGCGTCCGAGGGAAGGAAAGGAAGGTGCAACCCCGCTAGAAACTCGGGATCGGGCGGAAAAGTCCAATCCGCCACGATAGCAACAGTCATGTGAGCGGGGTTGGGGAGAATGGTGTAGGGGCGAGGGGGTGGCCGTAATTGAATTCGAAACGACCATCGGGGCGGGGCTTAATCATATGAATGTGTCGCAGGACGTCAAGATCTAGACGTGAGGGTCCTGCGGCAGTAGGAAGATTTTGGGGGATGGGAACGTTAAACTGCGGGAAAGAAGCAATAATAGTGATAATGCCCCCACAACAGATCTTACCCTTCTCAGCCCTGCTAATCTCGAGAAGCTTGTAAACAAGCCAATCGCCGGCATGGACAGGGACAGTAGGGGCTCTAAAGCTAATCCCATCATCATCACGAACAAAGGGGAAAGTCATGGCCCGGAGAATAAAAAGATCAGGGATAGTCACGGTGCATGACTCGTCCCTGGGGAAAAATGCAGAGGATATGATCCTATGGGCCAGACGAAATATGGGATGGATGATGGAGGAGGCCTTGGCCTTACCTCAGGGATAGCGAGTGAGTATGGTGAGGCGGAACCAAAAGTTATCGACGTCAAATTTCGACGGGTATCCGTAGTGTCGAATAGAATCATTCCCAAGAATAGGGAAACCAAATATATTGTTGATGGTATTCAGGTTGGTGCGGATAGTTTTGTTACGAACCCGGAAGATGACGGTCGACCCCGACTTACAAACAAGTGTAGAAAGAAACTCTAGGGTGAGTGACAGGTAGGATACCGCAGAGGCATTCAGGAAGGCCAACCAACCTAAGTTAGCAAAAAGAGTCTCGACCTCGGTGAAGACACCGAGGTCGATAAGCAATTGGGCGAGGGCGAACTTGGTCGAAAGATGCCCCCAAGCATCAAGTCTATGATAAAAGTCTGTGTGCTCTTGGTTCCTAAATAGGTACCCATGCGGGCCCAACATGGGGTCCACAGGGGGGATAACAGGTGGGGTAGGGGCTACTGTCAGTTCACGTGTGTGGGGAGGAGGACGTGTTTGTTTCTGTCTCTTTCGAGACGGTTCCTCCTCCCGCAAGATACCCTTCCCCTTATCTCTATCCCGGGCCATGTGTGTGTGTGAGTGATGCAACTGAGTGTAAAATACTATCGAAGTGCACACACACGAACAATCAAGCAAATTAAATATCTAGGGTAAAAATTGAAATTTGAGAAGTGGAGTGAAGTTACCCAGCAGAGATTCGAGTTCTTCGCTTGTAGTTGACCCAATGTCGTGCAATGGGAGAAGTGTGGAGCCGCGGAACTCTTCTTCCGCAAAAATTCGAAAGTAGGGGTGGATATTGTGGATTAGGGCTAGAAAATTGCGAAATAGGAGAGGAAGAGAGAGAAAGAGATGGAGGGATGGACGGGGGAGGTGGAGAGAGAGGCTAATGGAGGAGTGGATGACGTGGGAGAGAAGTTTTTGGCCGTTGGGAGAGAGTGGGAGGCGAAACGACGGGGAGAAAACACGATCGGGCGAGGGGATGTGAACGAGTGGGTCGGGGGGTATTTATAGGGTTTAAGTTGAACCGGTCGGATGAGTTGTCACCCGATCGGTTGACTTAGTGGTCGAAAATTTTGGCTGAAGAGTTGCTACAGTGAACCGGTCGGTTGACATGTCAACCGATCGGTTGACCGCTCCACACATTTTCCCGAGAATTTAGAGTTTCTCACCCGGTCCCTCAACCGGTCTTGCTTCTTGTCAATCGATCGGTTGACAAATTTTGAAATTTTCCCGAGAGTTTCCCACAGGTCACCCGGTCTGCCAACCGGTCTCTTCTTTCCTCACCCGGTCAGTTCATTTAATGGCAGGCACGACATCTACCTGATACATCCCAATCGATCAGTTGAGTTATCAACCGATCGGTTGGGGCCTTGTTTTCTGCAAAAACCCACAAATCGCCTAAGTTCCACCACGGCAGTTCTTGCGGCTGGATTTATTTATAAAAATAGATAAAATAAAGTTTAAAATAGTTCTAAAAATGGAAGCAAATGGTGTAGAGCATGGGTTGCCTCCCATGAAGCGCATTTGTTTAACGTCGTTAGCTCGACGCCCGTTGATGATATTCATGGTGGGCGATACGGGTGATGCCCAAAATCCGGCATCTCTTCAGCTCCAGAGCTTGTGGATTTTGGTGTAGTCGACGGTTGTAAGAAGATTCGCTCAACTACCCTCCCTTTGTCGACAGGATCTGGGGGCTTCTCCCTCAAATTGGCGTCTACCGCCATCTTTTTCAGGATCCGGACCTCATCACGGGTGAGATCCATGGGTTCTTTCCCCTTTCTCCTCGTAGGAGGAGCCTTAGGGAATCCGAGAGGGGTCACACGTTGGGCAACCGCCTCATCAGCAACTTCTTTCTTTGGGGAGCCAACTTGCTCTCCAAGGTCCCCCAAGCTATCGGGTGGATTCCTCGAGAGTACTTCCCAGGCACGTGTTTCAACAGCTCTATCTTCTTCGTTCTCCAGCATACTGATACTAGGATCGTCCGGGGGATTTGGGTGTTTCATCGACAACCCTAAGTCAAATTCGACTCTTTCTTGGCCGACATTAAGGGAAAGCTTCCCATTCTTCACGTCTATCAAAACTCCGGCAGTTGTCATAAAGGGCCGTCCAAGGATAATAGGGGTATGCTTGTCTTCCGGCATGTCCATCTCCACAAAATCAACCGGTACTTGTACTCCTCTCACATCAACGGGGAGGTCGTCTACTACTCCCATCGGGTACTTGACCGAACGGTCAGTAAGTTGTAATGTCATGCCGGTGGGCTCCAAGTCTCTCATCCCTATTCTCTTGTACAGCGATAGGGGCATTAAGCTGACGCTCGCTCCTATATCGACGAGCGCCCTCTGGATTCGCACTTCCCCAATAGAGCAAGGGATGGAGAAACTTCCTGGGTCTTTGAGCTTGGGCGGATTTGCGTACTGAATGAGGGCACTGCACTCCGCCGTTAACACAACCTTCTCCTTTCTGGATCCCCGTGTCACCAAGTCCTTCAGAAATTTGGCATATGAGGGAATTGTCTCGATGGCCTCGATGAAGGGGATTTGTAAGCTCAGATCTTTCACCATGGCAAAGAATTTTCCATACTTCTCATCGACCTTAGCTTTGGCAAGCCGTTGTGGAAAAGGCACAACGGGCTTGAATACTCTTAGGTTCCCTTCATTGTCCTTTTTCTTCTCCTCTCTATGAACTCCCTCCAGAGTAGTTGGCTTGGGCGACAAAGCACCGTCATCATTTAATTTCTCAATTGGTCGTTCCACGACCAACGGTGCTTCCGGTCCTTTAGGGGGCACTCTCGTGGGTATTTGCGTTCCGCTCCTCAAGACGATGGCAGACACATTCTCATGCTCATGCCGAGCGCCAAGGTCCGATTTACCCCCCTCGGGTTCACCTCAGGCTGTGGCGGTAATAGATTCTGTGGTCTCTGAAGGTTCGCCACTTGTAACCCCAGCTGGGTCACCTGATCAGTGAGGACTCTCTGTCCCATCTCCAGCTTCAGATTTATCTTCTCCTGGTTGGTGATGTATTGAGTCAAGAGGGACTCAACCGGAGAGATGGCCCTCTGCTGGCCATATTGTTGCTGGGTGGGTTGTTGATTCCTTGGAGTGTACTACTGGTACTGTTATGGAGGTTGTTGCTGCTGAAATTGCTGCTGCTGAAATGCTGCTGAGGCCTAGCCGGCTGATATATCTGCTGTTGTTGCTGAGTCGGCTGTTGATAAGACGCTCGGTGGTGAGATGTCACCACCGTCGAATTCTCCAAAAACTTCGGATTCCACCGCAGCAATCTGTTGTGAGCCGGCGCCACCGGTGCCTACCATCAATGCGGAGATCTGGGTTGACAGCAAGTCAAACTTGCTTGACAATTTATCGATGTCCTCGACCCTATGGATGCCCCCAGATCTAGGTATGGCTCTGTCGTCACACCACCGCTCATTGTTAGATGCCATACTTTCCAAAATCTGTCCGGCATCTTCTTCGCTTCTCGACATAAAGGACCCTCCAGCCGCGGCATCCATGGAAGATTTTAAATCGTCCCTCAACCCATTATAGAACAGATTTATGATCTGCCACTTGGGAAGCTCATGGTGGGGACATCTTCGCTGCATCTCCTTTTATCTGGTTCCAGGCTTCGTGCTGAGACTCGTGGCTGGCCTAGGAGAAGGAGTAGATCTCACTCCTCAGCTTCATGGTCTTCCCCGGGGGAAAGAACTTCGTCAGGAAAGCATTTGAGAGCTTCTCTCAGGTGTTGAATGTATTCGGGTCCTTCCCCCTAAGCCACAGCTTGGCCTTATCTCGCAGAGAGAAGGGGAATCGGATCGCCTCAGTTGTGACACCGTTTATCCGAAAGGTGTCACATTTCTCCAAGAAGGAGTCTAAATGTTCAATCGGGCTCTCCATGGGTGCACCCGAAAATTGATCATGTTGGATCCACGTCACCAAAGATGGCTTAAGCTCGAAGCTTTGGGCCGTAATAGCTAGAGGACGGATGGCGGAGGTGGACTCGATGGAAGGCATCGAGTACTCCAGCAGGGACTTGTGAGGTGGGGTGTTCTCCCCCATGGTTTCAGGATCCTCTCTTCTTCGCTTCTCGACGACCAAACGCCTTAGGGTGGCGTTTATCTCTGGATCAACGGGGATCAAGTCGTCGAGACTTCTTGAACTCCTGCGCATGAAAAACAACAAACACCCGTAAAGCAAAAAGTGGGAAAGAAACATATAATATAAAAAATAAAAATAAAAATAAGAAGATAAAAAGGAAAAAGAAGAATGAGAAAATTATCGCGAGGTAGGGATGAGAGCTAGACACAAGGGTTCATGAAATCCTGAAATAACAAGCACATTGCCTCCCCGGTAACGGTGCCATAAAGCTTGATGTCCCCCTCTTATGGGTGCTATATGTGTTCAATAATACGATTGGGGGCGTGAGAATTAAATATTTGTAACCGCAAGCGCACGGTGTTGTAGTGTGGCTTGGGGTCGAACTCAGGGAGGCGTGGATGTGCTTGTGTCAAAGAGGATCAAATTCACCCCATGGGTGAGCTAGCCCGGATCGAATGATGGGTTGTCACGGTAAATGGAATGCAAGGTATAGACAATATAAAGGAAAAACCCGGGACTTTGGTTTCCACCCTATCGTGCGATTCTCGCCGATACGGCCTACGGGTAGGATAGCGATCAGAATTAGGGTCTAATGGTGAGACGTTGCCTCTAAGAGTGGTACCAGCATCCCATGGGCCCGATATTCCGGTCGGTGCCCAGGATGATACGCCGGACTTCCTGGGTTTGCTCAGTCTGCACTCCCGTGTCCATTAACACTGACCGACTCCGGGAGCACTAAGTACGCAAAGATAACCCCCAACGTCTAATCCTGGCGCTTCCGCGTGCTAGGATTCGATGTCTACGCTAAGGGCGCGAGCTATGGCTAGGGAGTCAATCGCCAAGTTTATTCCCCCTTGGCCCAACGGTCAAAGGCGGTCTTTTTTCCGCCGATGACAATAAAACACCCCGCGTAACCGTTAGATTCCTAATCCCTATCGATTTTCTAGACCTATGGATGCATCGGGAAGAGCCCACAAAGGGGTTTTCGCCAAAATCCCAGATTTGGGAACTACTCACACATATTTAGTAAAAAGCGATCTAAACAGAAATCGACCATAAAAATCATGATCAGACAATAGAAATGCAATGGTAGTAAAGCAATTAAGATAATACTAAAGTTTGACAAAGATCTGAAAACTTACAAAACCTGGGAAATTACAGCCGTCACAAAATGAAGAAAACAGTAAAAATAACCAACTCCCGTTTCTCAAAGACCTAGGGGTCCTATATATAGAAAAAGATATCACCTGATCGGTTGATAAGTCAACTGATCGGGTGATCTGCTTCAAACTTTGGCAGTGAGATGCGGGACTTCACCTGGTCAGGATGAACCGGTCGGTTGAAGCATGGATGTGACCGGTTGGATCTTGGTGCCATCGGATGAGGAGACCGGTTGGATCTTCATGTCTTGGCTTTGGAGATTCAGCTACAGATGAACTGATCGGGTTAAAGTCACCCGATCGGTTGGCAATCAGCTTCGAATTCCAGAGAGCTTTAGGCTTTTGAACCGGCCTACGAACCGACCGGGTGACTTCTTGTGATCTCCAAGCTGTGACCGGGTGGTGCATGCGTGCATCACCCGATCGGTTGAAGATGACCAACCGATCGGGTGAGGGGCTGAAAGATGATATCATCGTCGTTTGACCCCCTGGATCACGCGTGACTCCTCCCGTTGCTCCGGGGACTTGCGATATCGTCGTTTTATGTCCCCTATGCCAGTAAACTCCTGCAAAATACGGAAAACGCGAAAAAGTGAAAGAAAACAAGAAAACACGAGAAAACAAATATAAGACGGCGGTAAATAATGGAAACCCACGGAAGAAAACGTGCGCAAATATATGAAATATAAACGCACGTCAACGGCCCATTTCCCCGATCATTCCTGGGCATTAACCCAATTTCTAAAGAGTAATCTGCGCGTCTACACGCCCTGCTTCATCGCCCCATGCGACCTACTCTTTTCGCCGATTCCCCCACTCTCGAATCTCTTGGACTCTTTAAGTGCGTCTGTGCACTTTTCGCTTCATTGGTTACGACTGCCTTCTATGTGCACATGCTCACACATACCGGAATCTCACACTCGAGTTCCTCAGTTCCCTCGAAGTGTCTGATTGTGGCTTCACCTTCCACCCCTTCAATGGTAATTTCTCTATGAGCTTTGTCGAGCTTAACAATAGTCTAGATTTCCCTCACCACGATCGCTATGTTGAATGTTCAACTCATGATCGGTCTGATATCTTTTCTTACTTTTGGGATGATGGTGTTTGGCAATGGTTCACCCGGTATACCACCTTTCCATCAGTAGCTCTTGTCTCCTACATCATACATCCATGCTACCGCTTCGCCCATTGCTTCCTTTGCCAACACCATCTTCTCCTGCATGGATGTTTCTGTTGAATATTGGACTCCCCGGATTTGGTTTTGATGATGAGCAAACATAAATAATCCATGAACTAACAATTTGTGAGCGCAGTATTGGAGATCGTCGCCAAATTCACGAGAACATTCAAAGCGACATCTCAACACTTCCCAAAGCTCGTATTCATGCCTAAAGCTTCGTTGAAGCTCTTGCGCCGTTTTGGAAGTTATGAAGATTTAATCGAAGCTCTCGAAGACCGTTTAATAAGGTTTTATTTATAGTCTTTTAGCTTCGATCTATAGAATGTTAAGCCTTGAGTATATCTTACGTTTCTATCTTCATAATGCTCATATCGTAGCTCTAGGATCTTAGTACAAGTTCATTCTAACTTCCTCGAAACGTCGCGCTTCGATTCGGACTTGTTTGTGTATGTTAGTTGGTACAAGAAGGAGTACTGACCGACTAGATGGTGATCTAGTCGGTCAGCAACTCTTCTTGGACCGACTAGTTTGATTCCTTAATCTCTTGGACTTTACTGTTTACAGTTAGTCGGTCTACGTTGACTCACCGACCGACTAGTTTGTGAACTAGTCGGTCAGTGATGCTTCTTTGACCGACTAGTTGTGACTTACTGTTCACTCTAAATTTCTCCTGAGCTACTGTTTATCGTTAGTCGGTCTAAGAACGTTTGGTGACCGACTAGTTGACAATCTAGTCGGTCAACTTTTGTTCTTGGACCGACTAAGTCATATTGTGTTCAGACTATTTCATTTTGCCTCTTAGTTGGTCTACGTTCATTGACTGACCGACTAGTTGTGAAACTAGTCGGTCAGACAGTCTTCTTGGACCGACTAGATTTCTAGGTCTGAAATTCTATCTCTTCCCAGTTTCTCTCTTAGTCGGTCCACGTTGGATGACTGACCGACTAGTTGATGAACTAGTCGGTCAGTGATTGTTCTTTGACCGACTAATTGCCTCAGATTTCTATCCGTTGGAGAATGACCTAACTTGTTTTTATGGGACTCTATAAATACGAACCTAGGTCATTTCTCTCTAGGTTAGAGCTGCCATTAAGAGATCCATTGAGTTCTAAAGAGATAGCTATTCTCACTCTCTTCCAAAGCTCTCTTCCTCACAAGAAACCCATTCTCTCTCATTCTAGATCTAGAATCCATCTAGAGAGAAGCTTGTTCTTGGTGAGCCCTTCAAGCTCTAGCTTGATCCAAGTCTCCAAATCACTCCTAGGCACCTATTGCTGGTCATTTCCTTGGTGCTAGGACTTGGTGACTTCATCTTCCTCAAATCCTTCATTTCACCATTTGGGTAAGAAAAACTCTAGGTATATGATTTTGTGGTAAGTTCGTTTATTTCATATAAACTCTTTTATATTGCAAGTGTTTCTCTCGGTTGTGAGAGAAAGGTTGTGATCCCGGGTTGTGGGATTCACTATTGCTTTTGCTTGTATGATTTGATCTTGTGAAGGTTTTTCACAAGATATTCATAGTGGAAATCTTGAGTTAGGGTTTCTTACTCAAGTATCCGGAGGGGATCCGGGTGGTTGGGACGTAGGATCACCGGGAACAAGTCGGGAAGACTTGGGTGGATCCGAACCCATTAACTTCATTTGTTTGCATTGTTAATTTTGTTGTTGTCATTCAATTTAAGCTTCCGCAAATTGGTTTGGTAGTTGTTTGCACTTTAATTTGGAATTATACTCCTTGTTATTTTTAAAGTACTATTCACCCCCCCTCTAGTACTTGTGCAGTAGCTTGTAGGGCATTACATTTCGTATCAGAGCCAGATACTTAGCTATGTCTGCCAACGACAACAAGATCGTGCGTCCACCTTCCAACTATGACACCTTCAGGAACCGTGAAGGAGCATCTTCGGTGATGGAAGGACATTCCTCTACGAGGCCTCCATTCTTCAACGGTACCAACTACGGGTACTGGAAGTGCCAGATGGAGACCTTCCTCCGGAGTGCATCCTTATGGAGAACAACAATGAAGGAATACATCGAACCCGAAGAAGAAGACTTTGAGAAATGGACTACCGCGGAGGTCGCCGCGGAGGTAAGCAATGCCAAGGCAATGAACACCTTGCAATGCGCATTGGAGCCCGAGGACTTCAATAAGATATGCACATGTAAGAGTGCATATCAAATTTGGAACTCCCTCCTCATTCTTCATGAAGGGACGAGTAGGGTAAAAGACTCTAAACTCGTAGTCGTAAACAAAGATTACGAAATGTTTCATATGCAACAGGGCGAGAAGATGAAGGAATATTACGCTCGCTTCGTTGACATAATAAACGAGTTAGAGGCCCTCGGCAAGTCCTACACTCAAAAGGAGAAGTGCTCAAAGATTATCGAAGGACTTCCTTCTTCTTGGGAGAAACGTACCTTCGCCATCGAGGAAGGTAATGACATGAATAAGTATACCGTAGTTCAAATGATGGGTACTTTAATGTCATACGAGGTACGCAAGGATAGCAAGGTGAAGTTACAAGAGAAGATGAAGTCCTATTTGAACCAAGACGTGCCTAAGAAAAAGGCGATTGCATTCAAGGCGGCTTCATCCACCTCCACCGATGATGAGGACTCGGAAGAAGAAATGGACATGGAATCCATTGCACTTATGGCAAAGAAGTTCAATCGCTTCTTCCGAAAGGGTAACTTCAAACAAAAATCTAAATTTACTTCTACTAACGCCTCTCCACCTTTGTGCTTTAAATGCAATAAGCCAGGACACATCAAAGCGGATTGTCCTCAAAACAAGCAAAAGGAGAAGTGGAAGGCGCCGAAGTTCGACAAGTCAAAGAAGTACAAAAAGGGGTACAAAAAGGGACTTGTCGGAGCAACATTCACCGACTCCGAGGATTCTTCAAGAGGAGAGTCGGACGATGAGAAAGTGGAGCAAGCGCACATGTGCTTCATGGCAAGAGAGGAGCATGATCAAGGATCTTCCTCCTTCGATGATAGCGACGACGAAGGCGATGAGGTAACTATGGATGAACTTAGGGATGCTAACTCTCATTTATGGTCTAAATACACTAAATTAGTAAATAGATATACTAAAGTAAAAGATGACCTAGCTAGCATTCAAACCTCGCCTAAGACTATCATCACCAACAACGACACCGTTGTTGAAGAGTTAAGAAATGAGATTGTTAATCTCAAATCTAAACTTGAACATGTTAGCATAGATGATCCGGAAGAACATAGGATAGCGGATTTAACTTCTCAAAACTCGACCTTGAGTATTGAGAACGAGAATCTTAAATCTCGTGTTTATGTGCTCACATCGCAAGTATCTACTTTAGATACTTCTTTGCGTTCTCTCAAAGAGAAATATGAGAACACATTAGGCCGAATCAATAGATTCAATAAGGGTAAGGACCATTTGGATAAAATCCTAAGTGACTTACTTCCGGCCAATCACCACATTGGTTTGGGGTATACGATGGGATGTCCATCCAAAGCGGCCACTACTTTTGTTAGGCCAACTTCCGGTGACTCTACGAGTGGTAGCAAATACTCTATTGGTAGTTCATCTACCAATGGTGCTTCCACCTCGTCCACACCCTCTTTCGGAAAGAAACCCACTTTGGGTGGACCTCCAAAGAAGGGGCATGCTTATATGTACACCAATACCATGCCACGTAGGAACACACGTCCTACTCCACCGTCACACACATATGATGATTTTTATGCAACACATTCTCGGGCACGTGCACACCATGTGAGACACCCTCACGCACGGGTTCCCACACATGCATATGTTCACCCACCTCATCATATGAATAATTCTCGTCGTGCACCATTCCATCATGTTCCTTATGCCTATCCGCAACATGCATCACGTAGAAATCAACGTAGCATGCATGCACCTAATAGGATGAGGGCTCCCAAAATTTTCACTATTTGGAGCCCAAAGGACACAAGCATGGATGAAAAACAAATGTATATGAATGCTTATTTTTCAAATGTTGTGCATAGTAGAAATTATGTGGGGAAGTCTAAGTCCAATTGGACTTGGCTTCCAAAGGTCTAACTTTTGAGGACCCAATGACCTTGGGTACCATGATATGAAATTTTCTATCTTTAGGTACTCAAGGGAAAGAAAAAGAAAAGGAGCAACCAATTCAAATTTAGCTCCAAAGGGAATTGGATACTCGATAGCGGGTGGTCAAAACACATGACGGGTGACGCTCAATTGCTCTCCGGAGTAGTTCCCATTGCAAATGGGAATCGCGTCGTATTCGGAGGCAACGAGAGCGGAACCATCATCGGTGTTGGTAAAGTGGGTAACCCTTCTAAACCCTTAATTAGTGATGTTTATCTAGTTGATGGTTTAAATCATAATCTTATTTCAATAAGCCAACTTTGTGACAAAGGTTACAAAGTTAGCTTTGCGAAAGGATTATGTCATATTTCAAATGATAATAATAAATTATTATTTTCCGGCACACGCCATAAAGATATTTATATTTTGGATATTCCTAAGTCATATGAACAATGTCTCGTTGCCAACACAAGTGAACAACACTTATGGCATCGACGCTTTGGACATGTGAACTTTGGAACACTTTATAAGCTTTCGAAATTAAATTCCATTAAAGGTTTTCCGAAGCTCGTTTTTGAAAAGAAAAGTTTTTGTGATTCTTGTCAACGTGGCAAGCTTCCTAAATCTTAATTTAAACCTAAGAAAAGCATTTCTACTAATCGGCCACTAGAGCTATTGCATCTAGATTTATTTGGGCCAACTAGAGTTGCTTCCTTAGGAAATGCAAGATATGGACTAGTCATCGTTGATGATTATTCAAGATTTACATGGGTATTTTTCTTATGTAATAAAAATGAAGCTTTTGAAAACTTCACAATATTTGTGAAGAAAGTACAAAATCTCATCGGAACCACCATTGTCACTATTCGTAGTGATCATGGGGGTGAATTTGAGAATGAGTCTTTCTCAAATTTTTGTGATGATCTTGGAATTACTCACACGTTTTCTTTCCCTCGCGCACCTCCTCAAAATGGTGTTGTTGAGAGGAAGAATAGAACGCTTGTGGAGTGTGCTCGCACTATGCTCGAAGATAGTCAACTTGGTTATCAATTTTGGGCGGAAGCGGTACACACCGCTTGTTATGTGTTTAATAGAATACTTTTGAGGCCCGGCACCAAACAAACTTGCTATGAATTGTTGTTTGGTAGATTGCCTCAAGTTAAACATTTTCGTGTTTTCGGCGCAAAATGTTTTATTAAAAACACATATGATAATTTGGACAAGTTTGATCCGAGATCGGATGAGGGGATATTTGTTGGGTATTCCTCACGTAGCAAAGCCTACCGGATATACAACAAAAGATCCTCTACGATCGAGGAATCATTACATGTCTCTTTTAATGAGAATTTTACTACTTCTAGAATTTCAAATGACAATGATTCTATGGATGTTTTATGTGATTCGTTTGAAAATTCTAAGTCTATTGATTCAATTGATTCTATTGAGACTAACCCGTCTAATGAAGTTGTTGAGAATGTGCCTAGTGATCAAGGTATTCCCAAGCGGCTTCATACCGTCCGCGACCATCCCCATGAGCAAGTCATTGGCAATATTCATGATAGTGTCAAGACGAGATCGCAAGTCCACCACTTCGCCAATTGTGCCTTTGCCTCATCGATAGAGCCAAAGAATATAGTTGAAGCGTGCGAAGATAGTGCTTGGATCCTTGCCATGGAGGAGGAACTCATTCAATTCGAGAGGAATGAGGTATGGGAGCTTGTTCCTTTGCCATCGAAGAACCACACCGTCATAGGGACAAAGTGGATCTTCAAGAACAAAACCGACGAAAATCAAGTCGTCGTCTGGAACAAAGCTCGGTTAGTTGCTCAAGGCTATCGCCAAGAGGAAGGTATCGATTTCGAAGAATCCTTCGCTCCGGTAGCTAGATTAGAATCAATTAGACTTTTATTGTCTTATGTATGCCATAAAAATTTTAAGTTATTTCAAATGTATGTTAAAAGTGCATTTTTAAACGGAGATGTTGTTGAGGAAGTTTACGTTTCTCAACCTCCGGGCTTCATAAATGAAAAATTTCCAAATCATGTTTTTAAACTAAAGAAAGATCTTTATGGTTTGAGACAAGCTCCTCGAGCTTGGTATGATCGCCTAAAGAATTTTCTTTTGGATTTGAATTTTAAAATGGGCGAAGCCGATTCTACACTTTTTGTAAAGCATGCGAATAATGATATTTTATTAGTTCAAATTTATGTTGATGATATCATTTTCGGTGCTACTAACTTCACTCTTTGCGAAGAGTTTTCTAATGTTATGAAGGATCAATTTGAGATGAGCCACATGGGCGAACTCAAATATTTCTTAGGTCTCCAAATTCGCCAATTGAACGATGCAATATTCATCCACCAAACGAAGTATACGGTGGAGTTGCTTAAGCGATTTGGAATGGAAAGTGCTTCCGGGAAAAAGACTCCAATGAGCACGACTACGCATCTTGACAAGGATACGGGCGGTAAGGATGTAGACATTCGTCTATATCGAGATATGATAGGTAGTTTACTTTATCTTACTGCAAGTAGGCCCGATATTATGTTTGCCGTATGCGTATGTGCTCGTTATCAGTCTCAACCTAAGGAGTCTCACTTAGTAGCGGTAAAACGTATTTTCCGTTATCTAAGTTATACACTTGATTTTGGATTACTTTATCCAAAATCTAGCACGTATGAGTTAATCTCATATAGTGATGCCGATTATGCGGGATGCAAATCCGACAGGAAAAGTACTAGTGGCACTTGCCATTTTCTAGGAAATTCTCTTGTCTCTTGGTTTTCCAAGAAGCAAAATTCTGTGTCACTTTCAACCACCGAGGCGGAATATATTGCCGTCGGTGCCGCTTGTGCCCAGGTTCTTTGGATGAGACACACTTTGAAGGATTTTGGTATTCACTGTGATACTAGCCCTATCATGGTGGATAACCAAAGTGCTATCTGTCTTTCAAAGAATCCGGTGCACCATTCCCGATCAAAACACATAGATGTCCGACACCATTTTTTAGATGATCACGTTGCTAAAAAGGACATCATTTTAGTGTACGTTGAAACCCAAAAGCAAATCGCCGATATTTTCACGAAACCCCTAAAGGAGGACTCCTTTGTGCGGTTGCGTCGAGAATTGGGGATTATGGGTGAATCCGAGATTTAGGATTCATATTTCATTCAATTATTTTGCATGCTTTTATATTTCACGATATTTCGTTCATGCTAGATTTATTGAATTTTTGGGAATTTTATGTGATTTGTTTGAATTTTTGATCGAATTTGTATTCAATGTCGTATTTAAGATTTCGACGTTTTATGGGGTAATTTAGATGACTAATGAGAGTGTTGAGATGTTTCATCCAAGTGGTTTGTGAAGAGAAATCAATTATCAATTTTTGGACTCTTCTAGTCGGTTTCAGTTCATTTATCAACCGACTAGATGCTCATCTAGTCGGTCAGCAAGTGAACTCAGACCGACTAGATCAAGCTTTCATCCATCTCTTATCATTTTCTTTCTTTAGTCGGTCACAGTACACTTACCGACCGACTAGATTGAAAACTAGTCGGTCAGTGAGTATACTGCGACCGACTAATTCTAGCCCTAAAATTCCTGTTTGCCCCTGTTTCGACTTAGTCGGTTCAAGCTCATTGACCGACCGACTATATCGTAATCTAGTCGGTCAGTGCTTGAACTGTGACCGACTAAGTGGGTTAGGGCAAATGTGTCTTTTCGATTTCCAGACCGACTTAAACTCAATTTCGTCCGACTAAAAATCATTTTAGTCTGTCTATTCTCTCCTCCAGCCCGATAACTCCCAAACCCCTCTCGAGACCCTTCGTCTTCCGGCCATCTCTCTGGCCATACCCGCCGTCCGTCGCCGTCGACTCCTCCTCCTAGGTAAAACCCCCTCTCCTAGATCTCTTTTTCCTATTCTAGGGTTGATCTAGCTCGATTTCTCTCCTAGGTGATCTAGGGTTTCGAATTTATTCTTGGTGCTTGCTTGATCTCGATTTTTAGGTGTTTGCTTAGGGTATTTGAATCTATCCTTTCGCTTGCTTGTACTCGTCGTGCCACAATCATGGCAAAGACGAGGATTCCTATCACTCCGTCTGGGGCTTCTCCTATGTCTATAGGGCCTTCCAACCCTAGGAATCCATCTAAGCCCAAGCGTCGTGCTAAATCTACCCAAGCTTCTCCCTCTTCGCCTCCTCTGAAGAAGCAGAGGACGGCGACCGTCAAACCCCGAAAATCTCTGCCTAAAAAGCCCATTCTCCACACTCCTGGTACACCTCCTGATTCAGACACTGAGTTTATCCCTGAGGATGAGTCTGGCCATAGGGAACCTACTCCTCCTCTTCGTCCTAGGACTCGCCAGCCAAAGGGAAAGGGCCCAATGCCAGCGGGTGGTGTTGACATATCGTTGTGTCACGATGACCCTATGTGTCTAGCGGCCTACAACCGTATTGAACACTGCCCGATGCTATTGGAGCACTATGTTCAGTTTTCAGATTTCCTTGGCTTAGCTGACCTCCTCTCCTATAGTGGGCTCCTTGACTACCTTCGCTATGACCCCAAGGCGAATCCTAGACCATATCCTCGCCTAGTCAAATTATTCTATGTCAATCGTGTCCGAGGCCTGTACGATGAGAGTCACTCCATCGAGACTACTGTCTTGGGTACTCATATAGTTCTCACGGCAGAAATCTTGGGGGAGATTCTTGGTTGCTCGTCGTCTGGTCTCCTTCCTTCGGATATTTCAGTTGATGATATCTCGTCCTTGGATCAGTCCGTTCTTTCTGATATCTTCCATGTGATCCCTCCTGCCTTCATTGGTGTGCCTTCGAAGTCTTTCAAACCTAATGCATGGGTGTTGAATCTTATTCTGAAGTCGTGCTTGCTTCCCAAGTACGGCTCATCTTCATTGCCATCCCAGCCATTTTTGAAGTTGATTTACGCTCTTTTCTTGGGATGCGAGATTAATTGGGCTCGCGTTATACTCGATAAGATGGACTCTTTCGAGTGTATACGCAAGACCAATAAATCTGCGCATATCCCTTACCCGTGTCTGTTGACCCTGGTCTTTCGTCATTTCCGAGTTCCTCTCCCTCCTGACGATGAGCGTCCTTTGGGTCCTCCTCTGAACGCGACGGCCGTAAAGAAATCTCTTGCGGCGCTTCGTCACGTGTAGAGGTCGACCACATCAGCTTCCCAGGCCACTCCCTCAGCTGCTATAGCCCCCACTCCTCCTGCCACATTAGATGATGTCGTACGCCTGCTTCATCGGCACGAGTCGCGTTTGGCTCGTACCGAGGAGGTCATCTGTCGTATGGCACGTATGATGGGGATTGATCTTCCTCCTTCAGTTTCTGAGGATGAGGAGATGGGAGATGAGGAGTTTGATGATCTTGTCACTTCCTTGGCTCGTAGCGATGAGGCTGCTGCTGCTGCTGCTACCACTTCTGCTCCTGGTGCTGGCACCTCTTCCGGTGCTCCAGAGCCTTCTGCTTCAGTAGTTCAGACTTCTGAGCCTGCTGCTGATCCTGTTACCGAGCCTGCTGATACTCCTGCTGTGACCCCTGCTGTTGAGCCAGTTGTTTCCACACCTGCCCCGACGATCCCGTCTGTTGAGACGCCTCTACTCCCAGCAGAGCCTGAGTCCACTCCGTCGACTGGACCCATGGAGTCTGTTGATCCAGCCACTTCCTCGTGATCGTCAGTATCGAGGACTCTCCACTGCTCATTGGATGATGCATTTTGTTGAGAGTATTTTGGGTTAGGATAGAGTTTGAGGGTTATGATGTTTTGATGTACTTTTGAGTTTTCTGGATGTCAGTATTGGATATTTTTGATGTACTTTGGATGATGTTGATGTTGGTGTTATATTTTGTTATGATGATGATGATGTATCTTTTTGATGTTTATATAGATGATGTGTCGTACTTGATATGATGTACTTCTTGTATTCGATATCGTTTTGGATGTACTCATGATGTTTCTATCTATATATACATCGATGTTCATGTTGTGATATTTACTTCGTCATGCACATTAATATTCATTCAATGTCCATCCTATATGAAATCGTCGCTCGACGATTGAAAAACTTGGTTAAATAGATTAATATTCTATAATTGTATAGAATTGTTTTCCATGCACAAATTTAACCAGGAATATTGAATATTGAAGAGTATGTTTCTTTATTCAAGAAATGAATAATTATTTGGTATTTTTGATGATTTTGATTTTCACCTTTTGATAATGGACAATTTGGCACACCTTGATTTGATTTTATCATTTTTCCCTTGGTGTCAATTAGTTCCATCGTCATTGTCTACGACTCCCGATGTTGGATTTTCCATTTCCTAGTTGTTGTCGTTGTATGCCCCCATTTTTGGGATAATTCCAAAGGGGGAGAGATAATGATAATAAATAGGTCAAATGAAAATTTTCCAAGAATCTAATTTGATGTGTTAGATTCAGGGGGAGTTAAGATATATATAAGGATTTTAAAAAAATCCGATATTTCAAAAATCGATTCTTATTTTATATCTTACTCGTCTGATTGATGCAATTCATATATATTCATTTTGGAATTATCGTGTCATCAATGCAGGGGGAGTAAGTATTTTACATTTGAATCATTATTTTTGATTATTATTTATGTTGGTTTGTCATCACCAAAAAGGTGGAGAATGTTGAATATTGGACTCCCCGGATTTGGTTTTGATGATGAGCAAACATAAATAATCCATGAACTAACAATTTGTGAGCGCAGTATTGGAGATCGTCGCCAAATTCACGAGAACATTCAAAGCGACATCTCAACACTTCCCAAAGCTCGTATTCATGCCTAAAGCTTCGTTGAAGCTCTTGCGCCGTTTTGGAAGTTATGAAGATTTAATCGAAGCTCTCGAAGACCGTTTAATAAGGTTTTATTTATAGTCTTTTAGCTTCGATCTATAGAATGTTAAGCCTTGAGTATATCTTACGTTTCTATCTTCATAATGCTCATATCGTAGCTCTAGGATCTTAGTACAAGTTCATTCTAACTTCCTCGAAGCGTCGCGCTTCGATTCGGACTTGTTTGTGTATGTTAGTTGGTACAAGAAGGAGTACTGACCGACTAGATGGTGATCTAGTCGGTCAGCAACTCTTCTTGGACCGACTAGTTTGATTTCTTAATCTCTTGGACTTTACTGTTTACAGTTAGTCGGTCTACGTTGACTCACCGCCCGACTAGTTTGTGAACTAGTCGGTCAGTGATGCTTCTTTGACCGACTAGTTGTGACTTACTGTTCACTCTAAATTTCTCCTGAGCTACTGTTTATCGTTAGTCGGTCTAAGAACGTTTGGTGACCGACTAGTTGACAATCTAGTCGGTCAACTTTTGTTCTTGGACCGACTAAGTCATATTGTGTTCAGACTATTTCATTTTGCCTCTTAGTCGGTCTACGTTCATTGACTGACCGACTAGTTGTGAAACTAGTCGGTCAGACAGTCTTCTTGGACCGACTAGATTTCTAGGTCTGAAATTCTATCTCTTCCCAGTTTCTCTCTTAGTCGGTCCACGTTGGATGACTGACCGACTAGTTGATGAACTAGTCGGTCAGTGATTGTTCTTTGACCGACTAATTGCCTCAGATTTCTATCCGTTGGAGAATGACCTAACTTGTTTTTATGGGACTCTATAAATACGAACCTAGGTCATTTCTCTCTAGGTTAGAGCTGCCATTAAGAGATCCATTGAGTTCTAAAGAGATAGCTATTCTCACTCTCTTCCAAAGCTCTCTTCCTCACAAGAAACCCATTCTCTCTCATTCTAGATCTAGAATCCATCTAGAGAGAAGCTTGTTCTTGGTGAGCCCTTCAAGCTCTAGCTTGATCCAAGTCTCCAAATCACTCCTAGGCACCTATTGCTGGTCATTTCCTTGGTGCTAGGACTTGGTGACTTCATCTTCCTCAAATCCTTCATTTCACCATTTGGGTAAGAAAAACTCTAGGTATAGGATTTTGTGGTAAGTTCGTTTATTTCATATGAACTCTTTTATATTGCAAGTGTTTCTCTCGGTTGTGAGAGAAAGGTTTTGATCCCGGGTTGTGGGATTCACTATTGCTTTTGCTTGTATGATTTGATCTTGTGAAGGTTTTTCACAAGATATTCATAGTGGAAATCTTGAGTTAGGGTTTCTAACTCAAGTATCCGGAGGGGATCCGGGTGGTTGGGACGTTGGATCACCGGGAACAAGTCGGGGAGACTTGGGTGAATCCGAACCCATTAACTTCATTTGTTTGCATTGTTAATTTTGTTGTTGTCATTCAATTTAAGCTTCCGCAAATTGGTTTGGTAGTTGTTTGCACTTTAATTCGGAATTATACTCCTTGTTATTTTTAAAGTACTATTCACCCCCCCTCTAGTACTTGTGCAGTAGCTTGTAGGGCATTACAGTTTCCACGGTGTCTCGGGATGAGCTCTTCTTTCTTTACGACATGTCCCATGACAGGATTCATTACGCCATGTCCCACGACAGGATTCATGGACGTATCCTATTACCCATAAACACCGCTCATTGGATCATCCACGAGATCTTACCTGTTAGCTGCACAACCTCTGAATCTATTTACTGTAATGGGATGATCACTCTTATTGTCAGTTGTATTTTGAGGCTGCCCCCCCACCTCCCTATTCTACCGGGACGTAGTCGTATCGATCGTGACTACTTGATAGATATCGGTATACTAACTCCCTTTGGTGAGGAGCATGCAGTCTACCTCTATAGTCTTTCCAACACTCCTTTTGCCATCCTCCTACCCTCATCTCCTGAGCGCCTTCCCATTTGCATTTCACATCTACCATGGGAGTTCTACCCGGATCCTTGGTATGCCACACTCGTACACTTTCCACCCTTGGAACCTCCCGATTGGCACTCGTGTGTCGGTTCACCCGGTGACATCATTATCCATCACGATTCACCAATAAATTTCGATCCTCCGGTGATCCAGCCTGTTGCCCCTCCTTCTCCTATCGGCACACCCTCTCCTTCGTCCTCAGAGGATTCCTTCCTCCATTATTCACCACCCTCCTCACCATCTCCGTACCATTCTACCGACAGCGGCTCAGATTGACTTCCCCCTAGCATATTTCTGCTCATCATTATCATATCTTATTGCTAGCATTGTCATGTCCAGCTTGGGGGAAGTCGATTTTTTATGTGTGATGTCGTGTTTTTAATTGTGGTGTGCATGTTTATATATGTTATGTGGTGTGATTTTCTATCTTTTATTTTCTGTATTTCTTTTTCCTCCTTCTTTATTTTTCAGTTTCGTTTTTGTTTTTTTCTTGTTTTTCATTCTCTTTGTGTCGGTGCATTTTCCCCCATTTTCATTGCCCTCCAGTAATTACTTTTATTGCATTGAGGGCAATGCAAGTTTCAGCTTGGGGGAGTTGCACTTTGTGCGTTGTCACGCCCCGCTTCCCAAAAATATGGAGGCGAAGCGTGAGAAGGTCCGCTCAGACTTGAAGCTACAAAGCTGCAAGTCCGATAAGCGTCAATCAAATTTAAAACTGCAGGTCCTTGCAACGCGAGCGAAACAAGATAATAATAATGAAATGAGACAAGAGAATAATCTCAGAATATCCATAAATATAAATTCCAACATCGCAGAAAAGCCACCAGGCTAAAAGAAAGAGAGACAAAAGGCCCAAACATGGCCAACAAAGTACAAAGTACAAAACAACGGTGCTACGCACCAACAACTAACAAAAAGCCTAAAACAAAATAAAGCTCAACAAAGACTCAAAGAATGGTCACCGGTGTCCACCAAAATCCTCCTGGGCAATCATGGACTCAGGCTCATCGTCAGCAAAACACCACGTACTCAGCAACGGTCTCTGGCTCAGGGTCTAACATGTGACACACAAAAGAGCAAGGGGCACATGTCAGCAAGTCTACAAGAGACTTGTGCAAGGAAACTGAAAGTACAAGTAAAAGCAACCTAAAAGTTCTAGCATGATGCAATGACATGGCAGTTAAAGTAATGAGTACAACAGGTAAAGTAAAGCGAAGTAAAGTACGAGCATGGCATGACATTCACAAGACAAGTACAAGACAAGAAAAGTAAGCACCTCGTGCACAGAGATTCCGTCTTTTGGCTAGAGGGCTGATCAGGCCACTCCTAAGCTCAAGCGAACGTTTATCCCTACCCCTCCACGTGTGTCGAGCCAGGGCCTTACCCCCGAACTTGGAATGCTCGCTTCTGGACCACGAGCCAGGAAGTGTGTAAACAAGTATGGCGTAGGGGTGCACCTAGCCGGACAAGTAGTACGAGGACAAGTATTGTAGCGTGTGCTACGATGCAACAATCAATGCATGGATGACATGGCATGACAAGTAGTAAAGCGTACAAGTAAGAAAAGTAAACGTGACAGTTTAGCATGCATGAATGACAAGTTTAAGGGTTGGATCTAGCTTCGTTGTCAAGCTAGATCATTTAGGTGACGGATCTAGTTTCGTTGTCAAACTAGATCAAGTAGGCATCTAGCCAGCTATCATTTCACTGACTAGTCTCTTTTACGCTAAAATCAAGGAAGTGGCCTAAAAACATGGCCCTACACAAGAGTTGGCAAGTTTCACTTGCCTGCAAGCACGACGTCTGAGCACACCGTCCAATGAGTCCAAAGATCACAATTATCCTACGTGCACAAGTCCACCGGCCTAAAGTCCATATTATTAATCTTGATTAGTGATTTCTAAAACATTTAAAATACTTTAAAATACTGATTTTTAGTCTTGATTATCATGCAATTGGGTTGGGGGTCCTAGGGGTGCAAAACGTTACCTCAACACGACGCGAAAGCTACACCGGCGTCGGGTAGCGACGCCGGGGTTGGAATAAAGATCGCGCTCCAAGTCCAGATTCCAATTAGTTTCCTCGCTGGAAATTTCAGAGCAAATAACTCGGGCGACGATTCCAGATTCCAAAGCTAATACGTGCGGCGACGGCTACGACGTGCGACGACGAGACTAAAAATAGAAACGTCTCCCGTCAAAAGTGAGAATCGTCACGTCTCATCGAGTAAGTGTAAATTGTGGAAAAACGACTCGAGAAGTGTCGTTCCAAGATAGTGCCACTATTTAATACTCTCCGGGACGTTCACAACGGCATATCACACAAAAGTGTTCTCGAACAAACAAAGTCTAAAACAAACACGTGCACGGTCAAAAGCACGTGCACGAACAACGTACCACGAAGAGTGGTCGTTACATCCTCCCCTCCTTAGAATAAAGTCCGTCCTCGGACTTTCTAATATAGCTAGTCGCTCTAGTAACTACCCCAATCAAGTCATATAATAATTCAACCAGGTATAGTCATTACAAGTGCTTATATATGCACTAGGTAGTCAAACATTAACACTACCAACATGTATATATATACATTCACGTACGTTATACATTAATACCTATTATAGTCCGTCAACTTCATACATGTATTTCAATCAGGTATTATAAACATACATCCCTTATATAATTGTTACTCACAAAACAATAGTTCAGATACTTATATAGGTATGATCTCACACTTGTCAAATACAATCATTGCTCTACCTATAGGTAGCTACCTATGCACAAACGTCAAGGGTATACTACCCTCTAATATTCATCTAATATCAAACATCTCAACACATATAGTCACACCATACCATTATTAAATCAAATTCACTATATCTAATATACATTCACCACTACTATAATTTCACGATATATATAGTTATTCTAATACATGCAAATAGTTCACCATATATTCACATCACGTACGGTCCTATAACTGTATTTACGACACGCCACATATATCATAGTCATCAAAACCTATAACTAAGCACATACTTACCTGTGCATGGTGCACACCCATACACGCTAATATTTCATTTACATACACCGATCATGCCATTGTATAACTAGCACACATACACACCTAGTTTTAGCTAGTACACATACGTTCACACGAGCAAGTCCTTAGTAATTAACTATACCACAAGACCAACACCTATAACTATATACTGGTGTAGCGACCCACAATCATGTGCGTAACACAACCAGGCACAAACGCTCCTATCACTATACATACATCAAACATCGCTATATTCAAACTACAAACATTCATTCAATATACTTAGAGTATACTCACTCAAGCTTGAGTGAGACTCAGTACACACATCAGAATATTCTATATACGTAACACGACATTCATACCTATACCAATACCACTCCCATATATATACATCTACCAATACAACCATATACATTCCATAAATCAATCACACTTAATATTTAGTCAGGTAATACTTACATAGTTCAATCACTCTATATATCATAATAACATTACAGACATCAGCACCCACATATTTATAATACCCTCTCTAGTACAAACATTCACCGTATAGTCACACATAAATAATGTATGTATTCACACCCTAGCCTACTACCTATAATTAGTATACTAACACATCCACACATACATAATTAAGATGTGCAATAGTCGTGTATACCTCACGGTATGCACGCATGCAACATCCCGAAAAGCAAGCATTACCAATCAAAATTATACTCCTACTTCCATATGTATATTACCTATACACTCAGGCATCAAAACATAACTACTTACGTCTAAACACAATACATACCCACATACGAGCACACACTCATACGTGCTAACATATAGGTCACATAATAGGCCTACCCTCTTAACCATACGTACTCTTATTATTATCACCACTAACATACACATAGCTTTACCAATCATTTATTTCAACCATTATAAGTATCTCTTACTACATACACACTTAGGTATTTCAACGCTAACTCTCATATACACAGGCACCCCTAGTATGGTATAGCTAGCCACACACCAATCTATAAACACTAACACACCAACAACTTCATAATATCACGAATAACTCCGAGTATATATATATATACCACACAATAGGCAAGCATCAATGTACTATGGGGGCACGCTCATTCAAGCCCACGTACACAACTTAGGTACGTGCGCTACGACTACCTCACAAGGTCCAAGGGCCTACTAACAATTAAGGGTTGACACAGACATTGACGGACCCTAAGGTCTAAACAATAAAGAGGGGTCGAGAGCGTGACGAGGGAAGGATCGTTGAGCACGAGTTCAGATAGGACGAATACAAGAAGACAGCTTGGTTGGACGAACATTGGCTCAATGGTGATGTTTAGGTTGAGGGAAAAGGAGGTGTAGTGATGCTTGAATAGGGTACAGAAAAGCAACTAGGATAAATAGCATAAGCTAAAATACGCAAAATTGAAAACGGTTGTACTTTAAAATTCTCATCTGAGAAGAAATGTTTGGGGATCGATAAAACGAGTTGTTCAAAATAAATCTGAGTCGAATATTCAAAATAATAGAAAATGGCCTATTGGTTTTAAAAATCCTTTTAAAAGGAAGTAAAATCATTTACGCGAATATTAAGGACATGGTTTGGAAAATTCTATCCGTCAGTAATTTAATATAATGTTGTCAAAAGTTTTGGAAAGTCGAAGAATGAAATCGAGTAACGGAAGAATTTAAACTCATGTTAAATGCTTTCAAAACTTTTAGGCTATGGAAAATTTTAAAATAATCAATTTTGAAACCTCTTTTAGAAAGCCATGGTTTGCCAAAAGTGAGAAACAGATTTGCACAAGGTTCTTAATATATGAGCACAACAAGTCTGGCACGGTTATAAAAATAGTTGAAATTCAATTTGGTTTAGAATTTTTTTTCTAAAAGCGTGTATGGTGAGCAGAAAGAAACTAATAGTAACTTAGTATAAGAATTTTCAAGATCGAATCAAATCAGGGAGGGTCTAAAGCAGGAAGAGGTTATGAAAATAGCAATTTTGCAAAAATCTGAAGTAGCGAAAATGACGAGCAAAGCCAACTTGCTGAAAACTGAAACTCCATGTGTATCAAAAGTATATTAAAAGTAAACACGATGTATTATTCAAATGGCATAAATAAGAAGGAAAATTATAAATCGAATTGGACAAACGGTTCAGAATAAAATTAATATATGAAGGGACGACACATTTGCATAGGTACGAAAAACATAGGCTGGAAAAATATTATAAGCTAGAGTTCAAAAATTCCCGCCAAAAGTTTTAAGAATTTAAATCATCGAAGGAGTATGAAATGTGAGAAAATAATTGAGCAGATTTAAACTTAGGGAAAAAGGAATCCGAGAAATACCTTCAGAAGATTTCAAAACTTGTAACGGAGAGATTCGAAAATTTGGCGATGATCGTCATGGGGCGATCTCGTGAATCAAGGCAAGGAAATTGGTCAGGTGATCAGGACATACATACGCCTAGGATATGAATCAGGAGAATCTACTGGGAACTCCTACGGTCGACCAACTAAAGATTAAAAACTAAGCGCTAAGACTTCTAAAGGTTAGACGGTAAAGGAATGCGTTCAGCTTGGTCCGAAATCGATGAACCCAAAAGCGAACGACCGAAGGAGAATCTAGAAGTCTAATATGGTCAGGGTTAGGCAAGGACCACTAGGGTAACTCCTACGGCGATCAATTGCTGACAGGGAGCCTAACTATCAATTAGGGGCCCCTAACTAACAACCAAAGGCGTCTAACTAAGTCTTCTTATCACCTAGTGTCATAAGAAAACGACTAAACTCCGGGCTTATGACTCGGATGTTGCAATTTATTTGATGGACATTCCGTTATTATCGTTGTTTCGTTAATTCGCAATTGCAAGACTGGACCTGCATGGGCCACCAACAAAACCTGTCACGCCCCGCTTCCCAAAAATATGGAGGCGAAGCGTGAGAAGGTCCGCTCAGACTTGAAGCTACAAAGCTGCAAGTCCGATAAGCGTCAATCAAATTTAAAACTGCAGGTCCTTGCAACGTGAGCGAAACAAGATAATAATAATGAAATGAGACAAGAGAATAATCTCAGAATATCCATAAATATAAATTCCAACATCGCAGAAAAGCCACCAGGCTAAAAGAAAGAGAGACAAAAGGCCCAAACATGGCCAACAAAGTACAAAGTACAAAACAACGGTGCTACGCACCAACAACTAACAAAAAGCCTAAAACAAAATAAAGCTCAACAAAGACTCAAAGAATGGTCACCGGTGTCCACCAAAATCCTCCTGGGCAATCATGGACTCAGGCTCATCGTCAGCAAAACACCACGTACTCAGCAACGGTCTCTGGCTCAGGGTCTAACATGTGACACCCAAAAGAGCAAGGGGCACATGTCAGCAAGTCTACAAGAGACTTGTGCAAGGAAACTGAAAGTACAAGTAAAAGCAACCTAAAAGTTCTAGCATGATGCAATGACATGGCAGTTAAAGTAATGAGTGCAACAGGTAAAGTAAAGCGAAGTAAAGTACGAGCATGGCATGACATTCACAAGACAAGTACAAGACAAGAAAAGTAAGCACCTCGTGCACAGAGATTCCGTCTTTTGGCTAGAGGGCTGATCAGGCCACTCCTAAGCTCAAGCGAACGTTTATCACTACCCCTCCACGTGTGTCGAGCCAGGGCCTTACCCCCGAACTTGGAATGCTCGCTTCTGGACCACGAGCCAGGAAGTGTGTAAACAAGTATGGCGTAGGGGTGCACCTAGCCGGACAAGTAGTACGAGGACAAGTATTGTAGCGTGTGCTACGATGCAACAATCAATGCATGGATGACATGGCATGACAAGTAGTAAAGCGTACAAGTAAGAAAAGTAAACGTGACAGTTTAGCATGCATGAATGACAAGTTTAAGGGTTGGATCTAGCTTCGTTGTCAAGCTAGATCATTTAGGTGACGGATCTAGTTTCGTTGTCAAACTAGATCAAGTAGGCGTCTAGCCAGCTATCATTTCACTGACTAGTCTCTTTTACGCTAAAAGCAAGGAAGTGGCCTAAAAACATGGCCCTACACAAGAGTTGGCAAGTTTCACTTGCCTGCAAGCACGACGTCTGAGCACACCGTCCAATGAGTCCAAAGATCACAATTATCCTACGTGCACAAGTCCACCGGCCTAAAGTCCATATTATTAATCTTGATTAGTGATTTCTAAAACATTTAAAATACTTTAAAATACTGATTTTTAGTCTTGATTAGCATGCAATTGGGTTGGGGGTCCTAGGGGTGCAAAACGTTACCTCAACACGACGCGAAAGCTACACCGGCGTCGGGTAGCGACGCCGGGGTTGGAATAAAGATCGCGCTCCAAGTCCAGATTCCAATTAGTTTCCTCGCTGGAAATTTCAGAGCAAATAACTCGGGCGACGATTCCAGATTCCAAAGCTAATACGTGCGGCGACGGCTACGACGTGCGACGACGAGACTAAAAATAGAAACGTCTCCCGTCAAGAGTGAGAATCGTCACGTCTCATCGAGTAAGTGTAAATTGTGGAAAAACGACTCGAGAAGTGTCGTTCCAAGATAGTGCCACTATTTAATACTCTCTGGGACGTTCACAACGGCATATCACACAAAAGTGTTCTCGAACAAACAAAGTCTAAAACAAACACGTGCACGGTCAAAAGCACGTGCACGAACAACGTACCATGAAGAGTGGTCGTTACATGCGTCATTTGTGCCTTTTTCTTCGTTTTTGAGTCGTTTTCATCGTGTTTTTCTTTTTTCTTCCCATCTTTTATTCTCTCTCTCCTAGAGATGACCCCACGTGATGAATTGCCACAGAATAACACACACACCTAGCATGGCTTCGATAATCACATTCACTAACCCTAGGAAGCTGAGTCCTCTTGCTTTTTATGCATCGTGGGTCCGTTTTGCTTTTATGTGAGTCATGTGTCGTGACTAGCTTACAGTGTGCTTCTACTTTGTGATTTTGATTTATATACTTGTCCTGGGATGACCCCTAGATTATCATGCTTCGATTTGAATATGTGGTATTTGCTTCTCCTGTCTGCTTCTATATGCATGAATATATATATCGTGTACTTCAATTCGCATGTGTCAGGATTCCACAATTAGGACTAGGATAACTCATTTAGCCTATGCTCTGATTAGCGAGAAAAATCTCCTTTGTCCGCATGTTTAGAATCCGATTTCTTTTTTATTTTACTTGGTGCAAATCCCCTCGTCGTGTACCCCCACTTGGGAGAGTCCACACATGTATATATCCCAAAATCTAAAAATCCAACAAAAGATAGAAAAGAAAAACCCTAAAAAGAAAAGAAAAAAGAAAAAAATATGTATAGCCAAAAATCCAAAAAAATACATATATCCAAAACCCAAAAAAAATTCATGTGTGAATGTTTTCCTACCAACCGAGAATAAAGGGAAGGCGAGAATTTGCACCGAGTGTTCTACTCCACACCTTCTCAACCTCCATAGTTTTCGAAGACACTTGGAATAGGAACTTTCTAGCTATTATCTAGGCGATAGTGTGATGATTTCCTAGTCCCTAGATGTGGAGTCCCTGACGCATGATACGCTTCGATTCTTACTCTGTTCTCATGCATGCTTGAGCTATTTATTCACCGCTTATTTCAAATCGAATCGATATTTGGGTCTTTCCTTGGATATGTGTATATGGAACTTTACTGCACAATGTAGATAGCGACACCATCTGCTAGCACACGACCACGATCACTCGCGCTTCACCGCATGGGCCCATGACACTTGTTTGGACTCATATTTCCTTGGTTTAGTGATGTGTTTTGTCGTATGCTTGTTTAGTGTGGCGTGTCTGATTTTGTTGGCCCTGACCGGCGATTTAGGTTTTGACTTCTTTTTCTCTGTCTCCCTCTATTTTCTCCCTCTAAGCTCCTACTCTCACTCGTCTTCCTCGAGGACGATGAAGGGTTCAGCTTGGGATATTTTGACGTGTGTTTATATTTTATATATTCACACACGTCATCTTTCTGTTTTTCCGTTGTTTTCCGTCGTCACGTGCCCATTTTCTTGTGATTTCTAGTTTTCTTTCACTTCTTGGTGGTTTTGTGTATTTGCAGGAGATTGCCAGCGTAGGGGATATATAACAAAGATATCATGAGTCCCCAGAGCAACAGGAGGAGTCACGCGCGATCCAGGGGGTCAAACGACGAAGATTGCTATTTTTCAGCCATCAACCGACCAGTTGCACACAGCCAACCAATCGGGTGATGCACGCGTGTCCGACCTGGACAGAGGCTAGAGTGAGGAGCAGTTCAACCGACCGGTTCGCCGACCGGTTGAACATAGCAGAGCTCTCGGCCATTTGGAGCTGAATTCCAACCGATCGGGTGATATCTCACCCGATCGGTTCATCTGTAGATGAGTTTCCAAACGACGACCCGGATAGCTCAACCGACGGTTCGCTGTCCGTGCCAAATCGACAGAACTCTTGGCCAATTTTGGAGATAATTCCAACCGATCGGTTGAATTCTCAACCGATCGGTTGAATTCTCAACCGATCGGTTCACCTGATGCCGTAATATCCAAACGACAACCCGGAGATGCCAACCGGTCGGACCAAGCGAGCGGTTGAAGTTCTGAACATCGACGGTCGAAGCATCAAGCAGCTCACCCGATCGATTGATGCTTCAACCGATCGGGTGACGTCGATTTGTATATATAGTTGCCCTTGGTTTCAAAAAACGAGAGCTGTTATTTTTTCTGTCTTTTTTGTATGGTGACGGTTGGAATTTTATTGCGTTTTGTAAGTCTTCTAATTGCTTTCAAACTTTAATACTATCTTTATATCATTGCTACTACTTCATTTCAATCGCCTGATCATGATTTCTACGGTTGATTTTCATTTAGATTGCTTTTTAGCTATGATTTGTGAGTAGTTCACATATCTGGGATTTTGGTGGAAACCCCTTCGTGGGTTCTCCCTAATGCGTCCATAGGACTAGGATTTCGATAGGGATTAGGAATTGAGATGGTTACGCGGGGTGTTTCATTGTCATCAGCAGGAAAAAGGCCACCTTTGACCGTCGGGCCAAGTGGGAATAAACTTGGCGGTTGACTCCCTAGCCGCAGCTCACGCCTTTAGCGTAGACATTGAATCCTAGCGCATGGGAACGACAGGATGAGATGTTGGGAGTTATCGATGCGAGCTTAGTGCTCCCGGAGTCAGTCGGTGTTAATGGACATGGGAATGCCCACCTACCGAACCCGGGTAATCCAGCGTATCATCCTGGGCATCGACCGGAATATCGTGCCCATGGGACGCTGGTATCACTATTAGAGGCAACGTCTCACCACTAAACCCTAAATCCAATCGTATTCATATCCACAGGTCGCAATAGCGAGAACACATGATAGGGTGGAAACCAAAGTCCTGGGTTTCCTTTTATATTGTTTATCCCTCGTATTTACATTCTGTGACAAACCATCAATCGTTCGGCCATAGGGTGAACCGGTTCCTCTTTGACACAAGCACAACCATGCCTCCCTGTGCTCGACCCCCAAGCAACACTACAACGCCGTGTGCTTGCAGTATAAATATTTAAATCTGGTTTCCCCAATCCTATTGCACTTTTATGCTCGAAAACTAGGGGACGTCACCCACCTGTTCGACCCTCTCCCCCGCCCCGACACCTTTGTGCAGCACCTGCGTGCTTTAAAGGGGCAGTTAGTGGGCTCAGAGGAGATTTTCGGTCTCTTGCCGCCACCGTTAGCTCTGTGCAGTCTCGCATGGCTGTACTCCCTGGTATTCAGGTTACCCTGAACCAGATTCTTGTGCGACTACCACAACCTCCACCTGCCGTTGTCCGTCCCATTTCACAGCAGCCTCCACCGCCACCACCTCCCCATTACAGGACGGTGCTGGTGATCCACCACCTGCTTAGGCACACACTTTGAGGTCTCTCATATTTTTGTCGCTGCTGTGATTGATATCATGTTTTTTTTCCGATTTTGCGCCCCTCCTCCCCACACATTTTGGTCATTTTTTGCTCAGATTTGTCTATATCATCCTAGGAGAGAGGAGTTATTTCTGGGACCGTTATATTGCACCACCTTGATCTCTACACTCATCACTTGCATTTCCATCCCATTTTCTTTTATTTTTCATCCTTTATCATGCATTCATATTCACCCACCCCACCCCTATCATATTTCTCCTTGTGCCACACTTAGCACATTAAGGACACTGTGTAGTTTAGCTTGGGGGAGTGAGTGTCTCACGCACTTTTCGTTTTCTTTATTTTTATCTTCATTTTTCCACCTTTCTTTATTTTCTACTTATTTTCACCCACTTTTCATATTTTTTTCTCATGCATCACGTTTTCTTATTTTTGTGTGTGCTATAGTAGTTCTTATTTTTCATTTATCCTTATTTCTTTTATCCTTTTCTTTGCTAGAGATGAATTTTCTATGATAACGATGACTTGGAGTTAGCTTACTTTTATATGCATATTCTCTTGACATGCCATCATTTTTATTTCAGATATCATATGCTATACTTTGCCATGCATTCGAGAATAGTAACATGCATCTTTATTATATGAATGTGAATGAAATTCTACCATTAGCTGAGTCTGAAGATTTATATTGTATACTTTTCATAGAAAACACACTAAGCTTCACGCATTGATTGCCTATATTTGGAGTACTGCTTTGTTGTCTGCTATCACTTCTATTTGCATGAAATTGTACGCTCAACTTCCCGGTTGATTGAATGTATGCCTTTTTGATATAACTGGATTAGTTTACTTTCTGAATTCAAACAGAGTAGATTACATTACCCTGCTGAAAGTTGTCCTGCACGTTCAAAAGAATGAATTGAGCGTTGAACATTTTTCTTTCTCCACATATCTTGAACATCATTGCTATACTTAAAATCATTGGTGAATCTCCCTTTAGCAAATCTTATATTGGCATCTTCCCCTTGCTATAAAATCCAAGCTCACATACCCCAAAATCAAAAGAAAAAGTACATGCATATCTCTCTATCTTTGATTTGGGAATGTTATTGTGTGTATAGGTTAAAAAAAGAAAAAACTGGAAAAAAAGAGAAAAAGGGAGAAAAGAAAAACAAAAAGAAGTTCGACTGTATATACACGATCACATCTCTTGCTTTCTTTCTTTCTTCCCTCTTTTATTTTTCATGGAGCTTCAAAAAAATGGGGAGAAGTCGTATTGTTCTATTTGATGCAACCATGCCTATAGATAAGCTTGGAGGAGAGGATCCAATGATGTGTGAGAGAGTGACCACTTGTCTGTGTATGATGACCTAAGTTAGGTAATTTTCTATACTCAGGGAGATTACTAGGAGTAATACGAAGTCCACGAATTGAAATTTGGCATGCATTTCATGAATACCATTTCTTTCTATTCTTATTACTCCATAATGTGTGATGCCTCTTATACTCCAAATAAAAAGCGATCAATTGAAAAGTGTGCGAACTATGATTATGTATATTACTTTGGATGCCTCAGACGAAGCTAATTCTAGAATGATTTCATGTTTCATATCGTTTTGATATTCTTGGTTTCTATATCGAATGCATCTATATATGTTATTGATATCGAGATAAAAATCTTTGGCATGTTTTTAATTCATCGTGCGCTATTTGAGTAAGCAGCTCCACGTCATGAGAAAATGATCTTCCCTCTTCGTTTTCTATTAAATCTTCTCTTTCCTTTTTACTTATTTTTACCTGCCGGATTTGCCTTTTTACTCATTTTCCTCGAGGACGAGTAAGACGTAAGCTTGGGGGATTTTGATCGCTCCTTATTTTACACCTTTTTTCTGCATGTTTGCATGTCATTTCGATCGTCCATATTGCGTTTTTCACGACTATTCAAAAATATCGCGTTGCTTTTCACTATGTCTTGTTTTTGTCGGATTTCAGGAAATATGGAAAGATCTGGAGCTTAAATAAGCTTAAGGGACTTGTACGCGTATTGGAGCATCGCTCATAGCCTTAGTGAGGAGCTAGCAACGCAAGATGATGAGAGAAAGAGGAAGAAGTTCGATAGAATCGACGAGGAGGCGAGGAGGAGAAGATAGAGCTCTAAAAATAGCCCACTCGGCCGAGAAGACAGCTCACTCGGCCGAGTACAATGGATACATGAGCAGATGGAGGCAAAGTCCACTCGGGCTAGTGAAATATCTCACTCAGTCGAGTGAGTACAATGAATACATGAGCAGATGGAGGCAAAGTCCACTCGGTCGAGTGAAGAAGTCCACTCGCCCGAGTAAGACAGAGTCTTCCAAGAGGAATCTCGGCCGACACTCTGAAGTTTGGAGAAGATCAGCAGAAGACTCACTCGGTCGAGTGCGAAAGCCCACTCAACCGAGTATAGAACTCCACTCGGCCGAGTGGAATAGAACGACAGACCCATAAAAACCCCAATATCACTGTTTTCCTTGGGTCCGTCACTCAGCCGAGTGACCTGTTTCACTTGGCTGAGTGGCGCAGTCTGCCTGTATCACGAATTAGGGTTCTGGGCTGTGCCAGGGTCAAATCTGTCAGGATTTTCTGGCCGACTTTGGCTTGTATTTAAGCTAGTTTTCTTCCTAGTTTTAGGGGAGACCTGAAAATAGTTTTTGAGCATTATTCGAATTAAAATCCTCAACTGTGGATTGAAGATTGGAGATTTGGTTTGTTCTTTCTATCAAAATTTCTAGTTTTTGTGAATTTCTTTCTCTCAACTATGAATTGCTCTATGTTTTTATTCATTATTTCTGTGATTGCCATAATTAATTGTGAGTAGTTCCGTCGTTCTAGGGCATGGGGATTAACCATATGGATCCTATTTTAGAATTGTTATGAATGAATTAACTTATTGCGAGGATTGATAGATGGTTGGGTTGTGATTGATTTACTATGAGTGACGTGCGTTTATATTTTATATATTCACGCACGTTTTCTTCCTGATTTTCCGTTGTTTTCCGTTGTTTCATATCCGTTCTTTTGTGTTTTTTGTATCTTTTCACTTTCTCCATGTTTTTGTGCAAATGCAGGAGTTTCCAGTGTTAGGGACATACAAAGCAGATATCATGAGTCCTTGGAGCAACGGGAAGTGTCACGCGCGATCCTGGGGGCCATACGTCGAAGAATCCTATATATCAGCCTACAACCGATAGGTTGGACACAGCCAACTGATCGGTTAGTGCACGCATGTCCGACCCGGATAGGAGCAGAAGTGAAGAGCAGCTCATCCGATCGGTTCAACAATCGGGTGAGATCAACAGAGCTCTCTGTTATTTTGAGCTGAATTCCAACCGATCGGGTGACATCTCACCCGATCAGTTCAACTGAAGCCGAAAATCTCCAATTCACGACCCGGTGACGCCAACCGCTCAGCTCAGCAACCGGTTGATGCATCTGAAGCCCGATGGCCGAAGCGACTGTCAGCTCACCCGATCGGTTGATGCTTCAACCGATCGGGTGGCGTCATTTTCTATATATATTGACCTAGGTTTTTCCAAACGGGGATCCCCATTGTTTTTTCTGTCTTTTTGGGATTTGTGACGGTTCGGAATTTATTTTATCTTGTAAGTTTTCTGATTGTATTGTAACTTTGATATTGCGTTAATATTATTTCTAGCTTCTCTTTTCTATTGCTTGATTATGATTTCAATGGTTGAATTTGATTGTGATGCTATTTTCGCATTGAATTGTGAGTAGTTCCCCAATCTAGGGCATTGGTGGAAATCCCTTCGTGGGTTCTCCCTAGAACGACCATAGGCTTAGGGTTTCGATAGGATTTAGGAATTTAGATGGTTACATGGGGCGTTTTATTGTCACTGGCGGGAGAAAGACCGCCTTTGACCGTCGGGCTAAGGGGAAATAAAATTGGCGTTTGTTCCCCTAGCCACAGCTTACACCCCTAGCGTAGACATTGAATCCTAGCACATGGGAACAGCAGGATGAAATGTTCGGTGTTAATGGACATGGGAATGCCCACCGACCGAACCCGGGTAGTCCTAGCGTATCATCCTGGGCATCGACCAGAATATCGGGTCCATGGGACGCTAAGGTATCACTCTTAGAGGCAACGTCTCACCACTAAACCCTAAAATCCAATCGTATTCCTATTCATCGGTCATAATAGAGAGGGCAACGAGTAGCTATGGATTACCATCGATTGGGGTTTGCAAGAGATTGGATTTCAATCGATGGGAAGGCCAATATATTGGATTTAGGTTCATAATCGGTATTCTCTAGACTTGGTTTGCAAGAGATTGGACTAAAGCTAGGATTTTTATTATAAATCTATACTCATATTCGTTTGCAAGAGATTGGACGAATACGAACTATCATAACCTAGATCGTAACTCGAGTTTGCACGTGACTGGGCTCGAGATGCGATTGGACGATGATGTCGATCTTCATGCTAGTGGCTTAGGTTGGGGTTTGCACGAGAGTGGTCCCTAATCTAGGTTGCTATAGACCGGTAATAGCACGAGAGCATGAGCTTGGTTCTATATTCAGTTATGACTAGTTCACCTCAATTCAAGCCTTGCAACAATGAGATTCACGATTCACAGAGATAACTAACGATCCATAGTGGGGATTCCCTGACCCTAGATGCTTTTATTATATAGAATTCGAATTGTTAATTAAATGACCGTGACAACTTTCTCGTAACCATTACATTCTACGACCAATAGCTAGGTGATTAAAACAGAGTACCGTCATTTGTTCTCCATGTGTTCGATACCCGCTTGCCAATACACCGTGCGCTTGCGGTAAGACTACAGTCGTTTTTCGGGTGTATATCCGGGCGCGATTAGGGATGAAAAGTTGAAGAAGATTTGAGAACAGACAAAGACTGGACTTAGCACTGATTTACGTATTCATGAAAATGGATCTCTCTGTTTTGGAAGCTGGAATTGTGTGCCAGCCAGTGATATTCGGGATGAGCTTTTGAAGGAGGCTCATAGCTCTCCTTATTCTATTCATCCCACATGCACCAAGATGTACCAAGATCTGCAACAACACTTTTGGTGGTATGGGATGAAACGTAGTGTAGCCAGGGACTTTATGTTTAGTTTACCAATAGGTGAAGGCAGAGCACCATAGAATGACAGGACTGCTACAACCTCTTCCTATTCCAGAGTGAAAGTGGCAGCACGTAACTATGGATTTCGTGACTGGTTTGCCCATACTCCTCGAGGACATGACGCTATTTGGGTAATCGTTGATCGATTAACCAAATCATCTCATTTTATTCCTTTTCGAGCTGGCCAGTCTACCGACCATCTGATCGGTCTATATTTTAAACCTTTTTTCTGCATGTTTGCATACCATTTCGATCGCCCATATCGCGCTTTTCACGATTATTTGACGATATTAAGTTACTTTTCACTATTTCTTATTTTTGTCGAATTTCAGGAATTATGGAGCAATCGGGAGCAAAAATGAGCGTAAGGGACTTGTACACGTACTGGAGCATCGCTCATAGCCCTAGTGAGGAGCTAACGACGCTGGACGATGAGCGGGAGAAGAAAAAGATCGATACAATCGTTGAGGAGGCGAGGAGAAGAAGGAAGGATTCCAGAAACAGGCCACTCGGCCGAGTCACACTAGTCACTCGCCCGAGTGAAGCAGCGTACTCGGCTGAGTATGATTGATACGAAGAACATCTGCCTGACCTGAGTGCCACAATGCACTCTGCTGAGTGATGAATTCCACTCGGCCGAGTAGAGAACTCCACTCGCCGAGTGAGTCAGAATTTCTGAAGGAAATTAAAGCGAACTCTCTGGAATTTTGGGAAGCACAGCAGAAGACCCACTTGGCCGAGTGATGAATCCCACTTGGCCGAGTGACGCAGAGTGCCACGAGCTCCCAGATTTTCAGACAACCTCTCACTCCTTTAAAATCTGCTATCATTCCAGCAAACAAAGTATTTTTCTCATATTTTTTATGGATAGTAGACTTCATGGCGGCTCCAACACCACCAAGAACACACCAATTGGAGGTCGGATGAAATATGGAGAATTTCTGCAAGTTGATATTGTAGTGCTGGAATTTCTACTCGGTCGAGTCATATTCCCACTCAGCCCGAGTAAGTGCGGGCCAAGATTTTAAGTTGTGGCCAGATTTGACTTTGGGCACGAAATTGAGAGGGTTTCTAGGGTTATTTGCTAGGGTTTTGGGGGGGGGCTATATAAGAGGTTTGTAGCCGTCATTAGAGAAGAGGTTCATTATGTTTTCTCAGGGATTATTTCAGAGGTTAGCACATGCCCTAGGCCCCCTCTCGGATCTAAAAGCTTGTATTGGGATTGAAGTTCTTCATCAAAGCTAAGCATCGTTGTTCTTATTATTGGAATCCTTGATTTGATATCGTTATATATGCAAGCAATGTTTTTTATCGATTTTTCTATCGTTATTGCTATGCTTGAGTAGATTCGTTGTTCTAGGGCAAAGGGATGAACCCTATGGATCTAATTCAGATTTGTGATGAATGAATCTCTATGTTGCTGGAATTGCTAAAGGGGTTAGGTTGTGATTGATTTATCACGAATAGCTAGGGATTTCCATCGATTGGAGTTTGCAAGAGATTGGATTCTAATCGATGGGAAGGCCTAGATATTCGATTTAGGTTTATAATCAAAATTCTCTAGACTTGATTTGCATGAGATTGGACCAAAGCAAGGATTTTTATTATAAATCTATGCCCATATTCATTTACAAGAGATTGGATGAATGCGAACTATCACAACCTAGATCGTGACTCGAGTTTGCACAAGAGTGGGCTCAAGAAGCGATTGGACGATGATGTCGATCCTAATGCTAGTGGCTTAGGTTAGGGTTTGCATGAGAGTGGGCCTTAATCTAGGTTGATATAGACCAGCAATAACACGAGAGCATGAGCTTGGTTCTCTATTTAGTTACGACTAGTTCACCTCAATTCAAGTCTTGCAACATTAAGATTCGCGATTCATAGAGATGAAGGACGATCCGTAGTGGGAATTCCCTAACCCTAGACACTTTTATTATATTGATTCGAATAACAGCTTTATCACCAACACCGACATCCATCACCATTTCTATTATATCATACAATAACCATCTCCACCAGTAAAACCTTAGTAGTCGAGTCAACCTAGGATAGATTGGAGCCAACACCACCTCCTCGTGTTCGATACCCGATCGCCACTACACCGTGCACTTGCGGTAAAACTACGACTGTGCCCTTCGGGTGTGTATCCGGGGGCCGATCAAGTTTTGGCGTCGTTGCCGGGTAGGTGTTTCCCATTTGGTGCCAATTTTTCATAATTAGATTGATTAGATTACGTTAAAAAACAAACAAACAAACAAAAACAAAAAAAAACTGAGCGAGCAAGAGATTTTTCCCCACCACCTATTATTATTATTATCTTTATCTCGCTTTGTACCACTGACGTCCTTTCCAGGTTGTTTACTTTGCTTGATCAGGTACAGTTGTTGCAGCGATGGTGCTTCCAAAGAATATGCGACCGGGTTCTATACAATCCTACATATATCTCGCTACATTCTGTCAGGCTGATGGAGCGGGGAATCCTTGTGTAGGTTCAAAGAATGTTAGGAATGTTCCAAGACGGAGTCAGACCATGAGTGGAATGGCTCCACGCTATTTGATATCTTTACTAGAAGGCTAAAGGGACCCTCACGTGAGTTTCTGAAGAGGATGCAAATGGGGAAGTTCAGTGATCTACAGTTGGCAGCAACCTTGGAGCAAATGATAGATGATGCTCGATCTACCGGTTCACTAACCGTTACGGTAAGTAAACCATCCGACCAAGTATTCATCGATTTTGTTATGGCTAATGTCTCTGGTGCAGGTACTATCATAGATGTGTTGGATATTGGACTCCCCGGATTTGGTTTTGGATGATGAACAAACATAAATATAATATGAACTAACACTTTGTGAGCGCAGTTATGGAGATCGTCGCCAAATTCACATGAATATCAATTACGACGTCTCAAGACTTCTCAAAGCACGTGATCGTATGCCTAAAGCTTCGTTGAAGCTTATGGACCTATTTAGAAGTCATGAAGATTCGATTGAAGCTATTGAAGACGGTATCGTCAAGTTTAATTTATAGTCTTTAAGCTTCTTTCGTAGAATGTTAAGCCTTGAGTAGGTCTTACGTTTTAATTCTTCATAACGCTCATATCTTAGCTCTAGGATCTTAGTAGAAGTCCATACAATCCTTCCCGAAGCATCGCGCTTCAATTTGCGACTTCTTGCGCATGTTAGTTGGTTCAAGAAGAAGAACTGACCGACTAGATGGTGATCTAGTCGGTCAGCCAAGCTTCTTGGACCGACTAGTTCTTCTCAGTTAATTCATTGCTCTTTACTGTTTACAGTTAGTCGGTCTAAGTTGACTCACCGACCGACTAGTTTGTAAACTAGTCGGTCAGTGATGCTTCTGTGACCGACTAGTTGAGCTTTCCCTGTACATGCACATTTGAGCTTGAGCTACTATTTATCATTAGTCGGTCTGTGCTCATTGATCGACCGACTAGTTGATGAACTAGTCGGTCACCTTTCCTTCTTAGACCGACTAGTTTAGTTTACTGTACATGCCAAATTTTTCACCATACTTATTGTTTAGTGTTAGTCGGTCTATGTTCATTTGGTGACCGACTAGTTGGTGAATTAGTCGGTCAACATTTGTTCTTGGACCGACTAAGTCTAATTCTTCTCAGACTTCAGTTTTATCTGTTAGTCGGTCCACGTTGAGTAACCGACTGACTAGTTGTGAAACTAGTCGGTCAGCTACTCTTCTTAGACCGACTAGTTCCTTAGTCTGTACTTTGATCTTTTCTCAGTTTACCCATTAGTCGGTTTACGTTAATTGACCGACCGACTAGTTGATGAACTAGTCGGTCGGTGGTTGTTCTTTGACCGACTAGTTGGGTTCAGAAAAGAGCCGTTGGAGCTTTAATTGAAACGTTTTTCTCTCTCTCTCTCCTCTATCCTATATATACTTGATGGGCTGCATTCATTGCTGCCAAGGCTGATATTATTGCAAGTTTAGAGATCAAGAGAATTCATTCCAAGCTCATTCAAAGCTCATTCTTTCCATTCAATAATCTCTCCTCACTCTTACTTCCAAAGAGAGATTCATTGAGTGTGAAGCCTTCCAAGCCAAGTGCTTGATTCTAGGTCACCAACATCCCCAAAGCTCTCCATCGCTGTTCTACATCTTGGAGCTAGGGTTTGGTGCCACTTCTTCCCCAAAATCATCCTTGCCCTAATTCGTAAGCAATACTCAAGGCATAGGTATTTTGTTCGGTAAGAAGGTTTCTTATTTCATTTCATATTTGAATTGTAAGTTTCACTCTCGGTTGTGAGAGTGTGGTTGTGATCCCGGGTTGTGGGAGTCACAAATTACATTTTGTATGATTTGACTTGTGGAGGATTTTCACAAGTATTTCATAGTGGAAATCTTGAGTTAGGGTTTCTAACTCAAGTATCCGGAGGGGATCCGGGTGGTTGGGACGTAGGATCACCGGGAACAAGTCGGAGAGACTTGGGTGGATCCAAACCCAGTAACATCTCTTATTAGCATTGTTAATTTTGTGTTGTCATTCAATTTAAGCTTCCGCAAATTGTTTTGGTAGTTGTTTGCATTATAATTAGGAATTATACTCCTTGTTATTTTTAAAGTACTATTCACCCCCCCTCTAGTACTTGTGCAGTAGCTTGTAGGGCATTACATTTGGTATCAGAGCCAGATACTTAGCTATGTCTGCCAACGACAACAAGACCGTGTGTCCACCTTCCAACTATGACACCTTCAGGAACCGTGAAGGAGCATCTTTGGTGATGAAAGGACATTCCTCTACGAGGCCTCCATTCTTCAACGGTACCAACTACGGGTACTGGAAATGCCGGATGGAAACCTTCCTACGGAGTGCATCTCTATGGACGACCACAATGAAGGAATACATCGAACCCGAAGAAGAAGACTTTGAGAAATGGACAACCGCGGAGGTCGCCGCGGAGGTAAGCAGTGCCAAGGCAATGAACGCCTTGCAATGCGTGTTGGAGCCCGAGGACTTCAATAAGATATGCACATGTAAGAGTGCATATCAAATTTGGAACTCCCTCCTCATTCTTCATGAAGGGACGAGTAGGGTAAGAGACTCTAAACTCGTAGTTGTAAACAAAGAGTACGAAATGTTTTATATGCAACAGGGCGAGAAGATGAAGGAGTATTACGCTCGCTTCGTCGACATCATAAACGAGTTAGAGGCTCTCGACAAATCCTACACCCAAAAGGAGAAGTGCTCGAAGCTTATCGAAGGACTTCCTTCTTCTTGGGAGAAACGTACCTTCGCCATCGAGGAAGGTAATGACATGAATAAGTACACCGTAGTTCAACTAATGGGTACTTTAATGTCATACGAGGTACGCAAGGATAGCAAGCTCAAATTGCAGGAAAAGATGAAGTCCTACCTAAAGCAAGACGAGCCAAAGAAGAAGGCCATTGCTTTCAAGGCCGCTCCATCCACATCCACATCAACCGATGATGAAGACTCGGAAAACGAGTTGGACTTGGAGTCCATGGCACTCATGGCCAAGAAGTTCAACCGTTTCTTCCGAAAAGGTAACTATAAGAACAAAGCAAAATTTGGTTCTTCTAACGCATCTTCCTCTCCTTTGTGTTTCAAGTGTAATAAGCCAGGACACATGAAAGCGGAGTGTCCTCTCAACAAGCAAAAGGAGAAGTGGAAGGCGCCAAAATTCGATAAGTCCAAGAAGTACAAGAAAGGAAACAAGAAGGGACTTGTCGGAGCAACATTCACCGACTCCGAGGATTCCTCGAGCGGAGAGTCGGACGATGAGCAAGTGGAGCAAGCACACATGTGCTTCATGGCAAGAGAGGAGCATGATCAAGGATCCTCCTCTTCCGATGATGGTGATGACGAAGGCAACGATGAGGTAACTATGGATGATCTTATGAATGCTAACTCTCAATTATGGTCAAAATACACTAAATTAGTAAATAGATATACTAAGGTAAAAGATGACCTAGCTAGCATTCAAACCTCGCCTAAGACTATCATCACCAACAACGACACCGTTGTTGAAGAGTTAAGAAATGAGATTATTAATCTCAAATCTAAACTTCAACATGTTAGCATTGATGAACCGGAAGAACATAGGATAGCGGATTTAACTTCTCAAAACTCGACTTTGAGTATTGAGAACGAGAATCTTAAATCTCGTGTTTATGTGCTCACATCGCAAGTTTCAACTTTAGATACTTATTTTCGTTCTCTCACCGAGAAATATGAGAACACATTAGGCCGAATCAATGAATTCAATAAGGGTAAGGGCCATTTGGATAATATCCTAAGTGTCTTACTCCCGGCCAAACACCATGTTGGTTTGGGGTATACTTTGGGAAAGTCATCCAAGTCGGTCACTACTTTTGTTAGGCCAACTTCCGGTGACTCTACAAGTGGTAGCAAACACTCTATTGGTAGTTCGTCTACCAATGGTGCTTCCACCTCGTCCACACCCTCTTTCGGAAAGAAACCCACTTTGGGTGGACCTCCAAAGAAGGGGCATGCTTATATGTACACCAATACCATGCCATGTAGGAACACACGTCCTACTCCACCATCTCACACATATGATGATTTTTATGCAACACATTCTCGGGCACGTGCACACCATGTGAGACACCCTCTCGCACGGGTTCCCACACATGCATATGTTCACCCACAACATCATATGAATAATTCTCGTCGTGCACCATTCCATCATGTTCCTTATGCCTATCCACAACATGCATCACGTAGAAATCAATGTCACATGCATGCACCCAATAGGATGAGGGCTCCCAAGATTTTCACAATTTGGAGCCCAAAGGACACAAGCATGGACGAAAAACAAATGTATATGAATGCTTATTTTTCGGATGTTGTGCATAGTAGAAATTATGTGGGGAGGTCTAAGTCCAATTGGACTTGGCTTTCAAAGGTCTAATCTTTTGGACCCAATGACCTTGGGTACCATGATATGAAATTCTTTATCTTTAGGTACTCAAGGAAAAGAAAAAGAAAAGGAGCAACAAATTTAAATTTAGCTCCAAGGGAAATTGGATACTCGATAGCGGGTGTTCAAAACACATGACGGGTGACGCTAGTTTGCTCTCCGGAGTGGTTCCCATCGCAAATGGAAACCGCGTCGTATTTGGAGGCAACGAGAGCGGAACCATCATAGGTGTTGGTAAAGTGGGTAACCCATCTAAACCCTTAATTAGTGATGTTTATCTTGTTAATGGTTTAAATCATAATCTTATTTCAATAAGCCAACTTTGTGACAAAGGTTACAAAGTTAGCTTTGCGAAAGGATTGTGTCATATTTTAAGAAAAGATAATGATAAATTATTATTTTCTGGCACTCGTCATAAAGATATTTATTTTTTGGATCTTCCTAAGTCTTATGAACAATGTCTCGTTGCCAACACAAGTGAACAACACTTATGGCATCGACGCTTTGGACATGTGAACTTTGGAACACTTTATAAGCTTTCAAAATTAAATTCCATTAAAGGTTTTCCGAAGCTTGTTTTTGAAAAGAAAAATTTTTGTGATTGTTGTCAACGTGGCAAGCTTCCTAAATCTTCATTTAAACCTAAGAAAAGCATTTCTACTAAACGGCCACTAGAGCTATTACATCTAGACTTATTTGGGCCAACTAGAGTTGCTTCCTTAGGAAATGCAAGATATGGACTTGTCATCGTAGATGACTATTCGAGATTTACATGGGTATTTTCGTTATGTAATAAAAATGAAGCTTTTGAAAACTTCACAATTTTTGTTAAGAAAGTACAAAATCTCTTAGGAACCACCATTGTCACTATTCGTAGTGATCATGGAGGTGAATTTGAGAATGAGTCTTTTGAGACATTTTGTGATGAAGTTGGTATTACTCACACCTTCTCTTTCCCTCGTGCACCTCCTCAAAATGGTGTAGTTGAGAGAAAGAATAGGACGCTAGTGGAGTGTGCTCGCACTATGCTTGATGATAGCCAACTTGGCCATCAATTTTGGGCGGAAGCGGTACACACCGCTTGCTATGTGTTTAATAGAATACTTTTGAGGCCCGGCACTAAACAAACTTGTTATGAATTGTTGTTTGGTAGGTTGCCTCAAGTTAAACATTTTCGTGTTTTTGGTTCGAAATGTTTTATTAAGAACACGTATGGTAGTTTGGACAAATTCGATCCAAGATCTGATGAGGGGATTTTTGTTGGATATTCTTCGCGTAGCAAAGCCTACCGGATATTCAACAAACGAACCTCAACGATCGAGGAGTCGCTTCATGTCTCTTTTAATGAAGGATTTGTTCCAACTAGAATTTCAAATAATAATGACTCTATGGATGTTTTATGTGATTCGTTTGATAATTTTAAGTCTAATAATTCTATTGATTCTATTGAGACTAACCCAACTAATGAAGTTGTTGAGAATGTTCCTAGTGACCAAGGTATTCCCAAACGGCTTCATACCGTTCGTGACCATCCTCATGAGCAAGTCATTGGCAATATCTATGATAGTGTCAAGACGAGATCTCAAGTGAACTACTTCGCTCATTGTGCCTTTGCCTCCTCGATATAGCCAAATAATATAGTTGAAGCGTGCGAAGATAGCGCTTGGATCTTAGCCATGGAGGAGGAGCTCATTCAATTCGAGAGGAATGAAGTTTGGGAGCTTGTTCCATTGCCATCGAAGAACCACACCGTCATAGGGACAAAGTGGATCTTCAAGAACAAAACCGACGAAAACCAAGTCGTCGTCCGGAACAAAGCTCGGTTAGTTGCTCAAGGCTACCGTCAAGAGGAAGGTATTGATTTCGAAGAATCCTTCGCTCCGGTAGCTAGATTAGAATCAATTAGATTATTATTGTCTTTTGCATGCCATAAAGATTTTAAATTATTTCAAATGGATGTTAAAAGTGCATTTTTAAACGGAGATGTCGTTGAGGAAGTTTACGTTTCTCAACCTCCTGGCTTCATAAATGAAAATTTTCCAAATCATGTTTTTAAACTAAAGAAAGCACTTTACGGTTTGAGACAAGCTCCTCAAGCTTGGTATGATCGCCTAAAGAACTTTCTTTTGGATTTGAATTTTAAAATGGGAGAAGCCGATTCTACACTTTTTGTTAAGCATGCAAATAATGATATAATTTTAATTCAAATATATGTTGATGATATCATTTTCGGTGCTACTAACTTTGCTCTTTGCGAAGAGTTTTCTAATGTTATGAAGGAACAATTTGAGATGAGCCACATGGGTGAGCTCAAGTATTTCTTAGGTCTCCAAATTCGCCAAATGGACGATGCAATCTTCATCCACCAAACGAAGTATACGGTGGAGTTGCTAAAGCGATTTGGAATGAAGAGTGCCTCCGGGAAAAAGACTCCAATGAGCACGACTACGCATCTTCACAAGGATACGGGCGGTAAGGATGTAGACATTCGTCTATATCGAGGTATGATAGGTAGTTTACTTTATCTTACCGCAAGTAGGCCCGATATTATGTTTGCCGTATGCGTATGTGCTCGTTATCAGTCTCAACCTAAGGAGTCTCACTTAGTAGCGGTAAAACGTATTTTTCGCTATCTAAGTTACACTTTAGATTTTGGATTACTTTATCCGAAATCTAGCACATATGAGTTAATCTCATATAGTGATGCCGATTATGCGGGATGCAAATCCGACAGGAAAAGTACTAGTGGCACTTGCCATTTTATAGGAAATTCCCTTGTCTCTTGGTTTTCCAAGAAGCAAAATTCCGTGTCACTTTCAACCACCGAGGCGGAATATATTGCCGCCGGTGCCGCGTGTGCTCAAGTTCTTTGGATGAGACACACACTTAAAGACTTTGGTATTAATTGATATTCTTGCCCTATCATGGTTGACAACCAAAGTGCAATATGTCTTTCCAAGAACCCGGTACACCATTCCCGTTCGAAACACATAGATGTCTGACACCATTTTTTAGATGATCATGTTGCTAAAAAGGACATCATTTTAGTGTACGTTGAAACCCAAAAGCAAAACGCCGATATTTTCACGAAACCCCTAAAGGAGGACTCCTTTGTGCGGTTGCGTCGAGAATTGGGGATTATGGGTGAATCCGAGATATAGGATTCATGTTTCATTCATTAATCTTGCATGATATTATATTTCGAAATATTTCATTCATGCTAGACTTATTGGATTTTTCGAGAATTTATATGATATTTTGAATTTTTGCTCGAATTCATGTTTTGAATGTCGTATTTAAGATTTCAATGTTTAATGGGGTAGTTTAGATGATTATTGAGAGTTTTGCGATATATCGTCCAAGCGTATTGAGGAGAGAACTTGATTATCACTTTTTGGACTCTGTTAGTCGGTATCTGGTCAACCACCAACCGACTAGATGCTCATCTAGTCGGTTCGTAGAAGAACTTAGACCGACTAACTCAAGCTTTTTGAGTTCCCTCTCCATTTTAACTCTTTAGTCGGTTCATGTTCAGTGACCGACCGACTAGATTGAGATCTAGTCGGTCAGTACATGAACACAGACCGACTAATTCTTGTCAGTTAAACTTGGATTCAGCCACTGTTTGCAACTAGTCGGTTCAAGCTCATTGACCGATCGACTAGATCGTGATCTAGTCGGTCAGTGCTTGAACTGTGACCGACTAGTTGTGCCAGGGACTGTTTGGTCATTTGCGATCTCGACCGACTTAAACTCACTTTAGTCGGTTTGTTTTCATTCCAGTCGATCAAAACTCTTTCTCCCTTAGCTCAAAACCCCCGACCTCTCGTTGTCTCTTCGTCTTCCGATCGAACTCCGGCCGTTTTCCGGCCATCTCCGTCGATCTCCTCCGTCGGCCCCTCGTTCTAGATGATCTCCTCTCTTTCTAGGGTTAGATTTACATTCCTAGTTCTAGGGTTAGCTCGGTTTCTAGGGCTTCTAGGGTTTCTAGGATTTCGATTTCAGCTTTCTAGGGTTCCGACTTAGGGTTTCTTCGTTTCAGTTTGATTGTGTCGTGTTGTGCCGAGATTATGGCCCGAACACGTATCCCGATCACTCCGTCTAGCCCCTCGCCGATGACCGTAGAACAAAACCCTTCGGACCCCGAGCATCCAACCCCTCCTAAACGTCGTGCCAAGACCACCCATCCTTCGTCGTCTTCGCCTCCTCTCAAGAAGAAGAGGACGACGACCGCCAAGCCTAGAGGTCAAACCAAGCCCAAGCCTAAGCCCAAGGCCAAAGTTCTTGCCTCTCATTCTTCTTTCCATACTCCTACCGATTCTGATACAGAGTATAACCCCGAGACCGAGACTCATATGGAACCCACTCCTCCTACCCATCCCGAGTCTAGCACCCACCCTCGTACGTCTACCCGTAAGCCTAAGGGAAAGGCTCCGATGCCAGTGGGCGGTGTCGATATTTCGTTGTGTCGCGATGACCCTATGTGTCTCGCGGCATACAACTGTATCAAACATTGCCCTCTACTTCTGGAGCATTTCGTCCAGTTTAGCGACTTCATTGGGTTAGCTGATCTTCTCTCGTCGTCGGGTTTCCTCGATTACCTTCGATATGACCCGAAGGCGAATCCTCACCCCTAACCTAGATTAGTAAAACTTTTCTATGCGAATAGGATCCGGGGTCAGTACGATCAGACCCACTCTGTTGAGACGACCGTTTTGGGGACTCCTATAGTCCTCACAGCGGAAATCTTAGGAGAGATTTTGGGTATCTCCTCGTCTGGCCTCCTCCCTTCTGATATCTCGGTTGACGATATTACTTCTCTTGATCAGACCATCCTTTCAGAGATTTTCCATCAGATCCCTCCTGCCATGATTGGCGTGCCATCTAAATCTTTTAAGCCGAATGCTTGGGTCTTAAATCTGATTCTGAAGTCGTGCTTGCTTCCCAAGTACGGCTCCTCATCTCTCCCGTCCCAGCCTTTTCTGAAGCTTATCTATGCTATCTTCATGGGGAGCTCGGTTAATTGGGCTCGCATTATACTCGATAAGATTGATTCTTTCGAGTGTATTCGCAAGTCCAATAAATCGGCTCATATCCCATTTCCTTGCTTATTGACCCTCGTGTTTCGTCATTTTCGTGTCACGTTGCCTCGTGACGATGAGCGTCCCCTTGGTCCTCCCCTGAACGCGACGGCCGTCAAGAAATATCTTGCGGTGCTTCGTCACGTTCAGAGGACGACACCTTCAGCGTCTGCCCCTACCTCTGCCAGTGCCTCTGCTGCTCCCTCTGCCACCCTGGATGAGGTCGTACGGTTACTTCGTCGTCACGAGTCTCGCTTGGCTCGTACCGAGGAGGTAGTCTGCCGTATGGCTCGTCTGATGGGTGTTGATCTTCCTCCTTCCGTTTCTGAGGATGAGGAGTTAGATGAGATGGCTGAGGAGGACGTTGAGGAGCTTTGTCGTGCTTCGACTCGTGCCCCCGAGGGCACTTCTGCTGGTACTACTGCTGCTGGTGCTACCACTTCCGGTGATGCTGTTGCTGCTTCTTCTGCTGTTGCCCCCGAGAGCACACCTGTTACCGCCACTCCTGTGGTGGATACTCCGACTGGTGCTCCCGAGGCCACTACGGTGGCTGCTTCAGAGGTTGCCACTTCAGCCGTCTCTCCTGCTGATCTTCCGGACGTCCCTGCTGATCCAGTCACCTCTTCTGCTCCTGCTGAGCCTGCAGTTGCTTCTGGTCCTCCCGCTGCCTCTTGAGATTCTCCGAGGCCTCTCCTGATACTCATTGGATAATATATCTTGTTGTGAGAGATGTTGGGTAGGATAGTGTGGGTGGCTGTGTATTTTGGGTCATTTTGATGTCTCTTTTTGATATTTTTGATGATGATGTATTTTTTGTTGACACTCCGATATTTTGTCATATGATGATGTATTTGTGTGCCCCGATCAGTCGATCGATGTTGTGTATGTCGGTGATGTACTCTGCTTCATATTTTATATATATATATATTTACATCGCAGTTGACATTTCATTCTATTGTGCAATTTATAATTTTTATGTCTCTAATGTTTGATTTCGTCGCTCGACGACATTCACTTGGTTTAATAGAAATTTCTTCTATGGAAACATAGAATTGCTTTCCATGCACTAAATTAACCAAGAAATGTTGATATTGGAGAGTATATTCCATAACTCAATCCATTAAATTGATTTGAGTTTTGATGATTTCGTTTTATGATTTTTCGACTTTGGTATCATTGACACGCCTTGATTCTATTCGTATTTTTCTCTTTGGTGTCACTTGAACCGTCGTCGTATTCTACGACTCCCGTGCTTTTCATTTGAGGCCATTGTTGTTGTCATTGTTATCCTCCCGCTCTTTTTGCTTATGCCAAAGGGGGAGAGATATAATAATATCGATGTGCCAAATGGAAATTTAAAGCATTCTTCAAGAATCTAACTTGATGTGTTAGATTCAGGGGGAGTTAAGATATATAAATGGATTTTCAAAATCCGATATTTCAATAACCTACGTTTGGTATTTCAATAATTCAATAATCGATTGTCATTTAATATACTTCACTCGTCTGCTTGATGCGTATTATTTTTTGTTTAAATTGGAATTAACGTGTCATCAATGTAGGGGGAGTAAGTAAATTTCATTTGAATTATTATTTTTGATTATTATTTATGTTGGTTTGTCATCACCAAAAAGGGGGAGAATGTTGGATATTGGACTCCCCGGATTTGGTTTTGGATGATGAACAAACATAAATATAATATGAACTAACACTTTGTGAGCGCAGTTATGGAGATCGTCGCCAAATTCACATGAATATCAATTACGACGTCTCAAGACTTCTCAAAGCACGTGATCGTATGCCTAAAGCTTCGTTGAAGCTTATGGACCTATTTAGAAGTCATGAAGATTCGATTGAAGCTATTGAAGACGGTATCGTCAAGTTTAATTTATAGTCTTTAAGCTTCTTTCGTAGAATGTTAAGCCTTGAGTAGGTCTTACGTTTTAATTCTTCATAACGCTCATATCTTAGCTCTAGGATCTTAGTAGAAGTCCATACAATCCTTCCCGAAGCATCGCGCTTCGATTCGCGACTTCTTGTGCATGTTAGTTGGTTCAAGAAGAAGAACTGACCGACTAGATGGTGATCTAGTCGGTCAGCCAAGCTTCTTGGACCGACTAGTTCTTCTCAGTTAATTCATTGCTCTTTACTGTTTACAGTTAGTCGGTCTAAGTTGACTCACCGACCGACTAGTTTGTAAACTAGTCGGTCAGTGATGCTTCTGTGACCGACTAGTTGAGCTTTCCCTGTACATGCACATTTGAGCTTGAGCTACTATTTATCATTAGTCAGTCTGTGCTCATTGATCGACCGACTAGTTGATGAACTAGTCGGTCACCTTTCCTTCTTAGACCGACTAGTTTAGTTTACTGTACATGCCAAATTTTTCACCATACTTACTGTTTAGTGTTAGTCGGTCTATGTTCATTTGGTGACCGACTAGTTGGTGAATTAGTCGGTCAACATTTGTTCTTGGACCGACTAAGTCTAATTCTTCTCAGACTTCAGTTTTATCTGTTAGTCGGTCCACGTTGAGTAACCGACCGACTAGTTGTGAAACTAGTCGGTCAGCTACTCTTCTTAGACCGACTAGTTCCTTAGTCTGTACTTTGATCTTTTCTCAGTTTACCCATTAGTCGGTTTACGTTAATTGACCGACCGACTAGTTGATGAACTAGTCCGTCGGTGGTTGTTCTTTGACCGACCAGTTGGGTTCAGAAAAGAGCCGTTGGTGCTTTAATTGAAACGTTTTTCTCTCTCTCTCTCTCCTCTATCCTATATATACTTGATGGGCTGCATTCATTGCTACCAAGGCTGATATTATTGCAAGTTTAAAGATCAAGAGAATTCATTCCAAGCTCATTCAAAGCTCATTCTTTCCATTCAATAATCTCTCCTCACTCTTACTTCCAAAGAGAGATTCATTGAGTGTGAAGCCTTCCAAGCCAAGTGCTTGATTCTAGGTCACCAACATCCCCAAAGCTCTCCATCGCTGATCTACATCTTGGAGCTAGGGTTTGGTGCCACTTCTTCCCCAAAATCATCCTTGCCCTAATTCGTAAGCAATACTCAAGGCATAGGTATTTTGTTCGGTAAGAAGGTTTCTTATTTCATTTCATATTTGAATTGTAAGTTTCACTCTCGGTTGTGAGAGTGTGGTTGTGATCCCGGGTTGTGGGAGTCACAAATTACATTTTGTATGATTTGACTTGTGGTGGATTTTCACAAGTATTTCATAGTGGAAATCTTGAGTTAGGGTTTCTAACTCAAGTATCCGGAGGGGATCCGGGTGGTTGGGACGTAGGATCACCGGGAACAAGTCGGAGAGACTTGGGTGGATCCGAACCCAGTAACATCTCTTGTTAGCATTGTTAATTTTGTGTTGTCATTCAATTTAAGCTTCCGCAAATTGTTTTGGTAGTTGTTTGCATTATAATTAGGAATTATACTCCTTGTTATTTTTAAAGTACTATTCACACCCCCCCCCTCTAGTACTTGTGCAGTAGCTTGTAGGGCATTTCAAGATGGAGTGTATGCTTCACTTGAAGGTGATGATATCCACCTTTACACGAACACTCCACAAATAGAGACATCTGAGCTGCCAAATAAGGACGCATATATGGACCTATTGAAAAACATTATCGACGTAGTTCGAGAAACCAGACCTTTGACAATAACCGCAGATGATCCTTTTGAGCTCGAATTTCAAAACTTTATTACTCATTGTATCTCTTCCACAGGCACAATTGATGATGGAGTCTATGCTCTAGTTGAGGGGCACAAGACCCACTTTATACCGCGGTCGGGATACATGAGCCCATAGAGCCACCTGCACCTACTATTAAGAAGGCCAAGCCATGCAATCAGGTGCCTCGAGCTCCAGTACAGAAACGAAGAAGGAGGCAAGAAAAGGAGAAGATGACATTTACATTGCCTTCTATACCTGCGGAGCCTGAGGAGGATGTCCACGTTCAGCTTGGGGGAGGTATTATGTGCTTTGATATTGCCACCCCCGACGAGACCACAACACTCGATATTGCAGAGTCATCTTGTGCCATCGTCGCTCCCCCTTGCCACCCACATGAGCCAGAGCATGCTTTTGAGGAGGCCTTACATGCGGAGCCAGAGCTTGTCACCAAGGAGGCCGTGCATTGAGATGAGGACACAGCCATTCATGAGGATCCCGAGCATTACCCTCCTCCTTTTGAGCTACCGTAGCCACCTCTACTTTCTACATAGGCTGAGCATCCCTCAGAGGACCACACTACCACTGACGCAGAGGACTATCCCATGGACCTTATGGCTCCCATTCAGGGAGATCTCTTTACCCCATCGTTTCTAACATTTGATTCCCCTCCCGTGTATGATGTTTACTATGATTTAGATTTTGACGACTCACTGCACCTTTTGCAGGATACATATACATATGACCAAGAGGTACGATAGGATGTATACAAGGAGGAGAGCGAGGAGTTAGCATACATGGATGCTATTGAATATGATCAGGAGGTGTGATGGGATAAGTCTGACGATGATGAGGAGTTGCCTGATGAGACCCACGCACATATGCCAGAGCTATCTAAACAACCTGAAGCTAACAACGAGGAGTCGGTCGACGTGGTACACGAGAGTAGAGATTTATTTCCAGGGAAGTGTTGCAACCGTTTTTAATTTTAAATACTTATATTGATAACCCGCTTTAGAATACATTTATTTTGGGGAAAAATTATCCACATCAGACTGATGTGGTTTATCTCTTGTGCAGGTGGAGTCCTTGGAGAGATGCTGGAAGTCGCATTACTAGAATCTGATGGAGTCCGTGGACATACACGCCTGGCGGAGCCACGGAAGGAGCAGTTGGAGCAATTGCCTGTACCGGTAAAGATACTAGATCCGCCTTTTGCTATAAGTGATATCAATCCAGTAGTGTAGAAATTTTATGCTTTCAATAAATACAAATCCTCTCGATAGCGAGAGGACCGTATAGATTTGATTGAATAAATATCACCTCATGTGACGGCAACAAAAATATTTATGCCCCAAAACCATTATATATATTAATTACCCTCTTTATATTTTGATGTGTCACACCCTTTTTGCTCACCACCCATCGAGCATCTCTTTCAAGTGAATACTCACTTTCTTATTCGTTTGACTTGAGCTCGCTTAGTAAAGCCATGACATTTTTGATCAAGTCATTTGAATAGGATTGTTTGGTATAAGCTTGGGGGAAGGCGCTCTCATGCATCATTGTATTTGCATGTAGTTGCATTAGGATTTCATATCATTCATTTCATCATTTTTCATTCACCCCCTTATTATTATCGTTGTTCCTCATATTCTTCCATTATGATCACATTGAGGACAATGTGAAGTTTAAGCTTGGAGGAGTGCATGCATTTTCATGCCATTTAGTTGCACTTTTACTCTAATTTTAGGGTTTTTTAGAATTTTTCAAAATTGTTGCATCATCTTTTTGATTTTTCCATCTTATTTTCCTTTTATGTGTGTTCATGCATCGTATTATGTGCTTGTTTTTCCTTTCTTTCCTCTCTTTTATTTTTTATTTCTTTATTTTATTTTCCTCCTTTTGCTAGATATGTTCCTTATGATGATATCTCTTATTCCTTTAGTAGCCATCGCGATGCTTACTACTCTTGCCATGCTATTTAGCGTATTCCATAGTCTTGCTATCCATGTGCTTGCTTATATATCCTTTTGATGATTCCTCTATATGAATGCATGATATTAATCAAAGCTGAATGCATGGATTAGTGTTTAGTATGCTTTTGTTGGAAGTGCACCAAGATTCACGCATCAATTGTATATCGCAAGCATCGGCCTTATTGTCCTATTCACCTTATGTTGCATGCCTGATATGATTGTACGATTTACTGCTTGACTTCACTATTTATTGAGATGATTAAGAATATCCAGGCTTACATTTGAGTTTAGTTGATGTATTATCTTATTGAACCATTTGTGCACATCTTTGAATGAACCGAGCGTTACACCATTTCCTTCTCCACATATACCTTTTTATTCTCTACATGTCACTTGAGTTCACCTCTTAAAGCTACTTATATCGCATCTATTTCCTAAAAATCCCTACAAAAGAAAAAGTTAGCTCCAAAAAAGTCCAAAAAGCCAAAAAGGAGCCAAAACCCAAAAATACAAATCAAATAGCTCCTACAAAATTCCAAAAAGAAAAATGAGAAACAAAAAGTTCAAAATGAAAAAGAAAAAAATATTTCTCTATTTCATTATTGGAGCCACAAAATACTTGGAAAACCCAAGGAAAAAATCAAATTTTCCACTATCATATTCCTTTAGATGTGATGCCTCAAGCTAAGCTTGGAGAGGTGAATTCACTTGACCATATGAGTGAGTACAACATTAGAGTGGAGAGGTGCACGAATAGGAAAGTTTGATAATACTGAGACTTAGCAAAATACTTTAGTTATGGAGATTTCTTATGAATCGATATAAATATGTGAATGCTATGATTTATTCCATTCTCCATTGCATGCTTGGTGTGATTCTGATATGCTTCTGTTATAACTCTTGATTAAAAAGTGCATCGACAACATTTGTATATTAAATTCTATAAAATGCGTGATGTGGACATGAATTGATTGTATGAATTTAGAGAGTCCCTTTTGTTGTTCTTAAAAGCTTGCAAGCACCATGTTTAAGTAATATATGAAATCTTTTTAGCAAGCGATTCGTATTTTCCGAGTTATCGCGATGTGTAACTTATGGCTTAAGATCTGAGAGAATAATCTAGCGACCACTTCCACTTTGTATTCTTTCTTTTTCTTTTCATTTCCTTTGTTTTCATCTCCCGAGTTCATCTCTCTACTTATCTTCCTTGCAGACGACTAAGAGGTAAGCTTGGGGGATTTTGATCGCTCCTTATTTTACACCTTTTTCTGCATGTTTGCATACCATTTCGATCGCCCATATCGCGCTTTTCACGATTATTCGACGATATTACACTACTTTTCACTATTTCTTGTTTTTGTTGGATTTCAGGAAATATGGAGCGATCGGGAGCAAAACTGAGCTTAAGGGACTTATACGCGTACCGGAGCATCGCTCATAGCCTTAGTGAAGAGATAACGACGCTGGACGATGAGCGGGAGAAGAAGAAGATCGATAGAATCGTCGAGGAGGCGAGGAGGAGGAGAAGGATCCCAGAAACAGGCCACTCAACTGAGTCATGCTAGTCACTTGTCCGAGTGAAGCAGCGTACTCGACCGAGTACGACTGATACGAAGAACATCTGCCTGACCTGAGTTATAATTCCAGAGAGTTTTCCTTTTGCCCGAGTAGAGAACTCCACTCGTCCGAGTGAGTCAGAATTTCTGAAGGAAATCAAAGGAAAACTCTCTGGAATTATGGGGAGCATAGCAGAAGACCCACTTGTCCGAGTGATGAATCCCACTCGGCCGAGTGACGCAGAGTGCCACGAGCGCCTAGATTTTCAGACAGCTTCTCACTCTTTTTAAATCTGCTATCATTCCATCGAACAAAGTATTTTTCTCATATTTTTTATGGATAGTAGACTTCATGGCGGTTCCAACGCTGCCAAGAAAGGGCCAATCGGAGGTTGGATGAAATCTAGAGAAATTCTGCAAGTTGATGCTGCAGTGTTGGAATTGCTACTCGGCCGAGTCATATTCCCACTCGGCCCGAGTGAGTACGGGACCAGATTTTAAGTTGTAGCCAGAGCTGACTTTAGGCATGAAATTGAGAGGGTTTCTAGTGTTATTTGCTAGGGTTTGGGGGGGGGCTATATAATAGGTTTGTAGCCGTCATTAGAGAAGAGGTACCATTATGTTTTCTTGGTGATTATTTCAGAGGTTAGGCCACGCCCTAGGCCCCCTCTTGGATCTAAAAGCTTGTATTAGGATTGAAGTTCTTCATCAAAGCTAAGTATATTTGTTCTTATTATTGGAATCTTTGATTTGATATCTTTATATATGCAAGCAATGTTTTTATCGATTTTTCTATCGTTATTGCTATGCTTGAGTAGATTCGTTGTTCTGGGCAAAGGGATGAACCCTATGGATCTAATTCAGATTTGTGATGAATGAATCTCTATGTTGCTGGAATTGCTGAAGGGGTTAGGTTGTGATTGATTTATCACGGATAGATAGAGATTTCCATTGATTGGGGTTTGCAAGAGATTGGATTCTAATCGATGGGAAGGCCTAGATATTCGATTTAGGTTTATAATCGAGATTCTCTAGACTTGGTTTGCAAGAGATTGGACTAAAGCTAGGATTTTTATTATAAATCTATACCCATATTCGTTTGCAAGATATTAGACGAATACGAACTATCACAACCTAGATTGTGACTCGAGTTTGCACGAGAGTGGGCTCAAGGAGCGATTGGACGATGATGTCGATCCTAATGCTAGTGGCTTAGGTTAGGGTTTGCACGAAAGTGGGCCCTAATCTAGGTTGCTATAGATCGTCTATAGTGCGAGAGTATGAGCTTGGTTCTCTATCTAGTTATGACTAGTTCACCTCAATTCAAGTCTTGCAACATTAAGATTCGTGATTCACAGAGATGAATGACAATCAGTAGTGGGAATTCCCTAGCCCTAGACACTTTTATTTTATTGATTTGAACAACATCTTTATCACCGACACCGACATACATCACTATTATATCATACCATAACCATCTCCACCAATAAAACCTTAGTAGTCGAGTCGACCTAGGATAGATTTGAGCCAACACTACCTCCTCGTGTTCGATACCCGCTCGCCACTATACCGTGCGCTTGCGGTAAAACTATGAATATGCCCTCCATGTGTGTATCCGGGGCCGATCACCATCTCGCTAGGAGATATATGGATGGAAGATATTTTATTTTTCTATATCTCCATTCGACTTGTCAATGCATGTATGCATAGTCTCCGACCATAACACAAGGGTTACGTCCCATTTCTAGAGGAGTTTGCAGGCTAGTTTAGGTACTCAACTGAGCTTTAGCACTGTATACCATCCTCAGACGGACGGTCAGTCGAAACGAACTATTCAGATCTTGGAAGATATGTTGAGAGCTTGTATGCTAGACTTCAAGGGTTCTTGGGATGAACACCTATATTTAGTGGAGTTTTCATACAATAACAGTTAAGGCGAGTATATGCATGACACCATTTGCAGCATTGTACGAAAGGAAATGGCATTCTCCTCTTAGTTGAGATGACGTTGGTGACCGTGAAATTTTGGGACTAGAGATAATCACTGAAGCGATGGATGTGGTGAGGACTGTCAGGAATAACCTTCGTATAGCCTAAGACCGTTACAAGTATTGGACAGATGCGAAGAGACGACACTTGGAGTTGATTATGTATTCTTGAAGATCTCACCAACACGAGGATTTATTCATTTTGGCAGACGTGGGAAATTGAGTCCGAGGTACATTGCACCATTTGAAGTTGTGTCTCGTGTTGGTGAAGTCGCTTATAGACTACCTCTACCATCATCTCTCGAGGGGGTGCACAACGTATTTCATATATCCCAGCTCAGGAGATATGTAAGATATCCCAATCACGTTGTTGATTTCTCAGAGATTGAAGTGCGACCAGAATTGACATACAATCAGCAACCGGAAGGCAGAAGGTACTGAGGAAGAAGGCTATCAATCTCGAGAGAGTCATGTGGCACCGAGAGTCTCCAGGAGAGTCTACCTGGAAACTTGAAGATGAAATGTGAGAGAAATACACTCACTTGTTTGTACAGTAACTTATCCTTTTGTTGTATAGATGAGTGAGAGATAATGTATAGAATATTTCTTTCTCATTATTTTGAAATTCCGAGGACATAATTTATTTTAAGTAGGGTAGGATGTAAGACCCCTAACATTCATATACGAGTATAATATATGTATTTTTGGGACGTTTTTGTACTTATTAAATCTTGGCAATTTTCTAGAATTTTTCTCTAATTTTTATGATGTCTAAATTATTTCTAAATAATCTAAAGCATCATTTGAATTATAAAAGGATTAATATTTGGGTGGAATACTAGTATTAAGGAGAGTAAGTTGTATTATATAGTGTATTCGCATTTATTAGAAATTAGAAATTCCTAAATCCCTAATGAAGACGCCTCCGACTTAGAGGTGTCATCACCTCCATTAACCCACCTAACCCTAAAACACATGGTAATCTTGGAGGATTTAAGGGGATGATGTGGATGATTGGAGGATTAAAAAGGATGAAAAATTGGAGAAAAAGAAGAGAAAAAGAAAGAAAAATAGATGAAGTCTCTCTCTCTCTCTCTCTCTCTCTCTCTCTCTCTCTCTCTCTCTCTCTCTCTCTCTCTCTCTCAGCTCACGCTCACGCAGAGCCCCAGCCTATCTCCCATGCTGCCTTTTCCTTCCACCAAAGCCAAAACAACCCAATCCTACACCCATCTCATTGGAGGAGAAGGAGCTTTCGGAAGGTCTTCAAGGAGAAGAAGGGCTAGATATTTGTTGAAGGACTTGAGGAGGTAGGAATCCTATCTAAACTAATTAGGGTTTAGTTCGAATCGCTTAGAATTTAGTTTGTTATTTCTTAGAAAATTGACAGTAATCTCCGACGACACGGTAGTGTCGTGGTTGTGTCGTTGACGACACGGTCGTGTCTAGACCATGTCGTGGTTGTTTCGACCAATAGCAGCGTCACACAGTTGTTCCTTGACCATGTCGCTGTCTGCATAAAATCCTCGTCCCACACGGCCGTGTCGACTTAGACACGGTCGTGTTGCCTTTCTTAACTTACGTAGTCGCACCGACGTAGAAGTGATCGAGTATTTTATATGCATAATCTTCCCCGAATCGACACGGTCGAGTTAATCATAAAATGACCATGTCGAACGAAGCATTTAACTTAACCATAGTTCTCCTACACGACCATGTGGCCTTCCAAACGGTCGTGTGGTTATGCCTTGTTATGCATGTGAATCTTATCATATTTAGCTCCACACGGTCATGTGGAATATCCAAATGACTATATGGTTGAATTGTTCTGAACCTTAGACTGTAGGACTTCAAACAGTCGTGTGGAGTATCCTAAACAATAGAGTGGTGACATGTGTGTACATTTTATATATTCACGCATGTCTTCTTTGTGTTTTTTCCGTTATTTTCCGCCGTCCCGTTTCCATTTTCTCATATTTTCTAGTTTTCTTTCACTTCTCCATGTTTTTGTGTGTTTGCAGGAGATTGCTAGCGTAGGGGACACAGAACGAAGATATCATAAGTCCCCGGAGCAACAGGAGGAGTCACACGCGATCCAGGGGGTCAAACGACCAAGATTGCCATCTTTCATCCCCCACCCGATCGGTTGGACACAGCCAACCGATCGGGTGATGCACGCGTATCTGACCCGGACAACAGCTAAAGCAAAGTGAGGATCAACCGACCGGTTCGACGACCGGTTCATCCCAATAGACTTCTCAGGAATTTGGAGCTAAATTCCAACAGATCGGGTGATATTCACCCGATCGGTTCATCTATAACCGATTCCTCCAAGAGACGACCCGGAGAGCTCACCCGACGGCCCGCTGACTATGCCAAGTCGACTGAAGTCTCTATTCTTTTGGGTGATAATTCCAACCGATCGGTTGATAATTCAACCGATCGGTTCACCTGATGACCGCAAGATCCAAACGACAAGCCGCTTGCGCCAACCGATAGGGTCACATGAGCGGGTGAAGTTTCTGAAGACCGCAGTCGAAGAACGTTGTAGCTCACCCGATCGGTTGATTCTTCAACCGATCGGGTGAAGTCGTTTTCTATATATAACAGCCCTAGGTTTTAAGAAACGAGAGCTGTGTATTTTTCTGTCTTTTTTCCCTATTGTGACGGCTGGAATTTTATTGTTATTTGTAAGTGTTCTGATCTTTATGAAACTTTGATATTATCTTAATAGCATTGCTACTACTTCATTTCAATTGCCTGATTATGATTTCTACGGTCGATTTTCATTTAGATCGCTTTTTAGCTAAAATGTGTGAGTAGTTCCCAAATCTGGGATTTTGGTGGAACCCCCTTCGTGGGTTCTCCCTAATGCATCTATAGGACTAGGATTCCGATAGGGATTAGGAATTTAGAGGTTACGCGGGGTGTTTCATTGTCATCGGCGGGAAAAAGACCGCCTTTGACCGTCCGGCCAAGGGGGAATAAACTTGGCGGTTGACTCCCTAGCCATAGCTCATGCCCTTACGTAGACATCGAATCCTAGCGCGTGGGAGTGGTGGGATGAGATGTTGGGAGTTATCGTTGCGAGCTTAGTGCTCCCGGAGTCGGTCAGTGTTAATAGATATGGGAATGCCCACTGACCGAACTCGGGTAGTCCGGCATATCATCCTAGGCACCGATCGGATTATCGGGCCCATGGGATGCTGGTATTACTCTTAGAGGCAACGTCTCACCACTAAACCCTAATTCCGATCGTTTTCCTATCTGTAGGGTGTAATAGCGAGAACACACGATAAGGTGGAAACCAGAGTCCTGTGTTTCCCTTCATATTGTTTATCCTCCGTATTTACATTCCGTGACAAACCAACGATCGATCAGGCTAGCTCACCCATAGGGTGAATTGGTTCCTCTTATAAACAAGCACAACCACGTCTTCCTGTGTTCGACCCCCAAGCCACACTACAACACCGTGCGCTTGCGGAACAAATATTTTAAATCTGGTATCCCCCAATCCAACTGTACTCTGCATGAGAGAAGAACCTGAAAAGCCGGGGGACGTCAAGCTTTATGGCGCCATTGCCGGGGAGGCAACGTGTTTATTTATTTTAGGACCTTCGAACCCTTGAGTCTAGTTCATATCCCTACCTCGCGATAGTTGTCACATTCTATTTTTTTTTTCATTTTTATTTTCTATTTCTATTTTTTTTCTGTTTTTATCTGTTCCTATCCCATACTTGCTTCACGGGTATTTCTTGTTTTTCATGCGCAGGAATACAAGGAGTCTAGACGATTTGATTCCTATCGACCCACAAATTAACGACTCCCTTAGGCGTCTGGCCGCAGAGAAGAGAAAAAGAGAAGAGTCTGAAGTCATGGGGGAGAATACCCCACCGCATAAGTCCCTGCTGGAGTACTCGATGCCATCCATCGGGTCCACCTCCTCCATTCGACCTCCGGCTATTCTAGCCCAGAGCTTCGAGCTTAAGCCGTCACTAGTGACGTGATCCAGCAGGATCAATTCTCTGGGGCACCCATGGAGAGCCCTATTGAACATCTGGAGTCCTTCCTCGAGAAGTGTGACACATTCAGGATTAATGGTGTCACCACTGAAGCAATCAGACTAAAGCTATTCCCCTTCTCTCTACATGATAAGGCCAAGCAATGGCTTAGGGAAAAAGACATGAACACATTCAACACCTGGGAGAAGCTCTCGAATGCGTTCTTGACTAAGTTATTTCCTCCGGGGAAGACCATGAAGTTGAGGAGTGAGATCTCCTCCTTCTCACAGGCCAGCCATGAGTCCATGCATAAAGCTTGGACGAGATACAAAGAGATGCAGCAGAGATGCCATCATCATGAGCTTCCAAAGTGGCAGATTATTAATCTGTTCTATAACGGACTAAGGGATGACTTGAAATCTTCGATGGACGCTGCGGCTGGGGGGTCTTTCATGTCTAGAAGTGAAGAAGATGGCGGCAATATCTTGGAAAACATGGCATCAAACAATGAGCGGTGGTGCGACGAGCGTGCAACACCTAGATCTGGAGGCATTCATAGAGTCGAGGACGTCGACAAGTTGTCTAGCAAATTTGATTTTCTATCGACCCAGATCTCAGCGCTCATGGTAGGAGCTGGTGGTGCTGGCACCCAACAAGTATCTGCGGTGGAAGCAGAAGTCCTAGGAGACTTCGAGGGTGGTGACATTTCACCACCGGTGGATCAAGCTAGCGCACTTTTCTTCAACCCTACGGGTAATGCGCCGTATCCACCCCGAACTAGCTCCAACCCAATTTATTCTCCGAATAACCGAAACCACCCCAATCTTAGCTACGGGCGTTGTACCAGCAGCTTTAGCAGCCGCAGCAACAAGTATATCAGCTGCCAGGCAACAGCAGCAGCAACAGCAGCAACCCCTACAAATGTACCAATAGTATCTCCCCAGGAATCAGCAGCCCATGCTGCAGCAGCAGCAGCCATATGGTCAGCAGCGAGTCATCTCTCAGGTTGAGTCCCTCTTGACTCACTATATCACAAACCAAGAGAAGATCGATTTGAAGCTGGAAATGGGGCAGAGGGCCCTCACTGACCAAGTAACCCAGCTGGGGTTGCAGGTGGCGAACCTTCAAAGGTCGTAAAATCAATTGCTGCCACAACCGGAAGTTAATCCGATGGGGCAAATCAGACTTTCGCACTAATGCATGAACATGCAAATGTGTCCGCTATCATCCTGAGAAGCGGGACACAAATTCCTACGAGAGTGCCCGCTAAGGAACTGGAAGCTCCGTTGGTCGTTGTGTGGTCAATTGAAAAATCGAATGACGACGGAGCTCCGTCACCAAAGAATACGACTCCGGAGGGAGTTCCTGAAGAAGAGAAGGAGGAGGAAGAGGAGGGGAACCTTAGAGTATTCAAGCCCGTTGTGCATTTTCCACAACGACTTGCCAAGGCTAAAATTGATGAAAAATACGGCAAGTCTTCGCTATGGTCAAGGATTTGAGTTTGCAGATCCCGTTCCTCGAAGCCATAGAAACAATTCCCTCCTATGCAAAAATTTTAAAGGACTTGGTGACGAGGGGTTCGAGAAAGGAAAAGATCGTTCTCACGGCGGAATGTAGTGCTCTCATCCAGCGAGCAAATCCGCCCAAGCTAAAAGACCCGGGAAGTTTCTCCATTCCTTGTTTGATTGGGGAAGTAAAAATCCATCGGGCGCTCGTGGACTTAGGAGCGAGTGTTATTCTAATGCCCCTGTCACTATACAGGAGGATAAGGATGGGAGACCTGGAGCCCACGGGTATGACACTTCAATTAGCCGACAGATCGATCAAATACCCGGTGGGAATTGTAGACGACCTGCCCGTTAACGTTAGTGGAGTACATGTGCCGGTAGACTTCGTGGTGATGGATATGCCCGAAGAAACCCATACGCCCATCATCCTTGGACGGCCCTTCATGGCCACCGCTGGCGTGTTGATAGACGTGAATAAAGGGAATTTATCCCATTAATGTTGGCGACGAAAAGGTCGAGTTCGACTTGGGGTTATCTATGAAGCACCCCCCGGATGAACCTGGTTGCAATATGCTGGACAATGAGGAAGAAAGAGCTGTGGAAGCTGGGGCCTGGGAAATTCTCTCAAGGAATCCCCCAGACAGTTTGGGGGACCTTGAAGAGCATGTCGGTCTAAAGAAAGAAGATGTTGCTGGGGAAGCGGTTGTCCCATATACGACCCCTCCCAGGTTTCAAAAAGCTCCTCCGACGAGGAAAAAGGGGAAAGAGCCCATGGGGCTTACCGGTGAAGAGATCCGGATCTTGAAAAGAGTGGCGGTAGACACCAATATAAGGGAGAAGCCTCCTGATACCATCAATGGAGGGAGGATCGTCGAGCAAGTCTGCTTGTCACCGTCGATGACACCAAAGGCCACCAATTCAGAATCTGAAGGGATGCCAAACTTAGGGCATCACCCCGTCCACCTTGAAAATCATCTACGGGCATCAAGCAAACGACGTTAAATAAAAGCGCTTCATGGGAGGCAACCCATGTTCTAAACTCTCATCTTTGTTTTTAGGATTATTTTTAGCTTTATTTTTCTTATTTTGTTAAATAAATCCAACCACGGGAAATTTCGTCGAGAGACTTAGGCCATTTGTGAAATTTTGCAGAAAAAAGCCCTCAACCGATCGGTTGACCACTCAACCGATCGGGTGAGATGTATCAGACAAAGCCCTATATCTGTTCTTCAGCGAACCGGTCGGGTGAAGCAAAATGAGATCGGGTGGTAGACCGTGTGAAAAAAGCAGAAGTCTCGAAAAATTTGGGATTTAATCAACCGATCGGTTCATAGAAGCTGTGGTCGTGTAACTGACCGGGTGAGCTGCACAGAAGTCTCGAAAAAAAATTGTGAAGCGGCCAATGTTGGATATGGAAGACGTTAGTACACCCTTGTAGGGGATGTACAAGGGAATACGGACCTCGAGCGTCGTGTACACGAAGTCGTGTGCAAAGGGAATATGTTCCCTTGCGGAGAGGATTTCTAGATTGATGGAAAAGTCGCATTATATGTGCATAAGTGCATGCGACATATGGCTAATAAAGGGGTAATATCTTAAGCTTATATTGTACCATGCATATGGTACAACTTAAGCTTATAATATGCCATGTACGATGGTACACCTTAGTTAAATTGTTCCAAAGGAACAATTACTCCTAAAATAACTACCTTGGGGGCTATAAATAAGACCCAAGGGTTAGCCATTTCTTTACACTTTTGCATGGTATTCATGCCTTGCATTTCATTCTAGCGAAGCTCTGCCGAAATCCTTCTTCTCTCTTTATCCAAGTTCTTAATCTAAATGTAGAGATTTAGATTGTGGATTTAGTAGCCTTACTCCGTTTGTGAGAAGACTCGATCCGTCGTGGCGAATCCGAAGGCGAAGTTCTGTGACTACCGTGCCGCATACGCAAGCGTAAGTCTCAACTTCATTTATCGATCCTAACTCTGTTTTGACAGGATCCTACATTGGTATCGGAGCCATACGGATTCGCTCCGGTCATACCGTCGCCCCGTCAAAACTATGAACGAGTCGTTGTCTTTTTCACGAATGGGTATCCTACCATTATGGATATGGTAGGAACGCTTCGTGACGGAGAGAATGCAGCGGTTGTTCTTTTCACGTTAGGGTCTCCTATCATTACGAATATGGTAGGAACTCTCCGTGACGGGAAGAACCGACCGTTCATATCGTCAAGCTCGCTCTCTTCATGGATGCTGAGTCTCCATTCATAGGGAATGTGAACTCTCTTCATGTGGAGCGCGTAGTTTACGAATTTTTGAAGTGGGTTCATTTTTTGGCACACTACCATTGGAGGACAACTACTTCCTCGACGAACGGGTGCTTCACCGGAGAAGAAGGTGGTGGTTATTCCCATCGGGGAAGATGAATTTTAGTGCATGTGCACCATGGCCAAATCGGCTATGAAGGCCATGCACCCCCCTCCCCATGCGGAGGGGGTTGGCTATGGCCAATAACCACCGCGGCAACCCCCTCCGGCGGGGGTGTGCGGCCACCCCACACAAGGGGAGGCCGGCCATGGCCAAAGGGCCATGGCCGGCCATGGCCAAAATGGCCTTGGCCATGACCGGCCATGGCCAAGCCATGGCCAGGCCGGCAGTGGCCGGCCAAGGCCAGGTCGGCAGTGGCCGGCCCCGGCCAAGGCCAGGCCAGGGCAGAGGCCAGGGCCGGCCCTGGCCGGCCTGGCCGAACCTGGCAGTGGCCAGGGCCGGCGCCCTGGCCTCGGCCAGGGCTTGGCCGGCCCTGGCAGAGGCCAGGGCCGGCCCTGGCAGTGGCCAGGGCCGGCGCCCTGGCAGTGGCCAGGGCCGGCGCCCTGGCAGTGGCCAGGGCCGGCGCCCTGGCCTCGGCCAGGGCCTGGCCGGCCCTGGTAGAGGCCAGGGCCGAAGCCCTGGCTTCGGCCAGGGCTTGGCCGGCCTTCGCCGGCCTCGGCCAGGGCAGAGGCCCTGGCCGAGGGGCCAGGGCCCCTGGCCGGTCAGGGCAGAGGCCTTGTCCGGTCCTTGGCCTGCCTCGGCCAGGGCAGAGGCCCTGGCCGGAATAATTTCAGACCATTATCGTTGGTCGACCAATTCAGGTGTTTTGGTCGACCAATTCGGCGAAAGGCCTTGGTCGAATATGAACGTGCCAACTAGCCTATACGGGGCCAAACGACAGTCGTCTGCATCAAAATTCTCTCATACGGGGGGAAACGCCTGGATCCATACGGGAGCCGGCGACGATAGTTTGCAGAAAAATCCCAATAGTGGGATCCGACCTTGGCACGGATACGGCTCATTCCCGACAAATGGTCAGGAAGTGCCGAATGTTTCACTAGTATCATAAGGGTACTAAGATGAAATATAATTTTTTTTGAAAAATACGTTTTCATACGTTTTAAAAAATACGTTTTTCAAAAACGCTTTTCCGCTGCGAAGTACTATAAGAGTACTAACATTTGATAAAGTGAGGGAGAAATATTGAAAGTTACTCTAGATGGTGATTGGAAACATAGTGACCTTTCCGATTCTAGAGTAACATCTTCAATATTTTTCGAAAGTAACTTATCAAATTTTAAATATCATTCCAAGTGGGAGTTGAAGTTAGAACTATCCAAATAGGATATTCTACTATCACTTCAAATGGGAATTGTATTTTAAGAATTTTCAATGCAATTTTTTGATCAAACCTTCGGTTTTATGTCTTTTACAGCATTTTAAAAGTAAAATGTCTTCCGCTTCAAAGAATATCGTCGCTGAGTTAAACAGAGGTGAAAAAATCAACGGCGATAATTACAACCTTTGGTCCATCAAGAAACAATACGTTCTAAAGGAGCAAGAAGTGCTCGAAACTCTAAAGAACGTTATGATTGAACCCGAATTGGGCACTACGGCCCAACACCGACGAGACAAGGAAGCTTTTGATGCTTGGTCTCGGAAGAACAAGATAGCGCGCATTACGTTATTAAGCAGTATGGCTGATGACATAATGCGCATCTTCCGAGAACATGACCTAGCCATGGACATATGGTCCAAGCTAGAGGAGAAGTTCGGTGGCACATCGATGTCCAAACTTCGCGCCTTAACTATACGATTCGATACATATAAGAAACGTCCAGATCATTCCATGGGGAAACATCTGCGACATATGGCGAACCTTATCTCGGAGTTAAAGGACGCAGGTCATGTGCTCACTGATGAGCAACAAATCCAAGCAGTTATACGTTCCCTACCAAATGGGTGGGATCAAATGAAGATGCATCTCACTCACAATGAGAGCATCAAGACCTTCAGCGATGTTTCCAAGCACCTCGAATTAGAGGAAGAGCGACTTGCGGCTGCCAAGCCAAGTGCAGAAGTGCACATGGTTGCTAGTTCCTCACACGGGGGAAAGAAACGGAAAGATCGTTCGAAGTTCACTAATGAACGTAATGAGCAACATGAGTCTACCAAGAAACCCAAACATAAGGGTGGGCACAAGAAATGGCACAAGAAGAAAGACTTGAAGAGGATCAAGTGCTTCAAGTGCAACAAGCTCGGTCACTATGCTCGTTCGTGTACGAGTGGAGGCGACGAGGTAACTTGTAAATATACTAGTTACATATGTGTTTCTAGTTCAATATTTCTTGTGGAATCTAATCCATTTTGGATAATTGATTCAGGTGCCACCGACCACATAGCAAGGGACAGACTGTCCTTCGTGGAGTATCACCGGATACCCCAAGGAACGAAGTGGATCTATGTAGGAAACAACACACGTGTTGAAGTGAAAGGCGTTGGGACTTGCAAGCTAGTCTTGGACAACGGCCGCACTCTCCTACTTCACGATGTCCTCTTCGCTCCAGATATTCGAAGGAATATAATTTCTGTGGTCGTATTAATGGGTCTTGGCTATAACTGGTTTTTTCATGATTGTAATGTGGACTTCAGTTGTAATAATACTCTTATTGGTACTGGGTTTGTATTTAAAGGATTTATTGTAATGAGTACAATGTATGATTCCTCATGTAATGAAAATTTCCTTATTGCAAATTCTAAGACTTATGAGTCTGATGTGATTTGTTGGCACACAAGGCTTGGTCATATTGGACCAACACGTATGGATAGACTTGCCAAACGTGGCCTTCTATCCAATGTTTCAAAGGTTGAAATGTCGACCTGCGAACATTGCCTTGTGGGGAAATCTTGTCGCAAGCCGTTTGGAACCGGCACAAGGGCCGAGGTTCCATTACAGCTTATCCATTCGGACATATGTGATCCGATGAATGTCAAGACAAGACGCGGAAAGTCCTATTTCATCACTTTTATTGATGATTTCACCCGATTCGGACATATCTATTTGATATCCCACAAAAGTGAAGCTTTGGCTTGCTTTAAAAACTATATGAGTTTAGCGGAGAATCAATTAGATCGCAAGATTAAGGTCTTGCGAACCGATAGGGGTGGTGAATATCAATCAATAAGTTTTAAGGAACTTTGTGATGAAAAAAGCATAGTACATCAGGTAACTATGCCTTATACTCCTCAACAAAACGGTGTTGCAGAAAGGAGAAATAGGACTTTAATGAAAATGGTCCGTTCAATGATGGCGCAAGCTAACTTGCCAATCACCTTTTGGGGTGATGCATTATTGACTGCCGCTTTCATTTTAAACCGCGTACCCTCGAAATTAGTTAGCTCCACTCCTTATGAGTTGTGGAACCAAAGGTCTCCTGACTTAAACATTTTGAAACCTTGGGGTTGTGCATCCTAAGCACATATTTCCTCCCATAAGTATGGCAAACTTGGGCCAAGGGGAAGGAAATGTATCTTTATACGATACACAGAAAACTCCAAAGGTTATGTTTTTGTTTGTCAGGAAGACAATGGTGGGCTAATTGAATTTGAGTCGAGGGATGTCACTTTCTTGGAAAACGAGTTTCCAAGACAGGGCGAGATAAGTCAGGACTTATCTCTATTTGAGATTTATGATCAAGAAGGATTACCTCATTCGATTGGGAGAATTCTTGGTGAAAACGAAAATACGTTTCAACCTTCACCAATGGATTATACGAATGACGATTATCCTATTCCATACAGGAATAATGATCCAAGTGGGAGCAATTCTAACGACATTCCAAGTGGGAGTGATATTAGAATTGATCTAAACTCAAGTCAACAAGGACTTGAAGAATCTCAAATACGACGTAGTAGTCGTACAAGGTTGGCTCCTCTAAGATTTGAGGATGAATTTCCGCAAACCTTTATGACTTTACTACAAGAAGATGACGAGCCTGCTACTTTCAAACAGGCCGTATCTTGCCCTGCTAAAGACAAATGGATGGAAGCGATGCAAGAGGAGTTAGAATCCATGAAAGTTAACCAAGTCTGGGACTTAGTTGACTTACCCAGAGGACGTAGAGCTATTGGGAACAAATGGGTTCTCAAGATCAAGCATAAGGCTGATGGCTCTATTGACAGATATAAAGCTCGCCTTGTCGTGAAAGGTTTTACGCAACAGGAAGGGATAGACTACGAAGAGACCTTCTCACTTGTTGTTCGTTTTACCTCAATTCGCCTGATTCTGGCAATGGTAGCTTGCTTAGACCTCGAATTACATCAAATGGATGTAAAGACTGCCTTTCTCAATGGAGAATTAGACGAGGAGATCTATATGGAACAACCAACTGGGTTTGTAAAAGAAGGAAACGAACATAAGGTTTGTAAACTTCTTAAATCCATATATGGTCTTAAACAATCCTCGAGGCAATGGTATATACGATTTCAAGAGGTTGTCTTATCAAATGGATTTTCCATGCTCGATGAAGATAGCTGTGTATATATCAAGAGGAATAAAAACAAGTATGTTATTATGTCTCTATATGTAGATGACATTTTAATAGCCGGAAATGACAAGGGCTTTGTGATGGATATCAAGGCTTGGCTTTCATCAGTTTTTGAGATGAAAGACATGGGAGAAGCCGCATATATCCTTGGAGTTAAGATTTCAAGGAATCGTTCAAAGAAACTTCTTTCTCTTTCACAGGAGACTTATATAAAGAAGGTTCTAGAATGTTTTAATATGCAGGACTGCAAGTCCATTGATACTCCAATAAGCAAGTGCGACAATTTATGTCTGAAATCATGTCCGAAGAACCAAAAAGAGAAGGAGATTATGGAAAAAGTTCCATATTCCAGTGCAGTTGGTAGTCTAATGTACGCTATGATGTGTACAAGACCGGACATCTGTTTTGCCATTGGAATGGTAAGTGGTTACCAATCCAACCCAGGGCAAGTACACTGGAAAGCGGTTAAGAGGATAATGCAGTATCTCAAAGGAACTGCAGACTTTGCTTTATGCTATCAAGGAGATGCCTTGAGGCTCGAAGGCTACACTGATGCTGATTGGGCGGGTGATCTCGATGAGCGAAGATCGACCTCAGGATATGTTTTTCTACTCGGATCTGGTGCAATATCCTGGAGTAGCAAGAAACAATCCTGCATCGCACTTTCAACCATGGAAGCCGAGTTTGTAGCATTTAGCATGGCAGTCCAAGAGGCTGTTTGGCTTAAGAAGTTCTTAGACAGGCTAATTGATGCAAGTGACTCAGGTGCTGTACCCATACACAGCGACAGTCAAGCATCTATAGCCTATGTCAAAGATCCGAAATTCCATTGTAAGACCAAACACATAGATATCCGCTACAAATTTGCAAAAGACTATGATAAGACCAAGAAGGTAGACATAAGGTACATATCTACGCATGAGATGATAGCGGATCCGCTTACGAAGGCTGTCCCCAGAGATGTGTTTTACAAACACTTATCATCTCAAGGATTGCGTAAGAGCTGAGTTGTACCAATGTAAATTCCCATGTCTGTAAATGATCAAAATTAATAAAAGAATAAGTTCTTTTTCAAACATTGCATATGAATTTCTTAAGAAATGTTTGTGTACATTTTTGAAATCTCAGCTGAATTCTAGTATGTCGGACAGATTGAGGTTGGCTCTCTCACATGAGCAACCGCCTTATTCTATCAGACGGATGGAATAGAGATGAGACCTGTTTAAAGTCAAAATCATCAGACGGATGATTTAAGAGTTATGACTTAAACAAAATGGTTGCATGAAAGATCTGCATCATATGGATGCTTACAAAAGATCTAAGAGGATTTTTTGGAAATCCTATCTGTCTAAATGCGGGATGTGAGTCCAAAGGACTATTTGAGTAGAATAAGGGACTCAAAGTCAGACATTGTGGTGTCTGATTATCATCCTTACAACATCATTGAGACATACACTCCCTGGGAAAGGAGCGATGTTGTAATACGTGTTCATACCACGTATGCATTTCGACCACTGAGTTAGTAGAAATAGTGTTTGCTATTATGTGAGACTCAAAGGCCATATGGGTCTTAAATCTTACCCTCAAGGACTCCAATTGGTTCCTTTAGATTTGACGAGATGATCGCTATCTTAGCATGTTGCTAATGGGCTATGATAATTCGGCTTGGCGGGTCATGTTAGAAAAGCGAATCAAGTCAAGATCAGAAGGTTCGCAAGAAGAGGAAGATTGATTTCATATTCACATTTGGACTTTAATGATTCAAAGCTGGCCAGCCAATTGTAATCCAGATGGGATTCAATTGTTGAATATAAAGTATAAGAAATGTGAAGAAATAATCTAGGGTAAAGCATGCGTTGAACTACTCAACTTTGCACCTTCGAGGTCGTTGTGTATCTCTAACAAGTGCACAACAACAGACTCTACGCGCATGACGGTCGTACGGTCTATTTCTCGGTATGATAGATGAAAGAACTAAGAGAAAGACGTTCTCTTACAATCCCCTCAAGTGTGAGTGGGAGATGTTGGATATGGAAGACGTTAGTACACCCTTGTAGGGGATGTACGAGGGAATACGGACCTCGAGCGTCGCGTACACGAAGTCGTGTGCAAAGGGAATATGTTCCCTTGCGGAGAGGATTTCTAGATTGATGGGAAAGTCGCATTATATGTGCATAAGTGCATGCGACATATGGCTAATAAAGGGGTAATATCTTAAGCTTATATTGTACCATGCATATGGTACAACTTAAGCTTATAATATGCCATGTACGATGGTACACCTTAGTTAAATTGTTCCAAAGGAACAATTACTCCTAAAATAACTACCTTAGGGGCTATAAATAAGACCCAAGGGTTAGCCATTTCTTTACACTTTTGCATGGTATTCATGCCTTGCATTTCATTCTAGCGAAGCTCTGCCGAAATCCTTCTTCTCTCTTTATCCAAGTTCTTAATCTAAAAGTAGAGATTTAGATTGTGGATTTAGTAGCCTTACTCCGTTTGTGAGAAGACTCGATCCGTCGTGGCGAATCCGAAGGCGAAGTTCTGTGACTACCGTGTCGCATACGCAAGCGTAAGTCTCAACTTCATTTATCGATCCTAACTCTGTTTTGACAGGATCCTACAGCCAACCGATCGGTTGAAAACTCAACCGATCGGTTTGCCTGTATCCTCTTTTCAACAAGAATTTTCGACATAATAACCACCGATCGGGTGAAAACTCACCCGATCAGTTCGACTTAAACCCTATAAATACCCCCCCCCCCCCCCCCCCCGCCCTCACTCCTTCAATTCCTCTCACCCGATTTCGATCTCCTTCGCCGTTTTGACTTCTCCAAGCTCCAACCGGCCAGATTCTTCGACCAACCGACCTCCAACCTTCCTCAATCGATCTCTCCACTTCCTATTTCCTTCTCTCCATCGATCTCTCTCTGTCCCTCTTCCATTTAACCCTAGAAAAAAACCCTAATTTCCGCCCGACCTCCCCCATTTTCGAAAATTTGCTGAAAAGAAGTGTCGCGGCTTCACACTCCCTCTCATTGCGCTGCATTGGGTGATCTACGAGCAAGGATCGTCATCTCTACTGGGTAACTTTGCTCCTTAGCTCCATTTACAATTTTGCCCTAGTATTACTATTTTGCTCGATTGCCAGTGTTTGTGTGCATTCATCATATCTTGCATACACTAGCATCACACACTCACATGGCCCAGGATCAAGATAAAGGTAAGGGTATTATGCGTGAGGAGGGGTCATCTCGCAAGAGATGAAAGACCACACGTCCACCACACTCACGCCCTCCTCCTACACAACCTACACAGCCCCAACCCCTACCTATCATCCCTCCTGAGGACCCAATGTTGGGCACGAGTGGTTATCGTTTTCTGAGTCAAGAACAAAAAGATTTTTATCATAGACTCGATACACGGAGACACCTCTCCACCAAGTTTGCACACACACAAATGCTTATCGATCTCGGAGTTTTCTCCGAAGTCGAGACCCTCTTTGCCAACTTAGGATGGTTAGCTTTCCTGAATGCCCACGCACCCTCCTACCCCGCACTTACACTGGAATTCTGTCTTCCCTTAAGTGTGAGTCGGGATCGATCGTCGTTTTTAGGGTCCAAAACAAAACCGTCCGCACCCGCCTGGATACCATCAATCACATTTTCGGATTCCCCATTCGTGGGGACGACGCTATCCGTCACTCCGACGCTATCCGTCACTCCAGATACCACCCTGATTTCAACGTTGATCAATTTTGGTTTCGCCTCACCCTACACACTCACTATCCTCGAGGCAAGGCCAAGGCCTCCTCCATCATTCACCCCGTTTTCCGTCTGGCCCACCGAATCATATCTTGCACATTCTTCCCCAGGGATGAGTCCGAAACGGTGACTATCCCTGATCTTTTCATTTTGTGGGCCATAACGTTTGACTTCATTCATGGTGACGATGGGATCGCCTTCGAGGCCCCTCGCATTCTCATTCACACTGGCGATTAGCTTATCCATAAATTGCTTGACATTAGCCGCACCGGCAAAGGCAAGTTTTGTTGCGGGGGCCTCATTACTATCATAACCTCATATCCCCAATATAGTGTCGTCATCCCCCGTGATTTCCCTTCTGCCCCAGGACGCTCACATATAGATCTCGATGTCCTTCGACATATTCACATGATCAAACCCCGCCCCGACGGTCGTTTCGCTTTTTACTACGAACACCCCCTGCTCCATATACCATTCTGCCCAACCCAGCTCGCATGACTATCGCTATAGTGGCAGATTGGACATTCTCTCCCGATCCTGAGTTTATGGGGGGTTAAGTCTTCCATTCCTTCACCAGGGCGCACCCAGACCACCTTCCCATGCCGCCCACTTAAGCGAGCAGGATATCCCTGTGTCCCTGGAAGACTCTGGGGCTGGCCCCAGTCATACCATCCCAGCTCCTGGCCCTATCACATCCGAGGCTCTGAGTGAGGCCCTTTTAGGCCTAGCCTCTGGTGTCGGCATGAACACTGCCGCTGGCACCAGTTCCACCTCCCGTCCAACCTCTACGTCTTCCGTCTGCCACGCCGCCTCTGCTCGCCTCGCTCTCGAGGCTGAGCTAGCTTCACTGTGCGCCCGTGCTTCGTCCTCTGCCCCCTCGGACCCATCCCCTTCGATCTTCTCTCACCCACGTTTCCTCTCACTTGAGAGGAACGTGGCCGCCATCCTCCGCATTCTCAATCACGTTCACGGACCACCTCCACCTACACCACCATCTTCACCTCCACCATCACACTCTTTACCTCCACCATCACATTCATCACCACACCCATCACCCCCTAGGCGACCATCCCCTCCCACCACCACCGTTCCCATCCCTGCCACTTCACCTCCACTCACGACCACCGCTGTCGACCCTACAGATCCACCACCCTCCACTACCGTCACCCCATACGTGCACCGTAAGAAATTGCAGGTGCGTTCACGATCACTTCCCCCACCATCCTCTTCTGTTGCCGTATCTACCCCATCTACCACCGCTTTGGTCGCCATTTCCCTTCCACCCACCATCATCACCACCACACCACCCATCGTCCATGCTGCCACACCCATCCACACACATCCCGTACCCCTCTCCCCACTTCTTCGCACACCCCCCACCTCTCCCCTTCGCACCCCTCCATCGTCTACCGAGGAGGACGAGGACGATTCTTCTCCTGCTTTTTGATTTCTTTCGCTTTTCCGATCTTCTCCTTGCATATTTCTACTTCGTCATGAGCACATCTTTATCATGTCCAGCTTGGGGGAAGTCGACTTTTGTGTGTGTTTTGTCATGTTTGTTCTGTGTGGTGTGTTTGTTTATATACGTCCTGTGGTGTGATTTTCTATCGTTTATTTTCTGTATTTCATTTTCCTCCTTCTTTATTTCTCAGTTTCGTATGTGTGTTTTCCTCATTTTTTATTTCTTTCTGTGTGCGTATTTCCCCCCATTTTCATTGCCCTCCCGTATTTACTTCTATTACATTGAGGGCAATACAAGTTTCAGCTTGGGGGAGTCGCACTTCGTGCATCGTTTTGTGTCTTTTTCTTCGTTTTTGAGTCGTTTTCACCGTGTTTTTCTTTTTCTTTCTTCCCTCTTTCTCCTCTCTCTCCTAGAGATGACCCCAAATGATGAATTTCCACAGAATCACACACACACCTAGCATGGCTTCGATAATCACATTCATTAACCCGAGGAAGCTGTGTCCTCTTGCATTTCATGCATCGTGGGTCCATTCTGCTTTTATGTGAGTCGTGTGTCGTGTCTAGCTTACGGTGTGCTTCTACTTTGTGATTTTGATTTATATACCTGTCCTGGAATGACCCCTAGATTATCATGTTTCGATTTGAATATGCGGTATTTGCTTCTCATGTCTGTGTCACGCCCCGCTTCCCAAAAATATGGAGGCGAAGCATGAGAAGGTCCGTTCAGACTTAAAGCTACAAAGCCGCAAGTCCGATAAGCGTCAATTTACACAAAGTAGCAGGTCCCTGTAATGTGACTCGGAAACAACAATAACAATAATAGAAAAGAGACAAATAATTAAAATTATTCAACTCAGAGTCCAGATATAAATTCAACAACCAGAAATGCCACCAGGCAAACAAAAGAGTTCAAAAGGAAAAGGCCTAGCATGGCCAACAACAAAAACGACTAACACAAAGGTGCTACTCACCACCAAAATAAACAACAACTAACAAGGAGACTGCGAAGGAACTAAGACTGGTCGCCGGTGTCCTCGTACTCAACGTCAGCAATGGGATCGGGCACGAACTCCATGAACTCGTCACCCTCCACAGCAATCTCTGGCTCAGCAACTAACATGTGTCACCCAAAGAGAAGGGGCACATGTCAGCAAGTCTACAAGACTTGTGCAAGGAAACTAAAGAAGTGATGACAACCTAGCAGTTCCAGAGTATAGTATGGCATGGCATTTTATGCAATAAAACAACAGCAGTTTATGTATGGCATGATTATAGCATGGAAATTAACATGACATGGCAAGTAAACAATTACATGACAAGTACAAGAATTGTAAGCACGTCGTGCACAGAGATTCCGCCCTTTGGCTAGAGTGGCTCTACGGGCCAACTCTTACGCTCAAGTGACCGTTTATCCCTACCCCTCCACGTGTGTTGAGCCAGGGCATTACCCCCGAACACGTAATGCTCGCTTCTGGATCAAGAGCTAGGAAGTGTTTTTAACACGTATGGCGTAGGGTTATGCCCGCATAACGGATGCCTAGCCGGTAACACGGAAACACGGATTTACACAAGGATTTGTAGCGTGTGCTACGATGCAACATGCAACATGATATGTAAAATGGATGCACATGACAGTCATTTGAAATGAAATTACGTACCGTTAAAGAAAATTAAACGAGACAGGCAGTTGTATGACATGGCATGACAAGGGAAATTCTAGCTTCGTTGTCAAGCTAGAATTGAATTTGCGCCTAGACCGCTATCATTTCACGGTCTAGTCTCTTTCACGCTAAAACAAAGTATTGGCCTAAAAACATGGCCCAAAGCAAGGTTGGCAAGTTTCACTTGCATGGTACCGAAGTTGTTGTTTGACGAGAGTCACGAGATCGGTGTCCTACGGAAATTGGGTTCGCTGTTATGGCAAAATACAAAATTAGATTTTAGAGTTCTAACCCGGTTTGCATTGGAATCCTATAACGTCTAGTAATCCATTTTTTAATTAGGGTTTCTAATTTACAGTGTGGTTTATGGAGAATTAAAGATAGATCACTAACCGTTTACGAAGCGAAGATCGAGACGCCTACGATTCTGCGGTAGGAGAAGATCTCGATGATCTCCGGATTTCTGTCGCCAAACTGAGCTTAGCACGACAATGGAAAAGCGATCCCGAAGAACTATGGTTGAAGAAGAGTTCCTCGCGACTGAAATGCTACAGATCTGGAGATTAGGGCAAATCTGGAGCAAAAGAGAATTTTGGGGTTTTGGGGTTGATCGGCGGCCAACGGAGGTGGTGCCGGCGCAAAAGAGGGTGAGGGGAAGCTCGGGAGGATGAAAGAAGGTAAGAGGATGATTGGGGGATGATTGGGGAAGAAGATGAGCTAAGAAAAGTGAAGAAAGAATAGGAATGGTCGAGGGTTTAAATAAGAAGAAATAGTGGCGGCTACAACTTAACCTAGGTTTACTGGGCAATTTAGTCGATCAGAGAAGGGTGGTTGACGTGCGTTTATTTTTCATATATTTGCGCATGTTTTCTCCCGTGTTTTTCCATTATTTACCGCCGTCTTGTATTCTTTTTCTCGTGTTTTCTCGTTTTCTTTCACTTTTCCATGTTTTTGGTATTTTGCAGGAATTTCTAGCATTTTGGACATAAAAACGACGATATCATGAGTCCCCAGAGCAATGGGAGGAGTCACGCATGATCCAGCGGGTCAAAGCGATGAAGATTGATACTCCTCAGCCCTCAACCGATCGGGTGGACCAGTCACCCGATCGGTTGGTGCACGCGTATCCTACCCGGGCGGCAGCTGAAGAAGAATAGCAGCTCACCCGATCGGTTCAGCGATTGGGTGAACCGACGGAGCTCTCTGTCATTTGGGCTGAATTCCAATCGATCGGGTGACTTATCACCCGATCGGTTCACCTGTAACGGAATTTTCTAAGAGACGACCCGGACAGCTCAACCGACCGGTTCGTGGACCGTTTGAATCCGACAGAGCTCTCGGCCAAATGGAGCGTAATTCCAACCGATCGGGTGACTTATCACCCGATCGGTTCACCTGGAGCTGCAATTCCTCATTTGGCGAACCGACTGAGCCACCCGCTCGCCTCAGCGCCCGGTTGAAGATTTTCGAAGCTCTCACCCGATCGGTTGACTCATCGATCGGGTGGCGGATTTTCTGTGGGTTTGGACCCGAACCATTAGGGTTTCGAAGTGGGGCTATAAATACACGAGGCTGGCCGACTTTGGGGGAAGTTCTTCTTCAGTTTTTTAGGGCTTTTTTCCCCTTCTCTTGTGAAGCTTAGGGTCGTTTAGATTAGGTCTTTGCTCAATAAATCTTGTACCGGATTGTTGGATTCGAATCAAGATAAGTATTTTTCTTCTCTCATTTTCTATTGTATTGTGTTGTTTTCATTTTGCTTAATGGTGAATGTTTGTATGTTATTTGTTTCTCTTGTCTTTATGTTTCTCACCATGGAGTAGTGTTGATGAACCATAATACGGGTTAGGGTAGGATTGATGCTTGGGTTGTTTCATTTGACTTGATTGCATGGCATGTGTTCGATGAAATGCGTCAATGGTGATTTCTAGCAATCTGGGTCCAATTCGTACGCCGACACACTAGTTGTGTTGGGGGTTGGGGTCCGGTGCTTGTCCAGTCAAGATCTGCTTCGATGTATTGCTAGAAATCACATTTGACCTATTTGGCCATTAGGGTTACGCGGGGGTGTTTCATTGTCATTGACGGGAGAAAGACCGCCTCTGACCGTCGGGCCAAGGGGGAATAAACTTGGCGGTTGACTCCCTAGCCACAGCTCACGCCCCTTGTGTAGACATCGAGTCCTCGCGCGTGGGAATGGCTTGGACGAAGTGTTGGGAGTTATCATTGTGGCCTTAATGCTCCCGGTTGCGGAAGGTGTTAATGGACATGGGAATGCCCACCGTCCGGAACCGGGTAGGCCTAGCGTGCTTGGCACCGACCGAAATATCGGGCCATGGACGCTAGGTACTACCTTTTGGGGCAATGTCTCACCCTGGGTCAAGTCAAATGCCTAGTGTCATGAATGCTCTAGCCCATGTTAGCGGGGATTCTTTTCGTGTCTTTTTCATTTCTTTCTTTTATTTCTACACTTCCACCCACATTATACGCATAGCTAGCACACAACCTAGGCGAGGCTAGTAGCCATTCAAGCCATCCACCTCCCTGAGTTCGATAAACCCGCACCCTACACTAACCGTGCACTTGCGGTAAAACGACACCGCGCCCATACCGTAAACGGGGCGCCGGTCAAGTTTTTGGCGCCGTTGCCGGGGAGGCATTCGGTTTGATATTAGCTTAGCTTGGGTTCGTTAGACTACGCATAAAAAAACAAAAAAAAATTCTTTTCCTTTTTTAAAAAAAAAATATTCAATAACATAGAAATTTTTCCCCCACTATTATATTATCTTTTTGTTATTCTCTTGTACTATTGCCGCTCCTCTCTAGTTTTCTTATTTTTGTTGTCCAGGTATCTTTGATATTGCCATGTGGAGATCAGATTTCGATGCTCAGATGGGAGGCTACGATCCCTATTCATTTATGGTTTGTGAGACTTGTGGGACGGCGGGGCACGTGTATTATGATTGCCCATTTATGCTTAAGAACCTCCCTCCACACCAAGGCCGAACATTTTCCCACAACCATAACCCAAACACCTCCCATCCATTTCCTCAACCTTATATCCCTCCATCACCACAAGAAGAATCAAGTCTCGTATCTCTCCTTGAAGGTGCCATGTTTAATCAAGGCCAATTCTTACAAAACATGATGTCACCAATTACCGAGACTACGCCAAAGAGAGGGGATGAAGGAGAGGATATACCTACTTTCATGGTTGAGACTACTATGCCGTCGGCCACCATAGACAAATCTTATGCCGATACCCCATTTTTCCAACACTACCACTTGGATGACGAAGCATTTTTTGAGGGTGATAGTGAGGATGGGGAGATGTCTCTAGGTTTTGTGGAAGAGACTTTTTGCCTTGATTTGGATACCCCACATGAGTCCTATGAGAGCACCGAGGAGTTTACAGAGATTATGCATACTGACGAGGAGGATGTGCGTGAGGACGAGGACACCATGACCACATACGAGTGGTCCGCTCCACATCCACCTCCACAGCCATCTCTGTCACAGCTTCCTCCTTGGTCGGTGGTCAACCATGAGGGTGTCATTCAGGACATCGGGCAGATGGTGGAGCATGAGCATATCGTTGAGGAGGATGTGCATGAGGGCTTGGATACGATGGTCCACTCCATGGAGCCCGAGCCACATCTACCTCTACCGTCACGCTCCACTTCTTCTGCGCATGAGCATCTACTTGAGCATATTGCCCCTATTCAGGGAGATTTTCATACTCACTCTCACTCCACATTTGAGTCTCGCTTTTCACTTCCTATTTCTTTAGACTCGTATATATTTGACATACCATATCTCTCGCAGGACACAGGATCTACTTCCCTTGAGGTATGCTGCGGTGTGTCACCACCTGGAGAGCCACTTCTCATGGAGAGCAGGGATTTGATCGTCCCTAGCACAGAGGATAGCATACCATTTCCAGGGAGTGTTCGCCACATTTCATATATTTTACCATCATTTACCGGTGACTATCTCTGGGATACATTTATTTTGGGAAATAATTTCTTGCCATGGACTAATGCACCTCGTCCTTTGCAGGTCACAGGTGGACACCTACGAGGGATATTTGGAGGTGCATTGCTTGGGTCCATTGGCACACGTGGCACAGCTCTTCTGGCGGAGCCACAGAAGGAGCAGTTAGAGCAGCTACCTGCCCCACTCCAGATCTTGGATCCGCCTATGCTCAGGTGTATCCTAATCCAGTAGTGTAAAAATTTACCCCTTTCTAGTTTAGATTTGAATAATCTCGTCTCCTCTCATTAACGAGGGGAGCGTATCTAGGATTTGCTTTTGCATCATAATACCCCATCATGTCGTGCCCTTCTATCATTTCACCCCCATCCTCTTCCGAGGAGAACGAGCACTGTCTCTCCTGCATTCTGATTTCTTTCTTTTCTGATTTTCCCCCTAGCATATCTCTACATCCCCATTGGTCATATCATTTTGCTAACATTGTGTAACGACCCGCTCTCGGGGGCCCGTTACTTATTTGATAATTGCGCAGGTTCTGCAGTTAACCAGTGAAATCAAAATAGCCACGATGCAGAGATGTACAAAGATACCCAAATAGTGTCCAATTATTACAATCCATACCGTACAAGAGGTCCCAACAGATATACATGACAGAAGAAAAGTACACAACTGAAAATAGCTCTGGAAGCTGCGGTCTCATGGTCGAAGTCTGGCGCTATTAACTCTAGAGCATCTGCCTCCATATGTATGTCGTCTGCGGTGCCACGGAAATGGAACCGAAGGTAAGTCACAACAATTCTAAATAAAGAAAGAGAGGAACTGTACAAGTATGACAAAGCAGACCAAGGTGAAAGTAAAGTACGGTGCAGTGTCTGTACAAGTGGAGAAAGCAACGTGCATGGAATGCGTAAAGTAAAGGTGACTGTACTGGCAAGGAAAGTAAAGTGCATGTACTGTAAAGAAAGTAACTGTGCAAGCTACACTAGAACTACGTGACTCAAGTAGGAGAGTACAATATGTGACCGTTCAGTTCGTCTCTTGCCTGGGTGCTACCCAGACGAATGCCGGTACCCAGGCAGCAGGATGGTTTGCCGAAACACAGGCAGCTAGACAGGAGGACGAAACATAGGCAGCTTGACATGTAGATCGAACTCTAGTCACTCCCGTACTCTCGCAACTGTGAGTTACCCCGAAACCCCAGTGACGTGTCAAGTACAAGTTCTTCACAAGATTGTTCCACAGGATGTTCCACATGTTAGTCACACCAGGTCAACTGGTTGACTTCCTCATTGAAAACCAGCAAGTAGGATAAAGACAAGCCCAACAACAAAAGCTGTTACTTCCGCGCTTTGAGCACGTGGCAGTGTGTCTTAGCACACAATTTACCCAAGTTGGTAGTTGCGGGCTACAACCACCTAAGTTGAAAGTTGGCAAAGTAATCTTTAGTTGATTACTTTCATATTAGTTCTCTAGCTCGGTTTAACTTCAAATAGCCGTTCTGAGGCTATAAGTGAAGTGTCACAAGTTCATACAAGCACAGAAGTCTAGTTTTCTAAAGTTAGAATATGTCGTGACTTACAATTTCGAGCTCGTCGTGGCAAGACGAGGTTGGAGCTGGAAGAGCTGGTGCACGAAGATTGGTACCTGAAATCACAAGAACAATTGGTTAAAGCGCACCCTATTTTCTATTCAAATAATCCGATCGTTTTGATTTTTAAAACTGATTGAAACGGTGTCGAAAACGGTTCTAAAATTTTATTTAGACTATATATGGTGAAAATAATTTTACTGCAAGAAGGAATATTTTTCTGAAGATTATAGTAATTTCTAGGATTTTTAAAAGCTAAAAAACTATTTAAAAACTATTTTTCAATTAGTGACGTATTTATTCCACAATTTATTCTGGATGCAATCTACATCGGAATGTTGCAAGTGAGGTGTCAAAATGACCGTCTCGGAGAGTTATATAACATATATTTTTCTCAAGTATTAGTTTACGTAAAAATAAGAAGATACGGATTTTTGAACGAAAATAACGGATTTAACTTATAGGCTTAAAAATTAATTCTGGAAAAACTAAGCGTCGGATTGAGATGAAACTAGCGCCATTGGGTCCAGAATGTCATTTCTGATTTTCTGGAGCTAGTCTCACAATTTTCTGGGTCTTATATAATTACTTATGGATTTAAAACAATAAAACCTATTTAATAATTAATTAAAAATACGAAAAATACGAAATGTTCGCCGTATTTACAAGTTTGCCATTTCGAATTACTTACGCTGCGACGTCGTCGTTCTCAGCATGCAACGACCGGGGGGTGTTGCTTGGCGACGGAGCGAGGCGGTGCGTCGTCGGCGGAGGGCGGCAAGGCGGCGGGGCTCCTGTGGCGGCGGCGACGTGATCAAATGGCGGCGGCGGCAGCTGGAGGGGAGCAACGGCGGGGACCAAAGGGGAGCGGCGTTGGGGGTGTTTTTGGGCGGCGGCGAGACCCTCGTCGGCGCCGGGAGGGGCGGAGGACGACGGTGGCGTGGAGCGTTGGTCGAGGGGGCGGATGCGGTGGTCGGGGCACGGAGGCGGGGGCGAGCGTGGTCGGACGGTGTCTAGCGGCGTGCTGGCGACGTCGGGGCGGCGCTGTGGACGGCGGAGGCGGCGGTTGGGTCGGCGGGCGGCGTCGGATGTCCGGTGGAGGGCGGCGACGTTGGTCGGAGGTCGGGCGTGGGTCCACCGTGGAAGAAGAGAGGGAGAGAGCGAGGGAGAAACGGAGATAGAGAACGAGGGGGAGAGGATACAGTAGGGGGGTTTGTTTTAGTTGTTGGCCTAGGTTCAAAAATAGAGAGGGAGAGACAGAGAGGGACACTGAGTGTTAGGATTTAGAGAGGGGAGGGGGTTTAAATAGGGGTGAGTGAAAGAGAGAGTAGGTGAGCTTGTTAGCTGAGGGAAAATGGGTTAGATGGGGATGAGGGCAGATACGGGTAGGTTAAAGGTAATTAGGGTTAACTAGGCAATTAGTAAAACGAAATTACGAAAATGCCCCTACTAGGAAACGTGTCCGAAAAATTACGAAAACATACCCACGGGATCGTATCGTCACGAGGATCGTGAATACAAAGACTGTTCTGGGATTTGAGCTACGGAGATACTAGTTTTTGGCCAAAACGTTTAGAAAGCGGGTTTGCGGGTTCTCTATTGAAACGATATCAGAAAATTACGAAATTAATGTGGAAAGCCCCAAATGATCATAGGAGGCTATTGCAGAAGTTTGGAAATGTTTTGAAGATGTTTGCATAGAAAATAAATTCATTGAACCAAAACAGCAATATCTGAAACTGAATTTTTATCAGATCTTTTGGAGGTATTTGATGAAATCCGATTTTTCTAAAATACTCCATAACTAGTCTGGTACTTCAAAACATTTTTATAGGAAATTTTTGATATCTTTGTTATAAAATTCCTGCCTACATTTATAAAGAGATTTTAAAATGTTAAAAAATACGTTAAGCACGTAAATTGAAGTGTTGAAAAATACAGGTCGTTACATTCTACCCTCCTTAAAAATAATTCCGTCCTCGGAATTTTAAAATATTTTTGAAACAAATAATTGATATTATAAAGAAGCTCAAGCAAACAAATGATAGAAAAGATAGTAATCTTTGTAAATCAGGTTGTAAATAACATGAAATGTGATAAGAAAATAAGGGATGTTACTAAAATATATTATTATCACCATAGCTACTTCAGATTTATCAAGTAGGCAAAACATAAAATAATGGCATTACTCGGAAATGATAATGAGGATGATGATGACATCCGAACTTGGGACCTGATCAGGTGAAAAGTCAATAGCAAGCACACCAAAGAGAAGAACGGAACGTCTAGAATATATAAACGATGATTACATGGTCTCAATCATGTAAATCATCGCCATAACATACAAAAACGTAAGGGATAAACCTAGTGCGTCCTTACGGTTACAACTTAACCAACCGAACACAAAGGACTTCATCTGCCACGCTACCCAGATTACAAGCCATTACCCAGATCAACACATACAGGCAAGTATAAGGCCAACTCTCGAGGGTCAAGATCATCGCTACCACTTGTCCCAACAATCTCCATAACATCCAACAAGTAACCAACATCCTAGCCGTCTCCCAAATCCGAGCACAAGACCGACATCCAACTTCAACGCCTAAGCCCAAAAGTATGCCAATACCCAATCCTAAGGTTACTGCTTCCCAATACCACTGGTCGATATCTACGGTAAACACCATCAACCCTAAGTAGTTCAACGACCAAAAACTCAGGAACCTACAATCACTAAGGAGCACCCCTAAGAAGCACTCGAAGCTGGGCAGCTCAAGGGGGAAGAACCAGAAAAAGGAGCTCCCAATGATACCAAGGGCGATGGGTTCCCAATATCCCGACCACACGGCCAAAGCAAGGGTGGCGGCGAGGGTTGCTGCTAAGCCCAACAGACCCCAAGGTTGTTGGTGGGCCATCGGCGGCTGGCGATCTGCGACGGCGAGGGCTCCGACTGGCTGGCGATCCATGGCAGGGAGCTAGGGCCTACGGGATGGAGCGAAGCGGAAGCTGGCGGATCTTCGGGTGAGGCTGGCGGATCGGAGATCGGAGTGGCGATGCGGGGTCCGATCGAGCTCGCTTGGAGGAGAGGCCGGGAGGATGAGGGGGGTGATGTCTGAGGGAAGCCACGGGGTGGCTTGCGGAGGAAGGAGGTGGGTTAAAAAGAGAGAAAGGGGGGCACCGAAGTCGGGGTTAGGTAGGGTAGGGTTCGGCGGGCACGGGTCTCGAGGGGGGGAAGCGGACAAACGAAATAAAGAGGGAGGAGGAAGGTGGTCGGTGGGAAAGGAAGTCAAACCCGTGGAGAGAGAAAATCGGGTACAAGATAGAAGTAGGGGCTAGAAGAGAAACAATAGCTCAAAAGATGCAAACAGCCTACACTTACACGTCAGGTTTGGCTCGTCTCCAATCACTAGCATTGTCCTCCAATACTTCTGAGCGTCCTTTGATTTGCTTCCGTGGTCGAATTTAAACTCCTGGTGATCGAAAATTGAATGCTACCCTCCTTAGAATAAACGTAGCTAAAGTTCAGATGAACTAAAAGTGATTAGGAAGAATTAGTAGAATGATCAGAAGGCCATCACTAGCTAAAGAAAGGGGTGCTAGTGATGAAGATCGATGGCGTTGCATAATCATGATTCACGTCCTTGCGGTCCAGCGGACACGGCCAGGGAAGTGACTAAGCCAGGATCACTTTACCCAGTCTAGCCAGGTTGATCCAACAGACTTTAGCCAAGCACATTGACCGGTATCATGGTCCATTGAAGGAAGCTTATCATTTAAATGCGTGCCATCATCAACTGAAGGAAGGTGATGAAGTGGGTAGATAGTTCAACCTATGGAAAAATCACTATAACTACTAGCAAAAGAGGGTACTAGAGAGGTATAATCAAGAATGGAACACGAATTTCTAAGCAAGGGTTAAGAGTTCAAAGGAAGTGATGAGGATCAAGGAAGACCTAATGAAGATGGTAATAAGGACACTTTACCCGTATATCCAATACAGGTGAACACTCGAGACATCTCGTACTCGAGAGTTCAATCTGAGTATTTTACATTATACATCCTGATCTTGCTATATTGTTCACGAGGTAGTTAGCGAGGACCTGCGTTGGGCCACCAAACTTGTAACGACCCGCTCTCGGGGGCTCGTTACTTATTCGATAATTGCGCAGGTTCTGCAGTTAACCAGTGAAATCAAAATAGCCACGATGCATAGATGTACAAAAATACCCAAACAGTGTCCAATTATTACAATCCACAAGATGTCCCAACAGATATACATGAAAGAAGAAAAGTACACAACTGAAAATAGCTCTGAAAGCTGCGGTCTCATGGTCGAAGTCTGGCGCTATTAACTCAAGAGCATCTGCCTCCATATGTACGTCGTCTGCGGTGTCACGGAAATGGAACCGTAGGTAAGTCACAACAATTCTAAATAAAGAAAGAGAGGTACTGTACACGTATGACAAAGCAGACCAAAGTGAAAGTAAAGTACGGTGCAGTGTCTGTACAAGTGTAGAAAGTAACGTGCATGGAATGCGTAAAGTAAAGATGACTGTACTGGCAAGGAAAGTAAAGTGCATGTACTGTAAAGAAAGTAACTGTGCAAGTTACACTAGAACTACGTGACTCAAGTAGGAGAGTACAATATGTGACCGTTCAGTTCGTCTCTTGCCTGGGTGCTACCCAGACGAATGCCGGTACCCAGGCAGCAGGATGGTTTGTCGAAACACAGGCAGCTAGACAGGAGGCCGAAACACAGGCAGCTTGACATGTAGATCGAACTCTAGTCACTCCCGTACTCTCGCAACTGTGAGTTACCCCGAAACCCCGGTGACGTGTCAAGTACAAGTTCTTCACAAGATTGTTCCACAGGATGTTCCACATGTTAGTCACACCAGGTCAACTGGTTGACTTCCTCATTGAAAACCAGCAAGTAGGATAAAGACAAGCCCAACACCAAAAGCTGTTACTTCCGTGCTTTGAGCACGTGGTAGTGTGGCTAGCACACAATTTACCCAAGTTGGTAGTTGCGGGCTACAACCACCAAGTTGAAAGTTGGCAAAGTAATCTTTGGTAGATTACTTTCATTTTAGTTCTCTAGTTTGGTTTAACTTGAATAGCCGTTCGAGGCTATAAGTGAAGTGTCACAAGTTCATGCAAGCACAGTAGACTAGTTTTCTAAACTTAGAATATGTCGTGACTTACATTTTAGAGCTCGTCGTGGCAAGACGAGGTTGGAGCTGGAAGAGCTGGTGCACGAAGATTGGTACCTGCAATCACAAGAAACAATTGGTTAAAGCGCACCCTATTTTCTATTCAAATAATCTGATCGTTTTGATTTTTAAAACTGATTGAAACGGTGTCGAAAACGGTTCTAAAATTTTATATAGACTATATATGGTGAAAATAATTTTACTGCAAGAAGGAATATTTTTCTGAAGATTATAGTAATTTTTAGGATTTTTAAAAGCTCAAAAACTATTTAAAAACTATTTTTCAATTAGTGACGTATTTATTCCACAATTTATTCTGGATGCAATCTACATCGGAATGTTGCAAATGAGGTGTCAAAATGACCGTCTCGGAGAGTATTATCACATATATTTTTCTCAAGTATTAGTTTACGTGAAAATAAGAAGATACGGATTTTTGAACGAAAATAACGGATTTAACTTATAGGCTTAAAAATTAATTCTGGAAAAACTAAGCGTCGGATTGAGATGAAACTAGCGCCATTGGGTCCAGAATGTCATTTCTGATTTTCTGGAGCTAGTCTCACATTTTTCTGGGTCTTATATAATTACTTATGGATTTAAAACCAATAAAACCTATTTAATAATTAATTAAAAATACGAAAAATACGAAATGTTCGCCGTATTTACAAGTTTGCCATTTCGAATTACTTACGCTGCGACGTCGTCGTTCTCAGCATGCAACGACCGGAGGGTGTTGCTTGGCGACGGAGCGAGGCGGTGCGTCGTCGGCGGAGGGCGGCAAGGCGGCGGGGCTCCTGTGGCGGCGGCGACGTGATCAAACGGCGGCGGCGGCAGCTGGAGGGGAGCAACGGCGGGGACCAAAGGGGAGCGGCGTTGGGGGTGTTTTTGGGCGGCGGCGAGACCCTCGTCGGCGCCGGGAGGGGCGGAGGACGACGGTGGCGTGGAGCGTTGGTCGAGGGGGCGGATGCGGTGGTCGGGGCACGGAGGCGGGGGCGAGCATGGTCGGACAGTGTCTAGCGGCGTGCTGGCGATGTCAGGGCGGCGCTGTGGACGGCGGAGGCGGCGGTTGGGTCGGCGGGCGGCGTCGGATGTCCGGTGGAGGGCGGCGACGTTGGTAGGAGGTCGGGCGTGGGTCCACCGTGGAAGAAGAGAGGGAGAGAGCGAGGGAGAAACGGAGATAGAGAACGAGGGGGAGAGGATACAGTAGGGGGGTTTGTTTTAGTTGTTGGCCTAGGTTCAAAAATAGAGAGGGAGAGACAGAGAGGGACACTGAGTGTTAGGATTTAGAGAGGGGAGGGGGTTTAAATAGGGGTGAGTGAAAGAGAGAGTAGGTGAGCTTGTTAGCTGAGGGAAAATGGGTTAGATGGGGATGAGGGTAGATACGAGTAGGTTAAAGGTAATTAGGGTTAACTAGGCAATTAGTAAAACGAAATTACAAAAATGCCCCTACTAGGAAACGTGTCCGAAAAATTACGAAAACATACCCACGGGATCGTATCGTCACGAGGATCGTGAATACGAAGACCGTTCTGGGATTTGAGCTACAGAGATACTAGTTTTTGGCCAAAACGTTTAGAAAGCAGGTTTGCGGGTTCTCTATTGAAACGATATCAGAAAATTACGAAATTAATGTGGGAAGCCCCAAATGATCATAGGAGGCTACTACAGAAGTTTGGAAACGTTTTGAAGATGTTTGCATAGAAAATAAATTCATTGAACCAAAACAGCAATATCTGAAACTGAATTTTTATCAGATCTTTTAGAGGGATTTGATGAAATCCGATCTTACCAAAATACTCCATAACTAGTCTGGTACTTCAAAATATTTTTATAAGAAATTTTTGATATCGGTTTTGTTATAAAATTCCTGACTACATTTATAAAGAGATTTTAAAATGTTAAAAATACGTTAAGCACGTAAATTGAAGTGTTGAAAAATACAGGTCGTTACACATTGTCATGTTCAGCTTGGGGGAAATCGACTTTTGTGTGCATGTTTTCGTGTGTCGTTGTCATGTGTTTGTGTCTTTGAGTCCTTCGTTGCATTTTATATCTTTTATTTTGTATGTTTCTTTCTCTTTATTTTCCAGTTTCGTTCGTGTGTTTTTCGTGTTTTTCAGTTTTTGTGTCCGTGCACCCCCCCCCCCATTTTCATTGCCCTCTCGTATTCACTACTATTGCATTGAGGACAATGCAAGTTTCAGCTTGGGGAAGTCACACTTCGTGCGTCATTTGTCTCTTTTTCTTCGTTATTTGAGTCGTTTTTCTCCGTGTTTTTCTTTTTCTTTTCTTCTTTTTATCTCTTTCTCCTAGAGATGAACCCTATGATGAATTTCCATGAAAATCACACGCACACCTTGCACGGCTTCGATAATCACATTCACTAACCCTAGGATATCGAGTCCTCTTGCATTTCATGCATCGTGGGTCCACTTAGCTTTTTGTGAGTCGTGCGTCGTGCCTAGCTGTTTGGTGTGCTTCTACTTTGTGATTTTACTTTATATACCTGTCCAGGAATGATCCCTAGATTATCATTCTTCGATTTGAATATGCGGTATTTATTTCCCATGTCTGCTTCTGCATGCTATAAATATATATCGTGTACTTCATTTCACATGTGTCAGGATTCCACAATTAAGGACTAGGATAACCCATTTAGCCCATGCTCTATTTAGCGAGAATAGTTTCCTTCGCCCAAGTGTTTAGATTCCGACTTCTTTTTTGTTTTACTTGGTGCAAATCCCCTCGTCGTGTACCGTTCTCTCACTTGGGAGAGTACACATGTGTATAGCCAAAAACCCAAAAATCCAAAAAAAAGAGAAAAGAAAAGAAAAACCCAAAAAGAAAAGAAAAGAAAAATTTTGTATAGCCCAAAATCCAAAAAAAATACAAATACCCAAAACCCAAAAATTTCTAGTGTGAATATTTTTCCTATCTACCGAGAATAAAGGGAAGGCGAGAATTTGCACCGAGTGTTCTACTCCACATCATCTCAACCCACATCGTTTTCGAAAACACTTGGCTTAGGAACTTTTTAGCTATTATCTAGGCTTTAGTGTGGTGATTTCCTTAACCATAGTTGTGGAGTCCTTGACGCATGATATGTTTCGATTCTCTTTCTATTCTCATGCATGCTTGAACTACATATATTCACCGCCTTATTCAATTCGAATTGATATTAGGGTCATTTCCTGGGTTTGCATATATCTAGCTTTATTGCACAATGTAGATAGTGACACCGTCTGCTAACACACGACCACACTCACTCGCGCTTCACCGCGTGGGCCCACGGCATTTGTCTGGACTCGTATTCCTTAGTTTAGTGATGTGATTTGGTGTTTGCTTGCTTGGTGTGTCGTTTTTGATTTTGTTGGCCCTGACGGGCGATCTAGGATATAGAGTTTTCTTTTTCTCTCTTTCTCTCTATTTTCTCTCTCCGAGCTCCTACTCTCACTCGTCTTCCTCGAGGACGAGGAAGAGTTCAGCTTGGGGGATTTTGACGTGCGTTTATTTTTCATATATTTGCGCACGTTTTTTCCCGTGTTTTTCCATTATTTACCGCCGTCTTGTATTCGTTTTCTCGTGCTTTCTCGTTTTCTTTCACTTTTCCGTGTTTTTGGTATTTTGCAGGAATTTCTAGCATTTTGGACATAAAAACGACGATATCATGAGTCCCCGGAGCAATGGGAGGAGTCACGCGTGATCCAGGGGGTCAAAGCGATGAAGATTGATACTCCTCAGCCCTCAACCGATCGGGTGGACCAGTCACCCGATCGGTTGGTGCACGCGTATCCTACCCGGGCGGCAGCTGAAGAAGAATAGCAGCTCACCCGATCGGTTCAGCGATCGGGTGAACCGACGGAGCTCTCTGTCATTTGGGCTGAATTCCAATCGATCGGGTGACTTATCACCCGATCGGTTCACCTGTAACGGAATTTTCTAAGAGACGACCCGGACAGCTCAACCGACCGGTTCGTGGACCGTTTGAATCCGACAGAGCTCTCGGCCAAATGGAGCGTAATTCCAACCGATCGGGTGACTTATCACCCGATCGGTTCACCTGGAGCTACAATTCCTCATTTGGCGAACCGACTGAGCCACCCGCTCGCCTCAGCGCCCGGTTGAAGATTTTCGAAGCTCTCACCCGATCGGTTGACTCATCAACCGATCGGGTGGCGGATTTTCTGTGGGTTTGGACCCGAACCATTAGGGTTTCGAAGTGGGGCTATAAATACACGAGGCTGGCCGACTTTGGGGGAAGTTCTTCTTCAGTTTTTTAGGGCTTTTTGCCCCTTCTCTTGTGAAGCTTAGGGTAGTTAAGATTAGGTCTTTGCTCAATAAATCTTGTACCGGATTGTTGGATTCGAATCAAGATAAGTATTTTTCTTCTCTCATTTTCTATTGTATTGTGTTGTTTTAATTTTGCTCAATGGTGAATGTTTGTTTGTTATTTGTTTCTCTTGTCTTTATGTTTCTCACCATGGAGTAGTGTTGATGAACCATAATACGGGTTAGGGTAGGATTGATGCTTGGGTTGTTTCATTTGACTTGATTGCATGGCATGTGTTCGATGAAATGCGTCAATGGTGATTTCTAGCAATCTGGGTCCAATTCGTACGACGACAAACTAGTTGTGTTGGGGGTTGGGGTCCGGTGCTTGTCCAGTCAAGATCCGCTTCGATGTATTGCTAGAAATCACATTTGACCTATTTGGCCATTAGGGTTACACGGGGGTGTTTCATTGTCGTTGGCGGGAGAAAGACCGCCTCTGACCGTCGGGCCAAGGGGGAATAAACTTGGCGGTTGACTCCCTAGCCACAGCTCACACCCCTTGTGTAGACATCGAGTCCTCGCGCGTGGGAACGGCTTGGACGAAGTGTTGGGAGTTATCATTGTGGCCTTAATGCTCCCGGTTGCGGAAGGTGTTAATGGACATGGGAATGCCCACCGTCCGGAACCAGGTAGGCCTAGCGTGCTTGGCACTGACCGGAATATCTGGCCATGGACGCTAGGTACCACCTTTTGGGGCAATGTCTCACCCTGGGTCAAGTCAAATGCCTAGTGTCATGAATGCTCCAGCCCGTGTTAGCGGGGATTCTTTTCGTGTCTTTTTCATTTCTTTCTTTTATTCCTACACTTCCACCCACATTATCCGCGTAGCTAGCACATAACCTAGGCGAGGCTAGTAGCCATTCAAGCCATCCACCTCCCTGAGTTCGATAAACCCGCACCCTACACTAACCGTGCACTTGCGGTAAAACGACACCGCGCCCATACCGTAAACGGGGCGCCGGTCAGTGGTCGACCGACTAGTTTGGGATCTAGTCGGTCGGTCGTCCAACTAACACCGACTAACACCAAAACAGTGAACAGTGTATGTACAGAGAAGGCAAGATTAGTCGGTCCGTGAAGACCCGTCGACCGACTAGTCTAGGATCTAGTCGGTCGGTGTACGTTCATGAACCGACTAAGGGTCGAATAAGATAGATAATGAGTACTGACAGTTAGTCGGTCTGAGTACAAGACCTGACCGACTAGTTTGACAACTAGTCGGTCGAAGAACGTGCTTAGACCGACTAAACGTAAACAGTAACTCAGTCGAATTTTACTGACAAGAACTAGTCGGTATGTGAAGTGTTGCCGACCGACTCGATTGCAATCTAGTCGGTTGGCTCTCCTTCATGAACCGACTAAGATGCACGAAAAGTGCCAAAACGAAGCGTGAAGCTTCGGAAAGATTCCTATGGCCTCTAGGATCACCCTAGCACTAAGATTAAGGCGCTAAGAAGTTAATCGTAAGGATTCCTAACGGGAAAAACACACAAAGAGGGAACATCCAATATTATTCATATAAAATAGTCATTACAAAAAAACCGGTCGTTACATCCTCCCCACCTTAAGAAAAATTCCGCCCTCGGAATTTCCTAACACTTACGTGTCATGGAACAAAAGTGTGTAGCGCTCTCGCATCTCGTCTTCTCTCTCCCAAGTAGACTCTCCTGGCGAGCCGTGTCGCCACATCACCCTAACAAGATTGACGGTCTTGTTCCAAAGTGACTTCTGACGCCTATACAAGATCTGCACTGGCAGCTGGTCATACGTCAGATCAGGGCGAACGGAGATCTCCGAGAAATCCACAGCGTGAGATGGATCGCTGATGTACCGACGAAGCTGCGACACAAGGAAGACATCGTGAACTCCTTCCAAAGATGGCGGCAAGGCTAAGCGGTAGGCTACCTCGCCAACTCTCTCCAGAACTTCAAACGGTCCAATGTATATCGGGCTCAGCTTCCCTCGTTTCCCAAAGCGAATCACTCCTCGATTCGGGGAAATCTTCAGGAACACATGGTCACCTGGCTGAAACTCCAACGGACGTCGTTTAGCATCAGCCCAATGCTTGAAACGGTCCTGAGCAATCCTCAGCCTCTCCTGTATGTTCCTGACAACATCAACAGCCTCCACGATCATCTTAGGTCCCAACAGCTCCCGATCACCAATGTCATCCCAGCTCAGTGGCGATCGACATTTCTTCCCGTATAGCACGGTAAAAGGTGTCATACCAATACTCGCCTGGTAGCTGTTATTGTAAGCAAACTCCACGAGGTGGAGATGATCCTCCCAAGAACCCTTGAAGTCCAACATACACGCCCTCAGCATGTCCTCCAAGATCTGGATCGTCCTCTCGGACTGGCCATCCGTCTGCGGATGGTACGCCGTACTGAAACTCAGACTCGTACCCAAACTCTTCTGCAGACTCTGCCAGAACTGAGATGTGAATCTCGTGTCTCTGTCCGACACGATACTCACAGGGACTCCATGAAGTCGAACGATCTCCTGCACGATTCACGTTACATCACTACCTAAACTAGGAAAAGGAAATTAAAACGGAGAGTAAAAAAAAGATTTACCTCCATATATCTCCTCGCTAGCGCCTCGGTAGACTGTCCTACTCGGAAAGGAATAAAGTGCACGGATTTGGTCAATCGGTCTACAATCACCCAAATCGTGTCATTCTGCTTCGGACTCCAAGGTAGTCCAGTCACGAAGTCCATAGTGATGTGCTGCCACTTCCACTCCGGAATCGGAAGCGGTTGTAGCAACCCCGCCGTACGCTGATGCTCCGCCTTTACCTGCTGGCAAACCAAGCACTTGGCTACGCTCCAAGCCACACTCCTCTTCATACCATGCCACCAAAAGTTCAAGCGAAGATCCTTGTACATCTTGGTCCCACCAGGATGCACAGAATACGACGAACTGTGTGCCTCCACCAATAGCTCCTCTCTGATATCTCCCGCTGGCACACACAACCTGGCTCCAAACCTCAGCGAGCCATCCTCATGAATCAAAAAGTCAGTCCACAGACCGACTTCCACCAACTCCCGAATCTTCACCAACTTTGGGTCTCCAGCCTGCCCAGCCTTGATCTGATCCACGATCGTCGACTGTATCTGCATACACATCAACGAAGAGACCTCTCCAGGCAGAACAATCTCAATACCGGACTCGCAAAAATCCTACTGCAATCTCCACTACGAAGTCAACAACATCACCACTGGAAGCCTACTCAACGCATCAGGAACCACATTCACCTTGCCAGGGTGATACTGCAAATCGATCTCGTAATCCGCCATGAGCTCCAACCACCGACGCTGTTGCATATTGAGCTCCTTCTGAGTAAAGATATACTTCAAGCTTTTGTGATTAGTGAAGATCTTCACCTTCTCACTCGGCAGGAAGTGCCTCCAAATCTTCAGCGCAAACACAACAGCGGCCAACTCCAAATCGTGCGTCGGGTAATTCTTCTCATGAGCCTTAAGCTGACGAGAATCATACGCAACCACGTGCCCATGCTGATGCAATACGCAACTGAGACCCTTGCCAAAATCATCGCAAAAGATCTCGAATCCTCCACTCCGGTCGGGCACAGCAAGAACAGGGGCAGACGTCAACCTCTCCTTCAGAACACCAGAAGCTCTCTCGCAGTCATTAGTCCAAACAAAAGATACATCCTTCTGTGTCAATCTGGTCATTGGCTCGACAATACGGGAGAAATCCTTGATGAATCGTCGGTAATAACCTGCAAGTCCAAGGAAACTCCGGATCTCAGACGCTGACCGCGGAACAGGCCACTCCCTGATAGCCTTAATCTTCTCGGGGACCACCGAAATACCATCTCCAGTCACCACATGCCCGAGAAAAGCAACCCTGTCCAGTCAAAACTCTCACTTGGAATACTTAGCATACAACCTATGCTTCCTCAAGATCTCCAATACCGTCCTCAAGTGCGATGCATGCTCCTCCTCTGACTTCGAGTAGATCAGAATGTCGTCAATGAAGATAACGACAAACTTATCTAAAAAGTCATAGAAGATCAGATTCATCAGATTCATAAAAACCGCAGGTGGTTGGTTACACCGAAAGGCATAACCACGAACTCGTAGTGTCCATATTTCGTCCTGAATGCTGTCTTCGGAACATCTTCCTTCCTCACCTTCAGCTGGTGGTAACCACTCCTCAGGTCCAGCTTAGAGAATACCCTTGATCCTCCCAGCTGATTAAAGATGTCATCAATACGAGGCAACGGATATCGGTTCTTGACGGTCACAGCATTCAACTCCCGGTAGTCCACACACATGCGACGCAAACCGTCCTTCTTCTTTACCAGCAGTACCGGTGCTCCCCACAGAGACACACTAGTATTAATGTAACCCTTCTAAAAAAGTTCATCCAGCTGCTTCCGTAATTCCTCCAATTCTGCTAGTGCCATGCGATACGGCGCTTTCGAAATAGGTTGGGCTCCCGGAATGAGATCGATCAAAAACTCGAGAGCTCGATCAGGTGGCAATCCAGACATCTCCTCGGGGAAGACATCGTCGAAGTCATGCACCACCACAGGCCGACACTGCTCCATCTGCATAGCAATGATCTCCACCGGCTTGGCCCGAAACTTGACCGGACCAAGCGAACTACTACCTTGGCTGAACTCGAACACCGGATGTCCAGGGATCTCGAACACCACCTTCTTCCTCTGACAATCGATCGTGGCATAGAAGCTCCCTAGCCAGTCCATCCTGAGGACGGCATCATAGTTGATGATGTCGTGGACAATAAAATCTGCGTAGAGCTCATGTCCACAGACCACCAAAGGGCAAGAGTTGCAACCACGATGCACCGAGACCACGCCATTTCCTGTAACGATATTCCAACTCCTGGAAAGAGGGGAAGTCGACAAGGAATGCTTCTCCACAAAGCTCCGGAAAATAATGCACATCGATGCACCTGAGTCGAAGAGGACTCGTGCAGGAAATGTGCAAACCAAAATCACACCTAACAGACAGTCTAACAATCAAGTTCTATTCTAGCAGACAAACATATGCAAGCAACCAAACATAATCTAATAACTAAACTAACTAAGGAAAGAAACAGCTAGATTGAGGGTTACCTGCAATAACCTCATCCACCGCCTCGGTCTCAACAGCAGTCATCAGAAACGCCTGCCGCCTCAGCTGAACGGCCTGTTGAAAAGCCTGCCTCTGTGGAATGAAAGGCGCTCCACGTCCGACAGGAATAGGCGCCCTCTGCTGCAACGGTTAAGCTGCAACAGGTCCCTTCCACGGCTGCTTGGACTTCAGGCAGTCCTTCATGGTATGCGCAGGGTCATCGCAAATAAAGCATTGTCCCAACATCTTTCGGCACTGATCCTTGACATGCCCAGTCTTGCCACAGAAATGGCAAGTCTTCAGAGTAGGAGGTTCTCCGGGCCTCTTGAACTGCACCGGCTGGACGGGCCCGAACCCTGGTCTCACCACTGCTCTGGCCTGCTCTACAGGCCTCTTCCCAGCTCCAGAAATCTGCCCTCTCTTCTGGCTCATAATCCACTCCTCCCTCTTCGTCGCAATCAAAACCTTCTGATAGGACTCCGCATCAGAAGAAGTCACATAGCTCTGAAGATCCAAATAAAGCCCCTGTAAAAACCTCTGGGCTCTCTCATCAGCATCCTGCACCATCTTCGGTGCGAAACGACTCAGCCTAGTAAACTCTTGGTGGTATTGGTCCACCGTCAAGCTCCCCTGCTTCATGTCGATGAAGCGCTGTGCCATCTCCCTCCTGGTAGCCTTCCGAAAGTATTCCTCATCAAATCTGGACTTGAAAGTAGCTCAAGATATCGGCTCCTCAAGCAACTCCTCCTCGGCATCCCACCAGTTCCGAGCGTTATCCTTAAGCTGCCTCTTCGCCAAGTTAACCCATCCAGTAGGGTTGACCTTCGACATCTTCCAGTTGTCATCCATGTTCCTGGTCCATTCATCCGTAGCCAGAGGTCCTTCGGTCCCATCAAAGTAAGCGGGACCCAGCTCCCGAAACTGCTTCGCTCCGGGCTCGAAGCGAGGGACATTCTGAATAGGCTGCGCTGCTCGAGCAGGTGGAACATTCCGGGCATTCTGCAGCATCCCCTGCTGCACCTGCATCATATGATGCATCATCGGCATGATCTCCTCATTGGTGGGCTCCCGATCTGGCTCCTCAACACGAGGGGGCACCCCACCACCAGCACGGGTATTCCGTCTCCCAGCCATCTATTGACACGGGAAAAACGAAACAAATTAGACTCTCAGCCTTATGACTCTGTGTTGAAATTGTTTATCGGACATTCTATAATTTTTATCGTTGTTCCGATTAAGTCACAGTTACAACGGAGGACCTGCATGGGCTGCCAAGGAAACCTGTCACGCCCCGCTTCCCAAAAATATGGAGGCAAAGCGTGAGAAGGTCCGCTCAAACTTGAAGCTACAAAGCCACAAGTCCGATAAGCGTCAATTTACACAAAGTAGCAGGTCCTTGTAATGTGACTCGGAAACAACAATAACAATAATAGAAAAGAGACAAATAATTAAAATTATTCAACTCAGAGTCCAGATATAAATTCAACAACCAGAAATGCCACCAGGCAAACAAAAGAGTCCAAAAGGAAAAGGCCTAGCATGGCCAACAACAAAAACGACTAACACAAAGGTGCTACTCACCACCAAAATAAACAACAACTAACAAGGAGACTGCGAAGGAACTAAGACTGGTCGCCGGTGTCCTCGTACTCAACGTCAGCAACGGGATCGGGCACGAACTCCACGAACTCATCACCCTCCACAGCAATCTCTGGTTCAGCAACTAACATGTGTCACCCAAAGAGAAGGGGCACATGTCAGCAAGTCTACAAGACTTGTGCAAGGAAACTAAAGAAGTGATGATAACCTAGTAGTTCTAGAGTATAGTATGGCATGGCATTTTATGCAATAAAACAACAGCAGTTTATGTATGGCATGATTATAGCATGGCAAGTAACATGACATGGCAAGTAAACAATTACATGACAAGTACAAGAATTGTAAGCACGTCGTGCACAGAGATTCCGCCCTTTGGCTAGAGTGGCTGTACGGGCCAACTCTTACGCTCAAGTGACCGTTTATCCCTACCCCTCCACGTGTGTCGAGCCAGGGCATTACCCTCGAACACGTAATGCTCGCTTCTGGATCACGAGCCAGGAAGTGTTTTTAACACGTATGGCGTAGGGTTATGCCCGTATAACGGGTGCCTAGCCGGTAACACGGAAACACGGATTTACACAAGGATTTGTAGCGTGTGCTACGATGCAACATGCAACATGATATGTAAAATGGATGCACATGACAGTCATTTGAAATGAAATTACGTACCGTTAAAGAAAATTAAACGTGACAGGCAGTTATATGACATAGCATGACAAGGGAAATTCTACCTTCGTTGTCAAGCTAGAATTGAATTTACGCCTAGACTGCTATCATTTCACGGTCTAGTCTCTTTCATGCTAAAACAAAGTATTGGCCTAAAAATATGGCCCAAAGCAAGGTTGGCAAGTTTCATTTGCCTGGTACCGAAGTTGTTGTTCGACGAGAGTCACGAGATCGGTGTCCTACGGAAATTGGGTTCGCTGTTATGGCAAAATAGAAAATTAGATTTTAGAGTTCTAAACCGGTTTGCATTGGAATCCTATAACGTCTAGTAATCCATTTTTTTAATTAGGGTTTCTAATTTACAGTGTGGGTTATGGAGAATTAAAGATAGATCACTAACCGTTTACGAAGCGAAGATCGAGACGCCTACGGTTCTGCGGTAGGAGAAGATCTCGACGATCTCTGGATTTCTGTCGCCAAACCGAGCTTAGCACGACAACGGAAAAGCGATCCGGAAGAACTATGGTTGAAAAAGAGTTCCTCGCGGCTAAAATGCTACAGATCTGGAGATTAGGGCAAATCTAAAGCAAAAGAGAATTTTGGGGTTTTGGGGTTGATCGACGGCCAACGGAGGTGGTGCCGGTGCAATAGAGGGTGAGGGGAAGCTCGGGAGGATGAAAGAAGGTAAGAGGATGATTGGGGGATGACTGGGGAAGAAGATGAGCTAAGAAAAGTGAAGAAAGAATAGGAATGGTCGAGGGTTTAAATAAGAAGAAATAGCGGCGGCTACAACTTAACCTAGGTTTACTGGGCAATTTAGTCGGTCAGAGAAGGGTGGTCGACCGACTAGTTTGGGATCTAGTCGGTCGGTCGTCCAACTGACACCGACTAACACCAAAACAGTGAACAGTGTCTGTACAGAGAAGGCATGATTAGTCGGTCCGTGAAGACCCGTCGACTGACTAGTCTAGGATCTAGTCGGTCGGTGTACGTTCATGAACCGACTAAGGGTCGAATAAGATAGATAATGAGTACTGACAGTTAGTCGGTCTGAGTACAAGACCTGACCGACTAGTTTGACAACTAGTCGATCGAAGAACGTGCTTAGACCGACTAAACGTAAACAGTAACTCAGTCGAATTTTACTGACAAGAACTAGTCAGTCTGTGAAGTGTTGCCGACTGACTAGATTGCAATCTAGTCGGTTGGCTCTCCTTCATGAACCGGCTAAGATGCACGAAAAGTGCCGAAACGAAGCGCGAAGCTTCGGGAAGATTCCTCTGGCCTCTAGGATCACCCTAGCACTAAGGTTAAGACGCTAAGAAGTTAATCGTAAGGATTCCTAACGGGAAAAACACACAAAGAGGGAACATCCAATATTATTCATATAAAATAGTCATTACAAAAAAACCGGTCGTTACAGTCTGCCTCTATATGCATGCTATATTTATATCGTATATTTCATTTTGCATGTGTCGGGATTCCATAGTTAGGACTAGGATAACTCATTTAGCCTATGCTCTGATTAGCGAAGAAAATCTCCCTTGCCCAAGTGTCTAGAATCCGATTTCTTTTTTATTTTACTTGATGCAAATCCCCTCATCGTGTACCGTTCTCCCATTTGGGAGAGTACACACATGTATATACCCAAAAATCCAAAAATCCAAAAAAAAGAGACACAAGAAAAACCCAAAAAGAGAAGAAAAGAAAAAAGAAATATATATATATATATATATATATATATATATATAGCCAAAAACCCAAAAAAATATACTTATATTCAAAACCCAGAAAAAATTTCTTGTGTGAATATTTTCCTACCTACCGAGAATAAAGGGAAGGCTAGAATTTGCACCGAGTGTTCTTCCCCACATCATCTCAACCCCCGTCGTTTTTGAAAACACTTGGAATAGGGACCTTCTAGCTATTATCTAGGCAATAGTGTGGTGATTTCCTAGACCCTAGTTGTGGAGTCCCTGACGCATGATACGATTCGATTCTTACTCTATTCTATTGCATGCTTGAGCTATATATTCACCGCTTATTTCAAATCGAATCTATATTTGGGTCTTTTCTTGGATTTGTGTATATGGAGATTTATTGCACATTGTAGATAGGAACATTGTCTGCTAGCACGTGACCACACTCACTTGTGCTTCACCGCGTGGACCCATGACACTCGTTTGGAATCGTTTTCTTTGGTTTAGTGTTGTGATTTGTCGCTTGTTGCTTGGTGTGGTGTTGTTGATTTTGTTGTCCCTGACGGGCGATTTAGGATTTAGATTTCTTTTTTGCTCTCTTTCTCTATCTATTTTCCCCCTCCGAGATCCTACTCTCACTCGTCTTCCTCGAGGACGAGGAAGGGTTCAGCTTGGGGGATTTTGACATGTGTGTATATTTTATATATTCACACACGTCTTCTTTGTGTTTTTTCTGTTATTTTCTGCCGTCCCGTTTCCATTTTCTCGTGTTTTCTAGTTTTCTTTCACTTCTCCGTGTTTTTGTGTGTTTACAGGAGATTGCTAGTGTAGGGGACACAGAACGAAGATATCATAAGTCCCCGGAGCAACGGGAGGAGTCACGCACGATTCAGGGGGTCAAACGACCAAGATTGCCATCTTTCAGCCCCCCACCTGATTGGTTGGACACAACCAACCGATCGGGTGATGCATGCGTATCCGACCCGGACAGCAGCTGAAGCAAAGTGAGGATCAACCGACCGGTTCGACGACCGGTTCATCCCAACAGACTTCTCGGGAATTTGGAGCTGAATTCCAACCGATCTGGTGATATTGACCCAATCGGTTCATCTGTAGCAGATTCCTCCAAGAAACGACCCGGAGAGCTCACCCGACGGCCCACTGACCGTGCCAAGTCGACTGAAGTCTCTGTTATTTTGGGCAATAATTCCAACCGATCGGTTGATAATTCAACCGATCGGTTCACCTGATGACCGCATGATCCAAACGACGAGCCGCTTGCGCCAACCGATCGGGTCACATGAGCGGCTGAAGTTTCTGAAGACCGCAGCCGAAGAACGTTGCAGCTCACCCGATCGGTTGATTCTTCAACCGATCGGGTGAAGTCGTTTTCTATATATAACTGCCCTAGGTTTTCAGAAATGAGAGCTGTGTATTTTTCTGTCTTTTTCCCTATTGTGACGGCTGGAATTTTATTGTTATTTGTAAGTGTTCTGATCTTTATGAAACTTTGATATTATCTTAATAGCAGTACTATTACTTCATTTCAATTGCCTGATTATGATTTCTACGGTCGATTTTCATTTAGATCGCTTTTTAGCTAAAATGTGTGAGTAGAATCTGGGATTTTGGTGGAAACCCCTTCGTGGTTCTCCCTAATGTGTCTATAGGATTAGGATTCCGATAGGGATTAGGAATTTAGAGGTTTCGCGGGGTATTTCATTGTCATCGGCGAGAAAAAGACCGCCTTTGACCATCAGGCCAAGGGGGAATAAACTTGGCGGTTGACTCCCTAGCCATAGCTCACGCCCTTAGTGTAGACATCGAATCCTAGCGCGCGGGAGCGACGGGATGAGATGTCGGGAGTTATCGTTGCGAGCTTAGTGCTCCCAGAGTCGGTCAGTGTTAATGGACATGGGAATGCCCACTGACCGAACCCGGGTAGTCCAGCGTATCATCTTGGGCACCGACCGGAATATCGGGCCCATGCTGGTATCACTTTTAGAGGCAACGTCTCACCACTAAACCCTAATTCCGATCGTTTTCCTATCCGTAGGGCGTAATAGCGAGAACACACGATAGGGTGGAAAGCGGAGTCCTGGGTTTCCCTTCATATTGTTTATCCTCCATATTTACATTCCGTGACAAACCAACGATCGATCGGGCTAGCTCACACGTAGGGTGAATTGGTTCCTCTTAGAAACAAGCACAACCACGCCTCCCTGTGTTTGACCCCCAAGCCACACTACAACACTGTGCGCTTGCGGTACAAATATTTTAAATCTGGTATCCCCAATCCAACTGTACTCTGCATGAGAGAAGAACCTAAAAAGCCGGGGGGACGTCATGTGGTTATTTTTCTTAGCCTTTAATTACTTTGCTTCACACGACCGTGTGAGCAGATCAAATGGCTGCGCGGCCTAGTTTTTGAGAGACAGATTTGAACTTCATTGTCATTGCTATGATTATGTTATCATGTTATGCAAATTCCCTGCTAATGATGTGCCTCATATGACAATTATATTTCAGTTTTATATGTTGAGAATCCATGCTGAAAACATGAATGAGAACCATATGATGTTGTATCATGTGAATCATATTTCATATGCAAGAAAGAGAATGTTATTCCATTTGATATGTAAAATTTGGCCTTGATAAGAATATGTGCAATGAAATGAACAATGAACTTAAAGGAATGTTCATGGAATTGAAATGGATGTGAATGTGGTAATGAGACCGCTGAAATGTGACAATTAATGAAATGAAGTAATAACTTAGAGTGAGATGAGTGCTAATAATCTGGAATTCTCAGTCCATTCAAAATAGGTGAAACTCCAGATGTGGGTTTGGGGGAACACGCGTAAAAGGTATGTGTTAAGGGGTGGACATGGATTTTTAGTCTCATTCATAATCTCGACAGCCATCGCGAGGAGTGGGTAGGGCTAGATATGCCCATGGGTGTATTCCTGATGCACCATGTGGTAAAGGAGTAACACATCTCACTCTTGAAACGGGGGAGTTACGAGAGTCCCCTACAATGCTCATGTCATTGATAGGGGGTAACACTGTGTTCACCCACCCTGGGTCAGTCATGCTCCTTATCGTCCTACAGTTTACATGGGTTTCCAAACTTAAATTAATTAAATGCAAAACTCAAGGATAATTGCCATTAAATCTGTGAATGTTACTTTTACTGCTTTCCTGTTTCTCAGCGTTACTTTTTAGTACATGCATGTTATGGTCTGTCTTATTTTTTATGTTGTAAATATGTGGACATGTGCACTTTCAGTATACCGACCTTTTTAGTTAGGTGGGCTGGTTCTAAAACTGGGCTCTACCTAGTTTAGTTAGGTTTTCCTACTGGGTCACGTGTTGACGTGTCCCATTTACTTTTTCAGGGATATGAGCAGGACAGTCCATGCAGGAGCAGTCTCAGGAGCACGTTTCTCATTCTGAGGTACAGATGGAGCCCACCGAGGGTGATCTTGTACACTTGGATTTCTCTGGGGTAGACTAGGGAGTGGGTTGTACAGCGTGTGGACACCTTTTGTCTTTCTTTTATGGGATAGGGTCTTCCTTTTGGTTATGCCCCACTTTTGTACCATGTACAGCAGTATGTATAAATATACTCTTGATATAATGTAACATCATGTTTCGTATTTCCTTTCTGTGTCTGTGGATTTAAATTTTGTTGGAGCACTTTACTTTTTGTAGTATTCCAGTATGTTGTAGTGGCCTGTGTATATGGTTTATTTTAATCACAATTAATTCCTAATAATATTTGGAATCTAGGGGCTTAAAGCCATGCGTCTGAATACTACGGCAACCTTGTCATGCAACATATCTTTCGTATTTAGAAGAGCGGGGCGTGACAATAGCCCAGGGGAGGATTACCGACCAGAGAATAATCGATCAGCTGCTCTGTCCTGATCCACAGTTTCGTTGAGGAGGGACACGAGGACATAAATATGTATCAGTTGGATTAAAGAGAGCCGTTTGATCATAGCACTTGATTAAGTCTTGACCATCGGATCTATTCAAGTGACTCAATCCCAGCCCTCCAAAGACTTGACAGATTCAAGTTTAAAAGTTCCAACGGTCATCTGCAATTGTCTGCATCTTTCAACTGACTGTCTGATCTTCGATGAGATTTCTATTGGTCTTTAAATAACATTCTATTGGATATCTGCGGTTAGTTAGAAGATTGTTGGTTCTGTTAGCTGTCAGAAATTGTATAAAAGCAATTAAGCTATAAGAAATTCATCATCAAGAATTTTACTACAAACTCAAATTGAGTTCTTCTCCCTCCAAATTTCTGTTCTACTTTCTTCTCCTTATTCTGGGATTCTTTCTTCTTCAACCTTCTAATTCTTTTGAAATCTATATCAATGGCCAAAACTAACCATCGACAGGAGCCAAAGAGTCCACTGGCTGTAGCAAAGGAGCTAGAGAGACCACAATTGGTATCAGAGAATGGCTCGAGCCATGGGGGTGAGCGGCACAGAGAAGATGTGGGCACGTGAAAAAACCTGGAGATGTGGCTTCAGCGCTGGAGGTTGATATGGAAGGGTTTGCAGATTTCAAGATACAGACTATCAATGCTACCAGCAGACTTCTGCAGTTCGTCGACAAATGGGAGCACCAGAATACCATGAAGACTCATATTCTAAGAGTTTCATCGGAGGATTCAAGAAGATGAGTATCGGGTCATGGAGGTGCTCAACCACCATTCACCAAAGAACCCCTTCGATCATGGGAGAGAACCAGAATTGTCCAGTCTTCAAGCCAGGGTGTTGCGGCCAGAATTCCATATCTTCAAGGGAACGGAGGAAGTCATCACATGGCTTAGTCAGGTAACCCAAATTTTCGATTATTACGATACTAAGAAAGAAAGTTGGATCAAGCTATGTGGGTTCTACATGAAAGATGAAGCACTTCAATGGTTCAAGTGGAGTGAGATCAACGTAGAGAACTTCTTGTCATGGGAAGTGTTCAAGGAAGAAGTGTTGACTCGATCTGGTGCACCTGAGATGGAGATGCCCTTCAATTCTTTTGCAAATTTTCATCAATTCTTTTGCAAATTTGCATCAAACAGGTACCGTGCTAGAGTACTTGAATAAGCTAGATCAGATAATGGGATTTTTTGGGAAGGTGCCAAAAGAATTCATCCGTGCCAAGTTTGTTGGAGGCCTAAAAGAAGAGATTCGTTTTGAAGTGTTCGCTGTTAGACCCAAAGATGTGATGGATGCTATTTTCTTGGCTAAGAACTATGAAGAGAAGATGACCGATGTTAAGAAGTTCAACAGGTCAACCAATTTCATAGGGTTCCAACACAACAAAGCACCTACCAATCCTCATCCGGTCAATTCTTCCAACACAGTAAGAGCTCCTACTCCAAATTCTACTCCAAATTCTACAAACCCTGTAAAAAGATTGACCCCCGATGAAGCATAATACAAAAGAAGGAACAATATCTGATTTGGCTGCGAATAGAAATGTAGCCGAGAACATAAGTGCAAGGGTCCTCGACTCTTTTCTATTGAAGGAGCGTATGGTAGTGGTAGTGAAGTTGATGATCCTAGAGAAAACTCAGAGGAGCTTGAACCCCAATGAGTTCCTAGAGCCCATTATGAACCAAGAAGCAACCAAATAGGTGGAAGATTCTTCTTCTATATCCTTACAAGCTATATGCGTTATACCCGCTACACACACACTACGACTACTAGGAAACATTAAAGGACATTCTGTCAGTGTTCTTGTCAACTCATGGTCCACACACAACTTTATTAACCTTGAGTTGGCCACATCCTTGGGGCTGTCGGTACAAGATTCTAAGACATTTGACGTCTTGGTGGAGAATGGAGAGAAGCTGATCGGCTCGGGCACATATAGAGGAGTACAACTTAAGTTCAACGAGTTGCAGTGACAATGGATTTTCTTCTTTGACTGAAGGGGCACACTGGTTGGAGAAGCTTGATGATATCTTGTTTAATTTCCTGAAACTACAAATGAGGTTTACTTATCAAGGGAGAGATTGACAATGGCAAGGGACTAAGGGAGCCAATCAACTGACGGATGGAAAAACTATATGCAAGGCACTTAGACAATGAGGGGAAGGCTACACTATCCAGCTTACTTCATTATCAGCTCTTCCAGTCAGTCGACATTCTACAAACATGGAGTTGCGCACTTCAGCTGTGTCCACAACTAGTCCTGAACTGTAGCAATTGTTTGACCAGTACTCAATATTATTCCAAGAGCCAAATGGACTGCCACCCAGTAGAACTTGTGACCATCGTATTCCTCTGGAGCAAGGGTCCAAACCCATATAGGCATGTCGAATTCCTGAATGGTGAAATTGAAAAGCAGGTAGATGACATATTGACAGAGGGAATCATTCGCCATAGTACAAGACCATATGGGTCTTTAGTTGTGATGGTTCAAACAACTGATAGTACTTGGCGAATGTGTGTTAACTATCGGGCCTTAAATCAGCAAACCATCAAATAAAAATTCCTAATCCCAGTCATCGATGAACTCCTGGATTAATTGCATGGGCTACTATTTTTTCCAAGCTTGATCTCAGATCGTGGTACCATCAGATTCAAATGTTTGAAGAAGACATCCAGAAAACAGCCTTTCGGACATATGACGACCATTACTAATTCCTCGTAATGCCCTTCGGCCTAACAAATTCCCCTTCTACATTCCAATCACTAATGAATTCCATCTTCCAGCCATTCCTTTGCAAATTCGACATATTAATGTATAGTCCCACTCGTGTATCCCATGTCAAACACCTAGAAAAGGCCTTCCAAGTATTAATACAAAACCATCTCCATGTTAAACTCTCCAAATGCTGGTTTGGACAACCCTCTATTGATTATTTGGGGTGGGTGAAGGAGTAGCGATGGACCCGAAGAAGATTAAATCCATCATGAATTGGAGTGTGCCGAAGAATCTCAAAGCTTTGAGGGGATTTCTTGGCCTTGCGGGCTACTACCGTAAGTTCATCCGTGGCTTTGGGAGTATTGCAGCACCCATGAAAGATCTGTTGAAGAAGGGTGAATATCGATGGAGCACTGAAGCCCAAGTTGCTTTTGATCGCCTGAAGGAAGCGCTATCTTCATATCCAGTCTTGGCCATGCCCGATTTCAGCAAAGATTTCACCCTTGAATGTGATGCTTCAAGGCAAGGTATAGGAGTAGTGCTGATGTAAGAGGGAAGTCCCATTGCATTCCTGAGTTCCAAACTCAATGGAAGGAACCTCCTTCTATCAACCTACGAAAAGGAGCTCCTAGCTATTATTATAGCTACTTCGAAGTGGAACCACTATCTGCTTGGGTGCAAGTTCATTATACGGACAGACCACCAGAGTCTGCGGTATTTATTAAGCCATAGCTTGCATCATGGAATCTAGCACAAATGGTTACTGAAACTACAACATTTTGATTATCGACTCGGGTACAAACCAGGCAAAAAGAATTTGGTTGTTGACGGGCTTTAAAGGGATGTAGACAATAATGATGCATTACAAGAAGATTATTTCTCTTTGTGTCCAATTTCCACTGTTCAATGTGACTGGTAGACGGCATTAAAAGATTGGTGAACACATATCCCTACTACCAGGAAATTGAAAAGAAGATGAATGAAGAAGGTGCAACAGCTGCCCACTATCTTCAGCAGGATGTGCTCTACTTCTACAAGAAAATGATATTGATTAGTCCGACGCTTAGGAAGTTCTGGAGATCTTGTTGAAAGAGCACTTTTCTTGGTGGGCATTCGGATGCTATCAGAACATTGCACAAGCTGGAAAGGACTTTCTATTGGAAGGGCATAATATCTGCGATGAGGAAATTTGTGCAGGAGTGTGAAGTGTGCCAAAGAAGCAAAGTAGAGAACGTGACATTTCCTGGACTTCTACAACCTCTTCCTCTGCCAGAGCAAGTCTGGGAGGATTTGTCTATGGACTATATTGGTGGACTTCCCCCTAATGGTGACACAAGTGTGATATTAGTGGTGGTGGATAGGCTTACTAAGTATGCCCATTTCTTCGCAGTCAAGCACACATACACTGTGAAGTATATAGGCTAGATTTGTAGGATCCTGTCAAAACAAGGACGTTAGGATCGAATAATAAAGTAGAGACTTACGCTTGCGTCCATGGCACCGTAATCTCTGAACTTCGCCCTCGGATTCGCCACAACGGTCAATACTTCGTCACGGAGGATCGAAGCAGCGTTTCACCGCCTAAATCTCTATTTAGAAGAGGATTTTAATGGAAGGGAGAAGAAGAACACAAGGTGCCTTATGCAAACTTATGGCATGGTAAGATTAGTGTAAATGCCTTACCCTTGGGTCCTATTTATAGGCTTTAGGGGTAGTTATTGTAGGAAATAACTAAATATAAGCTTATTAGCCTATATTAGCACATTTACTTATCCTCTTCTTCATTCACTTATCAAGTGCCTTTTTGCACTTATAAAGTGACTTTTTCCACTTATCGAGTGGTCCTTTTCACACGAGAAAAGGTTCCCTTCGTGCACGCTTTCGTGCACGCGACATCTGAGGTCCGTATACCCTCATACATACCCTCATGTGTGTATTCATGTCGTCCATATCCAACATCTCCCACTCACACTTGAGGGGATTGTAAGGAAACATCTTTTCCTTTAACTCTTCTGTTTGTCATACAGAGAAATAGGCCGTGTGACCGTCATGCGCATAGAGTCCGCTGTCTGTGCACTTGTTAGAGATACACAACACTCCTCGAGGTGCAAAGTTAAGTAGATTAACGCATGCTTTACCCTAGATTATTTCTTCACATTTCTTATACTTTATATTCAACAATTGAATCCCATCTGGATTACAATTGGCTGGCCAGCTTTGTAATCTCTAATGTCCAAATGTGAATATAAAATTAATCTTCCTCTTCTTACGATCCTTTCGATCTTGACTTGACTTGCTTTTCTAACATGCCCCGCCGGACCGAATTGACCATAGTCCATAAGCAACATGCTAAGATAGCAATCACCCAGTCAAATCTAAAGGAACCAATTAGAGTCCATAATGGTAACGAGTTAAGACACATGTGGTCTTTGGGTCTCATATAATAGTAAACACAATTACTATTCTAACCCAATGGTCAAAATGCATACGTAGTATGAATACGTATTACAACATCACTCCTTTCCCAGGGAGCGTATGTCTTAATGATGTTGTAAGGATGATGATCAGACACCACAATGTCTGATTTTGAGTTCCTTTTACTACTCAAATAATCTTCTGGACCCACATCCCGCATAAGACAGATAGGATTTAAGAATCCTCTTAGATCTTTTGTAAGCATCCATATGGTGCAGATCTTTTATACGACCATTTTGTTTAAGTCATGACTCTAAATCATCCATCTGATGATTTTGACTTTAAACAGGTCTCATCTTTATTTTATCCGTCTGATATAATAAAGGCGGTTGCTCATGTGAGAGAGCCAACCTCAATCTGTCTGACATACTAGAAAATATAGCTGAGATTTTAAAATGTACACAAACATTTTCTAGAAACTCATATGCAATGTTGAAAAGAACTTATTCTTTTATTAAATTTGATCTTTTACAGACATGGAAATTTACATTGGTACAACTCAGCTCTTACGCAGTCCTTGAGATGATAAGTGTTTGTAAAACACATCTCTGGGGATCGCCTTCGTAAGCGGATCCGCTATCATCTCATGCTTAGATATGTACCTTATGTCTACCTTCTTGGTCTTATCATAGTCTTTTGCAAATTTGTAGCGGATATCAATGTGTTTGGTCTTACAATGGAATTTTGGATCTTTGACATAGGCTATAGATGCTTGACTGTCACTGTGTATTGGTACAGCACCTGAGTCACTTGCATCAATTATCCTGTCTAAGAATTTCCTAAGCCAAACAGCTTCTTGGACTGCCATGCTAAATGCTACAAATTCGGCTTCCATAGTTGAAAGTGCGATGCAGGATTGTTTCTTACTACTCCAGGATATTGCACCAGATCCGAGTAGAAAAAAATATCCTGAGGTCGATCGTCGTTCATCGAGATCACCCGCCCAATCAGCATCAGTGTAGCCTTCGAGCCTTAAGGCATCTCCTTGATAGCATAAAGCATAGTCCGCAGTTCCTTTAAGATACCGCATTATCCTCTTAACCGCTTTCCAGTGTACTTGCCATGGATTGGATTGGTAACGACTTACCATTCCAACGACAAAACAGATGTCCGGTCTTGTACACATCATAGCGTACATAAGACTACCAACTGCACTGGAATATGGAACTTTTTCCATAATTTCCTTTTCCTTTTGGTTCTTTGGACATGATTTCAGACATAAATTATCGCATTTGCTTATAGGAGTATCAATGGACTTGTAGTCCTGCATATTAAAACGTTCTAGAACCTTCTTTATATAAGTCTCTTGTGAAAGAGAAAGAAGTTTATTCGAACGATTCCTTGAAATCTTAACTCCAAGGATATATGCATCTTCTCCCATGTCTTTCATCTCAAAAACTGATGAAAGTCAAGCCTTGATATCCATCACAAAGCCCTTGTCATTTCCGGCTATTAGAATGTCATCTACATATAGAGACATAATAACATACTTGCTTTTGATCCTCTTAATATATACACAGTTATCTTCATCAAGCATGGTAAAACCATTTGATAAGACAACTTCTTGAAATCGTATATACTATTCCATCGAGGATTGTTTAAGACCATATATGGACTTACGAAGTTTACAAACCTTATGTTCGTTTCCTTCTTTTACGAACCCTGTTGGTTGTTCCATATAGATCTCCTCGTCCAATTCTCCATTGAGAAAGGCAGTCTTTACATCTATTTGATGTAATTTGAGGTCTAAGCAAGCTACCATAGCCAGAATCAGGTGAATCGAGGTAAAACGAACAACATGTGAGAAGGTCTCTTCGTAGTCTATTCCTTTTTGTTGCGTAAAACCTTTCGCGACAAGGCCGGCGTTATATCTGTCTATAGAGCCATCAGCCTTATGCTTGATCTTGAGAACCCATTTGTTCCCAATAGCTCTACGTCCTCTGGGTAAATCAACCAAGTCCCGGACTTGGTTAACTTTCATGGATTCTAATTCCTCCTTCATCGCTTCCATCCATTTGTCTTTTGCAGTGCATGATACGGCATGTTTGAAAGTAGCAGGCTTGCCATCTTCTTGTAGTAAAGTCATAAAGGTTTGTGGGAATTCATCCTCAAATCTTAGATGAGCTAACCTTGTACGACTACTACGTCTTATTTGAGACTCTTCAAGTTCTTGTTGACTTGAATTTAGATCAATTATAATATCACTCCCACTTGGAATGTCGTTAGAAATGCTCCCACTTGGATCATTATTCCCGTATGGAATAGGATTCGCATCATTCGTATCATCCATTGGTGAAGATTGAAACGTATTTTCTTCTTCACCAAGAATTCTCCCACTCGAATGAGGTAATCCTTCTTGATCATTAATCTCAAATAGAGATAAGTCCTGACTTATCTCGCCCTGTCTTGGAAACTCGTTTTCCAAGAAAGTGACATCCCTCGACTCAAATTCAATTAGACCTTCATTGTCTTCCTGACCAATGAAAACATAACCTTTGGATTTTTCTGCGCATCGTATAAAGATACATTTCCTTCCCCATGGCCCAAGTTTTCCATACTTATGGGAGGAAATATGTGCATAGGATGCACACCCCCAAGGTTTCAAAATGTTTAAGTCAGGAGACCTTTGGTTCCACAACTCGTAAGGAGTGGAGCTAACTGATTTCGAGGGTACGCAGTTCAAGATGAAAGCAGCCGTCAATAATGCATCACCCCAAAAGGTGATTGGCAAGTTAGCTTGCGCCATCATTGAATGGACCATTTCCATTAAAGTCCTATTCCTCCTTTCTACAACACCATTTTGTTGCGGAGTATAAGGCATAGTTACCTGATGAACTATGCCCTTTTCATCACAAAGTTCTTTAAAACTTGTTGATTGATATTCACCGCCCCTATCGGTTCGCAAGACCTTAATCTTGCGATCTAATTGATTTTCCACTAAACTCATATAGTTTTTAAAGCAGGTTAATGCTTCACTTTTGTGGGATATCAAATAGATATGTCCAAATCGGGTGAAGTCATCAATAAAAGTGATGAAATAGGACTTCCCGCGTATTGTATTGACATTCATCGGACCACATATGTCCGAATGGATGAGCAGTAATGGAACCTCGGCCCTTGTGCCGGTTCCAAACGGCTTGCGACAAGATTTCCCTACAAGGCAATGTTCGCAGGTCGACATATCGACCTTTGAAACATTAGATAGAAGGCCACGTTTGGCAAGTCTATCCATATGCGTTGGTCCAATGTGACCAAGCCTTGCGTGCCAACAAATTATATCTGACTCATAAGTCGAAGAATTTGCAATAAGGAAATTTTCATTACAAAATGAGGAGTCATACATTGTATTTAATACAATAAATCCTTTGAAAACATACCCAGTACCAATTAAAGAATTATTACAAAACAAGTCCATTTTACAATCATGAAAAAACCAACTATAACCAAGACCCATTAAAACGACCACAGATATAATATTCCTTCGAATATCCGGAGCGAAGAGAACATCATGAAGTAGGATAGTGTGGCCGTTGTCCCAGACGAGCTTGCAAGTCCTAACGCCTTTCACTTCAACACGTGTGTTGTTTCCTACATAGATCCACTTCGTTCCTTGGGGTATCCGGTGATACTCCACGAAGGACCGTCTGCCCCTTGCTATGTGGTCGGTGTCACCTGAATCAATTATCCAAAATGGATTAGATTCTACAAGAAATATTGAACTAGAAACACATATATAACTAGCATTACAAGTTACCTTGTCACCTCCATCCGTACAAGAACGGGCATAGTGACCTAACTTGTTGCACTTGAAGCACTTGATCCTCTTCAAGTCTTTCTTCTTGTGCCATTTCTTGTGCCCACCCTTATGTTTGGGTTTCTTGGTAGACTCTGGTTGCTTATTACGTTCATTAGTAAACTTCGAACGATCTTTCCATTTCTTTCCCCCGTGTGAGGAACTAGCAACCATGTGCACTTCTGCACTTGGCTTGGCGGCCGCAAGCCGCTCTTCCTCTAACTCGAGGTGCTTAGAAACATCGCTGAAGATCTTGATGCTCTCATTATGAGTGAGATGCATCTTCATTTGGTCCCACCCATTTGGCAGGGAACGTATGACTGCTTGGATTTGTTGTTCATCAGTGAGCACATGACCTGCATCCTTTAACTCTGATATTAGATTCACTATATGTCGCAGATGCTTCCCCATGGAATGATCTGGACGTTTCTTGTACGAATCAAATCTTATAGTTAAAGAACGAATTTTGGACACCGAGGTGCCACCAAACTTCTCCTCTAGCTTGGACCATATGTCCATGGCTAGGTCATGCTCTCGGAAGATTCGTATTATGTCGTCTGTCATACTTGACAGCAACGTAATGCGAGCAATCTTGTTCTTCCAAGACCAAGCATCAAAAGCTTCCTTGTCTCTTCTGTGTTGGGCCGTAGTGCCCAACTCAGGTTCAATCATTTTGTTCTTCAGAGTTTCGAGCACGTCTTACTCCTCTAGAGCATATTGTATCTTAATGGACCATAATTTGTAATTATCGATGTTGAGTTTTTCACCTCTGTCTAACTCAGCGATGATGTTCTTAGCGGTAGAAGACATTTTATCTTTAAAATGCTGCAAAAGACATAAAACGAAGGTTCGATCAAAAACATTGCATAAATTTCATATACATAGTCATCATATTGTTATATTTTCATGATTCATTAGTCTCGGCCAACGGACCTACCAGGGAAAATGGCTAGTCCATGGTTCACTACCCCCAGACTGAGCTGAGGTGTCCCATAAACTAGTCTAAAAGACCACTGGTCGAATCATGATCCATTGAGATACTGAATCAATCGAATGTGAAATTTCAGACTAGTTTAATATCACTCCCACTTGAAAAAAAATCCCACTTGGAATGATATTATTATATTTGATAAGTTACTTTCGAAAAATATTGAAGATGTTGCTCTAGAATCGGAAAGGTCTCTACGATTCCAATCACCATCTAGAACAACTTTCAATATTTCCCCCTCACTTATCAAACGATAGTACTCTTATAGTACTTGCAGCGGAAAAGCGTTTTTGAAAAACGTATTTTAAAAACATATTTTTCAAATATATTTTGCAAACGTATTTTGCAGTGGGAGGCATTGGATTGCCCCGGCCATTGCTAGAGTCGAGCCGTGGCCGTGCCAAGGCCGGATTCCCCCAAATAGGGGGCTTTTACCGTATGCAACTGCCGCCGGTCTCGTATGGACCGGCCATGCAGGTGGCCGGGGCCGAAACCGCCGGCACCGTATGTCTTCTCGTCATAGCCATGTTCCCTCGGCCAGGGCCTCTGCCCTGGCCGAGGCCGGCCAATGCTGGCCAAGGGTCCCTGACTGTTCGGCCAGGGCCTCTGCCCTGGCTGGCCAGGACGCCTGGCCCTGACCTCTGCCAGGCCCTGGCCTCTGCCAGGGCGCCGGCCCTGGCCCCTGCCAGGGCGTCGGCCCTGGCCCCTGCCAGGGCCGGCCCCTGGCCCTGGCCTGAGGCCGACCTGGCCATGGCTGGCCATGGCCCATTGGCCATGGCCGGCTTTGGCCCATATGGCCATGGCCGGCCTCCCCCTTGCATGGGGTTAGCCACACACCCCCACCGAAGGGGTGGCCGTGGTAGTTATTGGCCATAGCCAACCCCCTCCGCATGGGGAGGAGGGATGCTTAGCCTCCATGGCCATATGGCCATGGCGATCATTGACCGGCGCCCCGTTTACGGTTTGGGCGCGGTGTCGTTTTACCGCAAGTGCACGGTTAGTGTAGGGTGCGGGTTTATCGAACTCAGGGAGGTGGATGGCTTGAGTGGCTACTAGCCTCGCCTAGGTTGTGTGCTAGCTACGCGGATGATATGGGTGAAGTGTAGAAATATAGAGAAGAAATAAAAAGACACGAAATGAATCCCCGCTAACACGGGCTAGAGCACTCATGACACTTGGCATTTGACTTGACCCAGGGTGAGACATTGCCCCAAAAGGTGGTACCTAGCGTCCATGGCCCGATATTCCGGTCGGTGCCAAGCACGCTAGGCCTACCCGGTTCCGGACGGTGGGCATTCCCATGTCCATTAACACCTTCCACAACCGGGAGCATTAAGGCCACAATGATATCTCCCAACACTTCGTCCAAGCCGCTCCCGCGCGCGAGGACTCGATGTCAACGCTCGGGGCGTGAGCTATGGCTAGGGAGTCAACCGCCAAGTTTATTCCCCCTTGGCCCGACGGTTAGAGGCGGTCTTTCTCCCGCCAATGACAATGAAACACCCCCGCGTAACCCTAATGGCCAAATATGTCAAATGTGATTTCTAGCAATACATCGAAGCGGATCTTGACAGGACAAGCACCGGACCCCAATCCCCAACACATCTAGTGTGTTGCCATACGAATTGGACCCAGATTGCTAGAAATCCCCATTGACGCATTTCATCGAACACATGCCATGCAACCAAGTCAAATGAAACAACCAAGCATCAATCCTACCCTAACCCGTATTAGGGTTCATCAATACTACTCCTTGATGAAAAACATATAAACAAACAACACAAAAGACATACAAACATTCATCATGAAGCAAAAGAAATACAACACAAAAAATGGAGAACAAGAGAAAGAAATACTTATCTTGATTTTGAACCTCCAATCCAATACAAGACTTATTACAAGAAAAAAACCTAATCTAAACTCACAAGAGAAAGGGGCAAAAAGCCCTAGAAAAATTGAGAAGGATCTAGAAGAAGAAGATCTAAAAGTCGGCCAGCATTGGGTATTTATAGCCCCCATTCCGAGCCCTAACGGATCGGGTCCAAAACCACAGGAAAAACGCCACCCGATCGGTTGACAAGTCAACCGATCGGGTGATCTGTTACAAATAATAAACAGAAAACGGCAGAGCTTCACCCGGTCAGATGAACCAGTCGGTTCAATTCTTGGGGTGACCGGTTGGATCATGGCGCCATCGGGTGAAGAGGTCGGTTGGATGCCCGTGTCTTGGCTCCTCAGAATCAGCTACCGATGAACTGATCGGGTGAGAATCACCCGATCGGTTGGCATTTGGCTCGAAAAGACAGAGAAACGGCCGCAACGAACCGGCCTGAGAACCGGTCGGGTGACATCCGCTTGAGCTCTAGCTAAGACCGGGTGGTGCACGCATGCATCACCCGATCGGTTGACTTTGTTCAACCAATCGGGTGAGGGGCTGAATGATGCAATCATCATCGTTTGACCCCCCCTGGGTCACGCGTGACTCCTCCCGTTGCACCGGGGACTTGTGATATCGTCGTTTTTATGTCCAAAATGCTAGAAATTCCTGCAAAATACCAAAAACACGGAAAAGTAAAAGAAAACAAGAAAATACAAGAAAACAAATAAAAGACGGCAGTAAATAATGGAAAAACACGGGAGAAAACGTGCGCAAATATATGAAAAATAAACGCACGTCAAAATCCCCCAAGCTGAACTCTTCCTCGTCCTCGAGGAAGAAGAGTGAGAGTAGGAGCTCGGAGAGAGAAAATAAAGAGAAAGAGAGAAAAAGAAAACTCTATATCCTAGATCACCCGTCAGGGCCAACAAAATCAAACACAACACACCAAGCAAGCAAACACCAAATCACATCACTAAACTAAGGAATACGAGTCCAGACAAATGCAAAGGGCCCACGCGGTGAAGCGCGAGTGAGTGTGGTCGTGTGTTAGCAGACGGTGTCACTATCTACATTGTGTAATAAAGCTCGATATACACAAATCCAAGAAATGACCCAAATATCGATTCGATTCGAATTAAGCGGTGAATATATAGCTCAAGCATGCATGAGAATAGAGCGAGAATCGAAGCGTATCATGCATCGGGAACTCCACAGCTAGGGTTAAGGAAATCACCACACTAAAGCCTAGATAATAGCTAAAAAGTTCTTAAGCCAAGTGTTTTCGAAAACGATGGGGGTTGAGATGATGTAGAGAAGAACACTCAGTGCAAATTCTCGCCTTCCCTTTATTCTCGGTAGATAGGAAAAATATTCACACTTGAAATTTTTGGGTTTTGAGTATTTGTATTTTTTTTGGATTTTTTGGCTATACATATTTTTTTTCTTTTCTCTTTTCTTTTCTTTTCTCCATTTTTTTGGATTTTTCGGTATTGGGGTATGTACATGTGTACTCTCCCAAGTGGGAGAACGGTACACGACGAGGGGATTTGCACCAAGTAAAATAAAAATGAAATCGGATTCTAAACACTTGGGCAAAGGAGATATTTCTTGCTAATCAGAGCATAGGCTAAATGGGTTATCCTAGTCCTTATTTGTGGAATCCCGACACATGCGAATTGAAATATACGAGATAAATATAGCATGCATATAGAAGCAGATAGTAGAAGCAAATACCGCATATTCAAATCGAAGCATGATAATCTAGGGGTCAACCAAGGATATGTATATAAAACATAATCACAAGGTAGAAGCACACCAAACAGCTAGGCACGACGCACGACTCACAAAAAGCTAAGTGGACACGCGATGCATGAAATGCAAGAGGACTCGATATCCTAGGGTTAGTGAATGTGATTATCGAAGCTGTGTAAGGTGCGCGTGTGATTTTCGTGACAATTCATCATAGGGTTCATCTCTAGGAGAAAGAGATAAAAAGAAGAAAAGAAAAAGAAAAAGAAAAACACGTAGAAAAACGACTCAAATAACGAAGAAAAAGAGACAAATGACGCACGAAGTGCGACTCCCCCAAGCTGAAACTTGCATTGTCCTCAATGCAATAGTAGTGAATACGAGAGGGCAATGAAAATAGGGGGGAGTTACGCACCGACACAAAAAATGAAAAACACGAAAAACACATGAGCGAAACTAAAAAATAAAGAAAAAGAAACACTCAAATAAAAGGTATAAAACACGACAAAAGAACACCTAGACACAGACACACAACAACGACACACGAAAACATGCACACAAATCGATTTCCCCCAAGCTGAACATGACAATGCCAGTGAAACGATATGATCAATGTGATGCAGAAATATGCAAGGGGAAGATCGGAAAAGAAAAGAAAGAAATCAAAATGCAGGAGAGACGGTGTGCTCATTCTCCTCGGAAGAGGATGTGGGGTGAAATGATAGAAGGGCACGACATGAAGGGTTATTAAGATGCAAAAGCAAATCCTAGATACGCTCCCCTCGCTAATGAGAGGAGACGAGATTATTCAAATCTAAACTAGAAAGCGGTAAATTTTTACACTACTGGATTAGGATACACCTGAGCATAGGCGGATCCAAGATCTGAAGTGGGGCAGGTAGATGCTCTAACTGCTCCTTCTGTGGCTCCGACAGAAGCGATGTGCCACGTGTGCCAATGGACCCAAGCAATGCACCTCCAAGCATCCCTCGTAGGTGTCCACCTGTGACCTACAAAGGACGAGGTGCATTAGTCCATGGCAAGAAATTATTTCCCAAAATAAATGTATCCCAAAGATAGTCACCGGTAAATGATGGTAAAATATATGAAATGTGGCGAACACTCCCTGGAAATGGTATGATATCCTCTGTGCTAGCGACGATCAAATCCCCGCTCTCCATGTGAAGTTTCTCTCCAGGTGGTGACACACCGCAGCATACCTCAAGGGAAGTCGATCATGTGTCCTGTGAGAGATATGGTGTGTCAAATATATATGAGTCTAAAGAAATAGGACGTGAAAAGCGAGACTCAAATGTGGAGTGAGAGTGAGTATGAAAATCTCCCTGAATAGGGGCAATATGCTCAAATAGATGCTCAGCCGCAGAAGAAGTGGAGCGTGACGGTAGAGGTAGATGTGGCTCGGGCTCCATGAAGTGGACGATCGTATCCAAGCCCTCATGCACATCCTCCTCGACGATATGCTCATGCTCCTCCATCTGCCCGATGTCCTGAATGACATCCTCATGGTTGACCACCGACCAAGGAGGAAGCTGTGACAGAGATGGTTGTGGAGGTGGATGTGGAGCAGACCACTCGTATGTGGTCGTGGTGTCGTCGTCCTCACGCACATCCTCCTCGCCGGTATGCATAAGCTCTGTGGTCTCCTCGGTGCTCTCATAGGACTCATATGGGGTATCCAGATAAAGATGAAAATTCTCTCCCACAGATCCTAGAGAAATCTCCACATCCTCACTATCATCATCAAAAAATGCTTCGTCATCCAAATGGTAGTGTGGAAAAATTGGGGCATCCGCATGAGATGTGTCTATGGTGGCCGATGGCATGGTGGTCTCAACCATGAAGGTGGGTATATACTCTCCTTCATCCCCTCTCCTCGGTGTCGGCTCGGTGATTGGTACCATCAAGTTTTGTAATATTTGGCCTTGGTTAAACATGGCACTTTCAAGGAGAGACACGAGGCTTGATTCTTCTTGTGTTTGTGGAGGGGTATAAGGTTGAGGAAATGGATGGGAGGTGTTTGGGCTAAGGTTGTGGGAAAATGTTTGGCCTTGGAGCGGGGGCAGGCTCTCAAGCGTAAATGGGCAATCATAATACACGTGCCCCGCCATCCCACAAGTCTCACAAACCACAACTGGATAAGGATCATATCCTCCCATCTGAGCATCGAAATTTGATCTCCACATGGTAATATCAAAGATACCTGGACAACAAAAATAAGAAAACTAGAGAGGAGCGTCAATAGTACAAGAGAATAACAAAAAGATAATATAATGGTGGGGGAAAATTTTCTTGGTTATTAAATATATATTTTTAAAAAAAAAATAAAATAAGGAAAAGAAAATTTTTTTGTGTTTTTATGCGTAGTCTAACGAACCCAAGCTAAGCTAATATCAAACCGAACGCCTCCCCGGCAACGGTGCCAAAAACTTGACCGGCGCCCCGTTTACGGTTTGGGCGCGGTGTCGTTTTACCGCAAGTGCACGGTTAGTGTAGGGTGCGGGTTTATCGAACTCAGGGAGGTGGATGGCTTGAGTGGCTACTAGCCTCGCCTAGGTTGTGTGCTAGCTACGCGGATGATATGGGTGAAGTGTAGAAATATAGAGAAGAAATAAAAAGACACGAAATGAATCCCCGCTAACACGGGCTAGAGCACTCATGACACTTGGCATTTGACTTGACCCAGGGTGAGACATTGCCCCAAAAGGTGGTACCTAGCGTCCATGGCCCGATATTCTGGTCGGTGCCAAGCACGCTAGGCCTACCCGGTTCCAGACGGTGGGCATTCCCATGTCCATTAACACCTTCCGCAACCGGGAGCATTAAGGCCACAATGATATCTCCCAACACTTCGTCCAAGCCGCTCCCGCGCGTGAGGACTCGATGTCAACGCTCGGGGCGTGAGCTATGGCTAGGGAGTCAACCGCCAAGTTTATTCCCCCTTGGCCCGACGGTCAGAGGCGGTCTTTCTCCCGCCAATGACAATGAAACACCCCCGCGTAACCCTAATGGCCAAATAGGTCAAATGTGATTTCTAGCAATACATCGAAGCAGATCTTGACAGGACAAGCACCGGACCCTAATCCCCAACACATCTAGTGTGTTGCCATACGAATTGGACCCAGATTGCTAGAAATCCCCATTGACGCATTTCATCAAACACATGCCATGCAACCAAGTCAAATGAAACAACCAAGCATCAATCCTACCCTAACCCGTATTAGGGTTCATCAATACTACTCCTTGATGAAAAACATATAAACAAACAACACAAAAGACATACAAACATTCATCATAAAGCAAAAGAAATACAACACAAAAAATGGAGAACCAGAGAAAGAAATACTTATCTTGATTTTGAACCTCCAATCCAATACAAGACTTATTACAAGAGAAAACCTAATATAACCTAATCTAAACTCACAAGAGAAAGGGGCAAAAAGCCCTAGAAAAACTGAGAAGGATCTAGAAGATGATGATCTAAAATTCGGCCAGCATTGGGTATTTATAGCCCCCATTCCGAGCCCTAACGGATTGGGTCCAAAACCACAGGAAAAACGCCACCCGATTGGTTGACAAGTCAACCGATCGGGTGATCTGTTACAAATAATAAACAGAAAACGGCGGAGCTTCACCCGGTCAGATGAACCAGTCGGTTCAGTTCTTGGGGTGACCGGTTGGATTATGACGCCATCGGGTGAAGAGGTCGGTTGGATGCCCGTGTCTTGGCTCCTCAGAATCTGCTACCGATGAACCGATCAGGTGAGAGTCACCCGATCGGTTGGCATTTGGCTCGAAAAGACAGAGAAACAGCCGCAACGAACCGGCCTGAGAACCGGTCGGGTGACATCCGCTTGAGCTCTAGCTGAGACCGGGTGGTGCACGCGTGCATCACCCGATCGGTTGACTTTGTTCAACCGATCGGGTGAGGGGCTGAATGATGCAATCATCGTCGTTTGACCCCCTGGGTCATGTGTGACTCCTCCCGTTGCGTCGAGGACTTGTGATATCGTCGTTTTTATGTCCAAAATGCTAGAAATTCCTGCAAAATACCAAAAACACGGAAAAGTGAAAGAAAACAAGAAAATACAAGAAAACAAATAAAAGACGGTGGTAAATAATGGAAAAACACTGGAGAAAACGTGCGCAAATATATGAAAAATAAACGCACGTCAATCATGCACCAAAGAGGTCTTCTTCTCCGATGAGAATTGTTCCAACCGCCATCTTCTTCTCCGATGAGGCACCCGTTTGTCGAGAAAACGGTTTTGCTTCAATGGCCGTGTGCCAAAAAAAATGAAGAGAACGCGTTTTCAAGGCCGCAAACTTCACGCTCTACATGAAGAGAGTTCACATTCTCAATTGAATGGAGACTCAGCATCCATAAGGAGCGCGAGTTTGGCGAGATGAATGGTAAGTTCTTCCCGTCACGGAGAGTTCCTGCCATATCCGTAATGGCAGAAGACCCTAACGTGAAAAGAACAACTATTGCGTTCTCTCCGTCATGATGCATTCCTACCATATCCATAATGAAAGGAGACTCATTCGTGCAAGAGACAACACCGCGTTCCATCGGTGAGACTGGGGAGACGGTTAGACCGGGGCGAACCCGTATGGCTCTGATACCAATGTAGGATCCTATCAAAACAAGGACGTTAGGATCGAATAATAAAGTAGAGACTTACGCTTGTGTACGTGACACCGTAATCTCTGAACTCCGCCCTCGGATTCGCCACAACGGTCAGTACTTCATCACGGAGGATCGAAGCAGAATTTCACCGCCTAAATCTCTATTTAGAAGAGGATTTTAATGGAAGGGAGAAGAAGAACACAAGTTGCCTTATGCAAACTTATGGCATGGTAAGATTAGTGTAAATGCCTTACCCTTGGGTCCTATTTATAGGCTTTAGGGGTAGTTATTGTAGGAAATAAATAAATATAAGCTTATTAGCCCATATTAGCACATTTACTTATCCTCTTCTTCATTCACTTATCAAGTTCCTTTTTGCACTTATAAAGTGACTTTTTCCACTTATCGAGTGGTCCTTTTCACACGAGAAAAGGTTCCCTTCGTGCACGCTTTCGTGCACGCGACATCTAAGGTCCGTATACCCTCATACATCCCCTCATGGGTGTATTCATGTCGTCCATATCCAACAATATTGTCTTCGATGAAATCCGCAAGCTCCATAGGCTGCCGAGATCAATAGTAAGTGACTGTTACCCAATTTTTACAAGTCTTTTTTAGAAAGAACTCTTCACTTTACATGGCACGCTACTAGATCTCAGTTCCTCCTTCCATCCTCAAATAGATGGCTAGACTGAGATTACCAATAGAGGCCTTGAATGCTACCTCAGATGTTTTTGTAGCCATAAACCAAAAGAATGGCCAAAATGTTGTCCTTGGCTGGATTTTGGTATAATTCTACTTGGCGACGGCCTAGTAAAATGACTCCTTTAAGGAAGTCTATGGGAGGAAACCACCAGCGTTGCTGTCTTACATGCCTCACACCTCTCAGCTCCAAGCTATTGATGAAGCCCTCTTCTCGCTTGAAGTAGCTCTCCAGTTCTTGAAAGACAATCTAAAGAAGGCCCAAGTGTGCATGAAGAAATATGCAGATTCAAGGCGAACATAAAGGAGCTTTGAAGTAGGAGATTGGGTTTACTTGCGGTTGCAACCGTATAGACAGTTGAGTGCGATGATGTCGAAGCCTCATAAGCTATCTCCTAAGTATTATGGCCCTTATCACATAGCGGAGAAGATAGGAGGAGTGGCATACAAACTAATGATGCCGACAGCAGCTCGAATTCACCTAGTCTTCCATGTTTCTCAGTTAAAGAGAAAATTGGGTTCACGAGTGGTTCCACTAGACACTCAACCATGTTACATTGACGAAATAATAGACGAGCAAGAGCATATATTGGATCGTCAGGCTGTGCGAATTAGAAATGCAATGGTGTCCCAAGTTCTGATCAAATGGCATCAACGCAGCATGTAGGAGGCAACTTGGGAGGATTACTGGAAGTTAGTGAAGCATTTTCCTTCTTTTGACCTTGAGACGAGGTCAAAATTAGAGGAAGGGAATGTGGACAGCCCATGGAAGGATCACCGAACCATAGAATGATCGATCAGCTGTTCTGCCATGATCCTCAGCTTCGTTGAGGAAGAACAGAGGGGGAATATATATGTATCAGTTGGATAAAGGAGAGCCGTACAATCTGCAACGACCCGTTTCAGTGGGCCATTACTTATTTGATACATTTGTAGGTCTACAGATCACCAGTGAAAACAACATAGCCACGATGCAGAGATGTACAAAATACTCAAACATGGGTCCATTTATTACAATCCATGACTGAAAGTACAATAAGCTCCAGCAGCTCATACAGAGATACATGAACGTAGACCAGAAGGAAATACACTTATGAATATAACACCCAACTCAAGCAGTAGAAATCTATGGCCTCTGGATTAAACTCTGGCTCCTCATACTCAGGAACATCAATGTCAACCTGTGTGTCATCTTCGGTGCGACGAAGTATGGAACTGTAGGTAAGTCACAACAATTCTAAAAATAGAAAGAAAAGCAGTACATAAGTATGTAGTATAGCAGTGTAAAAAGGTAACTATAGTCATTCATACTAATGTGGAAAGCAAAGTAAAGTGGCAGTACAAGTGCTTGTGAGAACATCAATAGTGACATGGTATGCTTGGCAAGATAGTAAACATGCAAAGTAGTAACAGAAATTAGATAACAAGCAGTATTAACGTGGCACAAGCAGTAACTAAACTAGAAACTATGTGACTTAAGTAGGAGAGTAAGATATCCAACCATTGAGTTCATCACTTGCCTGGGTGCGCATACCCAGACGAATGCCGAAACGTAAGCAGCTAGACATGAATTGTCGAAACACATGCAGCGGGACGGGATTGCTGAAACACATGCAGATGGACATGTAGATGAACTCCAGTCACTCACACACTCTCTCAAACTATGAGTTACCCCAAAACCAGTGAAGTGTCAAGTGTTCTACGTATATGTTTGTTACGTGATGTTCCACAAGATATTCCACAAGATATTCCACCACATGATATTCCATACGATAATTCATTAGCATTCACTGAGTCATAAATTTCATGCAACCGGTGATGTGACTATTTAAACGTGAGCAATCGTGCAACAAGTGTATCAATATTTCATGCATAGTTTTCAAGTGACAACCATCAGAACATGGTAGGCAAGGGTAAACAAGAAACGAGAGTTATCATGGTGAATATGGGTTTACGTGCGATGAAAGGTTGAAGTAAAATATTTAAAGGTATTTATAATCAACGTTTACAAATTGATGATAATTGGAATTATAGCATTGATCCACACAAACGGGCTTAGTCAAGGTTGGCCAAGCAAGTCAATATCCCTGTAGGGTGTTCCAAACTTGGATACAAGCGATTCAGGCCGGCTCGGTGAACCAACATAAAGAACACCGATTATCAACTTTTGCTCCATCGTTAATACACAATCGAGTAGTTCCCTGTTTATTTAGATCTCTACGTTAGAAATGTTGTATGTTTCAGCCAATAGTAGTTCTGCAGTTGAGTAGTTTCCTATTTAATTAGGTCTCTAGTTTGGCAATGTCTTTTGTTCAAGTCAATAGCCGTTCTGAGGCTATAGATGATATCCTAGGTTCATACTAGTACGCTATCTAACTTTCTAAATTTAGAATTAGGGTGACTTATGGGTTTAAGGATCGTCGTAGTAAGCCGAGGGTGGAGCTAGAGCTTCCAAGGATGTCCATGCACAAGAAACGGAATTTGCAAATGTAAGAAACTACTGGTTATAGGTCACACTATTTTCTATCTATATATCTTCCTCGGTTTTGTTTTTATTATAACTTGAAATGGTGTCAAAATGCGTTCGAAAATTTTTCGGTAGGCTAGATATGAGGAAAGTAATTTTATCTAAGAAGAAAATATTTTTCTGAAGCTTTTGGATATTTTTTATAATTTTCTTAAAATCAATTTTAGGAATTTAAAATCAATTAAAAATAATTTTTGAAGTTAGAAATTAACTATCGTAAATGTTTATCGTAAATGTTCGACAATTTGTTTAGAAAAATATACACATCAAAATATTTCACATGATATGTCGAAATTTTACTATCGACTAGTAGAATACAAAGGTATTTTTTATATGTATGGGTTTACGTGTCGTTCGAAATATATACACATTTTTTATCAAATCTGAATTAACTACCATAAAATTTGAAAAATCATAACTTGAAAACTAAGTATCAGATTGGGACGAAACGGGTGCTTACGCGTTCGCAACAACTTGTAGAACATTTTGGTATTTTTAGATTTTCAGTCTAGGCCCTATATTTTAATTTTCTAAATTTTTCTGTTAAAACCATCTTTCTCTCTATAACCCACCTTTCTTCTACCTTTGTGTGAGTTGTGTTTTTGGGCTGATGTGCTTCTCTTGCTCCTTGTATGTGCGTGTGGCTATGGCTGCAGAGGCAGGGGCACCGGCCGAGGGAGGGGTGGTCGGTTGGTGGCGATGGTCAGGTGGGTCGACCGACCGGCAGTGAAGGAGGAGGCCATCGGGGAGGCCATGGTGTGGTGGTGGATGGCCAATGATGGTTTGGCGAGGGGGAGAGTGAGGGTTGGTTTGTGGCTTGGTGGTGGTGCCACGGTGGAGGGGGAGGCTGAGGCTTTGCTGGAGATTGGGGAGCGTCGCCAAAGAGGGGAGGGAGGAACTTGGGGAGAACCCGAGTAAAGGGGTAGCACCTTGGTGATGGGCCGAACACAAGGAGAGGGAGAGAGCTTGCGTGTGTGCTCTGCAAATGGGGGGAGAGTTTTATAACTAACTTAAATTAATATAATATTGTTGTAAATGGATAATGATGGGGGTTTGTATTGGGGATTACATCTTATCCATATGATAAGATCATATTTATTGTACCTCTATCCATATACGCTCTTCCCTCTATTATAAATAATGGACTGAGGTCTTCCCCCTGGATTTGATGCTTCACAACACATTATCAGCATGAGCTTCTAAATTCTTCCACAAAAACTCGTTCGTTGCGAAAGCGAGAAGAAGGCGGTAGATCCACGCGTGCGGTTTCGTCTACCACGTATGAATTTCGTTTTCCACGTGCGAGCGTCATTTTTCATGTGTAGGCTTCGTCAACCGTTGCTAGATCTGGAGGACGGATCTAGAGGTACAATCTTTTAAATTTTCATTTTTATCATGATCATGATTTTATTATCCATCGATCTTGCAAGATCCGATTGGAAATCGGGTTGATAGTCTAAAAATGACGATTTTTAAAGTTGATTCATGTTTTCATATCATGTTAACCCTATCTTTAGGGTTCGTATATTAATATGGTGTTTATCGTCGCTAAAACAAATCGTTTTTCCCCGAAAAAATAGATAATATTTTGCACCATATTATAAATGCCCACGACTCCGCCGACGGCAAGGCCGTGGGCCGCCGTTTACCCGCCCCGAAGTCGGTGCAACCCCTTTTACCCGCCTCTCAGGCGGTCCCCCACCTCGCTCTGCCCGAAGTCGGAGCCGCCCCCCACCTCGCTCCGACCGAAGTTGGAGCTGTCCGCCCAATTGCTCCGCCCGAAGTCGGAGCCGCCTTACCCATGTCGCCCCGCCCGAAGTCGAAGTCACCCTACCCATATTGCCCTGCCCGAAGTCGAAGTTTCCCTACCCATCTCGCCCCACCCGAAGTCAGAGCCGCCCCCTTTTTGCCCCGCCCCGATTGCGGAGTCACCGTTTTGCCCCACCCAGAAGGCGGTGTTGCCCCCCTCGCCGAGATGTCGACGCCGAAGAGGGCGGTGGCGACAAACCCTAGCAGCTGCCCTCCCCTCCCCCTTCCATTTCTTTTTGGGCTGAAGGCCCAAACCCTTCGAAAAAACAATATTCTGTGGGCCTGAAGCCCGCAGCCAATCTGCGGGCCTCAGGCCCGCCTGCCGTGACTAAAAAAGAAAGAAAAGAAAGAGACCATGGGCCTGAAGCCAGCAATCACACTGCGGGCCTCAGGCCCGCAGGCCAGATTCCCTTGAAATAAAATATATAAACAAAGGAAGGGGGAAGGGAAAGAAAATGTATAAAAAGGGTCTATGGGGGCCTAAAAATCGAAGAAAAAATTTGTAAAAATTAGGGACTAAATGGGGACCTTGAGGGCGAAATTTGGGGCTCATGGGGATTATTTGGGGTATAAAAAGTAAAACTTTTTTCTTTCACAATGAATAAATAAGTATTTTGGGTACCATTCAAATTCTTTTGAACTAGCCCATAATGCACAACGAATTACATCTTATGATAACCCTTTTAGGATCATATTTATGTGCATAACATCACTTTCTATGGCTCATTTTCTGGGATAAACTTATGCTAAGTTGTGCGGCATTAACTTAATAATTATAAAGATCCTGCAACTACTCTGCCATTAGTCACCTAACCTAACGGTGTATAACATCGCACCATGGTCTAAATAATTATTAAGTATTTTAAATTATTATGTTTATCCTACTATGAATCTGGGATGACTGTGATGTGTTATAAAAATGTTGAATGAGCACAAATTTTTGCATGGATGGCTAATTGTGGTTTTGGATCGGCAGTTTAGTCCCACATTTTACTTTTCTTGCATTTATCTTTTCTTTTTGAGATTTTTTAGTGAGAAAATTATGTAATGTCCAAGACTGATTACTATTTTCCATGGAGGCGGAGGTCACTCTTGAAGCTGAAGATTTTAAAAATGGGACTCATGAGGTTTCCAAAGTTGTAATTTTTCACTTTGATTTGTGTAATATGGACTGTAATATGGACTTTGGACATTATTTATTTTATGTGGGATTGGCTAATCCATGCAATTAGATTATTCCTTTAAAAATTGCCTCCGCATGAAAATGTTTTATGTACTAATAATTCATGCAAATTTGTGCTCTGCTACATAAAATGGCAAAAATCGCAAGCGTTAATTTCGAAGTGTTGGATGCATCAGGCAGGAATTACTTGAGCTGGCAGCTCGACGTTAAATTTCACCTGCAGGCTAAGTCCCTCATTTCTGCTGTGACAAAAGATGGAAATGCAGCTGACATTGAAAACGCACATGCCATTATTTATATTCGTCACCATGTGGACAAGACCCTAAATGCTGAATACCTTACGGTCCAAGATCCATTTGAGTTGTGGACTGCCCTTGAGGAAAGATATAAACATCAGAAATATGTTATACTTCCAAGGGCACGATATGAGTGGGAGAACATGAGACTGCAAGACTTTAAGTCCATAGCTGAGTACAACTCAGCTCTTTTTAGCATCACCTCATGCCTGAAGTTTTGTGGTGAAAAAGTCTCAGAAGATCGCATGCTGGAAAAGATGTACATGTCTTTCTACGAAAAGGATGTGATACTGATGCAGCAATACAGTGAACGAAAGTTCACCAAGTATTCTGAGATGATGTCATGTTTACTCATGGCTGAACAAAACAGAGAGCTTCTCCTTGCCACTCATAATATGTGCCTCCCCGGTAGCACTGCCCCCTACCGAAAGCTCACAATGCATCTTCTTCTAAAAAGAAGAAATATAACAAAAGGAAAGGAAAACCAAAGAATGAGGGACCGAACAAAAAGGCCAGAGGTCAGGTCCAATAGTGAAGAAATGAAGGGAGGTAGAAGTTCTCCTGGCACAGAAACGACAACAACAGAAATGATGCATCCCCACCAAAAGGAAATGTGAAGACCAGTGACATAGCTGTGGCATGAAGGACACTAGTCTAGAGTGTGCAAAACTCCACGGCATCTCCGTGATTTGTATAAAGAAAACATGAAAACAAAGCGAACACAAACCTGGTGACCTCCAATGCTCCAGTTAAGTTCACAGCTGATGACTTCGAAAGAGATGACCTGCTCGATTAGCTGCTTTTTATCGTTATCTTTGTTTAGAACAATAAATGTTATGAGAGCTGTTTGAATTTTTGAATTAGTTTTGAATAAAATTTGATTATGTTTGTGAAAAGTAAATGTGCTTATATGATGCATCTTTTAATAGATGGACCGCTCTCATGACTGCTTAGTAGACAGTGCTTTGATACATACGATCCTTCAATATAAATGCTATTTTCATAGCATTATACCATATAAAAGCCCTGTAAATACCATTTCAAGGCCATCAAATATTATTGAAGGTTTTGGGAACGCAACTTTGTTGCTCTAAAATGGAACAGAAATTAAAATAAAGGATGCATTATTCTCTCTGAATTCAAATAGAAATTTATTAAGTTTCAAGGACATCTGTTTAAATGGATTCCATCTGAACATCAAATGTAAATGAAAAAGAATTAATGTATGAAACGTCTCAAGAAAAGGAGTAAAATCCATACTTGAATGTTTTGAGAACCTTTCATCAGGCCTTTACCATACAAAGATTCAGAGAGAGGAAGCTAATTTAATGGAGCACCTGAAGTGCCCGACATCAGCCAAGTTTTTACTTTGGCATGATAGACTTGGCCACCCTGGATCGGTGATGATGCATCGCATCTTATCCCAATCACATGGACATGACTTGAAGAACCAGAAGATTCTTCAGAAGTGAGAATTCCCTTGCATCCATTGTTTCAACGGAAAATTAATAACAAGGCCATCACCACTAAAAGTGGATATAGAATCTCCAAGCTTCCTTGAAAGAATACAAGGTGATATATGTGGACCTATCCACCCCCCAAGTGGGTCATTTCGGTACTTTATGGTACTGATTGATGCATCCTCAAAATACTCATATGTGTGTCTACTATCGATCCGCAACCTAGCGTTTCCAAAGCTACTGGCACAAATAATAAAGTTGCAGGCACATTTTCCAGACAACCAAATAAAGAAAATACACCTGGATAATACTGGGGAATTTACGTCCCAGTCATTTCAAGAGTATTACCTTGCAACTGGGATAGAAATTGAACATCTGGTGCCACATGTTCATACCCAAAACAGGTTGGTAGAGACGCCCATTATTAATGAAATCCCAGTTGCTGGTGAATGCATGGGGACATGCAATTTTGCATGTTGTAGCGTTGATAAAAATAAGACCCTCTAGAGGTCAGAGTCTCTCTCCAATGCAACTTGCATATGGAATACCACCGAACATCTCTCACTTGAGAATCTTCAGTTGCGCAGTCTATATCCCCATTGCACCACCACAAAGGACAAAAATGGGTCATCAACGTCGCCTAGGTATCTATGTAGGGTTTGACTCACCCTCAATCATAAGATACATAGAACCCCAAACGGGAGATACATTCAAGGCACGTCTTGAAAACTGTGAATTTGATAAGACGAGTTTCCCCAAAATGGGTCCAAATACTGAAAAATCTGGTGCTATGCAAATTATATCGTGGGATACAAAATATTTGACCCATTATGATCCGGTAACAAAGTAATATGAAGATGAGATCCTGAAGATCCTACACATATAAAACAATGTCCGGGTATAGACTATGAAGAAACATACTCCCTGGTAATGGATGCGATCACTTTCCGATTTTTAATAATCTTATCAGCAAAGGAAGGATTAGATATGTAGCTAATGGATGTTGTGACTGCATATCTATATGGCAACCTCGATAAATAGATTTAAATGAAACTTCCTGATGGCTTTTTAATGCTTGCTGAATTAAAAGATAGACCTCGGGACATCTACTCTGTTAAGCTTTAAAGATCATTGTATGGTCTTAAACAATCGGGAAGGATGTGGTACAACAGACTCAATGAATTCCTTGTACAACAAGAATTCAACAATAATGAAGTCTGTCCTTGCATCTTTATAAGAGCAAAGGGATCATGATTTATCATAATAGCAGTCTACATAAATGATCTGAACCTCATTGGATCTCTTGAAGAGATCACTGAGATATCTGTAAGCCTAACAGAAGAATTTGAAAAGAAAGACCTAGGCAAACGAAATACTGCCTTGGCTTACAGATTGAACATTTAAAAGACGAAATCATGCTACCCACCACATATACAAAAAAACTGTTGCAAAGATTTCACTTGGACCAATGTCATCCACTAAGTACACTATGGTAGTACGATCTATGGATGAACATAAAGACCCCTTTCGGCCGCTGGAAGAGGGGGAGGATATACTTGGTCCAGAAGTCCCTTATCTGAGCGCTATTGGAGCACTTCTAAATCTGGCTAATTGCACGCGTCCCGATATAGTATTCACAGTAAATTTACTAGCCAGATACAGTGTCGCGCCTACACAGCGTCACTGGACCGTGGTTAAGCACCTTTTGTGCTACCTCCAATAGTCAAGAGATTTAGGACTATTTTACAAAAATGGATTATCCTCCACATTTGTTGGTTATGTTGATGCAGGTTACAGGTATGATCCTACAATGAAAATTCACATACAACGTACGTGTTTACCTATGGTGGGACATCCATTTCCAGGAGATCCTTCAAGCAGATCATGATGGTGACCTCATCCAATCACTCAGAGATTCTCACCATCAATAAAGCAAGCAGAGAATGTGTCTGGCTACTATCAGTTGTACATCACATCTTGGTGACGACCGGATTGAAGACTGGTGACCTTGAACCTATCACTATGTTCGAGAACAATGCTGAAAACATCGCTCAGTTACAAGAGGTGGTTACATTAAAGGCGACAGAATGAAGCATATCTCCCCAAAATTCTTCTAGATGCATGAGCTAGATCGATGTTAGACAAGTACAGTCATGTGACAACCTGGAAGACTTGTCCACAAAATCTCTTCATATGGATACGTTTAGGAAGTTTGTACAAAAGATTGGTAAAAGGTGCCTAAGAGATCTGAATGCCTAATTGCTTGTACAAATCAGGGGGAGTTAGAGGGAGTTTGTACTCTTTTTCCTTAGCTATTGTTTTTTCCACAGGGTTTTCCATAGCCAAAGGCTTTAACGAGGCAAATCCTATCAACTCAGGATCCTGAAGTATCCACCCCTTGTTAGACTCATAAGACACTCAGAATCCCGAAGTATTCATGAGCAGAGTCCACACTTATGGCTGGATAAGTGGAAGTGTTGTAAACGGATAATGATGGAGGTTTGTATTGGGGATTACATCTTATCCATAGGATAAGATCATATCTATTGTACCTTATCCATATACGTTCTTCCCTCTATTATAAATAAAGGACTGGGGGTTTTCCCCAGGATGTGATGCTTCACAATAAATATAAGAATAATAAAGGGGGATAATTAATGGGTTGGTTGTGGGTTAACCTTTGACTAACATGGGTTCATGCATCTCGTTTAAAATGGGGGGCTACTGGATTATGGTAGATTAATAAAAGTAATTAAGTTAATAGTAAAATGTAATTACTAAAATAAATAAAAGTACGAAATTACGATTTTGCCCCCGAAACTAAACGTGTCCAAAAAGTAAGCAATCGTCTACGTCGTTCAACTGACTGTCTGATCTCTGATGAGATTTTCGTTGGTCTCTAACTAACATTCTGTTGGATGCCTGTGCTTAGTTAGAAGATTGTTAGATCTATTAGCTGTCAGAAATTGTATAAAAGCAATTGAGATGTAAGAAATTCATCATCGAGAATTTTAATACAAACTCAAATTGAGTTCTTTTCCCTCCAAATTTCTGTTCTCCTTTCTTCTCCTTATTCTAGGATTCTTTCTTCTTCATCCTTCTAATTCTTTTGAAATCTGTATCAATGGCCAAAACTAACTGTCAACAGGAGTCAAAGAGTCCACTGTCTGCAGCAAAGGAGCTGGAGAGTCCACTGAGGAGGTCAGCGGAGGGGGAAGGTGGAGGGACTGGGTTGTCAGTAGAGGAGGCGACAGATGGGGAGGGGCTGGGGAGTTTGTCGGATGGGATGGAGGAGGGGAGGGGGCAGATGACGGGGGTGGTGAAGATGAATAGTAGTGGCAGAGAAGGGCGACGGAGGGGGGAGGGGCTTGGTAGTCGGAGGAGGGGGAGCCGGAGAGGAAGGGGCTGGGTAGTCGGAGGAGGGGGAGAAGGAGGGGGGGAGCTGGGTAGTCAGAGGAGGGGGCGGCAGAGGGGCTGGGGAGGTCGGCAGATGGGTCGAAGGAGGGGAAGTGGGTGGAGGAGGGGGCAGGGGAAGACGAAGAGGGCCGGAGGAGGGGTTGAGAGGTCGAAAGAGGCGGTCGTGTGCGTAGCGATAGTGATTGTACGTGCTGAGCAAAACCACAGTCAGTCGTGGATTTTTACTCACCATACACAACCTAGGGACGTTTTCACCATTTTCGAACGGTTGTGTGCAGTGAGCAATTCTGAATGGCAAACTTGTAAATAAACGGTATCTCGGTTGTGCGCGGGAGTAAAACAGTATGTGCGCATAGCAACTCCCAAGTTTTACTCCTTTGAGAAAGGGGGCATGCTTTGCGAACCTACCATTTTACTTGGTGCACGGCCGCTTTAATTTTTACTCCGCGAACATACCGCTTTACGAACCTACCGTTTTACTCTGCGCATGGCCGCTTTAATTTTTACTCCGCGAACATACCAATTAAATATTAAATTTAATTTTTTGCTCAGCGCACAATCAGAAATGCCGAAATACCCGTAAGCCAAAATAACCTAAACTCAATAAATAAAATCACAAATACATATACATATTGACTAAAGGATGATCCGAATCGTGTAAAAATTCTGGAAGAAGTCAGTTATTAGACCCACGTAGTTTTTGGATGGAAATCTGTCGTGCCCAAAAATAAAAAGGTTATCGGAATAGAAATCTGTCGTGCTGTCGATGACGAAGGTGAAGCTGAAATATGATAGCTTCTTTCCAAACCAAAATCTGTACACGAACGATTTTTGAGCATGAAAATCTGTCAAGAAGAATTCGGATCTTTGTTGAATGCAAAGAAAAAATTGAGAATAATAAGTAATACGAAGAACCGATCGGTTAAATTGTGCATCAATTATTACTCACCGTGTACAATGGGCAAACATTTTCTCCATTACCAGTTGTGTGTGGTGAGTAAAAGTTGCAGCACTAACAAAAATTACTCACCGTGCACAACAGGAAAATTTGCGTGGTGAGTAATTTTTGTTAGCACTGTAAGAAATTACTCAACGCGCACAACCGGTAAAAAAATTTCCTTTTGTGTACGTTGAGTAATTTTTGTCAGTGTTGCAAATTTTACTCATCGCTGCATGTTTGCGTGGTGAGTAAACGGTGCATCATTGACAAAGCTTGTTGTGCACGATGAGTGAAAGTTATAGCACTGACAAAAATTACTCAACGCACACAACATGCAAGATTTTTGTTGCACTGACAAAAATTACTCCATGAAAAAATTACTCAACACGCACAACGGGAAATTTTTTTGAATGTTATGCACGGTGAGCAATTTTTGTCACTGCTGTAACTTTTACTCACCGCGCATAGCATGCAAAATTTTTTCCTGTTGTGCGCATTGAGTAATTTTTGTCAATGCTTCATTTTTTTCTCATCTCACACAACTACCAGCTGTTGATTCACATGCGATCCCATATTGATTACTGGTCTCCCTTGCATTCTAATAGCTTCACGGGTGCCCTTGCATTCATGTAGGTTCACATGAGCCCGTCCAATTCCTCTATAAAGGGCTGTCCACAGGCCCTCCTCTACTTACAAGTTATTCTCATCTTCTCCTCGTTTTCTTATACTAACACAAACTCCGTAAGATTATTTTTCTATAAAAATATCCATTGATTATTTTTTGGCAGAATTTTGTAACAATATCAGCCGTAAGTGTCTGGATCTTCTACATGAGAACATCAGTATTACAAGTCCCAATTTCTATAATGTACCTCCAACATTGTAGCTATGTAGGACTCTAACACTGATGTGTTCATGGAAAGGTCCATAACAGACTAATATTGTGACAAAATTCTGAAAAAATGATCATTGGCCAATTTTATATACCTGCATATGCACTAACTATCTAATTTGATTTGTAGAAAAATGTTGCTTTTTATAAATTTGGATGCAGTATATATTGACTTTGCATGTTGTTTAGACAATTTTGTAATTGATTAGTTCGGATTTTAAGGAAAATTATGTTATTGTGATGAAATTTGTTGTTACAGATCATGACAGAGGAAAAAAGTAATGAAATATGGAGGAAACATCCATGTTGCTTCTGTAGACTGAAAGCTTTGATGAGGACTGCAATGACAAGGAAAACTATTGGGAGAAGATTTTATAGGTGTATAAATTATAACAAGAACAACAAATGTAATTTTTTTGTTTGGGTTGATGAGAGGGAAATGTGTCCTTGTGGAAAGGAATATGCCAGAGAGTTGCTACAGGAAATTTCAAAGTTAAAGATAAGGCCGCGAGAATGAAAACAGAATAATAGAGATATCTAAGAGGAAACAAGTTTTTCTTTTTCCAGTGCAAATGAAATTAATAGAAGAGAATCTGCCAGTAGCAATTATAGGATGAACAATGCATCAATAATATTTAGTCAGTCAAGTCATATGACAGTGCTTGATATGTCTCCAATGATGTGGTATTGTTTTGCTTGTATATCCTCTTTGTTGTTTATTGTACTTTTGTATGCATTGATATTGTAATAAAATGAACCACGTTCTTATACATTGAAATATCTGAAACATTGACATACTGATACATTGACATATCTGACACATTGACATATTTGATAGATGGCAAATTTGACATATCAAATACATTGCCAATTCTGACACAATAACATATCTGATACAAGACAAATTTGACATACTGTACTTTTGTATGCATGGATGTTATAGTAAAATGAATTCCATTCTGATACATTGAAATATCTGAAACATTGACATATCTGATACATTAACATATCTGACACAGTGACATATCTGATACATGACAAATTGACATATCTGATATATTGCCAATTCTGACACAATGACATATCTGATACAAGACAAATTTGACATATCCGATATATTGCCAATTCTGACACTGTGACATATCTGATACATGACAAATTTGACTTATTGTACTTTTGTATGCATTAATGTTGTAAAATGAACCTTGATACGACTATTTTATGGAAGCCCAACAGCATGAGCCCAAAGGCGCGGCCCACCCAACGAAGCCCGAAGGAACATGGAGCTAGAAACCCAACTACCGACCAGAAGCCCGTCTGCGAGATCAGGCCCGCCCGACAAAGCCCCTGTAGAGGGCCCCCGAACGGCGATCCAACCCGGCCCCGGAAGCATGCCAGTCACTCGCCCACCCCAGCGATAACCGCTCCCCCGGTTCCGTGACCACTTAATGGCGATAATGGGGAGGTGCTGGCATGGCGCAGCGAACGGCGTTAGGGAGGAGGATTGAGGGGGCACGATCAAGGGCGGACGAGGGACGTGAGTCGTGGACAGTCACGACGGGAGGTCAATAACAGGGCTAGGAGGACGACAGGACAAGGGACGGCATCTGAGGTATCTAAACTCTAAGGTACTCCATCAACGACCAAGTTCCCCCATTTCATCTCCTTCCTTCCCCGCTCGCGCTGGTAGACGTCGTTCCAATCTCCTCTCGAGTCGAACCGTCTCCGCCGAGTCTCCTCTTTCAGATCATCGTCTGACTTAGGCATCGGAGGGGATTTGGCCGGAACCAAGGTCCGGCCCCCCTGACGAGCGTTCTCGTCTGCGCAGGAGAAGATCAGATCCGCGGGCCGAGGCTTCCCCTCCGCCCCACACCGGCCACATATCGAGCAAGGCGACTGAGGCTACCCCTCGTCATCCGGGTCGACCGAGGCCGAGCACATCCGTCCGAGCCGAGGCTTCCCCTCCGCTCACGAGGCACCGAGGCTACCCCTCGTTATCCGACTGTCCGAGGCCGAGCGTCTCACACCAGGCCGAGGCTTCCCCTCACCCTATCCATGGTCGAGGACCCAGACCCGGCCCAGCCGAAGCGCTCCACATCGTCTACAACTCCGATTCGCGCCGCGTCCACACGGACCCATCGCACCCGAGGGACCCAAGTTGGCCCCTTGACCACGTTGACCGGGTTGTCCACGGTCAACGCTTTCATAGTGAGAAAACACTCTGAAACATCTGGCACCGTCTGTGGGAACGAAACTGTCCCACGAAGAAACAAACAGCACCTGCAATGGCACGAGCCAGCAACGGAAAGAGACACATGCCCCCCATCCTGGAGGAGGAGAATGACGCACCCAACGGCAACCTTGAAGACACGCCCGACAGCAATCGCCCCGCCCCCTCAACTGAAGAGATTGGCGGGTCAGAACTGGCCACACAGGGACAGCTCCATGCCCTGGCCCAGGAGACCAACGCGAGCATCCAGACTTTGGTCGCGACGGTACAGCAGCTCGTCGGCACTGCGCCAGCCAACGGAGGCGCGTTAGGCGACGGCCATCGTTGGGCGGGGGGTCCCCCGCTCTTACGGTCCGCTGTGGTCGATGACCACGGGAACCAAGGACCGAACACGGAGCGTCGGTTCACGCTGTCTGGCTCCCGTCAGGCGAGATCACGCGCCTCCTCCCCTCGTCGTGAAAGGATCCGAAGAGAAACCGAAGGCACGGGGGACGAGTCGGTGACTGCGTCATCTCGTCGACCATGATCACCCCACCGCGGGAGAAGCAATCGACACCACTCGAGAGACCGATCACGGCGGAGCGGGAGCTCCCACCGGAGGAGCCGGGAGCGCCGGGTCAGCCCGACCCCCAGTGTGGCGAGGGCCGTGGAGCCAGCCCCGCCGGCGCCTGTGCTCCCTCCACCACCGAACGAGCCAGAGGTAGGAGGGTGTCGAACCCCCGGGGGCATCCACGGAGACCGGTGCCCCCTGTCGTGGAGAATAACCGACGCACGGGTCCCCTCTCGGTTCAAGATCCCGGCGCTGGGGAAGTACGACGGGATAGGAGACCCGGGAAACCACATGATGGACTACGAGGGGGACATGTCCTTCCAAGGAGCCGACGATGACCTGCTCTGCAGGGGATTCTATTCGACCCTCAGGGGAGCGGCGAGGACCTGGTACCGCAGCCTGCCCAGCCGCTCCATCGACAGCTTCGAGGAACTCACCCAGCTGTTCTGCAAACAATTCATGGCAGGGAGACAGGTAAAACCTGATGCTGAACATCTGTTTAACATAGTGCAGGGCCCAACCGAGCCGCTCCGGCAGTTCATGTGCAGCTTCAACGCGGAAAGGCTGAACGTAAACAGCCCTCCCGATCTTGTTGTCCAAACGGCCCTTAAGAAAGGGCTGCGCCATAGAGGCCTTAAGAAATCTCTGCATAACGATCCCCCGAAGGACCTCTCCAGGATCATGGCGAGGGCCGAGCGCTTCATGTTGACCGAGGAGACCTTGGCCATTGAGGCAGGAAAGGCCGGTCAAGGGACCAAACGCGGCGATAGCGGACAAGGCAGCCCCGAAGGGTACCGGACCGAGAAGAGGACGAGAAACAGGCAACGAGGAGAGGGTACGAGGGACGCCACCCCAGACGCCGTCCTCGCTCAAGTGCAGAAGGAAGAACGCGCCGATCGCCCCCCACCAAAAACAAAAAGAGGGGGGAAGAATGGGGAAAGATACTGCAGATACCACAAGGACAATGGCCATGACACTGAAGACTGCTGGCACCTAAAGAAGGACATTAAGAAGCTGATGAGCCGAGGGCATACAAGGAATTTAGCTGATGAGCCAGCCCACGGAGAAGGAACCTCCATGCAGCCGGACAAGGGGAAGAAGGTCAACACCGTCCAGGGACCCCTCCGCATCATAGAGTGAGCAGGCGAGGCCCCCCCAGTAGCAGCCTAGTCCGGAGGAGATTATCTAGGTTTACATCCCTCCGTCTAGCTTTATTTCCTTTTTCTTTCCTCCAAATGTACTAGTCCAATGGGACCCTTAAGAGTACAATTGCATTCCCTTTTTTCTTTTCTTTATCTTCGACGGAATCAACATTTCACTAAGGGCGCATAAGAATGAAGACCGCCGCCTCACTGGATGGGGGTGGGGGTCAAACCGAGCCAGTCCTAAGTCGAGGAGCTCTGCCCTCGCCGACCGACTCCTGCGCTCGTAAGTCTGGGGGCAATTCCCCCAGCCCACGCGGACGCCGTCCGGTCCTAAGCCGAAGAGCTTCGCCCTCGCCGATCGATTCCTGCGCTCGTAAGTCTAGGGGCAATTCCCCGAGCCAGCGCGGATGCCGACCGGTCCTAAGCCGAGGAGCTTCACCTTCGCCGACCGTCTCATTCGCTCGTAAGTCTGGGGGCAATTCCCCGAGCCAGCGCGGACGCCGATCGGTCCTAAGCCGGGGAGCTTTTACCCTCGTCGACCGACTCCTGCGCTCCTAAGTCTGGGGGCAATTCCCCCAGCCAGCGCGGACGCCGACCGGTCCTAAGCCGAGGAGCTTCGCCCTCGATGACCGACTTCGCGGTTCGTAAGACCGGGGGCAGCCCCCCCTAGTCATGGAGGATGTCAACCGAGTTGCCCGCTCGAGGAGCAAAGGATGACCTCCCGGAGAAATGAAACGAGCGACCACCATCAGCAGATAGGCCGAGATCGCGACAACAGAGCAAAACGCGCGTGGAATTCAAGTAAGTCAAATTCATTTCCAATAATTAACCGAGGTACAAAATTGTGTCTTATTTGCAGGAAATCGAAGTGGAGAAATCCCCTTACAAATGATCCGGCAGACAACAAAATTCATCACCTACGCAAAAATAGGATGGCAGCGGCAGAGCGAAACTTGCCGACCAAGAGCCCGAAGTTGTTGGCCTAGGCGAACATCTATGCAACCAGCAATTATTTGCTCCGAAGCAGGGAGCCGGTGACGAAGCCGATGAAGATTGCGAGGTCAGGGATCCATTTCAAGTGGCCGAGCCAAAGCGAAGTGAATGCTAAAAAATTTGAGGATAAAAACAAGGGTGGCAGGCCAGGAAAGGATGACTTAAGGAGCCCGAGACCGGGAGGACGCATCCCCAGGCACCTCACCCTGCTCGGAGCGAGGGGGATCGACCGGCGGAGGGGCTTGCCGAACGCGCTCCGCACAATCCCGGAAGGAAGACTGGACGACATCGACGATCCGAGGGCCGATGAGGTCTTCATACGTACCGAAGGCCTCCCTAAGAACTTCAAAGATCCTCTCCCCCAGGGTCCCGATGACACCCCTCTCCACCTCCTCTGCAAGCCGCGCCACCTGACGCCGATCCGACAGTTCCCTCTGAAGCTCCTCCCTCTCCAGGCAGAACGACTCCGCCGCTTCCTCAGCCGACTGCCGAGCATCCTCCAACTTTCCCTGGAGGTCACCCACTCGTCCCTCCAGCTCGGCCACACGGAGCTTGAGATGCCGAGACTCCATCTGGGCCTCCGTCATAGCTACCTCCGCCGCCCCGGCCCGCTCGTGGGCCCTCACGGAGGACTCCTCCAACTCCCTCAAACGGATGGCTCGGCGCTGCGACTCCACGACGAGCGTTGAACCCTGGAAAATGAGACATGAGCCAAGAAGAGAGTGAAGGGAAGGAAAGGACAGCAAGATAGCCGAACATGTTGAAGGATCCAGACCAAGGAGTCCGACACCTTGTCGGCGGGAATCCTCTCGAGGAGACTGCGGTCCCGGGGGAGGACAGAGCCCTCAGCCACCTGCTGGGCCAGGACTCGGTCGACAAACACCGAGCCCCCAGGGGTGACCTCGAGGGAGGCCGAGCTGCCCGCCAGCAGGGCACCGATCCCCGGCAATGGAGGCGAGGACCTGCGACGGGGGTGGTTGTCAGGGCCACCAGAAGATCCCCGGTGGTCGCCGCAGGGAGCACGGAACACGCCGGGCTGGAGGGTTCCACATCTTCCTTCCTCTTCTTCCCTCTGTGAGGCTCCGTGGGCGCCGAAGGGGAGCGCTTCCGTCTCGCCCCATCTCCACCCTCGGGGACAAGAGGGGGCACGCCAAGGGCAGGAGGGACTGCACCGGACCCGTCGTTACCCCCTGCCTCTTGGGCTGATGGGCGGATACGGCCCTTGCGACCCCCCTGGAGAGGAGATCGCCAGAAGAAGAGGCGGGAGGCACGGCCACCACCTTGCCCACGGAAGGCTCGGCTCGGCGCACCTCCTCCTCAACGGTCCGCCGAGGCGCCCTTCCAGAGGTACTGCCCCGGCTCCGAGCGGCTCCACGACAGATCAGCTCATCAACATCGCGGGTGAACTCGCGACCAGCCATTCCTGCAATTGAAACCGAAATCAGGGTAAGCTGCGGGACAATCCCGGACTGAAAAAGCGACCTACCCGGAGACCACAAGACGGCCTTCAAGAGTAGGTCGTCTAATAAAGACCAGATGGACTTTGCCTCCAAGGGGAGGGTCGACAGCAGCGCGGCGGCCGCCTGATCCGCCTCAGAGAGGGCTAGCGTTGAGCAAGGCCGGACCGACCCGCCCCAGCCTGTCAGAATTTGGGCACCTTCCAGGAAGACCACGAAGACATAATCCGAGCTCCAATCCCCCGACCAGCGGGGTAGCCCGATCAGGCATTCCCTCCTTGAGCGGGCTCGGAGTTGCAACCATGACCCTGGGCCGACCGTCTGGATCTGATAAAAGTAGAAGAGAAGGGGGAGAGACGGCTCCAGACCACGGGTACGGCAGAGCATCACGAAGCCCGTCAGTACCACAATCGAACAGGGGGTGAACTGGCAAAGGGGCACCATGAGATACTCCATGACCTGGATGAAGAAGGGATTGAGCGGGAAACGAAGACCCAGGCGGAACATGTCGACGTAGACGCCGACCTCATTGCTCCTCGGAAGGCAGATCCGCTCGTCGATGAATGGAACTTGAACATCGTACGGGTAGCAGAGATACCTTTCCCAGATCTCCGTGGCCACTGAAGGAGGAGTCACCGACGGCGTTCGGAGGATAACCGGTGGTACGTTAAGCCACACGGCAGCCGACGCCACATCGTCACCGGCGTAGTCCGGGAAGAGCTTCCCCTTCCCCTTGTCACAGAGGGGACGACTCCCAGAGGAGGAACCTGATCCCACTAGCCGGGGTCCGCCCCGCCTCAACTCAGGAGGATCCCTCACCCCTTGGCCAGAACCACCTATCCTAAGAGCAGCCATAATATGAAAATAAGAGATGAGTTACCTTTTCGTTAATTTGGGGAAGACAAGGAAACGAAGGCGGCCGGAGACTCCAAGCTGTGGAAAGCCTAGGACAGAGGGAAGAGCGAGGGAGAAGTTGGGATCCACGCAACCGGGGATCTTATATACCAGACCCAGGGGCGAATTCGAAGCGCCTGACAGGAACGCGTGGCAGGCCTCGAAGAACCGGCGGTGTTTCGAAATCGGCGCCAAAAGAAGTCCAATCGATCCGCCTCATCATAACCTTCATTTATGACCACGCTTCGACTGACGCGCCACTCAGAACCCCATGAGTCACATCGGTCAAACCGAACCGACCAAGGCCGATCGGCCCCACCGATGGGGGCAATTGATACAACTATTTTACGGAAGCCCAACAGCATGAGCCCAAAGGCGCGGCCCACCCAACGAAGCCCGAAGGAACATGGAGCTAGAAACCCAACTACCGACCAGAAGCCCGTCTGCGAGATCAGGCCCGCCCGACAAAGCCCCTGTAGAGGGCCCCCGAACGGTGATCCAACCCGGCCCCGGAAGCACGCCAGTCACTCGCCCACCCCAGCGATAACCGCTCCCCCGGTTCCGCGACCATTTAATGGCGATAATGGGGAGGTGCTGGCATGGCACAGCGAACGGCGTTAGGGAGGCGGATTGAGGGGGCACGATCAAGGGCGGACGAGGGACGTGAGTCGTGGACAGTCACGACGGGAGGTCAATAAAAGGGCTAGGAGGACGACAGGACAAGGGACGGCATCTGAGGTATCTAAACTCTAAGGTACTCCATCAACGACCAAGTTCCCCCATTTCATCTCCTTCCTTCCCCGCTCGCGCTGGTAGACGTCGTTCCGATCTCCTCTCGAGTCGAACCGTCTCCGCCGAGCCTCCTCTTTCAGATCATCGTCTGACTTAGGCATCGGAGGGGATTTGGCCGGAACCAATGTCCGGCCCCCCTGACGAGCGTTCTCGTCTGCGCAGGAGAAGATCAGATCCACGGGCCGAGGCTTCCCCTCCGCCCCACACCGGCCACGTATCGAGCAAGGCGACTGAGGCTACCCCTCGTTGTCCGGGTCGATCGAAGCCGAGCACATCCGTCCGAGCCGAGGCTTCCCCTCCGCTCACGAGGCACCGAGGCTACCCCTCGTTATCCGACTGTCCGAGGCCGAGCGTCTCACACCAGGCCGAGGCTTCCCCTCACCCTGTCCGTGGCCGAGGACCCAGACCCGGCCCAGCCGAAGCGCTCCACGTCGTCTATAACTCCGATTCGCGCTGCGTCCACACGGACCCATCGCACCCGAGGGACCCAAGTTGGCCCCTTAACCACGTTGACCAGGTTGTCCACGGTCAACGCTTTCGTAGTGAGAAAACACTCTGAAACAAACCTCATTCTGATATATTGACATACTGATACATTGACAGATACATTGACATATTTGACACAGCGACATATCTGATACATGACAAATTTGAAATATCTGATAGATTGCCAACTCCAACACGGTGACATATCTGGTACAAGACTCGGATGTTGGAGTAAGTCAAGATCGATCGAACGAGGGTAAATTACTGTGCATCATTTACTTTCTGTATTTGTGTGAGTACTGATCTTCCTTTGCTTTCTTTGATCCTGCACGATTCAAATTGGGTGAGATTATTTGGTGTTGTGGTGATCCAATTTTTTGTCAGTTCTACTTCCTAGCTAGCTGTAGGATTCGCTAGTTCCACGGGGATCTGTTTGCAACACCATCCAAGTATAACTTAATGCAGCTAGTTCTCAGTTATGTTTATCTGTTTATTTTTGTTTATTTTTAAGAAGCTAAATCTTCCTGCTACAAATTAAGTCAAACAAGATCGGCTATTTAGCAGAGGCTATCATATCAACTACAATGACACGTTCACAAAGATAGAAACTACATAGCAAGATTATCTTTTACCAGTTTTTATGGTAGCATTTCCTTCATTAGCGTCTATATCTTCTGTTTTGAATTTTTATGTCCCAACCGAATATGGGTATAGATTAGCTTGCCAAAAGATAGAACTACAGCAAATTTGACAATTAAATTTGTTCAAGGAAAAAAAGGTTTATATACTAATCACTAGGCCCAAGTTTTCTGTATATGAATAGAAAATTATATTGTATGAGTGTTTTATATGATGCTTGTGTTAGACAGCACTACAAATCTTACCGGATAAGTTGATATTGGGAGGTAACTGTATCTCAGTTGTGCTCCAAATAAAGCCTGAAAAAAATATGAAAAGTAATTAGTAGGAAGTTTAAAACTGTTATGAGTATGTGAGACGTATGGTCTCCCCTCCCTCATTTATCCACCATAACACCCCACTAATTAGTAGTGGGGTGAACCGTTGGGATACTAAAGACCTATAGTCTCCCCTCTTCATTTGATGAATGAATGAAATGGGACCATGGGCTATTGCCATGGTTGATATCTTCAAACACGTTACAGCACGATCATGCTCTAAAAATATTTTGAGCCACATTATTTTTCATCCTCCCCACAAATTCCTCCCTCTTGCGAAGGAATCTTGTAGTTGCGGCAAAGCTCTTGCGACAACGATCGATTGATTACCTTTACAGAATAGTGGGAGCGGGGATTATATTTTTCTATCTACGGATTTTATTTGTTCTTCCTTAGATTATGATCTAGAGGTAAAATTCTAATCCCGTAGATATATATTATGGACCATATTCAATTTTATTACATATGTATGTTGATTGTTTTACTCAAATCAACATACCAAAAAATAGAATAAAAAACCAATACTGTTTTTTCCCAAATTCCCCTAATTTGGGGTTTATAACAGATTTTAAAAAAATCCTGTAATCCGCCCCTGAAGGGGGGCTCCTCGCCAACGCCGAGCCCAAATGAATTACAAGTTGCGCCACCCCCCCCCCCCCCCCCGAATGAAATTCACAAATGAATCACAAAGCAAATGAATTAATATATTCATTGTTTCATATTGTTTCATTGCCCCCTGTTGGGGGCTCCTCCGATGCGCCCAGTTTAGGGGATCATCAGTAGACCAAATATATTAAATGAACAATTTGATGTGAATGAACAGTTGGGGAAATGAACATGGAGTAGAAATTGTTCATCCCCTCCGATGCGCCCAGTTGGGGAAATGAACAATTTGGTTATAACTTGTCGGGTGGAGCGCCCCCCTAAGGGGGGGCCTCTTTGTTTGAGCTGCCGCCCCCCGTCTGGGGGAGGGCTACTCTATGTGCCGCCCCACATGTCGGGCGGCTTCTCCCTGTGCCGACCCTCCCCCTGTTCGGGGGGCTTCTCAGATTCAATTTGAGTAAAAGGGAGGGTGTTGAAATTTAAGCTTGAGGGGAGATTATGAAATTGATTTCAATTTCAATTTTTTGGGGCTGGATCTGACCCTAAACCCTAGGGTTATGGTGAGGAATATATAATACAACACTTAACATATGGGCTACCTGCAATAGCCCATTAACCCCTTTAACAATAAACATATTGTATATTTTCTAATTGGCTGTTGGGCCTGAAACCCGCATAAACCAATTGCATATATGTTTTTGGCTGTTGAACCCGCAGCCCGCAGCAAGTCTAAGGGCTTTTATTTAAATAATTGGGTTATGTTATCTTTATACTTTAAATATAAATTTAACTCAGAAAAATTCAATTAAATCTAGAAAAATAACAGAAAATACCAGAAAATTACTGGAAATTCTGAAAAATCTGGATAATTGATGTATTGCATTAATATATTCTTTTTGGGATGCTATTTGTTTTTGGTCCATATAATATCAATAACATCAATATCTGCATAATTTGGGTTAATTAGATTTTTTTATTTAAAAATTATGAAAGATCCTGAGATCGCTCTGCCGTTAGTTATCTAACCTAACGGTGCATGATATGTCTCCACGTGGCCCAATTAATTATTAAATATTTTATATTTCTCTAATAAATTGAGTGCGATGTTGATTAAATTAAATTTGATATGCATGTGATGTTGCGCAATTATTTATACATGTTTGTTGCATAATTTATAAATTATGTGGATGTTTAATAAATAACGTTGTGGTTTTGGATCGGCCAGTTTGTCACCTTTTTATATTCCTTGCATTTTCTTTTCTTTTTTGAGAGAATTGTAGTGAGGATATAATTTATATAAAGCCAAAGACCGGAGTTCCTTTCCTTGAAGACGGAGGCCAAATTGCAAAGTTGTAGGGACCCCAATGGGTTTCCAAGTTGTACTTTTTCATTTTAGTCTTATGTATTCTCTGGACTGTATAAATTTTGGACTTTGGACTTTATTATATGGTGACTGGCCGATCCACGCAACTAAGTTATTAACTTTACATGAATTTTTAATATGTTTTGTTAATTCATGTTATTTTAAATGCATAGATAATATGGTAAAAATAGCGAGCGTCGACTTTGAAGTTCTCGATGCGGCTGGGAAGAATTATGTGAGCTGGCATGTGGACCTGAAGTTCCACTTGCACGCATAGGGCATAATGGCCACAATCTCTACTCCTGTGCCCAAGCAACAGGCACTGCTGAGACTGCTTCTACTACAATAGTCTTTGATGTAGATAAGGCGAAAGCCATAATCTATATCAGGCGACATATTGATTGGACCTTGAAGGCCGAATATCTCACTGTAGAAGATCCACTAGAGTTGTGTGTAGTGACCCTGTGCTATGAAGAACAAACACTAGAGGGGGTGAATAGTGTTTTATAGAATTATAAGGAATTTACGCCAAATAAAACCCTAATTAACCAACAAAAGCGAAATACAATAAATGATCAACAACACAAGGAAGAATGCAATGCTAACATGCAATGTACCCTGGTTCGGTGCCACCCAAGTCTCTCCGACTTGTTACCGGTGCCCTAATCCAGCAACACCCGGATCCCCTCCGGATACTACAGCAAACCGTTAAAGATTTCCTTTAGCCCACTTGCTGAAACCCCACAAGTGCAATCGACCTAAAATCGATGTCTGTGTATCCCACAACCCGGGAACATGCAAAAACCTTAATCCCACAACCTGGGACTAAGCACACTCTCACAAACCGAGAGCAAAACGAAATCTTGACTCCCACAACTTGGGATCAAGCCAATCCTCTCACCACCGTGAATATTCTTCTTGGACCGACTAATAGGTCAACAAATAGGCTTGAATTAATTAGGATAACTAGTCGGTCTGAGAAGGATTTCCAACCGACTAAATCGTCATCTAGTCGGTCGGTGAACCTTCTTGGACCGACTAATTGATCAACAGTGAATGGGCTGAAACAAGCAAGGATATCTAGTCGGTTCAAGAAGGATTCCCAACCGATTAGATCGTCATCTAGTCGGTTGGTTCTTCTACTAGAACCAACTAAGATGCATATGAAGCCGAGAAATGAAGCGATAAGCTACGGGAAAGTTTCTAATGCCTTCTAAGGCAATCCTAGAGATAAGATATGAAAGTTATGAAAATTTCTAGGCAAGTACTACTCAAGGCTTAACATTCTACTAAACCGAAGCTAGAAGACAATAAAAGTAAACACGACAAACCGTCTTCAAAGCTTCAACATGGAGAATCCGAATCCTTTGACTTCAAGAATACTCCTTGAGCTTCAACGAAGCTCCAGGCACAATGATCACGCGTTCTAAGGAAGTCTTGGGACGTCGCTTGAGATGAACAAATTACTTTGGCGACGATCTCCATAAATCTTCATGGTCTTGAGTCTTTTAGTTGAATGACTTGAATATCTCCAACGTCATAGTCTTCGAATCTTTTGACTCATCCATTCCTTTCTTCTCTTTGGATTGTGTCTCCATTCATTTGTTGATGCCATTGGCTTGAGGTTTGAGGTAGCCTTTGAGTTCTTCAAGCCAATGCTTCACCTTTGTTGATCTACCAAGTCCTCCACTTGAATCAACACGTGTAGTCACTTTTGATCTTCTTGAATCTAATTGGTGACTTTTTAGCTAACTGCAATCACAAGAGTTAGTCACAATGATTTGTGTTTGATCATCATCAAAATCAAGGTGGAGAGTCCAATACTCAACATTCTCCCCCTTTTTGATGATGATAAACCAAATAGAAACAAAACAAATAATTTTGCATTAAATATACTTACTCCCCATGTAATGCTGCCAATCAAGTTAATATCAATAATCAATAGCATCATTCAGCAGTTAATAGTGTGTGTATCACATGAGGTTGTGTATATATCGCATGAATGACCAGAAATAATATGCATACATAATACAAATCATATAGGTGATATACATCATAAACATGAGCATGATTACCAATATATAGAATGTAATCAATATAAACCAAGGTAATCACCAATGCTCCCCCTGAATCATATACATGAACGATCATACATAAAGTCTATATGATTCAAGTTATTGTTTAACACTCAACATTTAATAAGCACATCCTTTGTTTATTTCTCTCCCCCTTTGTCATTAACAAAAAGATATGGGGGTATAGAAACAACAAATGCAATAGAGTGGAAATCATATGCAACAATAGAGTGGAAAACATAAAGGTATATCAATTGTAAAGTTACCAATTGTAAAGTTCTCTAATGTAAAGTTACCAATTGAAAACTAGATATCAAAATAAAGATATGAAATACAAGAGCACATATCCAACAATAACTCAACCACCCTCAATTATCACAAAAAGATAAGCAATAAGCATATGTGATAAAAGATTACAATAGATACTAATTGTAAATAGTAGTGTGAGCAGTGTTAGAAAAGTGACAATAGCATAATTAGCAGTAGCTACACGCTAAAGAATACGGATAACAATGAAAAAATCATGACATCACTTGTGAAAGAAAAACAAGTGATCAAATAGTGTCAAATACCCAAACAAACTCAATTATCACAAAATTTTATAACATTAAGCAAATGTGATAGACTGTCCTTGAGCAAGGTTATGACATAAGACATGATCATGATTAAATACATTATGGTGGAATCAAAATCATCACAATGACATAGATCAACAAATAATATCAATAAACTGAGATCTAAGTCAAACATGAAAATGCAACAAACATGACTATGGAAATTTCTTAACCATGTGTACAAAGTTATGTTATAATAACACAAATTAAGTATAATGGCATGAGATACCAATAGTAAACATACCAAGTCATCTCAAAGAGTATCTCCAGCAAAACTCCACAAAACATCTCCAAAAGAAAGCGTACCAAATCTAAGTGAAGTGTGCGATGTGGGCATACACAAATATCTATATCATTCAAAAGTGTTATGCCAAAAAGAGATAGAAACACCATAAAACGTATGGCATACACAATTCTAGCACACTATGAAACTAATTGAAACAATGTTCAAAAGAACCATAGTACTAGCATGCATTCCAGAATAGATACTCACATAATGAGTCAAAGATAAGCATGGAATGCCATGATCATAAGGAAGAAAAGCACTATATCATAAGCTCAAAACTAGCATCAAGCAAGATCATGTAAAGATGATATCCAATATAAATAGTCTACCAATTGTAAAGATGATACCAAAAGTAGTCTAATAAAGTATGCAAAGCAGGCAAATAGTGTCAAGATCATGATATCACTTGAGAAGGAAACCAAGTGAACAAATAGAGACATGATTTCATCCTAGCTCAATTATCACAAAGGATTCAACATGAGGCATAATGTGACAAAATATCTTTTAAGCAAAGGCATGAAGATAGTCTACGATCAAAGTCACAAGGTAGGACATAAATGAATAAAGTTATCATGAACATCGCAAGCATGCATACCAATTATGCGAATAGAATAAAAAGACTTGTGTAAGCACAATATAATCGGAGGAAGCATCAAAGTAGTCATAGTGCATCAAGATATATTCATGGAAGAATATCTATGACAGAATATACATATCATCAAACATAATACAAAGCTTATATGATCGTGTATAGCACAAGTTATCTCTAACATCTCTTAAAAATAGCATAAAATATGAGCATGAGATGAGAGATGACATAGTGAGAAATATAGCTTGAAGATCACTAACTAATATAAATGAATGTTATGTCACTTGTGAAAATATCATACATGAAAGATTTAGCTATAGACATGAAAGATCTCTTGAATAGAATTATAGCTAAACATCAGTCATGAAGTAATTAAAATGACAAGTAACATACATTGATCACCCCAAATCATATCAATACATTTCATAAAGATAATCATATAAACTATAAGAAAAGTATGAGATGTGTGGTGATACAATGAACAAATATGCATAAAGATCCTAAATCATTAATCTTATTAATGGCATGAATTATGTATACATGATGAAGTATAGCATGGCATAAAGAAATGAAAGATTCTACTAGAATGGTATGACAGATCATTATATGGTCTAAATAATCCATGAACATAGTCATCTACGTGAATTAGGCACAAGTGGTAGAATCAAAGCAACAATGAATCTTAAGTGAAAGAATTGAAAAAACTTCAATGAAGGTTAAGATCAATATACTTAATACAATCTAATAAACAGACAAGCATGTCATACACATCAGTTATCATATCCATAATATTTAACAATCTTCACAAAGAAGCATGCATATGAGGAATGCGATGTGTAATGACAACGTGTTCCAAAGATATGAACATCAATAAACAACTAACCAACTCATTATATGAATGTAATAGCTACCATGATACATGAGTCGTAATAAGACATATATGACATACATGAACATGGCAGTCACATAAACAAACAATCTCCATCAGGGTGTGACAAGAATGAGCTAATGAAGAAGTATGATATATTACACAAATCCAATATATTGAAATACTAATTGTAAACATGGTAGTCAAAACCAATATATTAAAATACCAATTGTGCAAAACACATACTTACAACCATTTAGCTCTCCCTATATGTGTGCATCTCCAATGCACCATCCTTTCCTTTGAATTGATCAATCATTTGTAAACCAAGGAGTGTGTAGGGTAGGCATCTTGCACAACAATCTGAGAATTCAACAATTGGTGGTATCCAAAAACTTTTTGGATCCAATAGGTTAAGGAACAAAATCAAGTAGTCCAATACCCAATCATTTACCAATTGTAAATAACACTCATCAATATAAATACACGACATTCATTAATAGGAGTTATTATAAACATGAAAATCATACAAATCAGGAATTAACAATTCTCAACCATTAGAAATTTAGGTACACCTAGACTAATAATTCCTATGCATATGATTTAATCACAATACATTATACAAGCAATCATCATTATGAATACACACATCTAATACAATAGTGTGTGCAAGAAAGATTCCTCGTTCAAAATACATATGTGCACAAAATAAACATTCACGGCACAACACATATTGAAGGAAGGCATGAAAAGTAATACCACAAAGAGTGTGCATGAGAAGCATAAAGTATTAATTTTCAAAACCAAATTTCTCTTTTCCTTTGGCATATCAATAAGATAGGAAGGTGCAAATTGATAATAAATCACCAAGGGTTAGAGAAATCACTAATCTATATGCATACACATAATACGAATGAAATGCAATGACATATAGATGAACATAACATGATAGCAATCAAACTGTCATACTCCCACACAATCATACAAACTATGTAAACTTGGGAGTAGTTGACGAACTCACACACACACACACACACACACACACACACACACACACACACACAGATGGGTACAAAAAGTAATCATACAAGCATGGTACCCAAGCAATGAAGTGCAATATGAGTGAGTTAGCAAGGTGGAAATCACATAGAATTTTATATATATAGTCGCATGAGAATATGTCATTCCTAATATACGATTCTGTATGTTTGTTCATACCATGCCTAGAAACAATCTTAGGAATCCAAAAGATAGTGATTTGGGATTCTTAAGAAGAGGTTGTGTAGTAGCATGAGTAGGAAGTTGGGATGCACGCTTGTGAAGTGGAACATAAATATAAGCGTGTCCCGTGCATGAAACATGCAAACGAGCATTAGTTCTTAACATGAAAATTTTTTACGCCACATGTTATAAATAATCCTCGAATAAACATATGAGTAAGGATTATGAATACACAATGCACATCAGTCAAGAATTTGACACAAATGAAATACATAAACATGAATGACATACAAGACATATAATATGCAAACGTAGGATATGCATGAGATGGTCTCAAACACAAAGTGACATCTACATGCATTCAACACACATGGATACCAAATATAAGAATATACTTACAACATTAAGCTCCCCCTACTTTGGTGCATCACTTAAGCACCATCAACTCCATTTGAATGAAAGTCTTTGCAAATCAAGGAGTTGGTAGGGTTGGTATCCCAATGTGGATTGAACCTAGAAAACATCATTTTGGTATCCCAAAACCTTTTTGGATCATATGGGTTAGGCAACAAATTTAAAATACTAAATTCAAATAGTTGTAACCCATATCCTAATGTAATCATACACAATGTTAATGAAACATGTAATCATGTTACTAGATAAATATATATAACCATATACATACATGTACCAAATATACCAAAAGTAAGTATATATATTATAATCCAAACGCATGACATGTATCACATGCAACAAAACATGAATATGAGCCAACACATGTGTTGCATAAAAATATTAAATATTTTAGACATGAAAATCATAAACACAATGATTTACTAATAAACATGCAATGGAAATCAAATTCAATATGAATTTAAGTTTCTAACAAACATGAGCATCTAAGACCAATATGCAAACAAAAGAATAAATCAATTCTTAACACAAATGCTTTGTACCCATAAAATGAATATAAGCTTATTGTACCAAGCAAAGAAGGGTCAACGGAAACTAACCCTTTGGAAACCAAGTCCAAGAGGACCGTGATTTCCCAACATAATCATCATTCAAAATAATATTATGAATATACGATTGCACATACAAATCCTTAGCATGATTGCTAGTGTTCTTCGGACCCCAAATAGTGTATGATTTGTGTATCCTCTTCCTAGTGGTTGCATGCACAAAAGGTTGATCTCTATGTGGTGCATGAGGCCTAGGAACATGAGATCTAGCAAGAGCATAAGGAAATGTGTATGGAACATTGTGTTGTGCTAAAGCATGAGATGGGCATATGGTCCATGGTGTGGTGTAGCATACATACGTGGACGAATATGAGGTGTGCATGCATGAGGATGATCATGAGAATAAGCATGCATATTTGGATGTGATGTGTGATCATAAGTATGTGAAGGTGCATGAGCATGAGTACGTGCAATAGAGTGTCTCAAATGAGTGTTTGCACGTGCTCGTGGGTGTGGAGCATAAAAACCATCATACGTGTGAACATGTGGAGTAGGAGGTGTGTTCCTACGTGGCATAGTATTGGTGTACATGAATGCATGACCCTTCTTTGGAGGTCCACCCAAAGTGGGTTTCTTTCCAAAGGAGGGAGGAATAGGAATGGTGGTTTCCTTAGTAGTAGAACTACACAAGTTGTTATAGACACCACTCGTGGAAGCACCGGAGGATGGCCTCACAAAATCTATAGTTACTTCACTATAGGAGGTGCGTGCATTAGATGCACTTGCCTTAGAATAACCAAGGCCAACACGATGGTTTGCCGGTAGTTGATTCTTTAGCAAATCATCCAAATTGTCCTTTCCCTTATTGAATCTCTCAACAATGGAGGACATGAGCTCATATTTCTTCGAAATTGAAGAAATAGTAGCATCCAAGGTGGATGCATGTGTGGTGAGCTCGTGCACTTGGGATTTGAGATCCTCATTCTCAATGCCCAAGCAAGTGTTTTGAGATTGAAGACTTTCAATCTCAAGATCGTTACTATCCATAATAGAAACACGATCAAGTTGAGATTTGAGGGACTCCACCTCATTTCTCAACATGCCATTTTGAGTAAGCAAACTTGCTTTCTCAATAACGAGTGTCTCAACAATGGTGTCATTGTTAGAGGTGCTACATGAAAATGTGTTAGAGAGACTAGCAATCTTATTCTTAGCATCACAATATTTATGCATAAGCTTTTGATATTGATCAAATAATTGCTTAAGTTCAATTTTAAGATCTTCTATTGTTACCTCTTTATTGTCGCTATCACTTTCGCCTGAATCGCTTGATTCGTCACTAGAGTCGTCCTCTCGTGCCATCAAACCCATGAATGGATATCTTTCATCATTGGAGAAAGAACACTCCGAGGTGGACTTTTCTTGCTCTGCTAGCATGTGCCATATTTGATATTTGATGTGCCACATTATTTTTCATCTTCCCCACAAATTCCTCTTTCTTGCGAAGGAATCTTGTAGTTGCGGCAAAGCTCTTGCGACGACGATCGATTGATTACCTTTGTAGAATAGTGGGAGCGGGGATTATATTTTCCTATCTACGGATTTTATTTGTTCTTCCCTAGATTATTGATCTGGAGGTAAAATTCTAATCCCGTAGATATATATTATGGACCATATTCAATTTTATTACATATGTATGTTGATTGTTTTACTCATCAACATATCAAAAAAATAGAATAAAAAACCAATACTGTTTTTTCCCAAATTCCCCTAATTTGGGGTTTATAACAGATTTAAAAAAAATCCTGTAATCCGCCCCAGAACTCCTCGCCTACGTCGAGCCCAAATGAATTACAAGTTGCCCCCCCCGGAATGAAATTCACAAATGAATCACAAAACAAATGAATTAATATATTCATTGTATCTTATTGTTTCATTGCCCCCTGTTGGGGGCTCCTCCGATGCGCCCAGTTTAGGGGTCATCAGTAGAGCAAATATATTAAATGAACAATTTGATGTGAATGAACAGTTGGGGAAATGAACATGGAGTAGAAATTGTTCATCCCCTCCGATGCGCCCAGTTGGGGAAATGAACAATTTGGTTATAACTTGTCAGGTGGAGCGCCCCCCAAAGGGGGGCCTCTTTGTTTGAGCTGCCGCCCCCCGTCTGGGGGAGGGCTACTCTATGTGCCGCCCCACATGTCGGGTGGCTTCTCCATGTGCCGACCCTCCCCCTGTTCGGGGGGCTTCTCAGATTCAATTTGAGTAAAAGGGAGGGTGTTGAAATTTAAGCTTGAGGGGAGATTATGAAATTGATTTCAATTTCAATTTTTTGGGGCTGGATCTGACCCTAAACCCTAGGGTTAGGGTGAGGAATATATAATACAACACTTAACATATGTGCTACCTGCAATAGCCCATTAACCCCTTTAACAATAAACATATTGTATATTTTCTAATTGGCTGTTGGGCCTGAAACCCGCATAAACCAATTGCATATATGTTTTTGGTTGTTGGATCTGAAGCCCGCAGCAAGTCTAAGGGCTTTTATTTAAATAATTGGGTTATGTTATCTTTCTATTTTAAATATAAATTTAACTCAGAAAAATTCAATTAAATCTAGAAAAATAACAGAAAATACCAGAAAATTACTGGAAATTTTGAAAAATCTGGATAATTGATGTATTGCATTAATATATTCTTTTTGGGATGCTATTTGTTTTTGGTCCATATAATATCAATAACATCAATATCTGCATAATTTGGATTAATTAGATTTTTTTATTTAATAATTATGAAAGATCCTGAGATCGCTCTGCCGTTAGTTATCTAACCTAACGGTGCATGATATGTCTCCACGTGGCCCAATTAATTATTAAATATTTTATATTTCTCTAATAAATTGAGTGCGATGTTGATTAAATTAAATTTGATATGCATGTGATGTTGCGCAATTATTTATACATGTTTGTTGCATAATTTATAAATTATGTGGATGTTTAATAAATAACGTTGTGGTTTTGGATCGGCCAGTTTGTCACCTTTTTATATTCCTTGCATTTTCTTTTCTTTTTTGAGAGAATTGTAGTGAGGATATAATTTATATAAAGCCAAAGACCGGAGTTCCTTTCCTTGAAGACGGAGGCCAAATTGCAAAGTTGTAGGGACCCCAATGGGTTTCCAAGTTGTACTTTTTCATTTTAGTCTTATGTATTCTCTGGACTGTATAAATTTTGGACTTTGGACTTTATTATATGGTGACTGGCCGATCCACGCAACTAAGTTATTAACTTTACATGAATTTTTAATATGTTTTGTTAATTCATGTTATTTTAAATGCATAGATAATATGGTAAAAATAGCGAGCGTCGACTTTGAAGTTCTCGATGCGGCTGGGAAGAATTATGTGAGCTGGCATGTGGACCTGAAGTTCCACTTGCACGCATAGGGCATAATGGCCACAATCTCTACTCCTGTGCCCAAGCAACAGGCACTGCTGAGACTGCTTCTACTACAATAGTCTTTGATGTAGATAAGGCGAAAGCCATAATCTATATCAGGCGACATATTGATTGGACCTTGAAGGCCGAATATCTCACTGTAGAAGATCCACTAGAGTTGTGTGTAGTGACCCTGTGCTATGAGGAACAAACACTAGAGGGGGGTGAATAGTGTTTTATAGAATTATAAGGAATTTACGCCAAATAAAACCCTAATTAACCAACAAAAGCGGAATACAATAAATGATCAACAACACAAGGAAGAATGCAATGCTAACATGCAATGTACCCTGGTTCGGTGCCACCCAAGTCTCTCCGACTTGTTACCGGTGCCCTAATCCAGCAACACCCGGATCCCCTCCGGATACTATAGAAAACCGCTAAAGATTTCCTTTAGCCCACTTGCCGAAACCCCACAAGTGCAATCGACCTACAATCGATGTCCGTGTATCCCACAACCCGGGAACACGCAAAAACCTTAATCCCACAACCTGGGACTAAGCACACTCTCACAAACCGAGAGCAAAACGAAATCTTGACTCCCACAACTTGGGATCAAGCCAATCCTCTCACCACCGTGAGTATACAACGAATATGAGGTATAAAGAATGAAATATAAAACTTCTTACCGCAAAATCCTATGCCTTGATAAATACTTACCAATATAGGGCAAGAATGGATTTTGAGGAAGATGAGATCACCAAACCCTAGCTCCACCAAGATGAGCAGCAATAGATGGCTAGGGAGAAGTTGGTGACTTGGATTCAAGCTCTTATCTTGAGAAGCTCACAAAGAATGAGAATCTCTCTTGAGGAATTAGTGCTCAAAGAGTGAGTGAGAGATTCTTGTGAGAAGAGAGAGCTTGGAAATAGAGTTGAATGGCTCTTCTCTTAGATGTGAAAATGTCTCTAATATCAGCCTTTTAATTACTAGTTTGAAGCACTCAAACTGATATAGAGAAGAGAGAAAACGGTCACAAAAATCATGGCATTAAATGCCCCAACGGCTCTATTCTGAAGTTGCTTAATCGGTTTAAGAATGATCACTGACCGATTAATTTGGCAACTAGTCGGTCGGTGAACCTTCTTGGACCGACTAGAAGGTAGACAGCGAAGATAGTGAATTCAAAAGATATAAGAACTATTCGGTCTAAGAAGAAACATCAACCGACTAGTTTGACAACTAGTCGGTCGGTGAACCTTCTTGGACCGACTAATTAGTCGATAGTGAAATCAAAGATATGAATAACTAGTCGGTCTAAGAAGAAACATCAACCGACTAGTTTGACAACTAGCCGGTCGGTGAACCTTCTTGGACCGACTAATAGGTCAACAAATAGGCTTGAATTAATTAGGATAACTAGTCGGTCTGAGAAGGATTTCCAACCGACTAAATCGTCATCTAGTCGGTCGCTGAACCTTCTTGGACCGACTAATTGATCAACAGTGAATGGGCTGAAACAAGCAAGGATATCTAGTCGGTTCAAGAAGGATTCCCAACCGACTAGATCGTCATCTAGTCGGTTGGTTCTTCTACTTGAACCAACTAAGATGCATATGAAGCCGAGAAATGAAGCGATAAGCTACGGGAAAGTTTCTAATGCCTTCTAAGGCAATCCTAGAGATAAGATATGAAAGTTATGAAGATTTCTAGGCAAGTACTACTCAAGGCTTAACATTCTACTAAACCGAAGCTAGAAGACAATAAAAGTAAACACGACAAACCGTCTTCAAAGCTTCAACATGGAGAATCCGAATCCCTTGACTTCAAGAATACTTCTTGAGCTTCAACGAAGCTCCAGGAACAATGATCACGCGTTCTAAGGAAGTCTTGGGACGTCGCTTGAGATGAACAAATTACTTTGGCGACGATCTCCATAAATCTTCATGGTCTTGAGTCTTTTAGTTGAATGACTTGAATATCTCCAACGTCATAGTCTTCGAATCTTTTGACTCATCCATTCCTTTCTTCTCTTTGGATTGTGTCTCCATTCATTTGTTGATGCCATTGGCTTGAGGTTTGAGGTAGCCTTTGAGTTCTTCAAGCCAATGCTTCACCTTTGTTGATCTACCAAGTCCTCCACTTGAATCAACACGTGTAGTCACTTTTGATCTTCTTGAATCTAATCGGTGACTTTTTAGCTAACTGCAATCACAAGAGTTTGTCACAATGATTTGTGTTTGATCATCATCAAAATCAAGGTGGAGAGTCCAATACTCAACATTGTGGACTGCACTAGAGGACATGTATAAGCATCAAAAAGATGTGGTCCTTCCACGTGCACATTATGAGTGACAAAATCTCCATCTACAGGACTTCAATACCGTTGCTGAGTATAACTCAGTACTTCACAATATCACCTCACGCCTGAAGTTGTGTGGTGAACAAGTGACGGAAGAACGCATGTTGGAAAAGACTTACACATTCTTCCATGAGAAGGATGCAATCCTCGTGCAACAGTACCGTGAACGCAAGTTCACTAAGTACTCTGACCTGCACTCCTGCCTTCTCATGGCGGAGCAGAACAGAGACTTACTACAGGCCACCCATAACCTTCGCCCTGTAGGCTCAGCTTCTCTCCCTGAGGCTCACAGAGTTTCTTCCCAGAAGCAGAAGAACAAACAGAAGGAAAAATTCAACAAAGGAAAAGCCCCTAAGAGGCAGGCCAAATGTCCTCCCCAGCACATCATCCCTCCCCAGAGCAACAAAAATTAGGGAAAGAAGAAATTCTAGTGGAAGAAAAAGAACACTGGACAGACGTCTATTCCCAAGATAATTGGGAGGACAAATGCCACAGATGTGGCATAGGAGGACATCACCTCCAAGATCTGTATCAGGCGAGCCTGAAGTCTCCCTTTGAAACAAATATGGTGGACAACCAGCCGACAACCAAGTTCACATTGGATGACTTCGAGAATGAAGACCTCCGAGACTGATGTCATGTCATATTTATCTATTATGCATTTATTTTATCTGTTATCATTAGTTCATCTATAGTTTGCTTAATCTTTACTTTTTCAATAAATGAATGTCTTCCTTTTATCAAAGTATTGAATTCATTATCTATAGATGAAATGTGATGTCTAGTGGACAGTGCCTCGACGCACACAATCCTTCGCAAAAAAAGCTATTTTATTAGCTTAAATGATTATGATGGTCATGTAATCACTATTTAGGACTGTCAAAAAATTGAAGGATCTGGTGAAGTAATGATTATGCTCCCAAATAATACAAGAGTAATAATAAAAGATGCACTTTTCTCTCCTAAATCAAATAGGAATCTATTAAGTTTCAAAGATATTCGTTTAAACGGATATCACTTAGAAACTATAGATATACATAAGGATAAATATCTATATGTTACTCGTCAAAAAGACGGCTTAAACTGTCTTAAAACAATTTAAGGAACTCCCATCGGGTCTCTATCATACTTATATTAAACCTATAGAAGCTAATTTGACTGTGCACCAGAAGTGCCTTTCATCTCCAGAATCCAAACTCTGGCATAATAGACTTGGTCACCCTGGATCGGCAATGATGCACTGCATCATCACCCAATCTTTTGGACATAATCTGAAAAACATGAAGATTCTTCAGAAAGGTGATTTTCCATGTCTGTCTTGTTTCAAGAGCAAATTAATAACGAGACCATCCCTTTTGAAAGTGGGTTTAGAGTCTCATAGCTTCTTGGAGAGAATACATAGGGATATTTGCGGGCCTATTCACCCTGCAAGTGGCCCATTTTGGTACTTTATGGCACTGATAGATGCATCATCAAAATGGTCTTATGTGTGCCTCTTGTCCACCTACAACCTAGCTTTCTCAAAGCTTTTGGCACAAATAATTAAGTTGTGGGCTCATTTCTCCGATAACCATATCAAGAAACTACATCTTGATAATGCGGGAATTCACTTCTCAAGTCTTTCAAGACTATTGCCAAGCAACTGGCATCGAAGTTGAACATCCTGTAGCACATGTTCACATCCAGAATGGGTTAGCAGAATCTCTGATAAAGAGACTGCAATGGATTGCACGTCCATTACTGATGCAATCTCAGTTGCATGTAGATGCTTGGGGCCATGCCATATTGCATGCAGTATCGCTTATCAGAATATGGCCCTCTGCTGGCCATATTTTATCGCCGATGCGGCTAGCATATGGTGTGCCTCCGAATATCTCTCATTTGAGAGTGTTTGGTTGTGCAGTCTATGTCCCCATTGCACCACCTCAAAGGACCAAAATGGGTCCACAGCGTCGTTTGGGCATCTATATAGGGTTTAATTCACCCTCTATAATTAGGTATCTTGAACCACTGACGGTGACGCATTTAAGGCATATCTTGATGACTGTGATTTGATGAAAAAATTTTCCCGAAACTAGGCACACAGCCTAAGAAGCCAGAAGCTTCCGAGACCATTTCTTGGGACACAAAGACTATGTCTCAATATGATCCGCGTACTAGTTAATATGAAGATGAGATCATAAAGATCCTTCATCTTCAGAATACAGTACATTTACTACCGGATAATTTTACTGACAACCAGAAGATTGTCAGATCATACGTCCCTGGTGCCAATACGCCAGCTAGGATTGACATCTCCAAAGATGGATGCAATCCACCGGCAGCAGAATCGGCTGTACCTCAATTAAAGAGATATAACGCCCACCAGCTTCGAAGGACAAAGCTCCTCGGAAAAGAAAAAATCCAGGAGAAATAAAGATGAACCCTACACAGGATGCTGAGCTCATACCAGCTACCTCTCCCCTCCTACATTCCCCTGAAGAGAAAACTATAGGAGAAACATCATTAAATTTTGTACGTACTTGGGAGGTACTTGACAGAAAAAGCACTGTCGTTGACGACGACTTTGCGTTCAATATTGCAGTGCACGTCACTGAATGCGACGATGACAACGAACCACGATCTCTAGCGGAATGTAAACGCAGAGATGATTGACCAAAATCAAACGAGACAATAGGAGTAGAGCTTGACTAACTCTTAAAACGCGAAGTTTTTGAACCAGTAGTCCAAACACCTAAAGGTGTAAAACCTGTGGGTTATAAGTGGGTTTTCGTTAGAAAAAAAAATGAAAATAACGAGATCGTAAGCTACAAAGCACGACTTGTAGCAGAGGGATTCTCCCAACGACCGGGGATAGATTATGAACAAACCTACTCCCATGTTATGGATGCAATCACGTTCCGATTTTTATTAAGCCTATCATCTCTGGAAAGCCTATAAATGCAGCTCATGGACGTTGTGACTGTATATCTATATAGAAATATAGATAAAGAAATCTATATAAAACTCCCTGAAGGATATAAAGTACCTCCAGAGATAGCAAAGAGACATCGAGACGTCTACTCTGTAAGGCTTCAAAGATCATTATATGGTCTTAAGCAATCGGGTAAAATGTGGTATAACAGACTGAGTGATTTCTTTGCACAGCAAGGTTTCACCAATAATGAAGTCTGCCCATGTATCTTTATTAAAAGATCGAGAGCATGATTTGTTATAGTCGCCGTTTATGTGGACGACTTAAATCTTATTGGATCTCCTGCAGAGATCGCTGAGATATCTGCAAGTCTAAAGAATACCTGCAAGTCTAAAGAATACTTTTGAAATAAAAGACCTAGGCAAAAACAAAGTATTGTCTTGGCTTACAGATCGAACATCTACGTCGTGGTATCCTGTTACACCAATCCACATACACAAGGAAATTACTGAAAAATTTCTAAATGGATAAATTCATCCTCTAAGTACACCAATGGTCGTTAGATCCTTGGATGTACATAAGGACCACTTCAATCCGCTGGAAGAGGGGGAGAAAATGTTAGGTCCTAAAGTACCTTACCTTAATGCCATTGGAGCACTTCTATATCTGGCTAACTGTACGTGTCCCGATATAGCGTTCTCAGTAAATCTTCTAGCCAGATATAATGCAGCGCCCACTAAGCGCCACTGGAACGGAGTTAAGCAGCTTCTGCATTACCTCCAAGGGTCGATTGACCTGGGATTATATTTCCCTAAAGGTGGATCTCCCACTTTAATTGGTTATGCAGATGCAGGTTACAGGTCTGATCCTCACACCGAGAAATCACAAACTGGTTTGTGTTCATCTACGGTGGTACAACAATCTCCTGGAAATCTGTGAAGCAAACCACTACAGCTATCTCTTCCAACCATTTCGAGCTCCTCGCGATCCATGAAGCAAGCAAAGAATGTGTATGGCTTCGTTCAGTCATTCATCACATCTTAGTGACTACCGGCCTGAAGACTGGTGACCTTGAGCCAACCACAATATTTGAGGACAATACAGCCTGCATAGCTCAACTACAGACTGGTTTCATCAAAGGCGACAAGAAAAAGCACATATCTCCTAAGTTCTTCTGGACGCACGACCTATAAAAGGAGAAGCAAGTCAAAATACAGCAGATTCAGTCTTGTAATAATTTAGTTGATTTGTTCACTAAGGCTCTGCCTAGATGTATTTTTGTAAAGCTTGTAAAAGGAATCAGAATGAGACAGCTAAGAGACCTATACGCCTAAAGCTTGTACGAATCAGGAGGAGTGACATGTGGGTTGTACTCTTTTTCCTTAAGACTGTTGGTTTTTCCCACTGGATTTTTCACATCTAAGGTTTTAACGAGGTAAACACGTTTACTCTGGATCCAGCAGTATCCACCCCGTTAGCATTATGAATCCTGAAGTATACATATGCTAAGTCCAAGGTAATGGATGGATAATGGGGAGTGTTCTGAGTAGGGGAGACTTATGGTCTCCACTCCCTCATTTATCCACCATAACACCCCACTAATTAGTAGTGGGGTGAACCTTTGGGATACTAGAGACCTATGGTCTCCCATCTTCATATGATGAATGAATAAAATGGGACCATGGGCTATTGCCATGGTTGATCTCTTCAAACAAAAGCAAAATTTTCCATATCAATCCCCCATCAAAATAGATGCATGCATTCAACTTGAATACATCATGAGTTAAAACGCCATTTTATCGGATTACATATTTCCAATATAGTAAAGGCTCCTATTACGTATTTCCGATATGGTATATGCATCAAAAAAAATTAAAAAAACATTCTAGGTGTCTCCCCTCCTTTCTTGCCGGCCCCCTGAGTATGAAACTGCCCATCAAGGTTGCTACAATATAGTACAGAGCAGATAACCCAAACATCCCCATTATACACAAATAAGGAAAGCATGGAGAACCTGCACATATCACTATATGATGCCAATCGTCGATAAATGTATTCCCATGACAAGAGTATCCTACTCGTTAAGTAGGAAGCATGCACTAGTTCATCTATTCCATATAAGCCCCAATTCAATAGAAAATGGTTTACTACAAGAATAACTTTTGCAAAAGATGACACTACCAAATAATCTGGAGAAGACATTTCAACTTTTATGTGGGCAATTGACCTAGAACTGACCTGCTCCTTACCATTCCAAGCTTTATGACATCACTGCAATATTTTGCCAATCACATTAGTAATAATGCTTTGCCTTACGAAGGTACACTACCAAAGAAATAAGACAAAAGTAGAAAAGGAGAATTTTATATCTTCGATAACTCAGTTTCACATTCATACAGAGCAAAAGGTAGCTTTGAAACTTTTGCAGCTCTGTGACCTTCCTTGAACAGTGAAAAATCATACAGAAAATTTGAAAATAGCAATTCACAATGATACATAAATTTGACGTGTAAATGCTCAGAAAGCGTGGTAGAACTATAGGCAGCAGTGATGAATTACGGTAAGAATTGTAGGCAACACGAGTGGATGCACATTTTGTGATCATGACTGCTATCATGAAGCCCCAGGTGACAAAGTTCACTTTCTTCTCCTACTTGCTGTATTTTTCACAGTAAAAGGAGTGCCAGCCGCAACAGTATTGGGTTTTAGATTGTGCATATCCACGGAATCATTGCTCATATTAATCTGACTCCTCAATTGCAATATTTCACCCTTTGCTGAAGACAATGCCCCTTCAAGTTTTGTAGTCCTCTTTTCCAAACACACTCTCGCTTCCAGGCTTAGCAGTGAGATTTTGTGCATCCCCAATGTTCTCATGCGCTTCTTTTGAAATATTGTTTTGTTCAATAACGGATTGGAACATCATCTCTCTCTCCGTTTCAAGGCTAGCAGTTCTTGAATTAAAGTTTTCAAGTTCCCCTGAGAGCAATAAAGCGCTCTTATTCATCTTGTCTAGAGATTTGGTGGCCTCATCCAAATCTGCTTCAATGGCTCTTTGAGCTTCCGGATCTTTTAGCATTTGTTTTCCAAGCACCTCCAGATCTCGGTTTAAAGTGGCAACTACAGACTTATCTTCTTTCAACTCTTGTAATGCGGTTTCCAATTTAGAATAAATCTCCCGATGTTCCCTTTTTAGGTTCCCACTCTCTTCCACAGTAGTTTTCAGCTCATTGGATGCAACACCAAGTTGTTGTTCTGTTCTCACAAGGGCCTCCTTGATTGATGCAAGCTCATCGGAAAGAGCTTTCGAAGTAGACTTAACCTCTTCCAGTTTACCATTCAATAATTTGTTTGCTTTCTGAAACTCATCCTGGAGTTTTGAGCCATTTGACATGAGTTCCTCGTATGCTTTTTTGGTATCTTTAAGTTCTTTTGCCAGATTTGTAGCCTCAAGCTTAGATGCTTCTAATGCATCTTTGGTAGTTTGAAGTTCATTTCTCAATTTCTTAATGCTGCTCAATTCTCTTTCCAGAAATATTTTGAGGTCGTCCCTTTCTTTCGTTAACTTGGAAATGGTTCTCTGGTTGCTGCTACCTTCGCTCAATGCAAGCTCAAGCTTTTCTTCTAGAAGATGAAGTTGCACATCTTTCTTGGACAAGAGTTCAGAATCCAGGGCTGTTCTTTGCTCGCTTGAGGACTTCAAAGCATCATACTCTTTTGTAAGGTCATGAAGCTTTTTCTTAGTGCCATCCTTTTCTGCCTTCAAAAATTCAATTTCAGCTTTCAAGTGATCAATTGAAGCTTCCTTTGAGTTGACATCTTCTTTAGTTCTAAGGAGTTCCTGTTTCAATTGTTCCACACTGGAGTTTGCTTCTAAAAGATCTGTTCTAGTTTGATCAATGGTGGAGCTCAAGTTATTCAGTTTTGACTCTTTTTCAGCGAGCAAGAAGTTGAGATTTGTAATGGTCTTTCCCTTGTCATTTATCTCCAAAGTAAGCATGCTAACTCTGTCTTGTAGGACATCAAGTGTATCAGTCCTCTCTTTAAGTTTGGCTTCAAGCTGGCTTTTTTCTTCTGCACCTTGTACAATAGAACTTTCAAGTTGGCTTATTTGCATTTTAAACTTCCCAACTAGTTTTTTCTCACTTTGTACTTCTAGACCTAGGGCTGCTACTGTCCCTTTTGCAGAGATTATTTGAGTTGACAAAGAAGCCTCTTGTTCCTCCAATTTTCTGACTTGTTTCTTCCGCTCTTCTTGTTCCTTCAGTAATCGTTTCTCAAAGTCCTCCTTCAGCAAAACAGCAGCTGCATCCTTTTCAGACAGTTTCATCTTCATCTGCAATACAAGTTGCATTTAAGAGAGAACCCATACATAATGTGGCATCTCATGAAACAGGGATTATACAATTCCACATTAGACTTGGGAGAAACAATCCTAGTAACATTCTCCATTAAAAAAACTCTCTGAAGGATAAAAGCAAAATTATAAACATGTTTCCGTCCAGGTAAATCAGTTTTGAACTTCACATCATCGCTTGCATTATTAAGAACGCAACTTAAGAATGAAGCCTGCACTCACGCGATGCATTTTGTGCTGGGAGTTCTATTTATTTTGGACAGGCTTAAGTTTTAAAAAACAGGTAAATTTTCTTGTTAGACCCAAAAACCCAGTTGCCCATTAACAGAGAAATGGAACACATTGTTCCAAAACATACATGAGAAATCCTGAAATATTTATCATATTTTGTAAAAAAGAACTATCTAACAACACCAACCCATTTATGGTATTTTTGTAAAGCTATAACATTTTTTATAGTTCAAATTATTTTAAATAAAATTCTTAGAATTTTCTATGATTTTTCAGGAATTTTTCTGAATTAATTTCTATTTTTAGTTACACATGTTAATCCGTTCATTAAAACCCATTTAATAAAAGCCTAATTTAATCTCAAAAATTCCATTTGAAAATTTAAATCTATATTTCAAAATTCGAATTATTTAAATTAGTTTATAAACAAATCCATCTTCAAATCAAATCAGATATCCTAACTAAATACAAATTCAAATTTAAATTAATCTAAGAGTAGAAGCATGCAAGAACAAATACATCAAGACTAACCATGCACACTTACCTTAATCAGATTATAATTAGTGTTAAAACTTTGAAATCTGAACATATAAAAAAGGAATGGATGGAATCACCTTGATCATATGAACTGATAATTCATCAATCAATTCAACTGGAAACCACTTACAATATGCAATAGTAGTGATATCTCTCTCCTCATGAGGGCACCCAAGCTGATGTAATATATTACGAAAATTATTGCGAGAAAGAAGAAAATGTCAGTAGCACAGCTGCTACTGGGAAAACTAGTTCATTTTGGCCGCGGTTGCCAACCGCAGCCAAAATAAACTGGCGGTTGCCAACTGCAGCCAAAATAAACTGGTTTTCCAGTTCCAAGCTGCAACACAAATCTGCCGCCATTAGCTTCTTAATTCTTGTGGCTGCTGCCAACCCAAAATGCTCTTACAAGCTTCTCCCAAGCACACATATCGCATCCCAATCACATATCACATATCCCAATCAATTATATCATATATATCGCATAGATCACATATATCATATATATACCACACTAAATAAGTTGAAAGCAATTTATTTCAATATCTGGACGAGAAATTGATTTCATCACAATTATATAGACTATGAGTACATTATATCACATCACACATAATCTCAAATTTTACGTTCCCATAAAAACCTCATATAAGATACATAAATTTCTCAAAATTTTGCAACATCGTGTTTCTTCATGTGTACACATATATCTTCATTGCTTGGAGTGAATGTGGCTTCGGTGAGTTTCTTCATGTGTAAACATATATCTTGGGCGGGTATCTTCATTGCATCGGGCACGTGACACGCCTCCTCCATGAGATAAAGTCCTACAATATTGGATGAAGTTGAACACAAATAAGTTCACAAGTACTATACAGGAAATGTAAAAAGAACATACGATGTTGTGCGTGGAGGATTTCAGCAACACGATTTCTTATGCCCGAACTGATGACAGTTGCTACATATATTCTGTCGACTTCTCTCACAAGGAAGATCCATTGCTCCACGAATCCGAGTCGACCTTGGCCGATCGGGATGTCTTCTTTTTACGGGGGAGTTATCCTGGACCATCCCAATTCTTCCAATAACGTGAATCGGGTATGTGGTACAATACCGACATATATGAAAGGCGTATGTTCTCACACTATACCATAGCAAATAAAACGGCTAATACGACATGTTGGCACCATATTCCTGTATGGACGTTGCGGCGATCACATGAACACATGGCATATGCTGAAGCAAATGAATATTACACGTACATGTGCAATGGTCGTCTTCTATCGTCACATTATATGTAAGACCGTCCTTATCCACCACTGCCATTCATAATCACCAAATCATGTGATATAGCAACACCGGGCTTCTTGCACCCGTGCACGAAGAATGTCCTCCGTTTTGGGATGAAATTTGTCGTCCACCGGAGTCCATCAAACCGACGATGGTAGAAATACTTGTTTAACGTATAAAAGGCTCTTGCAATCAACACTTGTATCGGTAGCGCTCTAGCTCCGTTAAGAACCCTATTGAAGCTCTCAAAACAATTGGTTGACATGATATAATAATGTATTCCACCATCTTCCTGCATAGCACACCTCCTTGTTTTCCCCCAAGTTTGCAGTAATCCATTCATCTGCTACAACAGTAATCCATTCATCTGCTGCAACGGACTCTGCTCTAATCTTTGCCCAATATGCAAATTATGTTAGCAAGTCAGATGCATTACCAGCCCACCATAAGTGAGTTTTCAATGTAACTGTTTGGTATCCATTCGACTTGAAATTTACAATAATATGTCGAAGACAACACCTGTGGTGTCTAAAAGCCAGATATCCCTCTCGTAGTGCTCTTGGAATACATTTCATTCTATCGAAAATGAAAGTAATCGTTCGGTTTCTATAAGCACTGGATATCAACATATAGATGCAGCTGAAAAACCATTTCCAATTTTCAACATTTTCAGCCGATACAACTGTAAATGCTAACAAGAAAAAGCTCACCATTTGCATCCACTCCTGGAGCCACCAGCAAGCACCCAGCATATTTTCCATACAAATGTGTGCCATCTATACTTAGAACCGGCATGCATTGTTTGAACCCTCCAATTGATGGTCCAAATGACCAAAGCCCTCCTGTAAACTATGCCACTCCTGGCCTGATAGTTTCGGATGTAATCTTATACACTCTTCCAGGATTGCTTTCCTTGATGGCCTCTAAATACTTTGGAAGCCCCGGGTATGACTCCTCCCAATCACCAAATATCCTCGTTAAAGCTTTCGATCTAACCATTCATGCTTTGTAATATGATATTATTATGTGTAACATGGTGTGTATGACATCTTATATTTCTGCCGGTGTCATATCAAGCTATGTCTTCACCATTAGCATAATCTTGTTACTAATGAAAGCTGGTGTGGCTTGATTATGATCGGTATTTAGCGTGGGATTATTGCAGATATGTTCCTCACATATTTTCGTTATCTTGAACTTTCTGTTGTTCTTTTTTCCACCGCTGCATGAATCCTCTTAAGATTATTCCGACTCGTCTCATCTTGAGTTTGCAGATTCACCTCAGAATTTAAGCCACATATCACGAAATAGCATGCCTTATTTGACTTGATTAGTCTGGACGATACATTGTGCATGATGCTAATGTCATGAAAAAGTGAACTTTCTGTTGCAGATATGTTCCTCACATATTTTCGTTATCTTGAACTTTCTGTTGTTCTTTTTTCCACCCCTGTCCCGCAACATTCCACCTGCTAATGTCATGAAAAAGTGAAATTTTTACAATATCAAATTTATTTTATATAGATATAACATAAACGTATATATTATTCAACAATGTCGATACTTACACATCCTTTGGTTGGTAGTACGAACACTCTTCTCCTATTATATTCTGTATATATGCCGGTGCTCTTGATTAGGAGAAGACGACCTAAAGTATGCCGAGTCATTACATATATCCAGCATACGAGCAAATGTGCCGTGTGGTTCAGTCACTGGGGTGTTGATTATTGCTTCTTTTTCCACGTAAATTTCAACTGTACGTTGAACTTCACCCATGCTGAATAGAATCTCAATATCTTCGTCATCTGATATCTTCACAATTGTTAACATGTGATCCGTTATCGGCCATTTGCCCACCAGATTCAGTGCATACTGATGACGGCTTATCCTTGAGCCCTGATACATCCGATCTACTAGCTCGGAATACATTGTCGGTCTTCTCACAATAATTGGTCTCATGATCCACCCGACATACTTCAGTTCGTGATTGTCATTAATCAATAATTCTCCATCAAAATAGCATGTGACAAAAATCCGTTTAGTTGTCGTTATTATAACCATGCACAAACACCTTCATAATTATGGACTAATTATAATCATCTATATGAAAAAATTTAAGTCAGTTTTTACTTTCATATATTTTAATTATGTACTTCAAAGCACCTAATTATATAAAAAAATTCTTCTTGAGAGGGTTTGAAAAAACTTACAATGATGGGTCATCAAGCTAGATCCGGTTATTTCTTTGTTCTCCAGTGCCCTAAAGTGTCGGATCAGGTGATCTTTGAAGGTAATGGCTTGATCCAAGCTTTTTTTCTCGGAAAATCTGGGTCACCCACGTTGGGTTGTCGAAGAAGCTTCATTCTTTTCTTAGTTCGAATGAGATTTGTTGTCGACTGATGCTTAAGTGTGAATTTTGGCCGCGATTGGCAACCGCGGCCAAAACCCAAGCCACGGGCGTAGTCAATCGCGGCCAAAACCCAAGACATGGGTGTAGTCACATTTTGGCTGCGGTTGGCAACCACAGCCAAAACACAAGCCACTGACTTACTGTTAGGAATGAGGACATTGGTGGCAATTTTGTAGTTCTGGGGCCCGAGGGACAATTTTGTAATTTGGTACCCGATGGGCAATTTTGTAAATAGGGTCAAATCAACCCTATAAATAGGAGGAAAGGGGTTAGTGTTATGACATGAAGAAAATTGAGAAGTAGAGTAAAAAGTAGAGAGTATGAGTATAGGAGCAAAAGATAGTTGTAGATCTTGAAAGAGTGGTCCTACTCTTTAATTGATGCCATTATCTTTGTATTCTCCGTCATTATCTATAAAAAATCCCACATTTATCCCTCCAAGCCCTACAATTTCTTTTCAAGTGGTATCAGAGCTTGAAGATCCATGGTGATGGTGTTGGCGGTGGTAGAGAGCAAATAAAATGTTGGACTCTCTTCTTGCCATGATGAAAGAGTTCTTGGAGATCAATTCTTACAATGAACTGGCTCCAGATCTGAAGATTTCAAGCTCAGATCTACCAGGTCTGGAGAAGAAGGCAGAAGATGGTGCGGACCAGAAGCCCGCAGTCGTCGGCGAACCAGATCTGACTCCGGCGAAGGGCGATGAACAATCAACTTGGCCGCCCGGGCTCTGGCGAGCCCCTAGAGGACCGTCACGACTTTGGCGACCCAATGGAGGGCCACACCGACTCCGACGAGCCCCCAGAGGGCTGCACCGACTCCGGATACCCCCAGGATGGTCGTCCCGAGTCAGGCGAGCCCCCAGAGGGCCGCACCGACTCCGGCGACCCCTAGAGGGCCGTCCACAGTCAGGCGAGCCCTCGGAGGGCCTCCACCAAATGCTTCGACCTTCGCCGACGGTGCCACCGATGAAATCCGGGACCACTACCACCACCTGCGGCTTCCTCTCATCTGTGCGGATGCATCGGACAAAGTTTCGCTGCCAACAGCTGCCAGAGTCGTCGGAATAGGGGATCGGCGCCGGTGAGCCGCCATCGCTACAGTGGCAGCTCGATCCACCCGATCCCGAGGATTGCCGCCGGCTCGAGCCGGCTCAGCCAAGTCGCAGGAACGAGCCGACCGAGCCAGCCGAGCTGAGCCAGCTGCCCGAGCCGTTGACTGATCAGAGGATGAACAGTGAGCCACGGATTTTTTTTGAATTTCTAGGCCATTTTCGGATGATTTTCTATGCAACTTCCGTATTTTGGTGATTTCCGGTCCATTTGAAGTCCAAATTCAACGGCAAGCGCCAGTGCATAGACGACTCAGCCACAGACGCACTACCACTCCTGCAACGACATTCCGATGACGAAGCTCGTGGGTGGCCTTTTGATCAAGAGAAGGCGATGAGACGTGCTCCAACACTCGGAGAAGTGCACGTATGAATTTCATGCACCACCTTGAGGACAAGATGGGTTTTCAGGGACAGAGTAGTATTAGGAATGAGGATTTCAGCCACAATAGTGGCAATTTTGTAGTTTTGGGGCCTAAGGTGCAATTTTGTAGTTTTGTTGCCCGAGGGGCAATTGTGTAAATAGGGTCAAATCAGCCCTATAAATAGGAGCGAATGGATTAGTGTTAAGACAGGAAGAAAATTGAGAAGAAGAGTAGAAAGTAGAGAGTAGTAGTTTATGAGTAAATAGTTTTAGATCTTGGAAGAGTAGTCCTCCTCTTTAATTGAGGCCATTATCTTTGTATTTCCCATCATTATCTATAAAAATCCCCCCTTTTACCCCTACAAGCCCTACAATTTCTCATCACTTACTCATAGTTTGGCTGCGACCAAACTGGGCCCGTAACTTAGATTTTGGCCGCGGTTTGCAACCGCAGCCAAAAGCTAACTTATCTAAGTCAGCACCCACGCATGTGTTGGGCACTGACGTGGCCAAAACTTGGTCTATTTCCCTAAATAGTTGTGAAGTTGGTCTATTTTGCCATTTTTTTAATTTTTGGCTTTTTCGAAAAAGCGTCCATAATTAGTATATAATTTCACTTTGCTCTTTTTTAATAATAGCATATTAGAAAGCAAATTGTGACAGGAAACAAAATTCAAATGGATAAAGGACTATAAATAACATTTTTATTGTCAATCAAACTAGAAAACCCAATTCAGTGTGACAAAAAAATAATTAACCCCTTTTAAATAAATAACAATTGAGATAATATTAAAATTCCAGTACGCTAATGATATTAAATTTCCAGTGCACTAATGATGGGGAAGCCATTAATAAGAAACAAGATAAACCGTGGGTACACACTAGCACCAAAATAATTCCTTTTTCTATCAAATTGGAAAATTATAGAAAATTAACTGAAGATTTTAAAATAGGTCAACTCACAAAATTAAACATTAATGTTAATATATGTCTAATGGACTTAATTTTGGGGATTTTCCTGCAATTTAAATATATTTTCTTTCTCCTCTTCTTATTCATTTCCTTTTGTTTTCTCTTTTTATTTCCTGCATGCCTAAAACCAGAGCCCACTCTCTTCCTCTCTTCCTCTCTTTTTTCTTTATTTCCCGCGGCCCAAACAAACCGCGGTCCACCCACTTAAAATCCACTACTCTCTCCTCACGTGTGACCCAGCCCCCTCTACTCTCTTCGTTTCCTTCATTCGCACGACACCAAACCCTCAACGAATCCCACGAAGGCTTGCTCGACAGAAACCCTAGCCCTATCTCGCCGTTTCATGTCGAATCAACCCCCACATGAGTTTTCGGTGCCGATTTTTTCCCCTCCCTCACACGCGACGCAATGGCTACTCGAGTGCCTGAGAGCCCCTCACATCGCCAACTTCGACGATTTTCCATCACATCCGACTTTGCCTCTTCCATCTACATGCTATCTCTCTCCCTCTATAAAGTGCTCTTTGGTTTTAGGGCTTTATTTTGGAAAAAGAAAAAAAAATATTCTTCTCAAGATTTTTGGTTTTCCCCTTACACTGAGTTCGGATTACTGTTTGGGCTTGGTTTGCTTTCGGATTTTGTCTCTTTTCCTAGCCAAGCAATTGCAACAGCCGCTCAACGACAAGGTGACGTAGCTCGGATCTTTCCGTCAGTCGTCGGTGTTCAGTAAATCACACTGATTCTTGATTTTGGCTTTAAATTACTTGTTTTATCTGCAATGATATTTCTGAGCATGGCTCGGTATCCTCGGGTCTTAGCGACGAGCCTCTCTGCCTCCCCTCGTCGTCGTTGCGGCTGTCAATTGAGTTGAGTTGGTTTTCTTTGGACTTGGCCCATGTCGCGACTGTTCTGCAGGACCTAGCCCTTTGTCGTGGCTCTCTGTGGACTATCTGCCCTTGGCTATGACTTCCTTGGGCTTTGTCATATGTCCTGTTCCGCTATTGATGTTGGTTTTTGCTTTTGATGGCTTGGTGGTGTTGGTGTTTGGCTATGAACTTGGCCTCTGGTCATGGGTTGTTGTCTGGGCTTTTTGCCCATATTGTTGGCGTTGGACCATTGGGCTTTGCCCCCACAGTGTTTGCTTAGGCTTTTGCCCTAACGATGGTTGAATATCGGATTTACCCTCGGCTTAATTTTATTCTTATACTAAAATTGTCTTTACTGAATATGTTGGCTGAACATAAAAAGCATGAATATATGGATATGGCCTTTATGCGATTGATGATGAGTTTTTTCTGAGATTACATATTGTCCCTCACCCTATAGTTATTCCCTCCATGTTTTAGAAGTGATGCATCACCTGCTACTTGTTACATGTTCAGACCGTTACAATGCTTGCTACATGTTTTAGAATGTTACATCACTTGCCACATGCTATCCATGTCTATACCATTTGTTGCATGATATTCATGTTTAGATTGTTATATCGCGTGTTGCATGCTACCTCATGACATCAAAATTAGTAATATATTGGATGTGCTATGATGAATGCATGATCGTGAGATAATTGTTATCTTTCATGTACATGACATGTAGTTGGTCTTGTTATTTAAATGTCACATTAACAATGGCATAAACTCATGTAAACTATTGGAATCATAAAACATGAATAGACTTAAATCACATAACATACCAACCATATTAGTTTTGATGTGACACATGGACTTGTTCAAAGGCCTTAGTACATGATGCATGTTAACCAACAAGTATTGGCACCTTAACACAACACTTGAACTACACTAATGTGACACTGAGAGATGTACACCTTGATATGCACTTGGCACTTCAAACTCACGGGGTTTTAGGGTAACTCATATTAGATACAGTGTGAGAGCAACTGGAACCATGCTTCTGATTACATGACCTCATCATGTGTTTCGAACGGATCCCATCATGCATCCGATGTGGCCTTCTTATAGTATCGTCGGACAAAATTTTGAGTTTTCTATTTTGGACGCAGAGCCATCCCTGTTTTCTGGGTAAGGGCTCGGACCAGATGAGTGTCCTCGTGGTACAAGGTGGACTGCTGATTGTTTACTGTACTCTCCAATCGTCTCGACCTATGATTGGTATATCCATTAAGATGATGATAGGATAACTCTAAACTGTAAACTGTTTCGCATGCCTGCTTTTAGTTTACTTGTTTTCCAGTACCTGCTTTTAGTTTACTTGTTTTCCAGTACCTGCTTTTAGTTATGCTCGTATAAAATGTTTAATTACAATTACAACTGACTGTGGTTAGCTCTCCATTTTGTTGCACCGACGGGAGCTGAGACGAATCCAGAGGAGGCCCCCACATTTGAGGATACTGACTTTGCCATGGAGACCGCGGATTTCTGATTGTGAGGTTGTGAGGTTGTCTCTGTTGTATCTTTCTTTATGTATTTTGAGGGCATATAGTGTGTATCTGACTCTGTAATCCTTAGGTATTAATGAAATTTCCATATGAGCACTTCGATACATCTCTACGTATAGCCTAGATTGTTGCCACTTGTTAACTACATGGTCTGCACTATTGCAAAAAAACAACCGTGTTTCTGGATTACGGGGCATGACAATATGTTAAAATCGGACTGATACACACACATAGGAATACAATAAGAATACAAATGGTGCACTAATACTAAACGGGTACAGATCTAGAATGGCCCAAATACCCAAATATAAAAATACTACATGAAGCTTAAATACCCCTCAAGCTTGAGCATAGATGTTAATCATGCCTTACTTATCACTCAAACAAGAAAACACCTTTGAAGAAGAAGTTCGGGCAAAGATATCCGCCAAATATTCTGAAGTGCAAACCAAGTAGATACAAAACAACTTTGCATCCACAGCATAACAAATAATATGATAATATACTTCTATGTACTTTATCCTCTCATCGAACATTGGATTATTAACTATGTAGATCGCTGCCCAATTATAACATTACATAGGCATAGGACCATCATCTTAAAAATCAAACTCACATAACAATATTTTAAGCCACATCATCTCACAAGTTATATGAGCCTTGGCTTAATATTCTACTTCAGTACAAGAGCGAGCTATAACATTTTGCTTCTTGCTATTCCAAATAATAAGATTATCTTCAACATATGTATAATATTCAGAAGTACATCTCATGTCTATTTTATCTCCGGCCTAACTTGAGTTAATAAAGCTTATATCTTTAAGTTCTAATTATTCTGATATAGTAAACCTTTGCCCGAAAAGCATCTGATTTACATCAAAATTCACAAAACTTCTCTCCAATAAACTTCTCTAGTCTTATACATGAACTGATTGATTATACACGTAACAAATAAATCCAGTCTAGTAACAGTGAGATAAATAATTTTCAACCAGTCTCATATAGTGAGAGACATCAACAACCTTCTAGTAGTATCACACCAGTCAACATCACCATCCATAGTACTCATACGCTTGCATCCAACCGTCTAAGCTCATGAAGAAAGTTCACGGTGTATTTCCGTTGAAAAAGAATTAATCCACGCCTACTATAAGCAATCTCAAATCCAAGGAAATATCTAGATCTCTTCATATCATTAGTAACCAAGTGTTCCATTGGATACTTGGTCTTTTCAATTCCAGCAGAATCACTGTCTATTAAAACATTAACAGAGACAGCTAGAATTACTGATCCAAATGAGCTCTAATGAACGAAAATAAAATGATCTGAATCACACATGCGAGATCCAAAAGCTATAGCCCACACAACTAAAACAAGTATTAAAACAAGAGAAAGTCGATACAACTAAACTGGCTATGGGTCCAACCACTGACTCAACTCAGGCTCGAACTCAACCACTGGGACAGGGTTAGTTCTCGAGCCTCCTTCTACGCGTGTTGACTCTGATGTGCACATCAATTCATTAATATGCATGCTTGGTAAAGATCTGCTTCATTAACGTCATTTCTCTTGTTCATTCTTTCTGTATTACGCATCTCCTTCACATTCCTCTGTTCATGCATTAAGCTTCTTTCATGTTCTATAATATAATGCTACAAATACTGCAAAGGATTTTAGGAGTGATAGTGAATTGTGGATCCGCCTCGTGGAACAGTTTACTTACTAAAAGGTCTGCCCCAAGTACTCATAAAAATCATCACACATGCTAAAGGACATACAAAGGTGTTTGATGTGAGCTATGATAGTTGATCAATATTTTTGACACCAGCAGAAGGAAAAAGATGTATTTAACAGGATTTAAGATGGTTTACAGATTTGATAGTTGACTCCATAGCTGTCTTTTCCTTCAGCAATGTTGCATATAATGCTCCAAGCACACCAGCTGCGAGTATTCCAAGCACATTGAAAACAGATACAAATGGACTCCCACGAGCATCCCGCAGAGGTACTTGCTGTAGCCAAATGCTATGTAGTTTAGAGTATAGCAGCTTTCAAACATTACAATTTAGTAACTTGTCAATTATAAACGTAAAAAATCGAGGAAGGATTAATGCACCTCAGACTGAATAAGCTCTGCTGATGACGTTTCCTGCTTTACTAGTTTAATTTCTTTTTCCTCTTGATTCTCTATATCTTTCTTATCTGAAATTATTAGTTCAGGTTTTTGTTCCTCTTGCTTCCCAGTATCTTCCTGCCCTGAAAATTATTAAAGGATGATGATTCACAGTTTAGACAAATATGATTGCAATCCCTGTGGACAGGCAAACTTGAACTAAAGATGCTCTTTGTAGCTTTCTTCAAATGATGCATTTTGACTAACCTGAAGCAATATGTCCAGTCACACGTGATACGTCTAAAGACCGGATTTTTAAAAATTTACAGTAAATAAAACTCCCGATATATGTATTTTAATCAAAGATAATCTTCAAAACTGTCACAAGTAATAAAATGCAAAAGAACAAAGTCATTTTTAGTGAATGATTAGACTTGCATATGAGATTTTGTCATCCACATGAACCTGTTAACTACTAGGTAGAAACTTGAAGAACAAAGCTTGTTGTGCATTCTTCTAATGCAGTTAAAGTGGGGACAAGTAACTACAAATATTTGATACATAGGGAAAACCTCAAAGGATTCAAAAGCCTGTCAAATTTGTCTAAACATGAGGCAAAAAAACTACAACTAAATTGGAAGGAATGTGGGAAAACACTGATCCCCTTCTCTTTCCGAAGTGATAAAAACAATAGATATTGATTAGGATGAGCATCGGAATTGAGGATTGTTCATCCTTACTCTGGTTGCAATTTCCAAGTTTATTAAGCGACGCATTAAAGGGACTCATTCAGTCGTTCATGTGAGTCTGTGACAACCATAGAATCGCCATCAGTAAACAAGGCATTAATTGGTGACCAGCTTAAGCATCAACTTTCCATAGTATCCAAATAAATATTTGTTAGGGTCAGTGTTCTAAATATCGGATATCGGTCACGTATCTGCTTGGAGAATTTGATATTGGATTACGGATATCGGGGATATATCAGGAATATTGACTAAATATTGGAGTGTCATATCGAAGGCTAATAAATGATGTCATATGCAATTATAGATGTATCTAAGAAGATATAAACTATACAAACTCAAATAAAAGTATCTTTTGGGTATACTTATCTCATTAAATGTGAATATCGACGGTGGAATTTTTTTAAAAGTAGTCACAAACCAAGTGAGTACAATACCTACAAAATACGATTTCATATTACATTAATAAAGCATACTATCATTTTAATAACATAACTATGTTGTTAACTATTAATCAAAAATTGATTAACACTTTAACAATTATTACATAAAACTCATATTCATGTTACATTAATGGGAATCATGGGATGACACTTTTTGATTAGCTATCGTAACAAATGAGCCACGACAGTGAGATAATATCATGATAGAGCTATAAAATCAACTGAAAGTCTAAAAATTAGGAAAAATCAGCAAGCTATTATCACTTATCATCAAGGCATTTATCCACGAAATTCATTTCACCAAGACAACATTGTTTGCTAGCCTATATCAGGTATCAATTTTTCTGACAGTTAAAATTACTTGCAGATTTGAGAGCGAAAGACTAAGAAAGCATCGAATAGTCGAAGAGAGAAAAGAAGTTGTCGACTGATTGATGCTTTATCATCGACGGCAAACTGAAGGCTGAAGTAAATAAAAGATCATCGACTGCAAATTGAAGCAAATAAACATCAACAAAAATTAAAAAAAGGAGTCGATTAATCTTATCCGAAGACTATAAATTGAAGCCGATAAATCCTTACCTTTGGACTTAGGTCGAAGAGAGAGGAGCGGCGTCGTCGGTCGAAGAGAGAGGGAGAGCTGCGTTGTCGATCGAAGAGAGAGGGAGAGCTACGTCGTCAGTCGAACCGTCAAAGCGAGAGAGAGAGTTGTGTCGTCGGTCAAAAAGAGAGGGTGAGAGTCATCGTCAGTCGAAGAGAGGAAGAGCATTGTCGTCGGTCAAGAGAGAGGAAGAGCGGCAAAACGGTCGGTCGAAGAGAGAGAAAAGGCGGCGAAATCGAAGGGAGAAAAAAATAGGGCTTTTGGTCCTCACTCTCACGACGTTGCCCCTTTATTTGCGGGAATCGGATCGGGTCGGGGAACGAATTACAAACCCAACCTATACATGTCCTGCTAATAAAAAATTAAAAAACCAAAAACAGGCCCATATTTCAAAGCGAAATATCGATCGGTATATTGGCCCCGCAACCGATATTACGGTCAATGTCGGCGGAAAATTGAAAAATGAAATTTATCGCCCATGTCTAATTTCCGATATTGCGGCCGATATATCGGATATCGGTCCGATATTTAGAACACCGGTTAGGGTTCAATGCCAACATAGAAGATATTAGGGAAAACATCAGGAAGAAGAATCCATTCAAGTTGGTAAGCTAAATCAATAATGAACATAATGGTAATACCAAACTGTTATGGTATAATGACATCCATTTAATAGAAAAAGTAATTTCATAAAGGAAAACAAAAATGGAAAGAAAATTCATAAAGAAAATTATTTTCATATGGCAACTAGTGAACACATTGGCTACAAAAGCTATTCTTTTGGAAGGCATATACTGGTACCATGTTAGAATTGATGTTTACATTTTTTTGTTTTTGTTTTTTAAATTGATGCTGACAAGCATGAAGAGGTGAGCACCTGTAGAGGCTACCTGATACGATCTAGGGGATCGATCAATTAATTTCAGATTTAAAAAAAGGAAAAATATAAAAAGTGGACTTTTTATGGAACCTTAGATTGCGAAGAACGAAGATTGGATTGATAATTGAGCCTCTTTCGAGAGGAGACGCGCTCGCCTAACTTTTGTTGCACGGAACAAAAGCCTAAAAACATTCACAAGAGATGCCTACAAGTTCTTCACAAAATAAGCATAAAAAAATAAAAATGACGGCTAGCCCTAATAAATAGAAAAGAGGGGATTTACTAATCTAGTCTGAAAAGACTAGAATACCCCTAGACTAACCCACTACGTGGTACTACGCCTCCTACGACGCACGTAAGTCACCAAAGGGGGGCCCGCCCCTTCATAATGGCCGCCGGATGCCACGTCTGCATCAATACCCGCCCCTAAAAGGGCCACCTTGTCCTCAAGGTGGAAGTCGGAAAACTGCTCCTGGATCACGATGTAGGCCTCCCACGTCGCATCGCAATCTGGCAACCCCGCCTAATGTATCAGCACCTCTCTGCGCCCGCTCGGTCCCTGACGAACGGCCCGAACCTCCAGTGGCTCCAGCAGCACCTCCATCTCCGCAGTAAAGGTGGGCGGTAGGGTAAAAGACACCGTCTGCTCTCCAATAGCTCGGCGAAGCTATGACACATGAAAGACTGGGTGTATCGTAGAGGGAAGTCGCAGCCTGTAAGCCACCTGGCCAATCTTGACCGAAATCTCAAACGGTCCATAGAATATAGCCGACAGCTTCTCGTTCCGCCTCCTCCCTAGCGATCTCTGTCGGTGGGGCCTCAGCTTCAGATATACCATATCGCCCTCCTGAAAGTGCACATCACGTCGATGCCCATCTGCCATATCCTTCATCACCTGATGAGCCCGTAACAAGTGCTTCTTCAGCTCCTCCAGTATACTCTCCCTCTCCCCCATGTAATCCTCCACCTGTGATACCGGTGTCTGCCTCTCCCCAAACCGAATCAGCTCTGGTGGGTCCCTCCCATACAACACCCGAAAAGGTGTTGTCCCTGCTGTTGAGTGATCGAAGTATTGTACCAATACTCCGCCCATACCAACCACCGATACCACTGCCGCAGTGTCTCTGACGCAAAGCACCGCAGAACGTCTCGATGCTGCGGTTTACTACCTCCGTCTGCCCCTCAGTCTGAGGGTGATAGGCGGTACTCCTCTTTAACATAGTCTCATGGACACGGAATATCTCCCGCCAAACCCCACTCAGAAACACCTGGTCCCTGTCTGACACTATGGACGTCGGAATCCCATGAACTGTATCACATATCGGGTAAAAGCTGTAGCCATTGAAACCGCCGTATACGGGTGTTTCAGTGGTATGAAGTGGGCGTACTTACTTAATCTGTTCACCACTACGAAGATCACTGAGTACCCCTCTGATCTGGGTAGCCCATCGATGAAGTCCATCGTCACCTCCTCCCAGACTCGCTCCGGCAGTGCTAAAGGCTGCAGTAGCCCGGCCGACGCCATGGCCATGTACTTGTGACGCTGGCAGACGTCACAAGCGGCAACCAAGTGTGCTATCGTCCTCTTCATACCAGGCCAGTAAACCTCCCGGGACATCCTCATGTATGTCTGTTGTACCCCGGAATGTCCCCCAACCACCGAACTGTGGAACTCCTGAAATAATGCTGGTATGAAAGTTGACGCCCGTGGTAATACTAACCGCCCTTGGTACAACAGCCTCCGTCCCTCCAGAGAGTACCCTTTCGGGGCCTCCCCGCCTCCCTGCAGCTGCTCACGGATCTGCCTCAACTCTGTACCGGCCTCTGCCTCCTGCAGCATGGGCTCCCCATCTAACCACATGGGCAACGAGAGCGCCCTCAAGTGCACCCCCTCCTCTCTGCACAACAAGGCGTCAGCCGCCTTATTCTCCAACCCTGTTCTGTACTCAATGGCGAACCGGTACCCTACCAGCTTGGATAGGCAACGGTGATGCTCCTCAGTCACCAGGTTCTGCTCTAGTAAATACTTCAGGCTGCGCTGATCTGTCCTGACCATAAACTCCCTTCCCATCAGATAGGGCCGCCACTTCTGAACTGCTAGCACGATCGACATCAGCTCCCTCTCATACACAGACTTCAGACGTGCTCTATCTGAAAGCACCTGGCTGAAGTAGGCTATCGGTCGACCTAACTGCATCAAAACCGCCCCCAAACCAACACTTGATGCATCAGTCTCCACTACAAATGCGAGGCTGAAGTCGGGCAACGCCAACACTGGGGCTGTCGTCATTGCCACCTTCAAGGCCTCAAAGGCCTTGGTCGCCTCCTCTCCCCACTGGAACCCATCTTTCTTCAGCTCATCGGTCAGTGGTCGTGCAATGGTGATGTACCCCCTCACGAATTTTCGGTAGTAGCTTGTCAGTCCGAGAAATCCCCGATGTGCCTTCAGAGAGGTGGGTACCGGCCAGTCCAACATCGCATATATCTTCGTCCTGTCCGCTGCTACCTCTGCGGCCGACACCACATGCCCCAGATACTCTAACTGCCACTGGCCAAAACTGCACTTCTTTCGGTTTGCATACAGCTGGTGCCCCAATAGCTCCCGAAACACCACCTCCAGGTGGCCCACATGCTCCTCCATGGTCTTGCTGCAGACCAAAATGTCGTCAAAGAAGACGAGTATGAACCTCCTCAGGAACGGCCGAAAGACATTGTTCATCAATGCCTGAAATGTAGAAGGAGCATTCATCAAGCCAAAAGGCATGACGAGAAACTCGTAATGCCCCTCGTGGGTGCGAAATGTTGTCTTCGGCACGTCCTCTGGCCTCATCAGGATCTGGTGATACCCCGCCTTTAGGTCAATCTTTGAGAAGACCACTGCCCCATGCAACTCATCCAATAGCTCGTCGATGACGGGAATAGAGAACTTGTCAGGCACTGTCTCCTTATTCAGCGCCCGGTAGTCTATGCAGAAGTGCCAACTCCCGTCCTTCTTTACCAACAGTACCGGGCTCGAGAACGGGCTAACACTGGGCTGGATTACCCCAGCCTGCAACATCTCACCGACCATCTGCTCTATCTCATCCTTCTGCACGTTGGGGTAACGGTAAGGGCGCACACTCACCGGTGCTGCGCCATCCCGCAAGACTATCGCATGCTCGTGCCCCCTCACCGGCGGTAGCCCCTGTGGGTCCTGGAAGACCTCCTGGTACTGTCCCAACACCTGCTCAACCTCCTCGGGAACCCCTGTATGTGGCTCCTGCTCTGCTCCCGCTACCCGGTACCCCACCAAATACCCCTCTCACTCTCTCCGTAGGGCCCGAGTAATGGGCTTGAATGCCACCAGCGACAAACATAGGGTCGGATCCCCTGTGAGCACCACCGTCCGGTCCCCCTCAAACTCCATCCTGAGACGCTTCCAGTTCACCCGCATGTCCCCTAGCTTCTTCAGCCACTGTACGCCCAGAATGATGTCAACATTGCCCAACTCCAAGGGCAGGAAATCCTCCATGATCTGCACTCCCTGCAAGGTCAGGCACAGACCCTTGCAGAGCCCCTTGCTCTCCTCCATCTTCCATGTCCCCAGCAACACGGTAAACTTCTCCAGCGTGCTCAACTGCAGCCCATGTCTCTCCACTACCCGGCTGGAGATGAAGTTGTGGGTGGCCCCACTGTCGATCAGCACTGTCACCGCCGCGTCTCCTAACTGCCCCGATAACTTCATGGTGTGGTTCGGAGTGAACCCCACCAGAGTTTAGGGAGACCTCTGCGAAGTCTAGGTGAGACTTATCATCCTCCACTGGCGCCTCCTCCTCGAACTCCTCCTCATCACCCACGTACCCCTCCTCGTCTGGTACCATGGTGATCTGTATCAGGCGACTAGCACACCGGTGCCCAGGGGTGAACTTCTCGTCGCAACGAAAGCACAACCCCTTGGCGCGCTTCTCCCTCACCTCCGCCTCTGTCATCCGCCGCCCCAGAGCAGCTGGGCGGCCCTCTCCTCTATTCTTAGGTGCAGCTGTGGGTGCTCTCGGTGTTGCCGATGCAGGAGTGGGGCGGGGACCCTGGGTCCCCCAAGCTCCACGTATCCTCCTCTTCTCCGCCTGCTTCTCCTCTGCCTTGTGGGCCAGGCGAAGGACATCCTCCAGTGTCCCCGGGCTCTGCATCCGCAACTCCGCTCATATAGAGGGCTTCAACCCCCTCATGAAATTCCCAATCATCACCTCATCTGTCACTCCCTTCACCCTACTGTTCAGCATCTCGAACCTCTCCACATAATCTCTCACCGTCCCCTCCTGCCTCAAAGCAGATAACTGCTCATAGAAATCTCCCCCTAAGGTCTCCTGGAATCGGTCAAGGATCAGTGCTGACAGCTCCTCCCAAGTGCGAAAAGGGGTCCGCGCCACCTTCCATCTGTAACATGCCAACGCCTTGCCCTCGAAATAGATCCCGATGGCCCTCAGAATCTCCTCCTCCGTCAACCTCATCACCTGGAAGTAGCGCTCCACCCGATAGATCCACCCGTCCGGGTCCGTGCCATCAAAAATCGGCATTTTCAGCTTCATGAGTCGACGATCTGCATTGATGTCCCCCTGTGGTCCCCCATCCCTGCCGCGGTCACCTCCACGGCCGAATGCTGACTGCCTCAACTGGTCCCCCGTCAACCCCGTACAGCTCCTCAGGCCAAACGGGTCTCTCTCACGCCTCAGGCTGGTAATGGTACCCTGGAAACTCCTGATGTCATGCCAACACGGGTCCTCCTGCTCCTCTGTGTGGCTGTACCTATGCCGTCCGACCCCCAAAGTAGCCTCCCGGGCCTTGTCCCCGCCCCGGAAAGCCCTCAAAAGTCTGTCTGGGATCAACCTCCGGTCTCGGTACCTGTGGATAAGCCTCTGCTCTCCAAAATTGGGCTGCTGGGGCCCCAATCGTCGTGTCTCGGGCCCATCCTCCTCCGTCATGCCCCCAGGGGGCTGCCTGTGCTGTTGCGGGCCCCCAGGGGGCTGTCTGCGCTGCTGCGGGCCCCCAGGGGCCTGTAGACGCTGCGGCAGGCCTGTTTGGGCCTGCATCGGCCGCTGCAGGCCCGTGTGGGCCTGCATCGGCCGATGCAGGCCAGCTGGGCTCTGCCGCAGCTGCGACAGGCCAGATGGGCCTGCCGGTGGCTCTGCAGGGCCCAGGTGGCCTGCAGAGCCAGGCGCAGGCCCGGATGGGCCTGCCGATGCTTCTGCAGGCCCATCTGGGCCTGCCGCCTCTTCCCGGGGCCACCCGCCCTTTTTCTGAAGCTGGCCGGGCATGTATGAGCCGGCAGGGGCTGCGGCTAACCCTATAGGATTTTTCGCAGCCGTCGCCATCTCCGGGAGTCCTTGATTTGCTGATTTAAGTGTCGATTCGCTCTGATTTTCTTCCCTTGGGATCTTCTTGCCCCGATCTCCTCCCTTCTCCGTCGTTAGGGCTTGAAGCATCGCCCTTATCTCCGGAATCGACGACGTGGCCTCTCTTAGAAATTTCAGATCTGAAGTTGCCTCCTTTAGCCCTTAGAGATCGCGTCCCGTGTGCGCGGCCTCCCTTCTCATAGCCCGAAGTTCGATTTGGATGTCCTCCTATGAGTGGGCGTGATCCTTGATTGACTCCCCGATGGTTTTCATCAATCCCTCGATCTCCCGGTTGAACTCTTCTCGAAGCCCTTGCACCTTCTCATCCACGCTTTCCGTCTTTGATCGCGTGCTCGTCGCCATCGGATCTAGGGGATCGATCAATTAATTTCAGATTTAAAAAGAGGAAAAATATAAAAAGTGGAATTTTTATGAAACTTTAGATTGCGAAGAACGAAGATTGGATTGATAATTGAGCCTCTTTCGAGAGGAGACTCGCTCACCTAACTTTTGTTGCACAGAACAAAAGCCTAAAAACCTTCACAAGAGATGCCCACAAGTTCTTCACAAAATAAGCTTAAGAAAATAAAAAATGACGGCTAGCCCTAATAAATAGAAAAGATGGGATTTACTAATCTAGTCTGAAAAGACTAGAATACCCCTAGACTAACCCACTACGTGGTACCACGCCTCCTACGCCGCACATAAGTCACCAAAGGGGGGGCCCGCCCCTTCATAATGGCCACCGGATGCCACGTCCGCATCAATACCCGCCCCTAAAAGAGCCACCTTGTCCTCAAGGTGGAAGTCGGAAAACTGCTCCTGGATCACGCTGCAGGCCTCCCACGTCGCATCGCAATCTGGCAACCCCGCCCAGTGTATCAGCACCTCTCTGCGCCCGCTCGGTCCCTGACAAACGGCCCGAACATCTAGTGGCTCCAGCAACACCTCCATCTCCTCAGTAAGGGTGGGCGGTAAAGTAGAAGACACCGTCTGCTCTCCAATAGCTCGGCGAAGCTGACACATGAAAGACTGGGTGTATCGTAACTGTCGAGGGAAGTCTCAGCCTGTAAGCCACCAGGCCAATCTTGGCCGAAATCTCAAACGGTCTATAGAATCTAGCCGACAGCTTCTCGTTCCGCCTCCTCGCTAGCGATCTATGTCGGTAGAGCCTCAGCTTCAGATATACCATATCGCCCTCCTGAAAGTACACATCACGTCGATGCCCATCTGCCCTAGCCTTCATCACCTGATGAACCCGTAACAAGTGCTTCTTTAGCTCCTCCAGTATACTCTCCCTCTCCACATGTAATCCTCCACTTGTGATACCGGTGTCTGCCTCTCCGCAAACCGAAGCAGCTCTGGTGGGTCCCTCACATACAACACCCGAAAAGGTGTTATCCTTGCTGCTGAGTGATACGAAGTATTGTACCAATACTCCGTCCATGCCAACCACCAATACCACTGCCGCGGTGTCTCTGACGCAAAGCACCGCAGATACGTCTCGATGCTGCGGTTTACTACCTCCGTCTGCCCGTTCGTCTGAGGATGATAGGCGGTACTCCTCTTTAACATAGTCCCCTGGACACTGAATATCTCCCGCCAAACCCCACTCAGAAACACCTGGTCCCTGTCTGACACTATGGACGTCGGAATCCCATGCAACCGTATCACCTCTCGGGTAAAAGCTGTAGCCACTGAAACCGCCGTATACGGGTGTTTTAGTGGTATGAAGTGGGCGTACTTACTCAATCTGTCCACCATTACGAAGATCACTGAGTACCCCTCTGATCTGGGTAGCCCATCGATGAAGTCCATCGTCACCTCCTCCCAGACTCGCTCCGACAGTGCTAAAGGCTGCAGTAGCCCGGCCGGCGCCATGACCATGTACTTGTGACGCTGGCAGACGTCACAAGCGGCAACCAAGTGTGCTATCGTCCTCTTCATACCAGGTGACCGGCGCCCCGCTCGTGTCGCGGCGGCGCGGTGTCGTTTACCGCAAGTTTCACGGTTAGTGTAGGGTGCGGGAATATCGAACTCAGGGAGGCGAGGTTGTGCTTGCGTCAGGTAGGACCTAAATCACCCCGAGGGGCGAGCTAGCCCGAATCGGTGAATGGTTGTCACGAAAGGAAATAAAATGGTATGAACAACAAGAAAGAAAACCCGGGACTATGGTTTCCAACCCGACGAGAGACTCTCGCCGATACGGCCTACGGGTATGGACAGCGATCGGGATTAGGGTCTAATGGTGAGACGTTACCTCTGAAAGTGGTACCGGCGTCCCATGGGCCCGATATTCCGGTCGGTGCCCAGGATGATACACCGGACTTCCCGGATTCGATCAGTGGGCACTCCCGTGTCCATTAACACTGATCGATCCCGGGAGCACTAAGCCCGCAACGATATCTCCCAACGTCTCATCCTGACGCTCCCGCGTGCTAGGATTCGGCGTCTACGCTAAGGGCGTGAGCTATGGCTAGGGAGTCAACCGCCAAGTTTATTCCCCCTTGGCCCAACGGTCAAAGGCGGTCTTTTTCCCGCCGATGACAATGAAACACCCCGCGTAACCGTTAGATTCCTACTCCTTATCGATTTCCTAACCCTATGGACGCATCGGGAAGAGCCCCCGAAGGGGTTTCCACCAAAATCCCAGATTTGGGAACTACTCACAAAAATTCATGAAAAAGCGATCTAAATGAAATTTAACCGTTGGAATCATAATCGGACAATTGCAATGCGGAAGTAATAGAGTAATAAAGACAATACTAAAATTTTAGAAAGATCTGAAAACTTACAAAAGAGTAACAATTACAGCCGTCACAAGGAAATAAAACAGTAGAAAAAAGAACAGCTCCCGTTTCTGGAACCCTAGGGGTTCTATTTATAGACCGTCGCATCAACCGATCGGTTGACAAGTCAACCGATCGGTTGATCCGTTACAAATTAATAACAGAAAACGGCGAGCTTTCACCCGATCACATGAACCGGTCGGGTGAGTTCTTGAGTGACCGGTTGGATCTTGAAGCAGTCGGGTGAATCGATCGGTTCGACGTCCGTGTCTTCAGCTCTTCTTCTTCAGCTACAGATGAACCGATCAGGTGAGAGTCACCCGATCGGTTGGCGTTTTGCTTCGAGAAGACAGAGAACAGCCCCCGCTGAACCGGTCTGCGAACCGGTCGGGTGACTTCTTTGTGAGCTGCGGCAGAGACCGGGTGGTGCACGCGTGCATCACCCGATCGGTTGGAAATGGCCAACTGACCGGGTGAGGGGCTGAAAGATGAATTCTTTGGCGTTTGACCCCCTGGATCACGCGTGACTTCCCCCGTTGCTCCGAGGACTTGGGATATCATTGTTAAACGTCCCCTACGTGGTCGATCCCCTGCAATCATGGATAAACAAAGAAAAGTGAAAGAAAACGGGAAAATACACGAAAACGAATAGGAGACGGCGGAAAAACACGGAGAAACACAAAAGAAAACGTGCGTGAATATATGAAATATAAACGCACGTCAAAATCCCCCAAGCTGAACTCTTCCTCGTCCTCGAGGAAGACGAGTGAGAGTAGGAGCTCGGAAGGGAAAAATAGAGAGGAAGAAAGAAAAAGAAAACTCTAAACCCTAGATTGTCCATCAGAGCCACCAAAATCAAAAACGACACACCAAGCAAGCAAACACCAAATCACACCACTAAACCTAGGAAAGCGAGTCCAAATAAGTGTCGTGGGTCCACGCAGTGAAGCGCGAGTGAGCGTGGTCGTGTGCTAGCAAATGGCGATGCTTTCTACGATGTGCTATGAGGCTCGATATACACAAATCCAAGATATGACCCAAAATATCGATCCGAATTGAATTAAGCGGCGAATATAAATTCAAGCATGCATGAGAAGAGTTAGAATAGAAGCGTATCATGCATCGGGGACTCCACAACTAGGGTTAAGGAAATCACGATACTATAGCCTAGATACTAGCTAAAAAGTTCCTAAGCCAAGTGTTTTCGATAACGACGGGGTTGAGATGATGTGGAGAAGAACACTCGGTGCAAATTCTCGCCTTCCCTTTATTCTAGGCAAGTATGAAAAATATTCACACGGAAATTTTTTTTTGGGTTTTGGTCATTTGTATTTTTTTTGGATTTTTGGGCTATACACAATTTTTCTTTTCTTTTCTTTTTGGGTTTTTCTTTTCTTTTCTCCTTTTTTTGGATTTTTGGCTATACACATGTGTACTCTCCCAAGTGGGAGAACGGTACACGACGAGGGGATTTGCACCAAGTAAAACAAAAAAGAAGTCGAAATCTAAACACTCGGGCAAAGGAAACTATTCTCGCTAAATAGAGCATATGCTAAATGGGTTATCCTAGTCCTTAGTCGTGGAATCCCGACGCATGCGAATTGAAGTATACGATACAAATATAGCATGCATATAGTGGAAACAAATACCGCATATTCAAATCGGAGCATGATAATCTAGGGGTCATTCCTGGACAGGTATATAAAGTAAAATCACAAGGCAGAAGCACACCAAATGCTAGTCACGACACACGACTCACAAAAAGCTAAGTGGACCCGCGATGCGTGAAATGCAAGAGGACTCGAAATCCTAGGGTTAGTGAGTGTGATTATCGATGCAATGCTAGGTGTGTGTGACTTTGTGGCGATTCATCATAGGATTCATCTCTAGGAGAAAGAGCTAAAAAAAAGAAGAAAAGAAAAAATAAAAACACGATGAAAACGACACAAAAAACGAAAAAGAAGGACTCAAACGACGCACACAGTGCGACTCCCCCAAGCTGAAGTTTGCATTGCCCTCAATGCAATATGAGTGAGTACGGGAGGGCAATGAAAATGGGGGGAATACGCACTGACACAAAAAGAAATGAAAACGAGGAAAACACATAGATAAAACTGAAAAAGAAAGAAAGATCAAAATCAAAATCAAACAATACGAAAATAAAAATAAAACCACACGACACGACACTCAAAAAATGAAAAACAAGCACACACACAAAAAATGAGAAAAACAAACAAAACACGACAGCACACCAAAATAGACGTCCCCCAAGCTAGACCAGAAAGTGCTAGCGAAATGATGTGATCGATGAAATGCAGAGATGTGCAAGGGGGAGTCAAAAACAAAAGAGGTGAAATCAAAAAGCGAGAGGAGCTGAGTCCTCGTCCTCCTCGGAAGAGGGTGTGGATGGGTGGTCGGGGGAGGCTGGGGGTGTGCTGAGAAGTGGGGAATGAGGCGAAGGAGTAGGGGCAGTGGTGGTGTGAACAATGGGAGGAGTGTCGGTGGTGGTGGGTGGTGGTGGATGTGGGGAAGTGTGGGTGGGTGGAGGAGAAGATCGCCGGGGTGGTGAAGGTGGAGGTGGTGAAGGTGGAGGTGGTCCGTGGATATGGGTAAGAAGGCGGAGAATGGCGGCCACGTTCCTCTCAAGTGCGAGGAAACGTGGGTGAGTAAGAAAGGAGGATGGCGATGGGTCCGAGGAAGCAGAGGACATGGCGAGCTCACGAAGGGCAGCGACCTCCCTCTCAAGCCCCAGACGGGCAGATACCTGACGGTGACCAAAAGATGTAGACTGACGCGAGGCAGAGGTGGTGCCGCCAGGTAAGGTCGAAGAGGTGCCGGCGGCAGTGGTCATGCCGGCACAGGAGACAAGGCCAGAAATGGCCGCAAAGAGGTGCTCAGACGTGATCGGTCCCGGAGCAGAAACAGGACGACTCGGGCCAGCCCCTAAATCTCCCCCAGACGCAGGGATATCCTGCTCGCCTAAGTGGGCGGCAGGGGACGGTGGTCTGCGGGCGTCTGCGGGAAAGAAAGGAAGATTCAACCCAGCTAAGAAGTCGGGATCAGGAGGAAAAGTCCAATCTCCCACGAGAGCTAGGGTCATGCGAGCGGGGTTGGGCAGAATGGTGTAAGGGGCTGGGGGGTGGCCATAATGAAATATGAAGCGGCCATCCGAGCGGGGTTTAATCATGTGGATGTGCCGCAGGACATCAATATCAAGATGTGAGGGTCCTGCGGCAGCTGGAAGATTATTGGGGATGGCAATATTGAATTGGGCGTGAGAGCAGATGATCGTGATGATGCCCCCACAACAAAACTTCCCCTTACCGGCCCGGCTGATCTCGAGTAGCTTGAAAACAAGCCAATCGCTGCCATGGATGGGGACGGTAGGGGCCCTGAAGCTAACTCCATCATCATCCCGGACATAAGGGAAAGTCATGGCCCAAAGGATAAAAAGGTCAGGGATAGTCACAGTGCCTGACTCGTCCCTAGGAAAGAATGCAGATGAAATGATCCTGTGGGCCAATCGAAACACGGGATGAATGATGGAGGAGGCCTTGGCCCTTCATCGGGGATAGTCACGGATCAATGTGAGGCGGAACCAGAATTGATCGACATCAAACTCGGGCGTGTACCCGTAGTGTCGGATGGAATCTTCCCCGAGATTGGGGAAACCAAATATATCGTTAATCGTGTTCAGATTTGTGGTGACACTACGGTTACGCACCCTGAATTTGATGATCGACCCGGACTCCCAGACAAGTGTAGAGAGAAATTCGAGTGTGAGGGCCGGGTAAGATACGGCAGATGCATTAAGAAAGGCCAACCATCCCAAGTTAGCGAAAAGAGATTCGACCTCGGTGAAGACACCGAGATCGACAAGTGTTTGTGCGTGCGGAAACTTAGTAGATAGATGCCCTCGAGCATCGAGCCTACGGTAAAAATCTTTGTGCTCCTGGTTCCGAAAAATATACCCATGCGGGCCCAACATTGGGTCCACAGGGGGGATAACAGGCGGAGGAGGGCCAAGTGTAAGTGCTCGTGTACGGGAAGGGGGGCGTGTTTGTTTTCGTCTCTTTCGAGACGGCTCCTCTTCCCGCATAATTCCCTTCCCCTTATCCGTATCCCGAGCCATGTGTGAGTGTGCGAGCAAGAATGAGTGCAAAAACAGTGGATGCACACTAACACAAGCAAACGAGCAAGCACAATTTATAGGGCAAATATATGAATATAAGCTTAGGAGCGAGTGTACCCAAGCGGAATGGCGGAGCTTGCTCGTAGATGTCCCCACACTGTTCAACGAGAGTAGCGTGGAGCCGCGGCGAACTCCTTCGGCAATAATTTTCGAAATGGGGATGGTTTGGGGGAAAATTAGGTCAAACTCGAGATGAAAAAGGGGGGTGAGGGTGAAGATGATGGAAGGATTAATGGAGGAGGTGGAGAGAGGGAGTAATGGAGGAGTAGAGGGCGTGGGGGAGTGAGGATCGGTTGTTGGGGAAGAGGGGAAGGCGAAACGACGGCGGATTTTGCGATCGGGCGAGGGTGAAAACGAGCGGGTGTCGGGGGGTTTATATAGGGTTTTAAGTCGAACCGATCGGGTGACTTGTCACCCGATCGGTTGACGGTTAGGTCGAAATTCTTGCCGAAGAAATGCTACAGGCGAACCGGTCGGTTGACTTTTCAACCGATCGGTTGGCCGCTCCATTCATTTTCCCGAAAACTTAGGGCTGCTCACCCGGTCGCGTCAACCGATCGCGCTCGAACTCAACCGATCGGTTGACATTCCCCAAAAATTTCCGAGAGTTCTCCCCAGCTCACCCGGTCTGCCACCCGGTCTCTTCATTACTCAACCGATCGGGTCATATGGCGGCAGATCTCGGCATGTATCTGATACATCCCAACCGATCGGGTGAGTTGTCATCCGATCGGTTGGGGCTTGTTTCCTGCAAAAACCAATAGAATTGTTTAAGTCCCCGAACGGCTGTTCTCGCGGCTGATTTTATTTATAAAAATAGACAAAATAAAGTAAAAAATAACGCTGAAAAATGGGGAAAAGTTTAGAACATGTGTTGCCTCCCATGAAGCGCACTTGTTTAACGTCGTTGGCTCGACGCCCGCAAGAGATGCTCATGGTGGTCGATACGGGTGATGCCCGAAGTTTGGCATCTCTTTCTCGTTGGAGCTGAAGGCGTTTGGAGTAGTCAGCGGCTGGAAAAATACTTGCTCGACTACCCTCCCCTTGTTCTTGGGATCCGGGGGCTTTTCCTTGGTGTTGGCGCTTCCCGCCATCTTCTTCAGGATCCGGACCTCGTCTTCAGTGAGGTCCGTGGGTTCTTTCCCCGTTCTCACAGGAGGAGCCTTGGGGAACCCGGGAGGGGTCGTTCTTGCTGCACTCGGTTCTCCAGCAGCTTCTTTGTACTCGAGGCCGTCTCCATCTTCTGAATCCCCCAAGTCATCGGGGGGGTTTCTCAGGAGAATCTCCCAGGAGCTCTCCTCTGCAGCTTTTTCTTCTTCTATCTCAAGCAAATTGCACCGAGGGTCATCAGGGGGATCGGGGTGCTTCATGGATAATCCCAGATCAAACTCAACTTTCTCTCCGCTGACGTTCAAAGAGAGTTTTCCGTTCTTCACATCTATTAGAACGCCAGCAGTGGCCATGAAAGGCCGTCCCAGGATGATGGGGGTGTGCGCGTCTTCAGGTATGTCCATGACTACAAAGTCCACGGGCACATGCACCCCTCTCACTGTCTCACATTCACGGGGAGGTCATCCACAATTCCCACCGGATATTTGACCGACCGGTCAGCTAGTTGTAGGGTCATGCCGGTGGGCTCCAAATCACCCATTCATATCCTTTTGTACATCGACAAGGGCATCAAACTTACACTCGCTCCGAGATCGACGAGTGCACGATGAATCTTTACTGCCCCGATCGTGCAAGGAATTGAGAAGCTCCCCGGGTCTTTAAGTTTCGGCGGATTTGCCCTCTGGATAAGAGCGCTACACTCCACCGTCAACACTACTTTCTCTTTTCTAGACCCTCTCGTCACCAAATCTTTCAAGAATTTTGCATAGGAGGGGATTGTTTCGATTGCTTCTAGGAAGGGGATTTGCAGGCTTAGGTCCTTGACCATGGCGAAGAACTTGCCATATTTCTCATCAATTTTTGCCTGAGCCAACCGTTGTGGAAATGGCTCAACGGGTTTATACACTTTCGGGCTCTCTTCCTCCTTCTTCTTCTTCTCTTCTTCAGAGACTCCCTCCGGAGTCATAGGATTTGATGACGAAGAGCACCTGTGTCGTTTGATTTTTCGATCGGTTTCTCAACGACCAATGATGCTTCCGGGTTGCTAGGGGGCACTCTAGTAGGAATTTGTGTCCCGCTTCTCAGAACGATAGCGGACACATTTGCGTGCTCGTGCACGAGTGCCGATGTTTGGGTTGCTCCCCTCGGGTTCACCTCCGGTTGTGGCGGTAATTGGTTTTGTGACCTTGCAAGGTTCGCCACTTGTAACCCCAGCTGGGTTACTTGGTCCGTGAGGGTCCGCTGACCCATTTCCAGCTTTTGGTTGATCCTCTCTTGGTTGGTAATATATTGAGTCAAGAGAGACTCAACCGGAGAGACGGCCCTCTGTTGGCCATACTGCTGCTGCTGCTGGAACGGCTGCTGATTCCTGGGGGCGTAAGATTGTTGCTGAGTTTGTTGCTGAAATGGTTGCTGTTGTGGCCTAGCCGGCTGATAAGTTTGTTGTTGCGGCTGCTGAGGCGGTGAGGGCTGAAATGGTGGCCGGTAACTGAAGTTTGGGTGGTTCCGGTTGTTTGGAGAGTAGGCCGGGTTGGAATTTGTCCTTGGCGGATACGGCGCATTTCCCGTAGGGTTGTAAAATAGTGCGCTCGCCTGATCCAACGGTGGTGAGATGTCACCACCGTCGAATTCCCCAAAGAATTCGGACTCTACCGCAGAAATTTGCTGTGTACCGGCCCCACCGGCTCCTACCATTAGTGCGGAGATCTGGGTCGAAAGCAAGTCGAACTTGCTTGAAAGTTTGTCGACGTCCTCGACTCTGTGTATACCCCCGGATCTTGGTGTGGCTCTCTCGTCACACCACCGCTCATTGTTGGATGCCATATTTTCCAGAATATGCCCGGCATCCTCCTCGCTTCTAGACATGAAGGAACCCCCAGCCGCGGTGTCCATAGAAGATTTCAGGTCATCCCTCAACCCATTGTAGAACAGATTAATAATCTGCCACTTCGGAAGCTCATGGTGAGGGCATCTTCTTTGCATCTCTTTATATCTCGTCCAAGCTTCATGCAAGGACTCGTGGCTGGCCTGGGAGAAGGAGGAGATCTCACTCCTCAACTTCATGGTCTTCCCCGGAGGAAAGAACTTCGTCAGAAAAGCGTTGGAGAGCTTCTCCCAGGTGTTGAAAGTGTTGGGGTCCTTCCCCCTTAGCCATTGCTTGGCTTTGTCTCGCAAAGAGAAGGGGAACAGCTTCAGACGGATAGCCTCTGTCGTGACACCATTAATCCGGAAGGTGTCACACTTCTCCAAGAAGGAGTCCAGGTGCTCGATCGGGCTCTCCATGGGTGCACCCGCAAACTGGTCCTGCTGGATCCATGTCACTAGAGACGGCTTCAGCTCAAAGCTTTGGGCCGCAATAGCTGGAGATCGGATGGCGGAAGTAGACTCGATGGATGGCATCGAGTATTCCAGCAGAGACTTGTGAGGTGGGGTGTTCTCCTCCATGGATTTGGGATCTTCTCTTCTTCGCTTCTCGGCGGCCAAACGCCTAAGGGTGGCGTTAATCTCTGGATCGAGGGGAATCAAGTCGTCAAGACTCCTTGAACTCCTGCGCATGAAAAACAACAAACACCCGTGAAGCGACAAGTGGGAAAGAAACAGATAAAATAAGGAATAAAAATAAGAAAAAAAAGAAAAAAGAAAAAGGAGAATGCGAAAATTATCGCGAGGTAGGGATGTGAGCTAGACACGAGGGTTCAAGAGTTCCTAAAATAACAAGCACGTTGCCTCCCCGGCAACGGCGCCATAAACTTGACCGACGCCCCGCTCATGTCGCGGCGGCGCGGTGTCGTTTACCGCAAGTTTCACGGTTAGTGTAGGGTGCGGGAATATCGAACTCAGGGAGGCGAGGTTGTGCTTGCGTCAGGTAGGACCTAAATCACCCCGAGGGGCGAGCTAGCCCGAATCGGTGAATGGTTGTCACGAAAGGAAATAAAAGGGTATGAACAACAAGAAAGAAAACCCGGGACTATGGTTTCCAACCCGACGAGAGACTCTCGCCGATACGGCCTACGGGTATGGATAGCGATCGGGATTAGGGTCTAATAGTGAGACGTTGCCTCTGAAAGTGGTACCGGCGTCCCATGGACCCGATATTCCGGTCGGTGCCCAGGATGATACACCGGACTTCCCGGATTCGATCAGTGGGCACTCCCGTGTCCATTAACACTGATCGATCCCGGGAGCACTAAGCCCGCAACGATATCTCCCAACGTCTCATCCTGACGCTCCCGCGTGCTAGGATTCGGCGTCTACGCTAAGGGCGTGAGCTATGGCTAGGGAGTCAACCGCCAAGTTTATTCCCCCTTGGCCCAACGGTCAAAGGCGGTCTTTTTCCCGCCGATGACAATGAAACACCCCGCGTAACCGTTAGATTCCTACTCCCTATCGATTTCCTAACCCTATGGACTCATCGGGAAGAGCCCCCGAAGGGGTTTCCACCAAAATCCCAGATTTGGGAACTACTCACAAAAATTCATGAAAAAGCGATCTAAATGAAATTTAACCGTTGGAATCATAATCGGACAATTGCAATGCGGAAGTAATAGAGTAATAAAGACAATACTAAAATTTTAGAAAGATCTGAAAACTTACAAAAGAGTAACAATTACAGCCGTCACAAGGAAATAAAACAGTAGAAAAAAGAACAGCTCCCGTTTCTGGAACCCTAGGGGTTCTATTTATAGACCGTCGCATCAACCGATCGGTTGACAAGTCAACCGATCGGTTGATCCGTTACAAATTAATAACAGAAAACGGCGAGCTTTCACCCGATCACATGAACCGGTCGGGTGAGTTCTTGAGTGACCGGTTGGATCTTGAAGCAGTCGGGTGAATCGATCGGTTCGACGTCCGTGTCTTCAGCTCTTCTTCTTCAGCTACAGATGAACCGATCGGGTGAGAGTCACCCGATCGGTTGGCGTTTTGCTTCGAGAAGACAGAGAACAGCCCCCGCTGAACCGGTCTGCGAACCGGTCGGGTGACTTCTTTGTGAGCTGCGGCAGAGACCGGGTGGTGCACGCGTGCATCACCCGATCGGTTGGAGATGGCCAACCGACCGGGTGAGGGGCTGAAAGATGAATTCTTTGGCGTTTGACCCCCTGGATCACGCGTGACTTCTCCCGTTGCTCCGGGGACTTGGGATATCATCGTTAAACGTCCCCTACGTGGTCGATCCCCTGCAATCATGGATAAACAAAGAAAAGTGAAAGAAAACGGGAAAATACACGAAAACGAATAGGAGACGGCGGAAAAACACGGAGAAACACAAAAGAAAACGTGCGTGAATATATGAAATATAAACGCACGTCACCAGGCCAGTAAACCTCCCGGGACATCCTCATATATGTCTGCTGTACCCCGGAATGTCCCCAAACCACCGAACTGTGGAACTCCTGAAATAATGCTGGTATGAAAGCAGATGCCGGTGGTAATACTAACCGCCCCTGGTACAACATCCTCCGTCCCTCCAGAGAGTACCCTTTCGGGGCCTCCCCGCCTCCCTGCAGCTGCTCACGGATCTGCCTCAACTCTGTACCGGCCTCTGCCTCCTGCAGCATGAGCTCCCCATCTAACCACATGGGCAACGAGAGCGCCCTCAAGTGCACCCCCTCCTCTCTGCGCGACAAGGCGTCAGCCGCCTTATTCTCCAACCCTGGTCTGTACTCAATGGCGAACCGGTACCCTACCAGCTTGGATAGGCAACGGTGATGCTCCTCAGTCACCAGGCTCTGCTCTAGTAAATACTTCAGGCTGCGCTGATCTGTCCTGACCATAAACTCCCTTCCCATCAGATAGGGCCGCCACTTCTGAACTGCTAGCACGATCGCCATCAGCTCCCTCTCATACACAGACTTCAGCCGTGCTCTAGTTGAAAGCACCTGGCTGAAGTAGGCTATCGGTCGACCTAACTGCATCAAAACCGCCCCCAAACCAACACCTGATGCATCAGTCTCCACTACAAACGCGAGGCTGAAGTCGGGCAACGCCAACACAGGGGCTGTCGTCATCGCCACCTTCAAGGCCTCAAAGGCCTTGGTCACCTCCTCTCCCCACTGGAACACATCTTTCTTCAGCTGATCAGTCAGTGGTCGTGCAATGGTGCTGTACCCCCTCACAAATTTTCGGTAGTAGCCGGTCAGTCCGAGAAATCCCCGATGTGCCCTCAGAGAGGTGGGTACCGGCCAGTCCAACATCGCCTCTATCATCGCCCTGTCCGCTGCTACCCCTGCGGCCGACACCACATGCCCCAGATACTCTATCTGCCTCTGGCCAAAACTGCACTTCTTTCGGTTTGCATACAGCTGTTGCCCCCAATAGCTCCCGAAACACCACCTTCAGGTGGCCCACATGCTCCTCCATGGTCTTGATGTAGACCAAAATGTCGTCAAAGAAGACGAGTATGAACCTCCTCAGGAACGGCCGAAAGACATTGTTCATCAATGCCTGAAATGTAGAAGGAGCATTCGTCAAGCCAAAAGGCATGACGAGAAACTGGTAATGCCCCTCGTTGGTGCAAAATGCTGTCTTCGGCACGTCCTCTGGCCTCATCAGGATCTGGTGATACCCCGCCTTTAGGTCAATCTTTAAGAAGACCACTGCCCCATACAGCTCATCTAATAGCTCGTCGATAACGGGAATAGGGAATTTGTCAGCCACTGTCTCTTTATTCAGCGCCCGGTAGTCTACGCAGAAGCGCCAACTCCCGTCCTTCTTTACCAACAGTGTCGGGCTCGAGAACGTGCTAACACTGGGCATGATTACCCCAGCCTGCAACATCTCACCGACCATCCGCTCTATCTCATCCTTCTGCACGTGGGGGTAACAGTAAGGGCGCACACTCACCGGTGTTGCGCCATCCCGTAAGACTATCGCATGCTCGTGCCCCCTCACCGGCGGTAGCCCCTGCGGGTCCTGGAAGACCTCCTGGTACTGTCCCAACACCTGCTCAACCTCCTCGAAAACCCCTGCCTGTGGCTCTTGATCTGCTCCCGCTACCCGGCACTCCACCAAATACCACTCCCTCTCTCAGTAAGGCCCGAGTAATGGCCTTGAATGCCACCAGCGACAAACATAGGGTCGGATCCCCTGTGAGCACCACCGTCCGGTCCCCCTCCTCAAATTCCATCCTGAGACGCTTCCAGTTCACCCGCATGTCCCCCAGCTTCTTCAGCCACTGTACGCCCAGAATGATGTCAACATTGCCCAACTCCAAGGGCAGGAAATCCTCCATGATCTGCACTCCCTGCAAGGTCAGGCACAGATCCTTGCAGAGCCCATTGCTCTCCTCCATCTTCCCTGTCCCCAGCAGCACGATAAACTTCTCCAGCGTGCTCAACTGCAGCCTATGTCTCTCCACTACCTGGCTGGAGATGAAGTTGTGGGTGGCCCCACTGTCGATCAGCATTGTCACCGCCGCGTCTCCTAACTGCCCCCGATAACTTCATGGTGTGGTTCGGAGTGAACCCCACCACAGAGTTTAGGGAGACATCTGCGAAGTCTTGGTGAGACTTCTCCTCCTCCACTGGCGCCTCCTCCTCGAACTCCTCCTCATCACCCACGTACCCCTCCTCGTCTGCTACCATGGTGATCTGTAGCAGGCGACTAGCACACCGGTGCCCAGGGGTGAACTTCTCGTCGCAACGAAAGCACAACCCCTTGGCGCGCTTCTCCCTCACCTCCGCCTCTGTCATCCGCCGCCCCAGAGCAGCTGGGCGGCACTCTCCTCTAGTCTCAGGTGCGGCAGTGGGTGCTCTCGGTGTTGCCGCTGCAGGAGTGGGGCGGGGACCCTGGGTCCCCCAAGCTCCCCGTATCCTCCTCTCCTCTGCATGCTTCTCATCCGCCTTGTGGGCCAGGCGAAGGACATCCTCCAGTGTCTCAGGGCTCTGCATCCGCAACTCCGCTCATATAGAGGGCTTCAACCTCCTCATGAAATCCCCAATCATTGTTGGATCTGGATCCTAGCCTAGAGGGGGGGGTGAATAGGCTAATAAAAAATTCTCGTGCAACTCACGAGAAATCACACGCAGTTAAAAGCACAACCAGAGTAATGAAAGGCAGACACAGAGTACACAGCAGATTTACCCTGGTTCGGTCGTCCCAACGACCTACTCCAGCCCCCAAAGCAGAACTAGTATTGAATAGCGCAATAGGTACAAAACCACAAGTTAGAGCACGCTCAGAGCACCCTCTACGTCTCTACACTCGCCAGGCTCTCAGTACCCCCACACACAGTGTTTTCTCTCACTATCAATCCTAGTAAAGCTTTCTACCAGCTAGTCCCAAACTAGCTGGGTCCCACTTGTCTAGTCCCAACTAGACAAGTCCCAAAATAGTCACAAAAGATGGTAAAGTTTCCCCTACAGAGATCGATACACAAATACACAAATAAAGAGTTAAGAGTTTAGAAATGCTCAGTTTGTGTCCGTGTAGCGTCTCTGTCAATCAGCACAGCGTCAGCTTCAGTCTGACGCAAACGGTGTCTCAATCTGATGTCTATATCTCAAGTTCTGGATCAAAAGGATCTCTGGTCTGTGCACACAGCAATATAGTTCAAACTTAAATAGCTTTTGGTCTGTGCGCTCAGCAATCCCCTTTATAAACTTCTGGTCTGTGCGCAGAGCAAAATAGTTCAGGCTTAAATGATTTTTGGTCTGTGCGCTCAGCAATCCCCTTTATAAACTTCTGGTCTGTGCGCAGAGCAAAATAGTTCAGGCTTAAATGATTTTTGGTCTGTGCGCTCAGCAATCCAAATTAAATGTTGTTGCAGCTCTTTGAGTTTTTATGTGCCCACTTCGTTTCAGGGGCGATTTCTTCGTTTCAGGGGCGATTTCCTCACGTAGACTTCTTCTTTGATTCGAACGGTGGCGGAGCAACCTCGATCTCGGCGGCAATCTCTCCAAAGATGAAGTCCGGCCAACCTCCACGAAGAACTCGCCTGTGGTGAGGTCTAGGGCATGTAGCGAAAGGGTTCGACGGCAGGGTAGAGCCCGACGGATGCGAGACCTTCGGCTGCGGCGCTGTCAGGATCTTCGGCAGCTTCCTTCGGTGACGGGTAGATGATCAGTGGTGGCGGCCACTTGAACTTCCAATAAAGACGGCTGCTTGCTCTTCAAAGTTTGCAAACAAGAGATGATGATAATTTCGGCCTGTGCTTGGTTTTTGGAAAAATTTCAAACAAAAAAATATTTGGTGACCCTCCCAGATTAAGTGCAGCTCTCTAAGATTTTTTGACCGAAAAATTGTGTGTACAAAAAGTGCGGCACTTCCAATTAAAAGTGTGGTCTCCCAATTTTTTGTTGCGAAAAATTTGGCCGCCCTGTCAAAAACAATCACAAATTTTGTATGGAGATGTTAAAATCAAAATGGCCGGCCTTGGGAAATATTTGAAGGGGAGAGAGAAAATGTGGCTCTTGGAATTGGCAGCTTCCTCTTTTTTTTGGTGCGTGACCTCTTTAAGAATGGGACTTGGGGATTTTTTTAAGGCCCTTGGATTTAAAAAAGAATTAATGCCTCTCTCTTCCAACTTGCATTGAAGATGCAATTCTCTGATCTTAGGGAAAGAGAAAAAAAAGGCTGCCAAAAAAAACTAAAGAATTTTCGGTTATATGGGATTAGGCACGGCCTCTCTCCTTTAAAAAAAATTCTTCTCCTATCCCCTAATTTAATTTCGGCTGCAATCTCCCAGTTCTTGTTGCCGCGCACCTTTCATCTTTAGGAGGAGGGGTTTGTATATAGAAGAGGATAGGGTGATGCGGTTACGGAGAATCCTATTTTGAATAGGAGTTTAGCGATTTGGTTCTATCACTATGCACCACAAATAGGAGATTTGATTTGATTAAATTGGGATTTAGCAATTCAAATTGAATATGAGATTGGAAATAAATATCTAATTGATTTGGCCAAATCCCAAATAGATTCCATCTCTCTCCATATTGACCAAGTCAAAACGCTTTGTGCACACACACTCCCTCTCTCCCAATATGCTAAATGAATAGCAATTCCGCCAAATAGTAAAGGTATATTGTTTCGCCAAGCCTGAAACACACTAAGCACACACGTTAGATATAACGACACGTTTGTCATCATCAAACCAAGATCCTAGATCGTTGCTCCCAATAATCTCCCCCTTTTGGTGATGACAAACACAAAAGATTTGAGCAATGAGTATGGGTGTGTGAAGTGTGTTGAAGGGTGTAATGCAATATGATGTATGGATGAGTCATTCAAGCATGCACAACAAATAGTAAATATAAAAGCATGCTCCCCTTCTCTCAAGCTCCCCCTTCAACATTATTTTTCATGCTCCCCTTTCTCTCAAGCTCCCCCTTCAATATTTATTCAAGTATTTTTCTCAAGCTCCCCCTTCAACAAATAATACCGACAAATCTTTCTTTTCTTTCTCCCCCTTTGTAATCACCAAAAGTGGATTAATGAAGTCACAAAAATATTCCATGCAAAAGTAAACCATTATTAAATGTAGCGTGCAATTTGCATGAGTTTTCCAAGGAATAGACAATTCAAGCTCATGGAATTTCATAACAAGACTTCTCCACCTTTGTGTAAGTGTAATGATATAAACAATAAAGTACTAAGGTAGATTCAATTTTAGAACAATCAACCAAATCAATCCGCATTTTCCAATTTTTCATGAATATCACTAGGATTGATTTTTCCCACCTCATCAAAGATGAGTTCAAGTTACCGAACCCCAAAACATGGCCTAAAAGGACTTTTAAATGTGGGGTGACATTGCTTGACGAGTTATATACACCAACGCTAATGATTACCCATGTAGCACAAGTTGGATACTCGTGGGTTGTGTATTAGCCATGAAGTGTATCCATTTTTCATACGGAGCAATTTTCATTTTTTTTTTCATTTGCATTTCTTTTGTGCTCAATTTTTATTCATAGCTAAACACTTCATATCCCTTAGAAAATTTCAGAAATTAATCATTCCTACATTCACTTTCCATTATTCTTCAAAAGAATCTCCAAAAGTACTTAAAAGTCAAATATCGTGAAAGTGCAAATGTAGGTGTAGAAGTCAAGTATAAAACTTATGAGACATGTCATGGTTACTAAAAAGAATAACATCATGTTCATGTAGCTACAACAATAATGAATTGACTTCTACAAGGGATAGATTGATCATTCATACAATACCACTTAAGAGATTCATAAGAGGATAGTCAATAAGCACAATTTTTTTTAATTTTTTGATTTTTCAATTTTTTTGTTTTTTTTTTCAGAAATAAAAACATTTAAAAAATCATGCATGCAATCACACAAATCAAAATAAATCAAGCACACAAACAAATCTATGAAGGTATGCAATGAAATGCAAAGAGGGATAAAAATTATACCTTCTCGTCGCTTTTTGACGAAGGAGCTAAAAGAATGAGACATTGAATTTAACGCTCCTCGCCAAAACTCCATCACACCTACATGAAAGGTGTTAAGTGTGACCTTGGAATCCAACAAGGTCCACTAGTGTTAGCCAATATAGTTTTAGAAACCCACACTTGTTTAAACTTGATATTTGTGTTCCTAAATTTACAATAATATGAAGTGTGGCATACACTATCACAAGTAAAGCACTTTGCATATAAGTTCTTTGTAATAGATGGTGCATTGTGGAATTTCTTGAATTTTGGCTTTTCGACATTTTTCAAACCAAATTCAAGTCCTCTTCTATTATTGCCATGTAATTGATTCTCTAAAATATTATCCAACAATTGTTTTCCTATAGAGAATTTCTTAATGGCCAATTCAAGATTAGAGACTTTGGATTTTAACAATTTATTTTCTTCCACAAGCAATGTGCATTTACTTATAAACGCCCTCTTGGTTTCCTCTTCCTTCTTTTCAAATTCAATCATTTTCCTTTCAAAATCATTATCCAACATGCAGAATTTATCGTTAAGCTCTCTAATCACATAGTTTTTTTCAGTTTCGAGCTTAATCAAATCAAGTTTAAGCATGCTAATATTATTCATCAAGGAAGGGCAAGAGAGACAAGGTGCTTCATCATTAACACTTGACTTTTCCTTTTTCAAAGTGTCAATAGTAGAGTCACGAGCAACAATATCAATTTTGAGTTTTTCAATCTCTTTAGACATTTCATATTCAGATTGTTGCATTTCAAAGTTCTCATTTTGATAATCATCTATAGTGGATTCAAGCTCTACTATTTTATCTTGCATTTCTTTACAAAGAGTAAGGAGTTCAGTTTTACTACCAGAAATTACCTCATCGTGTATTCCCATCAATGCCATGCATGAGTGGGCTTCGTGTTCCTCCTCACTCTCAGCTTCGCTATCCATATCCCAAGTTAGCACCTTGGATTTTCCCTTTTCTTTAGCTACCTGAGCTGTCTCATGTGGGCAATCCCTCATTCGATGTCCTCTTTTCTTGCATTTAAAACAAGTCATTCTATTAGTAGCATTCTGATCATAAGTTTGCTTAGAAGACTGAAAAAAGTTAGAGCGATTAAACCTGGGTGCCATCTCTGTTCTTCCTTGCTTGGTCTGGACATATTTTCTGAAATTTCTGACCATTAGCGCTATGTCATCATCTTCTTCTTCGCTTTCGTCAGCTTTCAGAGCAAGTGGCTTGGTAGCTTTTTCTTTTTCCTCGGGTTTCTCCCTTTCATCAATATTTTGCAATTCAAGCTCGTGGGACATTAGATTACCTATCAAGTCCTCCACCCTCATCTGCGATAGATCCTTCGCTTCTTGGATGGCAGTAACTTTAGGCCTGAAAGAGCTTGGCAGTGCTCTTAATATCTTTCTCACCTGCTCAAGGCTAGAATATGGCTTACCGAGCGAACTAGACTTGTAGACAATGTTGGTGAACCTCGCAAACATTTCTGATATGGTCTCTGATGGTAGCATGCGAAATCCCTCGTATTCCGTGCTCAGAAGTGCAAGTCTAGACTCCTTCACCTGTGACGTTCCCTCGTGCGTCACCTCCAAAGTATGCCATATTTCCTGCGCAGTTAGACAATGTGAGATACGATTGAATTCAGATTTATCTAATGCACAAATAAGAGCATTCATAGCTTTAGCATTAAGAGAATAAAGCTTCCAATCATTATCATCCCATTTATCATCGGGTTTAAGCATCTCAGTATTTTCAATTTTTATAACAGGCGATTTATAGCCTTTTTCAACAATTTGCCAAGTTTTATAATCAATAGAAATCAAGTAGATTCTCATACGATTTTTCCAATAAGCATAGTCTACTCTATTAAATCTAGGTGGTCGGGAAATAGACTGACCCTCAGCAAAAGCACTATCAATGTGGTCCATGGTCAAACTAGGCTAGATCTACTAAACTGGCTCCGATACCACTTGTTGGATCTGGATCCTAGCCTAGAGGGGGGTGAATGGGCTAATAAAAAATTCTCGTGCAACTCACGAGAAATCACACGCAGTTAAAAGCACAACCAGAGTAATGAAAGGCAGACACAGAGTACACAGCAGATTTACCCTGGTTCGGTCGTCCCAACGACCTACTCCAGCCCCCAAAGCAGAACTAGTATTGAATAGCGCAATAGGTACAAAACCACAAGTTAGAGCACGCTCAGAGCACCCTCTACGTCTCTACACTCGTCAGGCTCTCAGTACCCCACACACAGTGTTTTCTCTCACTATCAATCCTAGTAAAGCTTTCTACCAGCTAGTCCCAAACTAGCTGGGTCCCACTTGTCTAGTCCCAACTAGACAAGTCCCAAAATAGTCACAAAAGATGGTAAAGTTTCCCCTACAGAGATCGATACACAAATACACAAATAAAGAGTTAAGAGTTTAGAAATGCTCAGTTTGTGTCCGTGTAGCGTCTCTGTCAATCAGCACAGCGTCAGCTTCAGTCTGGCGCAAACGGTGTCTCAATCTGATGTCTATATCTCAAGTTCTGGATCAAAAGGCTCTCTGGTCTGTGCACACAGCAATATAGTTCAAACTTAAATAGCTTTTGGTCTGTGCGCTCAGCAATCCCCTTTATAAACTTCTGGTCTGTGCGCAGAGCAAAATAGTTCAGGCTTAAATGATTTTTGGTCTGTGCGCTCAGCAATCCCCTTTATAAACTTCTGGTCTGTGCGCAGAGCAAAATAGTTCAGGCTTAAATGATTTTTGGTCTGTGCGCTCAGCAATCCAAATTAAATGTTATTGCAGCTCTTTGAGTTTTCATGTGCCCACTTCGTTTCAGGGGCGATTTCTTCGTTTCAGGGGCGATTTCCTCACGTAGACTTCTTCTTTGATTCGAACGGTGGCGGAGCAACCTCGATCTCGGCGGCAATCTCTCCAAAGATGAAGTCCGGCCGACCTCCACGAAGAACTCGCCGACGGTGAGGTCTAGGGCATGTAGCGAAAGGGTTCGACGGCAGGGTAGAGCCCGACGGATGCGAGACCTTCGGCTGCGGCGCTGTCAGGATCTTCGGCAGCTTCCTTCGGTGGGGGGTAGATGATCAGTGGTGGCGGCCACTTGAACTTCCAATAAAGACGGCTGCTTGCTCTTCAAAGTTTGCAAACAAGAGATGATGATAATTTCGGCCTGTGCTTGGTTTTTGGAAAAATTTCAAACAAAAAAATATTTGGTGACCCTCCCAGATTAAGTGCAGCTCTCTAAGATTTTTTGACCGAAAAATTGTGTGTACAAAAAGTGCGGCACTTCCAATTAAAAGTGTGGTCTCCCAATTTTTTGTTGCGAAAAATTTGGCCGCCCTATCAAAAACAATCACAAATTTTGTATGGAGATGTTAAAATCAAAATGGGCGGCCTTGGGAAATATTTGAAGGGGAGAGAGAAAATGTGGCTCTTGGAATTGGCAGCTTCCTCTTTTTTTTGGTGCGTGACCTCTTTAAGAATGGGACTTGGGGATTTTTTTTTAAGGCCCTTGGATTTAAAAAAGAATTAATGCCTCTCTCTTCCAACTTGCATTGAAGATGCAATTCTCTGATCTTAGGGAAAGAGAAAAAAAAGGCTGCCAAAAAAAACTAAAGAATTTTCGGTTATATGGGATTAGGCACGGCCTCTCTCCTTTAAAAAAAATTCTTCTCCTATCCCCTAATTTAATTTCGGCTGCAATCTCCCAGTTCTTGTTGCCGCGCACCTTTCATCTTTAGGAGGAGGGGTTTGTATATAGAAGAGGATAGGGTGATGCGGTTACGGAGAATCCTATTTTGAATAGGAGTTTAGCGATTTGGTTCTATCACTATGCACCACAAATAGGAGATTTGATTTGATCAAATTGGGATTTAGCAATTCAAATTGAATATGAGATTGGAAATAAATATCTAATTGATTTGGCCAAATCCCAAATAGATTCCATCTCTCTCCATATTGACCAAGTCAAAACGCTTTGTGCACACACACTCCCTCTCTCCCAATATGCTATACGAATAGCAATTCCGCCAAATAGTGAAGGTATATTGTTTCGCCAAGCCTGAAACACACTAAGCACACATGTTAGATATAACGACACGTTTGTCATCATCAAACCAAGATCCTATATCGTTGCTCCCAACAATCATCACCTCATCTATCACCCCCTTCACCCTACTGTTCAGCATCTCGAACCTCTCCACGTAATCTCTCACCGTCCCCTCCTGCCTCAAAGCAAATAACTGCTCACAGAAATCCCCCATGGGGTCTCCTGGAATCGGTCAAGGATCAGTGCTGACAGCTCCTCCCAAGTGCAAAATTGGGTCTGCGCCACCTTCCATCTGTAACATGCCAACGCCTTGCCCTCGAAATAGATCCCGATGGCCCTCAGAATCTCCTCCTCCGTCAACCTCATCACCTGGAAGTAGCACTCCACCCGATAGATCCACCCGTTCGGGTCCGTGCCGTCAAAAATCGGCATTTTGAGCTACATGAGTCGGCGGTCTGCATTGATGTCCCCCTGTGGTCCCCCATCCCTGCCGCAGTGACCTCCACGGCCGAATCCTCCGCCGACTGCCTCAACTGGTCCTCCCCCGTCAACCCCGTACAGCTCCTCAGGCCAAACGGGTCTCTCCCACGCCTTAGGCTGGTAATGGTACCCTGAAAACTCCTGATGTCGTGCCAACACGTGTCCTCCTGCTCCTCTGTGTGGCTGTACATGTGCCGTCCGACCCCCAAAGTAGCCTCCCGGGCCTTGTCCCCGCCTCGGAAAGCCCTCAAAAGTCTGTCTGGGATCAACATGCGGTCTCGGTACATGTGGATATGCCTCTGGTCTCCAAAATTGGGCCGCTGGGGCCCCAATCGTCGTGTCTCGGGCCCATCCTCCTCCGTCATGCCCCCAGGGGGCTGCTTGTGCTGATGCGGGCCCCCAGGGGCTGTTTGCGCTGCTGCGGGCCCCCAGGGGGCCTTAGACGCTGCGGCAGGCCTGTTTGGGCCTGGTGTGGTTGTTGCAGGCCCGTGTGGGCCTGCAGTGGCCGCAGCAGGCCAGACTGGGCAGCGGCTGCTGCAGGCCAGCTGGGCTCTGCCGCAGCTGTGGCAGGCTCAAATGGGCCTGCCGGTGGCTCTGCAGGGCCCAGGTGGCCTGCAGAGCTAGTCGCAGGCCCGGATGGGCCTGTCGATGCTTCTGCAGGCCCATCTGGGCCTGTCGCCTCTTCCATAGGCCACCCGCCCTTTTTCTAAAGCTGGCCGGGCCTGTATGAGCCGACTGGGGCTGCGGCTAACCCGAGGGGATTTTCCGCAGCCGTCGACATCTCCGGGAGTCCTTGATTTGCCGAATCAAGCGTGGAATCGCACTGATTCTCTTCCCCTTGGATCCTCTTGTCTCGATCTCCTCCCTTCCCGGCCGTTAGGGTTTGTAACATCTCCATCATCGCCGGAATTGACCACATGGCCTCCCTCAAAAACTTCAGATCTGAAATAGCTTCCTTCAATCCTTGGAGATCGCGTCCCGTTTGCGCGGCTTCGCTCCTCATGGCCCGAAGTTGTTGTAGCAAATCACTCATGGATCGTAGAAGCTCTGATACCAATTTGATACGATCTAGGGGATCGATCAATTAATTTCATATTTAAAAAGAGGAAAAATATAAAAAGTAGAATTTTTATGGAACTTTAGATTGCGAAGAACGAAGATTGGATTGATAATTGAGCCTCTTTCGAGAGGAGACTCGCTCTCCTAACTTTTGTTGCACGGAACAAAAGCCTAAAAACCTTCACAAGAGATGCCTACAAGTTCTTCACAAAATAAGCATAAGAAAATAAAAATGACGGCTAGCCCTAATAAATAGAAAAGAGGGGATTTACTAATCTCGTCTGAAAAGACTAGAATACCCCTAGACTAACCCACTACGTGGTACCACGCCTCCTACGCCGCACGTAAGTCACTAAGGGGGGCCCGCCCCTTCATAATGGCTGTCGGATGCCACATCCGCATCACTACCATTGGCCACCACTATGCACATATTTCTTGTCACATATGAGCTTCCTTAAAACATTTATGAGAAAGCTGTGTTATTAAGGATACCGAGAATACAGATGATTCATGATGACCATCAGTCGATTAGAGAACATGCATGAATAATGGATTGGTATATGTGAGTGAAAACTTTGAGGAGAACAATCAGCAATGCTCATCTCCTGAAGTTAAAGTACATACTGCAAGATTAGGTAATTAATTGAAGTATCAAGCAAAAGAAATACCAAAATTTATTCATTCTTAGATAGATAAGGCACATGATATTGGTTTGACAGAAGAGAGAGCATTAAATCGTGTAATGCAAGGAAAAGATCCGACATAATTACAGTCTGGCATTCTTTCTATTGAGTCCATAAGCCGACCCCAATTATTTAGATGTAGGACATGATGATGATTATAGATAAGGCATAAGGCATTGATTCTAATGCGTAGAGTTGCCATAAGTGTGTATGTGTCCTCTGCAAAAGAATACCTTCTGGTTTTGGATTTTGGAGAAGTTCAAAAGTTCTGGGTTTTAGATCCATGCTGTGATTTGGTGGAGAAAGAAACATGGTGGCAAGTCTGCTTGCCTGGGACACTAGTGCAGATATTGTTGGAAGAGTAAAATAAGAGTAGTCAGTTATGTGTTGGAACTTATCCAACACAGTTGGATCTTAATCCAACGTTGGGCTAATATGCAAATATAATTATATAATGATACACTGTCATATTAAAGCCCAATGTATAAGTGATCTCATTTATTTGGTTAAGTGGGCTTAAACGAGTCAAGTAGGTCGTGGGCCTTTATGTGTAGCGACTATTGGGCGTCAATTTGTTGATGGGCTGAATTGGAAACTCTAGGGCTAAGGAGGCTAGCATATTTATATGCGGTCATGATCCCTGAAACACACGAACAAGTTAGCCGTCTTTTCTACGTCCTGTCGCTAGAAAAGAACCCGGGAGAAAGCCAAAGGATTCCTCCAACAATTGATTCGTGTAGATCTGAAAGATCTTTCCGCTGCGTCATCCAGATCATCGTCTTCATGGATTCAGGTATGATTCCTATCAGAAGGTAAAGTTTTAACATTCAGCATGCCTATATCTACATCTGTATGTTTAGGAATGAATACAGATTCAGATCTTTAGTTCTTTCAAGTGGTATCAGAGCCGCCATACTTTGATCTTATTATTTTGCACCCTCTGAGTAGATCTGATAAAAATAGGTTTTTTGATCTATTTGGATTCAGATCTGTATTTTTATGGGTTTTTTTATTGTTTTTCGTGTTAAAAATAATCTAACCCTAGATCGGGGGCGGCCCGCCGGGCGCCGTTCGCTACAGATCAGGGGGGGCGGCGGCGCCCCCGTCAGGAAGATCAGTACCGGTGGTTTGCCGGCGCCCAACGCGGCGAGGAAAGGTGGCGGCCAGGCCGCCTCGTCAGGAAAGCAGGCGCCTGCGGCAGTCTCACAAAGGGGGCGGCACCCTACCGCCCCCCAGTCGGGATCAGAGGGGGCGGCATCCGCCGCCCCAGTTCAGGAACATGGGGGGCGGCACCCTGCCGCCCTCCGTCGGGATCAGAGGGGGCGGCATCCGCCGCCCCCGTTCAGGAAAAGGGGGCGGCAGGTGCCGCCCCCTAAGATCAGAGGGGGGCGCGGATGCCGCCCCCGGTCGGGATAAAGGGGGCGGCAAATGCCGCCCCCAGTCGGGATAAAGGGGGCGCAACCTACCGCCCCCGTCGGAGAAAAGCAGTCCCCCGACTGGGGGCCTGCCGCGGTTCATCAAGGGGCGGCGCCCAACCGCCCCCCATCGGAGACGCGGCGCCGGCCCCCTGCCGGCGCCTGGTGCAAAGGAGGGGGGCGGCGGCCGCCCCCTTGGATGCCTGCTCTTGCTAGGGTTTCTGCATGCCTTGGGCCAAAATCAGGCCCAAACAGCATTTTTTTAAAAAAAACAATTTAAACAGTATTAGGCTGGTATTTTTTTGGGTTATTTGGACACTAATGCTGGCTCGTTTCATGAGAATATTAACACATATGTTAATAAGAAAATAATAAGGTTTTTTGTACATATATATTTCCTTTGAGGTATACTTTTGCGTTAAAATAGTTTAACTTATTTAAATTCATTTTTAAGCATGCTTCATTATATATATTTCGAAATAATTGTAATTAAATCAAAACCCCACCAAAGTGGGCTCTGTTGTGGCAATTATTTTTATTTCGATATATAAAAGGCTACGGACATACTTTGTATGTAATTTAATGCCTAAAATTTTGAATTTAAATTCGTTAAAAGAGGAGATAAATGGTCTTGTGTATATATTTTCATCTAGGCCCATTTTGTGTGTTAAAGTTTAGTTTCATTTAAATTCAATTTTGAGCACATTTGGTTATATGTTTCGAAATAATTTTAATTAATACGAAACCCCATCAAAATGGGCTCTAATGTAGAGATTATTATTATTTCGGAATGTAACAAGTTGTGGACATACGTTGTATGATTGGTTGCCTAATATTGAATTTAAATTGGATTGAAGGAGGAAATAAGAAGCTTTAATGTATATTTCTCCTCAAAGATAAATTTTGTGTTACTTATGGTAAAATAAATTAAATTCTAAATTTATGGCATAAGTACAGATATATATATATATATATATATATATATATATATATATATATATATATATATATATATATATATATATATATATATATATATATATATATATATATATATATATATATATATATATATATCGATATATAACAAGTTGACTTCATACCTTAGTATGAAAATTCAATTTGCCTAAATATGAATTTAAATTACAACACAAAATTCAAGTGTTTTCTTCGGGAGGAAATAAAAGGCTTTAACGTATATTTCTCCTCAAGGATAAGTTTAAAAGGCCTTAAGGAATTTTGTGTACTAACCATCAAGTAAATGGCCTTAAGGAATTTTGACACATTTTAAAGTTATATATTAAATGGGATAGGGTGTATATTTATATATATAACTTTTATGTATGTTCATATACACATTAGTACACATATATACCCCATTTTAAAGAAGAAAATTTGTGTTGAAATTATGGATTTTATTTAACTCAAAATAAATGATTTAAAAGGTGGAATAAAAGGTTCTTATATATATTTCCACTTAAATAAATCATTTTGTGTTAAATTCAGTTTAGTTTAAAAATCAAAATTTTTTGGCATAATTAATTATATATTTCGAATATAGATTGATTGGATCATCAACTCACCAAAGTGGGTTTTCTTGTGAAGATTAGTTTTAATCTCGAAATATAACAAGTTGAATACATACTTTTGTATGAAAATTTTGGTTGCCTTAAATTTGATTTTGAATAAAAGTGGACTTGAATATTTCCACTTAAAGTATAAATTCAAGTATTAAAATGCGACATAGATTCAAATTTTGCAAAGGTACATATTTTTGAAATGAGTTGATGTGAACATCACCTCGCCAAAGTGGGCTCTTTTGTTTGCATTAATTTCATTTCACAAATATAAAAGGAACTTTTTATGCGCATAATTTCATATGAATGCTAAATCGGCCCAAAAGAAGATTACCGTTCTATATCAATTTATGCGCACTTGTGGCAATAGACAAGGTGATGATTAGTGAGATAAATGCATGCAAATTTAATTCGGCCCAAAGGAAGTTTTATTTTTGGCATGTTATTATTGTCATTGTCTGATTGCTACAACAAGATGTCAATGACTAGACAATAGATTATCCAAAGATAAATGTTGAGCTAGTAGAGGATGTCTTGAGATGGGAAAATAGCATTAATTTGAATTTGGTGTTGTTTTGTCTAATACTCATATGAACATTACAATTGTTTTCTTGTTCTCTTTTCAGCTATTATTCCTGAAAATTTTTCTGCCCACCTCAAATCTATTCCAGTACTTAATGGCTCTAACTTCAAGGCATGGAAGGAGAATCTTTTGATAATCCTCGGAGTAATGGATCTTGATCTGGCATTAAGGACTCATAGTCCTCCACCACTCACTAAAGAGAGTACCTCTGATGAACAGAGGGAGATGGAAGAGTGGAAGAGATCAAATCGCATGTGCCTAATGCTGGTGAAGAATGCCATTCCAGAAAATCTCAGGGGCACTATTTCAGATAAAATTACTATAGCTAAAGGATTCCTTTCTGATATTGAAAATAGATTTGTCAAGAATGAAAAGGGTGAAATTGGTATACTCTTGACAAGTCTAATTTCAATGAGGTATAAGGGTATGGGAAACATTAGGGAGCACATTATGAAAATGTCTCACCTTGCTATTAAGTTGAAAGCACTTAAGTATGACCTCTCTGAGGACTTACTAGTGCATTTGGTTCTGATATCTCTTCCTAAAAAGTTTAGCCAGCTCAAGATGAGTTATCACTGTCAGACATAGACTTGGTCTCTGAATGAGCTCATCTAGCACTGTGTTCAGGAAGAGAAAATGCTTGAGCAAGGAAGACATAAAGTGCTCATATGATCTCTACCTCTAAAGATAATAAAGGTATGCTGCTAAATTTGGTTTGCTCTATAGTTAATTTCTTTCTTTTATAAACTTTGGTACTTATAGACACGTGATGGAAAGATCCTGGTATAACCATTCACACCAGTGTGTCTATGCAGGATTGCCTAAGATGCCAAGAGACAAATGATGTTGAAAGATACATCGATATGGGCAATGGCAAGATGGTTCAAGTAGAAGCAAATAAAATTTAGATTATCCTTTTAAATGCAAGATTGTATTTGAATTTTATGAGACTATTATGTACCGTTTTAACGGAATTTGGATTTCTATTTCTATTTTGAACAAATTCGGTTATTTTTGTTCAATTATGAGTGGAAAATTTGGCTGTCTCATGATTCAAAATTGGTTTATTCGGGTTATTTAAAATTTCATTATAATCTTCATTTATTTAGAAATGTTGCTTCATTTATCGAATTCCTGCATTCAAGTACACGTGTTATAAAGATAGAATTAACAATTGAGAATTCAGTTATTTTTTGATTGCAACTTATGTCCTTAATAAATTTTCAACAAATGCACTTAAATCACTTGTATGTTTGGAGATGTCTAACTAAAGTAAAGCCTTATAAGCCTAAAAAAGAAACTGGACATAATCCTAAGATTTTCTACTTTTGTTGAATAATTTAAAATATGATATTTTGTATGATTTTAGATAATCCCACCATTAAGTTAGTTTACGAATTAGGAAATGCACACCTATTTGAGGATGCTGAGTTTGAGGGGGGAAATTTAGTTAGTGACATTATACTTGAAGAGGATTATATTCCCATAGGTGTTGTTGGCATTGTTCAGGATAGTATTCCTGACACTGTTCAAGACACAATAAATTCAAGATTATGTTATAATTCATCCTATTCAGGAAATTGTTTATAAGGACAAACTCTAGCACCTTAAAGCACTAATTGCCATTCAGCAAATCCATTAAAGAGATGAAAAAGTATAGTGTTGAAATATTACATTGTAATTCTCAAGAACATATGGTTGACATTAGGATGATGGAAGTTCGACTTACATCAAGTCATAAAAGTTCTAAATCTCTAAAATGAATTAATGCATTAATTAAGAAAGTCTTTGAAGGATACTTAAAAAATCATCTCATTGCCATAAGGTTTGAAACCTATTGATTGTAAATGGATTTTCATAATCAAAAGGGTATTAAGAAAAGATTTAAAGCGTATCAATAGGAATTTATACGGAAAAGAATGCATTAATTGTAAAGAGACTTTCTATTCAGTTTTCATGAAAGACTCTGTAAGGATTATAATGGCATTAGTAGAGCATTTCAATACCGTTAATCATATATTAAATTTCATTAAGTAGTCATCTCGTTCAGTTTTAAGATGATGTTTGATGATGTTATATATCTTAAGTTCTGTGGGAGCAAATAATTTTTATAATATCTATGTGGTAATAATGTTAAGTTCTATGGGAGACAAGTTTAGTCTCAATAATTGCCCCAAGAATAATCTTCAGAAGATTCCATATATCTCACCAATAGGGAGTCTAAAGTATGCTCAGGCTTATATGCATTTGGTTATTGCATATATTACAACTATGTTGGGCATATTGCTAAGTTTAGGAGTAGACCATTTGATAGCAGCCAAATGGGTCTTAAGGTATTTATGGAGAACAAAAGGGGTTACATGTTCAAGGATCAGTAGTCAAAAGGGTTTGAGATCATTTGATGTATTGACTCTGGTCATTTATTGGATGCAAAGATTGTATGAAAATCTATGTTAGGCGCCATCTACTAGAAGAGATCTAAATAGTCCCTTTTATACAGGCTCTTCTGACATGGCTTTAGATTTCATATCATATTATGTGACATCCAAATCATGAAATATAGCTGCATATTTTGTCACTATGCTGCAAATTAGGGATGGTATTAAAACACCACACAGTTTATTTTGTGACAATAAAGTCTGCAGTTTTATATTCCAGCAACAACATGAACTCGACAAAGTTTTAAAATATTCAGAGATCAAGTTCCTAGATTGTTGATTAAATAATTCGGAGTGTATGATTATCTAATGAGCACATCAGAACAAACCATGTAATTACGGATCCGTTATACTAAGGGAATGTCATCCAAAAGGTTTTCTGAGCTCGCGACTCATATGGATGTCATTTCATTAAGAACATTCAGTTTTGTGGGAGTTTGTTCTTTTGTATGCTCATATGATATACAGAATTAAGTCTCCAGCTTAAGCTTGAGGTTATTTTCTGATCAGAAATAAAGTTTTGGTTCAGTTCGGCTTCACTCCGATTTTGGTATGTTTATGATCTCACTAAGGTTAAGGAGGATCAATTGGAAATAGACATGTTAGATCACATTACATGTAATTTCCATTTTACACATCCACTTCATAATCCATGTCATTCTTTTATATTAGCAAAGTGACCGCTGATGGGTCGAGCTGCAATTGCTGCGGCGAAGACCTCTTTGATCCTATGCTAATCTAATTGATGGACCGGATTGTTTTTGACTCATTAAAGTGATGACAGTAAGTTAAGATCTTATTCGGTTGTATGCACAATGAAATATAATTATAAAGTTTAGCATATAGCCCAAGTGGGAAATTGTTGGAACTTATCCAACACAGTTAGATATTAATCTAACATTGGGCTAATATGTGAATATAATTATATAGTGCTACACTGTCATATTAAAGCCCAATGTATAAGTGATCTCATTTATTTGGTTAAGTGGGCTTAAATGAGTCATGTAGGTCATGGGCCTTTATGTGTAGCGACTATTGTGCTTCAATTTGTTGATGGGCCGAATTGGAAACCATAGGGCTAAGGATGCTAGCCTATTTATATGCGGTCATGATCCCCGAAACATACAAACAAGTTAGCCGTCTTTTTTACGTCCCGTCGCTAGAAGAGAAACCAGGAGAAAGCCAAAGGATTTCTCCAACGATTGATTCGCGTGGATCTGGAAGATCTTTCCGCCGCGTCATCTAGATCATCGTCTTCATGGATTCAGGTATGATTCCTATCAGAGAAGGTAACGTTTTAAGATTCAGCATGCCTATATCTAGATCTGTATGTTTAGGAATGAATACAGATTCAAATCTTTAGTTCTTTCATTATGCACTCAATGTTGTAGGCCAAATGAGCAAGCTATGCATATAGTAGGAAATAATTGTTAACGCCATACAGGGAAAATATGCAATATAAAATAATGTCTCAAATTGTGGAATGCATTACATATCAGCTAGATTACCTCTAATTTGGGTTTTGTGGTGGGGGGAGCTGCAAAACAGCTCAAATAACATGGACTAATTTAATAGCCATAAGATTCGTCAATGGCATAATTTAACAAAGAAGAAATTTTTATGCAGTACGAGGCGTATATTATGCAATGAGCCAATAAAATTATAAATCACATATAAATAAGATTTATTGATTCAATTAATCAAAACATCAAGTTGATCAAGATGGATTTTGCCGGGTAATTGAAATTTAAAATTTTCTTCTTCTTACAGAAAGAAAATTGGTGAGAATAAATATCGAATAAGGAAAAGTATTAAAGGAATCATTTAATGAATGATCTAGACATGCACTTTTGTGTTTTATGGGCACTGCAGTTGATGGGAAGTGGGTTTGAGCGCAAAAGACCAAAAGTGATATTTCCAAAGAAGGCAGAGTTCTAGGAAATAAAGCGTCCAATAACCAAATCCAACAGACTGTTGAACATAGCTTAGAAAAGGGGGTTGCTATGCCCACGTACCTATGCTGAATACATAGACCCTTTATTGACAAGTTTGCCATTCAAAATTTACATGCTTGTCTTTAAAAATATTTCCTCTTTTACCTTCTTCCTCTCTTCCTCCTCCTCCACATCCCCGGCCGCCGCAACGTCCATGCATTCCCCACCAAACCCTTGCCCAGTGCAACGGCGACAGCGTCGACAGAAGAGGGGAGGGGGATGAAGAAAGAGTAGGGAGGAGGAAGAGAATGGAGATGGGATGGGATGAGGAAGAGATTGCTCGGCGGCGCTCGGGGCAGAGTGTGGTAGGGGGCTACGGGGGCGCAACGGTGTAGTGGGAGGGTACGATGCAGGATGGTAATGCGAGATATGTAGTTGTGTGTAAATTTAAAAGAGCAAATTATTAAATTTTTTGGGGTGTTCGTGTAAACTTCTTGAATTCTTCTTCCTTTCTTTTCAGACTTGGTACACAAACAGGAGAATAAATCAGTGCAAAAATAAAATGACTATGACTACTGACACAACTAACAAAGCATGATGATGTTTTTTAGTGTTCTAAAAGGCAGCATATGCGGTCCCTGATCGCCCTTAATTCGACTTATACTGTTGAATTACGCGGAAACCCGCATATGCAAGCAGATACTAATTATGCTCCTGTATATATGGAAGAAAACACATTGATTTATAAAAATAAAACATATTCATTTGTGTTGGTTTATTTTAATTTTTTTGTAACTAAAGAAAGAATCTTGCATTTAGACTTTTTCATATTTTATGATAGTGCAAGATTATGATATCGTAAGCATAATCTTTTTCATGTTAATAGAGAGAATTAGATAAGAGTCTAACAAGACTTGAAATAAGTAAATTTGAGTAGTTAAAATTTATTAGTTTTAGTTACGTAAATTTGTTGGATATTGGCCATTAAACCCAATATAGTTTTGATGGTGATCACCACATTATGTGTTAACTAATATCTCAAAGTGTTTGTCTCAGATAATTAACATTGATCATTTCAAGTGGAGACAAAACAATTGATGATGGGTTGATGGACTCAAGGCATGGAGCAATGGAACATTGAAGCCATGAAGAATCATGAAGAATATTGTAAATCATTTTTTATTCTTTATGTATTTTGTTCTTTATTTAGTAGAATATTTGTATGCCCTGATTAGATGCACAAACCCATTTGCATCATTTTCCATCTTAGTGATCCATACGATCATCCTAAAACCCATCCCAATAGGTTCATTGGCCAAAGCACTCTTGATTGTGTTTTTATGCCAGGACCTGACGTCTGAAACCACTTTACCATACGTTTGACGTATCTGTTTTTGTTTGACCAAAACATAGGGTTCATCAGTCGACTGAAGTTCAGAGGTCAAACGTCTAAACAGTGTCTCAGACGTCTGGGCAATGAACTCCAGTCAATTTAACATGAAGAGTTTATTTTCATAAGCTCTCTGTCTTTTTCATCCACTCTGTCCAGCCGTTTGAAGAAGACTTGCCAGACGCCTGAACAGTGCATCAACCGTCTAATAAGTATTCTTCAGGCCAGATGCTTGGAGATTGGTCTTTAGTTTGTTTATGACCAACTCATTGTCAGCCGTCTAAAGGAGGACCAGACGACTAAACAGTTTATCGGCCGTTTGCGAACCCTTCTTCAGACGTATGATGACTCGTAATTCTGTCTGGTTATAGCTGTTAGATTGCGAATTTCTGGGTAGTTTTTTGGGGGTTTGTGCATGATTGAGAGTATTTATACCTGCTTGCTTGTGAGGAAGTTTTTGGACTAACACACAGAATAGAGATTCATTTGTGAACCAAGAACTAAGTGCAAAGCTTTCATCTCTTCATCTCTCTCGTTCCCTCAAGAGATTCTTTCATGTTGAATTGAACTCCAAAGCTCAAAGGAAGTCCACTAGTGCATCAAGCTCAAATCTAGCACTTGGACATCAATATTCATTGACTATACACTTCATGTTTAGTAAGTATATTTAATCAAGGCAACATGAAGATTATAATTTCATGTTTCATTTCATTTATTGAAACCTAGCTTCCGGGTTGTGGAAGTATTCTTTCTGGAAAGCGAGGGGATTCCCTTGGAATAGGGTTTGCAATCTTGGAAATTGTGTATGCTATCTTGAAACGGTAAGCTCTTGGAAAAGAGTGGAGCACTTAGAAAAGTGTGCTGTATTTGGGTGGCCTTGAAAAGATTTGATAGTCGAAATCCACAAGGCTCTGGAAAGAGTGTGGGACTGGAGTAGACATTTGTCGAACTAGGATATATCGTGTTGTTTGAGATTGTATTTTATCTCTTGTGGATTTGCTAATTATCTTGTGTTTTAATTCCGCATTTGCAAGAACCTTTTAATTAGCTTTATTTGTGTCAGTACACTATTCACCCCTAGTGTGTGTTGCCTATTAGTGCAGGCATCGTTTAGGTCGATCTTACAAAATTTTCATCTTTTAGTATTATTAGAAATTTTGCAATAGTACTATTTTAACCATTTTTAAATTATGCCCTGCGAAAAATTTCTTTACTTTTATTTTTTAAATGTTTATCTAAACTGGTTAAAATAATTGGATTTTTAAGAAATTCATTGATAAGAAAATAAGGTGTAACTACTATAGAATCACAATTATAGTTCTTGTTATAAAAAGAATAATATAATGAAGCAAAAATGTACTACAAATTCTAATAATATTTAATTTTGGTACAATTGTAAATTTAATGTTGTCTAAGAATGGTTCTTTCTTTGTTCTGGAATCCAATATTTTACATTACTTGTTGTATCCGTATAGTATATATATACATACATGAAACATTAATCCATGCTTTGAAAAGTTGATAAGATTTTTTTGTTCTCATTCTTTTAGACATTTTTTACATTTAATATACGCATACATATATATTTTCATACATTAATTCTTATATATACATTAAGAAATTATTTTCATGTAATCGGCATAATCTGCATATGCGTTTTGTGTTTATAGTCTGCATGCATAATGAAACTACCTTTTAGAATACTAATATTTCCCTAACTCACAAGACTTATATTACAAAGAAGAAATAGACTACTTGATAAGTAAAACCGCATATAGTTTTTGAAGAGATAAATTACCTAACTTATGATGGCAATGTAATGAAGTTTAAATAACAATACAGCGAAACTAGCAAATGAACACCTAGCATCCAAGTAAGACCTCCCCTTTTATGATCCAAGCCAATCCTTATTTATGGATGAAGATCTGGAAAGACGTGGTATGAAGGAAAGGATGTTAATGAATAATTTTATATGGCCAAATTTTCAAAATAAGGTTAAAATTAAAAATAATTTTAAACACCGATCAAATTTAAATGTAAATACAAAAGCCAACTAACGTCTTTCTATGTAGGTTTTCGTGTATGAATTCATGTCGAGACAAAACAACCGAGGTTGTAATTCCCGTCATTTGAGATCAAACTGGCCATGATTACCAACCCCGGTCATTTTAAGATTTCTCGATAGCTTCTATAATAAAATGCCGGGGGTTGATAGCCTTGACCATTTAGAGGATGCACAATTTGACCATGATTACCAACCCCTGTTGTTTTTCAGCGTAAATTCCGTGTGGAATCCAATATGACAAAAAGTCCGTCCATTTTCATAATTAAATTTAAATTTGATCAATTTTATCATTATTTTTAATATTTAGCCTGTTTTGAAAATTTGTCCCTTTTATAATTTGTAAGTTGACTAAGTGATACGATATTTAAAAAAAATTAGGAACATACAAGACATCAGATAATAACAGTATAGAAGTAACAGGTATAGAAGTAACAGGTACTTCCTGATCAAAAACAACACATGATGTACTATCAGACAAGGTTAGAGGTATCGCCCGATACCTCTTGGTATCGGGCGTATCGGACCGGTACCCCCGCCCAGTACCGGTCCGAAACCTCCCCAAAAAATCGGTATCGGCCGAAACCCAAGGGTTTCGGCCAGTTTCGCCCAGTATCGGGCGAAACTGGCCGAAACCCTTGGGTTTCGACCGACAAACGTGAAGAAAGACAGAGAAGAACACACCCCTAGCCCCTAACCCTAAGCACTAGCCCATATCCCTACAGCCCCCGTGAATGAACATTACCCATTCACGGGAGTGTGCTGTTCATTCATGGGGTGATGTGAGTGGTCGGTCAAAAGGTGAAATGAGTGTTCCTTCACGGAGAGACAGTGTGCATTCACGGGAAGAGATGAGAACAAATTATAAAAGGAGGGGAAGGGGGGATTTAGCAGCTTACCTAAACGAGGAAAACCCCAACTTTCAGCGATCAAAACCCTAATCCCCATCGAGTAGTGCCTTCGTTGCCTTCGGAGGGAGCCTGTGAGAAGAAGTCGCGGCCGAGACTGACTCGAGACAGGAGGAATCAAAGTCGAGAGCTTTTCCTGGGAGCCTGGGAGAAGAAGACGTCGTCGAGACTTGTGAGAGGAGGAAACACTGTCGAGAGCGTCGCTGGGAGACTGGAAGAAGACGTCGCCGTCGATAGAGGAGGATCGCCATCGATATAGGACGAAGCGCCGTTGAGAGAAAATTTCACCGTCGAGGGCTTCGCCGTCGCTAGGGTTTCGTCGTCGAGGGGTTCGCTGAGGGAGAGAATTTCGAATTGCTGCGGGAGAGAATTTCGAAGGGCGCTGGCGAAAAATTTTCACCACCGCGCGTATTGAAGGTAAGTTTCTCTAATTTTAATACGAACTTACCCATGCTAAACATGTGTATTTACAAGTTTACCATTATACAAAAACCTAATAACGCAAGTATAATGGTATATTTGTAAATAAACGGAACTTTAGGGGGATATGTTAAAACTGTTGGAGATAGTGCGGTTGGTTCAATTACCAATCTACCCTTTATGTTCATTATAATTGCAAGTTTGACATTAGTAGGGAACACACATAACAGAGATAGAATGGCATACTTGTAAATAAATAGAATTACGGGACTTATTAAACAATGCGTGTTTTGATTTTTTAAAATACAAATAAATAAATATATATACGGTAAAATAATGTAAAATACGTAAGAAATACGCAAAAATACCGAAAAATACGGAAAATACGTAATAAATACGGAAAAATTGTTTAAAATACAAAATAAATACGGAAAAATTATTTAAAATACAAAATAAATACGGAAAAATTATTTAAAATACAAAATAAATACGGAAAAATTATTTAAAATACAAAATACGGAAAAATTATTTAAAATACAAAATACGAAAAATACGAAAAATACGAAAACCACATAATAAATATTGAAAAAAAATACTTAAAATACATAATAAATCCTAAAAATACTATATGGATTCCTAAAAATACTATATGGCTAACATCAATTTAATTACCATATAATACGTGGTTAGAAGAAAAAATACTTAAAATAAAATAGAAGCTTAAAATAAAAGAGAAGCTGCATTAAATGTCGCCACAGAGCCCTGAAAATTTCCTCATTAAATGTCGCACCGCAAGCTCTTCGGGTCGGGTCAAAAAACCGGATTAGGGTCGCACACTATAACAAAGCTAATTTTAAAAAAACTAATAAATACTAATAGAAGTTAAGGAAGTATCTGCAGAAAATACTAGGTACTTAAGTCCTTATTCTACAGAGATCCTAATAAAAATACCAATAAATGGTAATAAATAGTAGGTTCTAAAATACTAAAACATACTAAAGAATCTAATATTAATGTTAAATTAATGTTAAATAAATGGAAATACTAGATGGAGAACACACTTAACAGATACAAATAAATATATAAAAATACGTGAAAATACTGTAAAATACGTAAGAAATAAAGAAAAATAAGTAAAAATACGGACACTAAATAATAAATATTGAAAAATACTTTAAAATACATAATAAATAAGGAAAAATTATTTAAAATACAAAATAAATACGGAAAAATATGGAAAACACATAATAAATATTGAAAAATACTTAAAATACATAAAATCCTAAAAATAATACATTGACTCCTAAAAATACTCTTTAAAATACATAATAAAATCAGAAAAATTAGTTAAAATAGAAAATAAATACTGAAAAATATGGAAAACGCATAACAAATATAGAAAACTACTTAAAATACATAATAAATCCTAAAATGATATATGGACTCCTTAAAAATACTATTCTTGCATGTTATTATTTAAGGAAACACATAATAAATATAGAAAAATACTTAAAATACATAAAAATCCTAAAAATAATACATGAACTCCTAAAATACGGAAAACGCATAACAAATATAGAAATCATGATTATGTGACACCGTCGACTATATCTAAGTCTAATACGTTAATAATCTTTTCAAGATTAATCGTAACCCTTGGTTTATGGTGCAGTAATTAACATGTCTCGAAGAACTCCAAAGGAGAAGACGGTGGATATTGGGTGGGCTCACTGTAAAATGATCGCAGAAAACCATAGACAAGTAAGGTGCAACTATTGCCGGAAAGAAATGCATGGAGGCGTGTCTCGCCTTAAGGATCACTTGGCGGGAATTACCGGGGATGTGCTGACATGCCCCGAGGTACCTAAAGAAGTGCGTGAAGAGATGAGAGCACACATATTTCAGAAGAAGACCGAAAAGGTACATGCCAGGTTTGAGAAGAAGAGGATAGAGGAGGAGATAAGGGCAAAGCAGACGGAGGCAATATCAGATGACTCAGATGAGGATGAGGATGAGACCGAGGAGGCGAGGGACCTTAGAAGAGCTCTTAGAAGAAGTAGACAAGAACTTGTCGAAGAAGAGATTAGAAGTGAGGACAGAAGGATGGGAGCAGGATCGTCTGGGTCTGGAGCCCCTGGGCTAGCCAGATCGGGTAGTCGTGCCGCCCGAATGGCCGGTATGTTCGCGTGCGGTTCTGCTCGCGATGTTCAGCCAACCGGTAGACCAGCCGGCGCTCTCAGACCCGGTGCCGACCCTTTTTCTCAGACAAAGAAGGGTAAATCCCAATCAACCATAAAGAATACCTTCATGAAGAATGCCAAGGCTTATGTCGGCCGAGCTATGGCCAAATTTTTCTACTTCAACCACATCCCATACAATGTGACCAATAGTCCATATTACAGGCCCATGGTGGATGCTATTGCGGAATCGGGACGTGGCGTTGCTCCACCCACTGCTTGGGAGCTGTCACACACATACTTGGACATGGAGTATGAAGAGATGAAAAATTATGTAGAAACTTTTCGTGTTCAGTGGGATGAGTACGGTTGCACACTGATGTGCGATGGCTGGACAACACAAAACAGAAGGAAGATAATTAACTTCCTTGTGTATTCGACCAACGGGACGGTGTTCCTGGACTCTGTGGATGCAACCAACCAATTCCAGAACGGTCCTTACATATTTGATCTTATGGACAAATATGTAGAACTAATTGGGGAGCATAGAGTAGTCCAGGTAGTTACCGACAACGGGGCAAACTACAAGTCAGCTGGGCAGCTGCTGATGCGAAAGAGACAACATCTGTATTGGACCCCGTGTGCGGCGCATTGTATCGACTTGATATTTTCTGACATGGCAAAAGAAGAAGTAGTCAAAAATATCGTCGCACAAAGTCAGATGGTAACAGGATTCATATACAACAAAGGATGGGTGCTCAGCTTGATGAGAAGAGAGACGGGTGGAAAAGAGTTGATCCGGCCCGCGATAACAAGATTTGCGACCCACTTCATTGCTTTGGACTCTCTGTACGCGCACCGAGATGACCTGCGGAGAATGATCACATCCAGGGACTGGTCCGATAACTTTCCAAGGCTTAAACCAAAAGATAGGGAGGTTGGAAACAACGTGTACGATCTGATTCACGGCGATGAATTCTGGCAGAGTATCTCTAATGTCATCGCCGTATTTGAGCCCCTGGTGAATGTTCTTCGAATGGTCGACAGCGATGATAAGGCCGAGATGGGGTATCTCTACGAGGCCATGGACCGTGTCAAAGAGGAAATTCGGAAGAATGTTGGTAGGGGATACAGAAAATGGTGGGACATGATAGATAAGAGATGGGATAAGCAGCTACATCAAGATATTCATGCTGCAGGCTATTTTCTGAATCCTCGCTTTCAATACTCCTCCAATGCAACAAACGACAACGAGGTGCTGGTTGGACTCAGACGCGTGATCGAGAGGCTTGAACCAGACATCTCGAAGCAAATTGACATTGACAGGGAGGTAAATGAAATTCGGATATTTTTATTTTGATATATGATTCGATGTAGCAGTTCACATTCTAAAATTATGATTGATAATTGTAGCTGGAGGCCTATAAGATGAGAGTTGGTTATTTCGGCTCCGCTAAGGCGGAAATGGCGATAACAAGGGTCACTCCAGGTATCTATATGGATCTTAGATTTCTATATGTTTCCCATAAAACGGTTCATCTTTTCTGACCACTGGAACTTGTTGCAGCTCAATGGTGGAATAGCGTTGGGTTAGAGCAAGCTCCAACGCTTACACGATTAGCTGTGCGTGTGTTGAGCCAAACTGTCTCGTCGTCCAACTGTGAACGAAACTGGACCACCTTCTCCCTCATTCACACAAAGACCAGGAACAGGCTAACAATGGAACACCTTAAAAGGCTGGTCTATGTGCATTATAATATGAGACTGCGACATAGACATGCGAGAAGGAGCGAGAAGGCCGATCACCAGCTGATCGATTTGGATCAGATTTTTCACGAGGATGATCCATTGGAGGAATGGACCAGGGAGACAGAAGACAGGGTGCTCGATGACAGAGACAATCCTTGGTTGGACGAGGCGCTTGCGGAAGCAGAACGTACACGAAGCAACCAGCCGCGGCCAAGTCACGCCCCTGCGAATATCACGTACAAGCGAAAGAAGGCACTCACTCGGGCTCGGCACGATAGCGATGATGGTTCGTCTCCCGATGACCAAGGTCCTACAGACGGAGGTTGTGGTGCGTCGGCATCCGTTCGCCCTGCTGAGAGACGTGGAGACCATACTTATGATACGCATGGGTATAGAGAGCATGATAGGCAGCACAGTGAAGAACGGGGGGACGATGCCTTTTGTATCTTTTGATGTATTTTATTCAGCTTTTGTATTATGAAGGCAGATTTATGGTTCATCAATATTTATTGTTCTTTTATATCTATTAATTAGTTAATTGTTGTTACAAATGAGTAATGTGAACAGAAAAATACATGAAAAATACATGAAAATACATAAAAAACAAAGAAAATGCATAAAATACAAAAAAATACAGTAAAGTATCTCCGATACCGAAATACAGGACAATACAACAAAGTATAAAATACAGGAAAATACTGTTAAATACAAGAAAATACAGTAAAATACAGCAAAGTATAAAATAAAAAAAATACAAAAATACAGGAAAATACAGGAAAATACAAAAAAATACAAAAATACAGGAAAATACAATAAAATATCTCCGATACCGATACCGATACCGAAACGAAACTACCGATACGGACGATACGGACGATACCGAAACTTGCTTCCGATACCGCCGAAACGGGCGATACCGATACCGAAACCTAAATTTTGGGCAGAGCGATACCCTCTCCGAAACCGATACCTAAAACCTTGCTATCAGATACATGAATAAGATGTATGAAAGTAGAAAATGATATGGAATAAAATAAGTCTTTAGTACCTATCTTATATGATGATGCTACAGAATCTAAAACCCTACATTAATCGGATAAACAATAAAAGCACTATACCTGAAGCAGCTTCATGAGTAATGGCATAGGATACATGTGACTCATATGACTGAAGACGCAAGAGTCTATCATATGTAGCTTGTAAAATCTATAATGTCAAGATAGAAATGAAGACACTCTGAACAGGAGGAGACAACGGAAGGTACATCTTTAGTAGCTACATGTGCCAAATCACAAACTTAATCCAATATTGTTCAAATATGTAACTGTTTTACCCACAGTGAGTACAATACAGTAGTCATCTATCAAAAATGTGCTTCCAGCCACCCTGGCATCCACGCTTGTCTCCAAACTCATATTCTCATCCTTGGTCACAACTACGGCCATAAGCAAGCATAGCAACACTCTCAATATTATAAGAACCCGTAGTTGTAGACCCTCTAAAAATAGCAGCATGTCGAATATGTGACAACCTAGCAGACATAGATAGAACAAAATCACTCACAAGTATCTATCTACAAACTAAAGTATCTAATGAGAAGTAGGGGTGGTAAAATGAGCCCGACCTGACCCGACCCGAACCCGGCCTCCTTAACAAGATATGGATAGGATTCAATCCGGGTTAAGTAGGATCCGGGTTGACCCGACCCGACCCGGATAAAATCTGGGTTAGGTATGGGTTTGGCCTGTCAACCCGGATGACCCGAATTCAACTCGGTTTACTTTTTCTCTATATATAAAAATTTATATAATAACTTTAACACACATTGCAAGGGGAATTGTGCTTATACGGTTTGAATTGTTATCCTTTTTTTAATAGGTCTTAGATTCAATTCCCTTTACCTACAACTTTTTGGTTAATTTTATTACTTCCATTAATAAAATGGTAAAGTTAATTATACTTCTCGTTGTCATCAGTGAGGTTTAAGCGACAGTTGCCAGTTTCTCTTAATAAATAACCGGACATCGAAAAAAGAGCCGTTCCATGTAATTCAAATTTTAACCCGCGGGTTCACCCGAACCCGACCCGGGTATTTTCCAAGTCACCGAACCCGATCCGAATTCAATCCGGGTCGGGTTAGGGTTTTACCCTTATCCAGGTCGGGTCAAATCTGGCCCGACTAGACCCGTTTGCCACCACTAATGAGAAGTCCAATTTTGAAAGAAACTTCACCATTATACGCTCCTCATTATCTCTTAAGAGCAATTAGATCCAACACCACCAGATGATGATACTGATCCATCTCATTCAAAATAGCTTTTAACTCTAAGTAATAGCCAGCCGACCATCCTGCTTTAGTGCAAATGGTTTCTCATATACGGCTGCAACTTGAGAGATATTTTGCTCATTAGAGTACGTCTCCTTTAGTGTTTTGATATATTTACAGTTTTTGAAAAAAAATAACTCTAGCACTTACTTTTTCATGTTATCCAAGAACCATATCATGACACAATAGTCGCTAGCAAGTCGATCATACTAGTACGCCATCGGTAAGATGCTTCTTCTTTTAAGATCTAGCAAAGAGACTAAAGGACTATGCCTACAATATATAATTCATTTCATTGATCTTCACTGCGGTTGGAGAAAATGTTTTTTAAATTGTATGATCACTAACAGTTGTTAGGATCGATAAGACACTTTAGAGGGGGTGAATAGGGTGAATGCGGAATTAAAAATATTTAACGATGCAAGCACGTTCAATTAATATGATTTGCAAAAATAATCACAGGCAGTTAAAAGATATGTAGAAAATAGCAGACAGCCAATCACAGATGACACCAAGATATACCCTGGTTCGGTCAACCTTGACCTACTCCAGCAACTCCCAAGATCTACTCTTTTGATTAATCAATTTATACATGCCTACAAGACCCTATGAACTCGCAACTCCGTTTGCTCCACGCCCAATAGCTCTCTAGACTCACAACCCCCTTTGATTAAAACTGAACTAACCAAACAAGCTAGACCATGTCTCGATCATATCTCATGCATCGAGAATCCCCCAAACTACAACACGTAGCTTGCACAAAAGTTTATAAAAATAAGATGTACAAAAATCAAAGCAATGTCTCAATAATAGATTCAGAGTTTAGAGAAGCTCAGATTGAGTTGTTGCGATGTCTTCGTCCTTCTGCGCGTGCACAGCTTCCCAATGGTTGTGGCCGTTCGTCGTTTGAATGCTTGTGCAGAAAGTTGTCTTTGTCCCAAGTTTGACCGTCGTATCGTCTCCTTCTTTATATACGAAGAGCCCCTGATTTTCTAGATCTGATCTGTGATTTCTCTGTCTTAGGTTGTTCCTCAACTTGTCAGGGACGCACAGGAGAAGACGGCTCGTCAATCGGACTTCTGGATCTCTTGGAATCGGCAAAAATACCCTAGGTGTCTCATTGACTTATATATAGTAGCGTCCTATTGGGTTTAGAACTCTTATTGCGTTCAAATTCCTCTCAAAACCCCAATTTAAACCCAAATCCAGTTCAACAGCAATCCTGGCCATTAGATCTGCTTCACAAATACGGGATTGGTTGAGGTGATGACACGTGTCCAAGAGATTTGCTCATATCTAAAAACCATGCGTATTTCAACCGTATTTTAATGAATTTTGGGCTCTAAAAATTCCTAAATTCCTAAAAAAATCACCAAAATTCTCAGAGGCCATTCTTCACCTTGTAGAATTTTCTCAGCCATTTGCTTCCACTGTAGCTCAAATTCACTTTATAAGAACTCCGTTTCTTCACGTATTTCGCCCGTATACGTGACATTTCATGTGCCAAAAATATTCCTAAATTTACCATAAAATTCCTGAGAGTTCTTTGACATACTCTTCACTGTCTTGAAGAGTTTAACTTCATTTCGTCGCTGCTTGCTTTGATATCACTTGCAAGTACTCAATTTTCTTTCGTATTCAAGGGTATTACTCTATTTCTTCGCATAATCAACTCCATCATGAGTATTGCCTCCACCATCATAATCCATAGTCTTCATAGCCCTGTAATGACCTGAAATACACTTAACAAACACATTAAAAGAGTTCACACAGGTTTGTTATCATCAAACAAGAAATCATCGAAACGATGTTACCAACAATCTCCCCCTTTTGATGATGACAAACTGCAATTAAGATTTGATCATATAAAGCTCATAATCATGTCATTGTACTTGTGTTTGTGAGCAAGTCAATGGGATATAATAAATCATACAATAATAAAGCTCCCCCTTTTTACATGCTCCCCCTATTTAGATACTCCATATTAACATGCAACCAATTACTTCAACATCCAAGATGGTGTTTCAAATCTTATAAATCTTATAAATTTCTCCCCCTTTTGTTTTCATCAAAAGGTCACAAAAGATTATATTTCATATGCATATAGAAAATAAAGCATTATAAAACATGGCATATGAGTACATTAAGTCCATCACGAGTAGTTAATCAATATTCAATAATTTAGAACTTGGATTATAAACATCTTCGTGCTCGTGTGTGATGATTAAAAGTTAAGTTCATAGAGAGTTGACTTCATGAATTCAACCTTTACATACCAACATTTTCCATACGTATAAATTTCAATAAGTCCCTCACTTCATGAAACATGAATTCAAGTTACCAACACCCATACATAACCTATAAGGACTTTTAAATGAGGAGTGGTATTGCTTGACGGACAAAACACCAACGCTAATAAATAAGAATTTCATAGCATAAGTTGAATGTCTGTGTGTTTGAGACTTATCCAAGAAATGTATCCATTTTAGATACAAGCTCTTTATATATAATTTTTTTTCTTTTCACAATTATTTTTCTTTTCTTTTTCATGAGCATCAATTTTTATTCTTGGCTAAGACTCATCATATCCCATCAAGATATAAATATATAATTATCCACCTTCATACACTTTTAACATATTTATGAAAAGCAATTCCAAATGAATAATAACATTTAATCCGTGAAAGAGTGATAGAAGAGGTAAAAATCTAGTTTTTCATTATTGAACATGTCTCAACTAAACATCAAGTCTATTATGTATGATTAGCCAAGAAAATAATACTAGAAATATATGGGAATATGAATTTCATCTCAGGCTTTTCATTTATCAAATAAAAAGAGATAGATATTCAATAAGCTCATTTTAAAAAAAAATCTTTTCCATTTTTTTTATCTTTTTCATAAGAATCTAAATATGCTAAGCAAAAGAATCATAAACTCAAGGAAAAGAAAATCAAACTAAAAGAAATATAAAAATAAAACACACCAAAAAAACATTATTCTATGAAGGTAATTAATGCTTTAAAATCAAGCAAGAAAGCATACCTTTGCGTCGTCAACTTGGTCAAGGAACTTCATTTATTTTGACATTGAAATCCAAGTTCCTCGCCCAACCATCTTTCTTCCTTACTTTGAAGATGAGATGTGTGGCTTATTCACCAACATAGGTCCACTATCGTTCTTGAATGTGTCTTTGGGAATCCAAACTTGCTTGAACTTTTAAGTATTTGTTCCTATTCCAACAATGATTAAAGGTGTGTCCATATATTCCACAACACATGCATCTTGCAACAACACTTTTACCTTTGTTAGAAACATTAGCCTTAAGCACATATTTCACTTTAGCAATATTCAAATTTGCATGCATAATATTCTTTCCTTTAGCAACATTCATGTTCTTATGCACAACATTATTAAATCCAAGTCCTTTTCTATTGTTTGCATACACTTGATTATTCAATAACACATTCCATGATTTTTCACTCATAACAAACCTTTTCATGCAATTTTCTAATTCATGGACTTTGGATTTAAAATAAAGATTCTCATCAACAAGCATTGAAAAACGTGAGATTAAAAAATCATCTTTTTTTTCAATTCAACATCCAAAGCATCAACATTAACTTTAAGCTCATCTCTTTCGATTTTAATGTCATGCAATTCTTTTTCAGATTTAGAATAATTATCACAATCAAGTTTCTTTTCAAGCAATTGTTTTCTAAAGCTAAGCAGTTTTGACATTCTTTATTAAGCAATGAATTTCTTTCAGATCTAAGTTTCTTATCTTTAGCAAATAACCTTTCAATTTCATTAGATAAGAAATTATTCTCTTTAAGCATGACATCACACATCCTGACTAAATCACCATAAGACGGTTGAGTTACCTCACTGTTAGATTCTTCTCCACTTTGTGTGCCATCAAACATAGATCGGCTACATGGTTTTGATCATCCTCGCTGTCACCATCCCATGTAGACACCAAAGCTTTCTTATTCTCATCCTTTTCTTTGCACTGTGCCAACAATGGACACTCCACTTTGAGGTGTCCAAATTTCCTGCAATTATGACAAATAAGTTCCTTATTAGAGCTAGAAGAAGTTTCTTTAGACATAGAAGCGACACTTTTATTTACAAGAACTTTTCTTCCCTTTCGATTCTTCTTATTGTGTAGCCTCTTTCCATCACTTGAGACATGATTCTCGAAAGGTTGCTCACTTTCATACGTCATCTCCAATGTCCTCTATAGTTCCTGCGCAGACAAGTAATGGGAAATAGAGTCAAATACATTTCTATTTAAGCCACGATATAAAATATTCATTACTTGAGCATTTAAAAACACATGATTTCTTTTCATCTAATTGTTAGGAACTAACAAAGATGGAACTTTTATTGGAAAGCAAATAGCAAATAGAAAGATAATTGAGCACAAAAGAGGTGTGCTCTTCTCCCAAGACGCATAGAGGACGTCCGCACTCGTCTACCTATGGAATCACACGATAACAATCATTAAAATAGCATATCCGTAGGTAACGGCTACCCCCTCCTTAAATAATAAGAATTAGGTCAAGGAGGGGGGTTGCGGCCAAGATTAGGTCGGCAGGGGGGGCCCGCCCCTGAGGCGTGCGCGCGCGGAACTCCCCTGCGGGTTTACACCCGCAGAGGCCCAGTACGAGGCCCATCAATACTCCCCCAAAGAGCCACCTTGTCCTCAAGGTGGAAGTCTGGAAAGCGCGCCACCATATCATCCATGTCCTCTCACGTGCTCTCGTGCTCTGGTAAACCCCTCCACTGCAGTAGTACCTGTCTCCCGCCTGTGTCACTCTGCCGAACACCTTTCAGCAACTCGGGCTCCATCCTCACCTCCATATCAGCAGTAAGGGTCTCTGGCAATGTAGGGGAAAATGAGTGGTCGCCAATGGCCTGGCGCAACTGTGAGACATGGAAGACTGGGTGAATGGTAGATCATGGGGGGTAAGCGCAATCTGTAGGCCACCGGTCCTATCCTCGCCTCGACCTCAAAAGGCCCAAAATACCGTCGTGCCAGCTTTTCATTCCTCCTATGAGCTACCGACCTTTGCCTGTAGGGCCTCAGCTTCAGATATACCATATCACCAACATCAAAGTGTATGTCTCGACAGTGTAAGTCTGCCCGTGCCTTCATCACCTGCTGAGCCCTTGCCAAGTGGAGCTTAAGCTCCTTTAGAATCCGGTCCCGCTCTGCCAGGTACTGCTCCACATCAGAAACTGGAGTCGTCTCATGACCATAATGAAGTAAGTGCTGAGGGTCTCTGCCATACAAAATCCTGAAAGGTGTAGTCAGCGTCGCCGTGTGGTATGAAGTGTTGTACCAATATTCCGCCCATGGTAGCCAACGCACCCACTCCTTAGGATTCTCTGAGATGAAGCATCGCAGGTAAGTCTCCACACTCCTATTGACCACCTCCGTCTGACCGTCAGTCTGGGGATGATAAGCTGTGCTCCGCTTCAAGGCCGTCCCCTGCAGTCTGAAAAGCTCCTGCCAAAACTTGCTCTGGAATACCTTGTCTCTATCCGAGACTATGGATTTCGGCGGGCCATGCAAACGAATGACCTCTCTCACAAAAATCTCCGCCACAGAAACGGCGCTGTAAGGATGCTTAAGCGGGACAAAATGTGCAATTTGCTAAGACGGTCAACCATAACAAAGATGACGCTGTATCCACCCGACTTTGGCAATCCATCGATGAAGTCTATAGAGAGGTCCTCCCAAACTCTGTCTGGTAAGGACAGCGGATGTAGTAGTCCTCCTGGGGACATAGCCTGATACTTGTGACGCAGGCACACGTCACACTCCGCCACCATCCTGGCCACCTCCTTCTTCAACCCCTTCCAGTAGACCTCCCTTGATAGCCGCTGGTAGGTCTTGAGGACCCCAGAATGTCCTTCAATAGCACTGCCGTGGAACTCCCTGAATATGGCCGGTATGAATGTCGAAGTCCTCGGTATCACTAGCCTCCCCCAGTAAAGTAGTCGCCCATCCTGAAGAGAATACCCCGGGTACTCGATCGACCCCTGTAGAAGGACCTCTCGTATAGCCGCCAGCTCCGGGTCCTGCTCTACCTCCTGTTGTAGTGGGCCCCAATCCTCGAGGATAGATATTGTAAGTGCCGCTAACTCTGCCTCCTCCTCCCGCCAGGATAACGCATCAGCTGCCTTGTTCTCCAATCCCGGGCGGTACTCTATCTCGAACCTGTACCCCATCAACTTTCGCAGCCACTTCTGATGCTCCTCTGCTGCCATCCGATGCTCTAGCAGGTACTTCAGGCTCCGCTGATCCGTGCGAACTATGAAGCTCCGTCCCAACAAATATGGTCTCCACTTCTGTATGGACAACACTATCGCCATCAGCTCCCTCTCATAGACCGACCGTAATCGGGCCCTCGTGGTCAACACCTGGCTGTAGTAAGCTATCGGGCGCTGCTCCTGCATCAGTACCGCTCCCAGCCCATGTCCTAATGTGTCTGCCTCTACTACGAAGGGTCTGGAGAAGTCAGGCAACGCCAATACTGGCACAGTGGTCATTGCCCTTTTCAGGGCCTCAAATGCAGTCGTCGCCTCCTCCCCCCCAATGGAACTGATTCTTCTTCAATAACTCCGTCAATGGCCAGGCAATCGTCACATATCCCTCCACGAATCTACGGTAGTAGCCTGTAAAGCCCAAGAAGCCCAGTAGCCCTCTGAGAGTAGTGGGACGCGGCCAGTCCAGCATGGCTGCTATATTAGCTATATCGGCGGCTACCCCTCCTGCTGATACCACGTGTCCCAGATACTCCACTTGCGGCTGCCCGAAGAGACACTTCTTTCTGTTCAAATATAGCTGGTGGTACTGCATCTCCTGAAAAACCACCTGCAGGTGGTCCAAGTGCTCCTCCAGAGTACGACTGTACACTAAGATATCGTCGAAAAAGACTAGTACAAATCGCCTGAGAAAGGGACGGAATACCTTATTCATGAGAGCCTGAAAGGTGGCCGGGGCGTTGGTCAACCCAAAGGGCATGACCAGGAACTCGTAGTGGCCCTCATACGTCCTGAACGTCGTCTTGGGCACATCCTCCTGTCGCATCCTTATCTGGTGATAGCCTGACTTAAGATCTAGCTTGCTGAACCAGGCTGCTCTGTGTAGCTCGTCCAAGAGCTCATCAATCACAGGTATATGGAATTTATCAGGGACCGTCTCCTTGTTCACCGGGCCTATAGTCCACGCAGAACCGCCAACTACCATCCTTCTTCTTCACTAATAACACTGGGCTGGAGAACGGGCTCACACTCGGCTGGATCACCCCTGCCTGCAGCATCTCTGAAACCATCCTCTCTATCTTGTCCTTCTGATGCTGGGGGTATCGGTAGGGCCGCACGCTAATGGGGAAACACCCTCTCGTAGAACAATGGCGTGCTCGTGGTCCCGTGGTGGTGGAAGACCCTAAGGCTCCTGGAAGATCTCCTCAAACTGCTCCATCAGCTGCTGAACCTCTCCTGGAATGGGCTGCTCTGTACTGGCCTCTACGCCTCCCTCACCTGTCAAAGAGTACAGCTCTACTAAATATCCTCGGTCCTCTGTCTGGATGGTCTTAAACATGGTCTTCAGAGAGACCAAAACTCTGCAGAGGCTGGGGTCCCCCTGAAGTATCACTGCTCTCCCCGCCTCCTGGAACTGCATCTGTAGTAACTTCCAATTTATCGTCATTTCTCCCAAAGTCTGTAGCCAGGTCATGCCTAGGATGACGTCGGTGCTCCCTAGGTCCAGTGGTAAAAAATCTGCAATAACCTGTATCCCCTGCATGGTCAGCACAAGTCCCCTACAAACTCCCCGGCTGCTCTCCTTCTTGCCCGTCCCCATCATCACGCTGAAGCTGCCGCAATCTGTCAGTTGAAGCCCCTGATGTGCCACCACCCTCCTGGATATGAAATTGTGTGTAGCCCCACTGCCAATAAGCACAGTCACCTCCTGGTCACCAATCTCCCCCCTCAGCTTCATGGTATGGTTCGGTGTGAACCCAACCACGGAGTTAAGGGACACCTCCGCCACATCCAACTGCTGGCCCTCCATCTCCTCCTCTGCCTCAGCTGCCTCCTCATCGACATCAGCCTCCTCGTCGTCATCCTCCAGTAGAATCACCTGAAGCTTGCGTCCCGCGCACCGATGGCCTGGTGAAAATCGCTCATCGCACCGAAAACATAAGCCCTTCTGCCTCTTTTCTCACATCTCAGCGTCTGTCATGCGTCTGAACTGCCCCTCAACCACAGGTGCACTACTCCTCTCCCCCGTCTTCTCCCTGCTCGTCTGGGCCGCCACCGTGGGGTACCTACTCCTCCAGCCCCAGACGGGGGGCCTCTCAATGTCTGACTACTGTAGCTGCTCCTGACCCGCCTATCCTCGGTCTGCGCATCCTCTACCATCTGGACCATCTCTATGACCTCCGAAAGCCCCCGGGCTTGTAAGGCCTCACTGCTGCTCGCAGACAGGGGCGCAACCCCTTCAGAAAGGTGCCCTCCAGTGACTCGTCAGACACGCCATGTACTCGTCCTGTCAGTGTCTCAAATCTCTCGATGTAATCGCGCACCGGCCCTTCCTGCCTAAGGGCGTACAGCTGCTCGTGTAAGTTCCCCAGCCCGGGGTCTCTAAACTTCTCCAGCACCATGTCCTTTAGCTCCTCCCAGCTCCTGATCTGCTACCGTCTCTCCTTCCACTGATACAATCCCAAGGCTCGCCCCTCCATGTAAACGGCCGCCGCCTCCAGCTTCTGGGCCTCGGTCATGTGGTGTGCCGTGAAGTATCTCTCTGCTGTAAACAACCAGGTATGTGGATCCTCCCCAGAAAATAACGGCATCTTCAGCTTCCGGACTCTGCAATCTCCTCCAAAGCGTCCCTGCTCGGGTCTCCCCTCCTCTCTGTGCTGCGGACGGTAATGCTGTCTCCTCTGGTCCTGAGTCTCGTACTGCCTCGGCGGACCTCCTCCGCGACCCCCGTAGTCTCCACGGTAACCTCCCCGCCAGCCCTCAAAATCGTCCCAACCTGCATCGTCGCGAAACTCTGCCTCGTAGGGGGTAGCCGTCACCTAGGGATATGCTATTTTAATGATTGTTATCATGTGATTCCATAGGTAGACGAGTGCGGACGTCCTCTAGGCGTCTTGGGAGGAGAGCACACCTCTTTTGTGCTCAATTATCTTTCTATTTGCTATTTGCTTTCCAATAAAAGTTCCATCTTTGTTAGTTCCTAATAATTTGGTATCAGAGCACGTGACGATCCATGGCGGCTTCAACAAGATCGCAAGACAAATTTGAAGCGTTGGAGGCGAAATTCACGAGCGAGATCGAGGCAATCAAAAAGTCGTTGGCGGGAAATGATGAGTCCATGGCTAAACTAACTACTTCCATCTCCCAATTGGCGTCAAATCAAGCAAAGCACGACGATCAATTCGCACAATTGATGGGAGCCCTAAATCAATTGGCGACAAACCCCAAAGGCGAAGGAAACCCTAATCCAACACCAAAGGTGGCACCTTTGAAGAAGGAGAAGGAGAAAGAGGAGATTCTTCCCCAAAATCAACCCTACTACGTAGAGGAATTGGACGAGGAAGACGATGAGGAGCCATGGAGAGTCGACTACTGCGAGGAGGTGCGGCGGAAGGCGGTGCAAAGCCAAAGGGAGGTCGGGGGACCTAGCCAACCAGCAAGGGACCCACGCGGCAGCGGGGAGGGGCGGCCAACCCCCCACGATCACTGGGAGGTCGGCCGCCGCGGGAGAAGGGCGGGAAACCCCCCCACCTGCGAGCCCAGGCAGGGGCGACGGGACCCTGCCTGGACCCGCCGAGGTCCGGCGACCCTGCAGGACCCACGGCAGGACCTGCCGGCCCTGCCGGAAGGCCGGCAGGGTCTGCCGGCAGCTGCAGATGGCCAGAGGGGCCCGCCGCGCCTGGCCGAAGGCCGGCAGGCCCCTGTCGAGCTGCGGAAAAGGTGGGACCCCCTGGCAGCCGCAGGGGGCGAAGGGCTCGGACAGACTTCTAGGGGGTTTTCGACCCCCCGGGCAGCGGACAGCAGCTATGGAGGGCCGTGGACAGCTTTCGGGAGGCTTTTGGGATCCTTCGGGATGACGGACAGCAGCATAGGATCCTTCTGATGGCGAGGGACGCGGGAGAGACTACTATTCTGACAGCTACCCCCTCCTTAAATAATAAGAATTATGTCAAGGAGGGGGGTTGCAGCCAAGATTAGGTCGGCAAGGGGGGCCCGCCCCAGAGGCGTGCGCGCGCGGAACTCCCCTGCGGGTGTAAACCCGCAGGGGCCCAGTACGAGGCCCATCACTAAACTCCAATTATTTGTAGCCTTATGAATTTCAATATAACCATCTTCAATGAGACACCAAATATAGAAATCCATAGATAGAATATAAACTTTTATCATTGCCTTCCAATAATTAAAATCATCTCCAGAAAATATAGGAAGCCTATTATAACCTTCAGCGACATCATGTGAAATATTCATGGATGTGTATGCTTGCAATCCTAAACATATATATATCAAACTTGGCTCCGATACCACTTGTTAGGATCGATAAGACACCCTAGAGGGGGTGTGAATATGGTGAATGCAGAATTAAAATATTACCGATGCAAGCACGTTCAATTAATATGATTTGCAGAAATAATCACAGGCAGTCAAAAGATATGTATGAAATAGCAGACAGCCAATCACAGATGACACCAATATATACACTGGTTCGGTCAACCTTAACCTACTCCAGCAATCCCAAGATCTACTCTTTGATTAATCAGTTTCTCCACACCTACAAGAGACTATGAACTCGCAACTCTTTTATCCACGTCCAATAGCTCTCTAGACTCGCAACTCCCTTTGCTAAATTGAACTAACCAAACAAGCTAGACACTGTCTCAATCATATCACATGCATTGAGAATCCCCCAAACTACAACACGTAGCTTGCACAAAAGTTTATAAAAATAAGATATACAGAGATCAAAGCAATGACTCAATGATAGATTCAGAGTTTAGAAAAGCTCAGATTGAGTTGTTGCGATGTCTTCGTCCTTCTACGTGTGCACAGCTTCCCAAAGGCTCTGACCGTTCGTCGTTTGGATGCTTGTGCAAAAATTTGTCTCTGTCCCAAGTTTGATCGTCGTATCGTCTCCTTCTTTAGCTATGAAGAGCCCCTTGATTTTCTTGATCTGATGTGTGATTTCTCTTTCTCGGGTTGTTCCTCAACTCGTCAGGGACGCACAAGAGAAGATGGCTCGTCAATCGGACTTCTGGATCTCTTGAAATCGGCAAAATACCCTAGGTACCTCATTTTCTTATGTATGGTAGAGTCCTGTTGGGTTTAGATGGGTTTAGAACTCTTATTGGGTTCAAATTCCTCTCAAAAACCCAATTTAAACCCAAATCCAAGTCGACAGCAATCCTGGCCGTTGGATCTGCTTCACAAATGCGGGATTGGCTGAGGTGATGACACGTGTCCAAAAGATTTACTCAAATCCAAAAACCATGCGTATTTCAGCCGTATTTGAGTGTATTTTGCGCTTTAAAAATTCCAAAATTCCTGAAAAAAATCACCAAAATTCTCAGAGGCCATTCTTCACCTTGTAGAATTTTCTCAGCCATTTTCTTCCATTGTAGCTCAAATTCCATTTATAAGAACTCCGTTTCTTCACATATTTCGCCCGTATACATTCCATTTCATGTGCCAAAAATATTCCTAAATTCACCATAAAATTCCTGAGAGTTCTTTGACATACTCTTCACTGTGAGTTTTACTTCATTTCGTCGTCGATGTTTGCTTTGACATCCCCTTGCAAGTACTCAATTTTCCTTCGTATTCAAGGGTATTACTCCAAATTTCTTCGCATAATCGACTCCATTATGAGTATTGTCTCCACCATCATATTCCGTAGTCTTCATAACCATGTAATAACCTGAAATACACTTAACAAACATATTAAAACAGTTCACACAGGTTTGTTATCATCAAACAAGAAATCATCGACAACGATGTTTCCAACATCAGTCAATGAAGACTTCTTATCATTGCCAGAGGTAGCAATAGCATACAAATATCAAACCAAAATAGCCAGACGGGTAGATCAAATAATAACAAGATAACCAATATAGAGATTAATGAAGTAATTAGTATAACTAGACAGGAAAGCTAGAAGAGATACTGATAGCCAGAGTCAAACACATGGTAATGACCAAACAAAGCAAAGACTTGGTCCCACCGTCATTAAAAAAACAGGTTTTTGGTTTTATTTTTTTGGTGTAATGGAAAGATGTAGGGCTAGGATCATTTTACATCAGATCTGATCTGAGATATCCTAAAGGATGGGAGATAAAAGAGGGCAGGCAATTGAGGGTTTTAGTACTCAAGTGAAGCTGACGATGGTTTTAATGATTGTCACAAGGTCTGCAGTTAACGATGAATGCAACAACATCAGCATTTGAGGTGATGTCAAAGGCAACGATAAGGACTGAATTGACAACAAAGCTAACGATGAAAACGGTTTCAGGCAACAATGATGAGTGCTTCAGCTAATGATGAGGATAGTGACAATGTTGATGATGATATAAAGGAAACAAGAACTCAATTGGAACTAAGGTGAATCAGCATGAATCTAGGGTTGAGGGATTATATAGGGAGGATGAGATGAGCGGAGGAGTCAGTACCTGGATGATAGTTCATCGGCTAGTTTGGCTACTTTGTCTTCTTTTGATACACTACGGTTGGGCCATTTGTCTCTTTAGAAACTATATGAGGTTTTACATATCGAGTCGTCTATTTCTTCTTTACAGTGTGAGTCTTGAGAGTTAGGAAGGCATCAGAATTCTTATTATTCTAGTCATTCGTGATTATGTGATTTCCATTTAAACTGATCCATTATGATATTTGGGAATCAAGTCGTGTTTCTTTTTTAAGTCACAAGTATTTCTTAGTTTTTATTGATGATTTTTCTATGTTAACATGTGTAAATCTGCTAAAGTATATGTTTTAGAACATTATATTGTTGCAAATTTTTACAAAATAAAAACCCTGTTTGCTTTCACTATTTGTATTTTACGTACAAATAATGCTATTAGGTTTATGAAAAATTGACATTATTAAAATTTGTGTCTTACGTCATTCTACATAAGACATCTTGTCCTTATATGTTCCAACAGAATAAGGTTATTGAACGATTAAACATCTTATGATATGGCTAGAACATTTTTAATTGCAATGGATGTTCCTAAATATTTTTGGTTTAATGTTATGTCAAGTGATTACTATTTAATTAACAGAATGATGTCATCTACACTTAATGATCATATTCTTCTTCCTTTTTGTTTCCCGATAAACTTATTTTTAATCTGTCTCCCTATATTTTTAGTGTATACTTGCTGTATACAAAATCTTCACCACAGTCTTGACAAGTTATCTCTTAAGACTATCAAAAATATTTTTGTTAAATACTAGTGGAAAAAAAAGCTTATTGTTGTCATAATCATTATAATCATGTACATTGTAAGCATCGTGTGTCTACCAATATGACTTGAGCCGTATTTTTTGTATAAGTCATGGACTCAGTTTTACCGTCCGTTTATTGACTTTATTCTATAACCTATGTCTAGTATTTTTTTGTATAATCCATGGACTCTTTTGCTTGGGTCCTATATTGATTTGGATTCAAGTTTATTTAGAATCAAAGTAGTTATTTGATTTGGTTTAGGAGTCTTCAAGTTTGTATAAGTAGGGGGTCTTGACTTAAGTTGTGGTCATTACTTACAAGAGTTGTGTGGGAATTTGTGCACTTATTATGGTGGGTTTGAGATGAGGCTTGAAGGTTTTTTATACTTTTTGAAAAATAAATTTTATATATAGTGAAATAAAATTAGTGAAAATTCTTTCTTCCAAAATGTGTGCTTTATTTTCTTCTTTGAAAAGCCCTTTGTCATAACACTTTCTTTCATGTTAGATTCTTCAGTCTCAAACGTCACAACAATACTGGGAAGAGAAGAAAACCCATAATATGTGGTAGGAAAGGTTCTAACTTCTAAGCATTGTTGTCATAGTTTAAATGCAGCATAATCTATACATAGCATTGCCCCCATGAGCTTGATGTTTTGAACAGTAAGGTGTTCATTTTGGTGGATTTAAAGGCTCGTCGCCTGTAGGAATTGTCATCAATTGACATTCCTTCAAAAGTATCACGGATTTGTAGCAATCAAACAAAAGATACAAAAAGAAAAGGACAAGAAATAGTATATTCAGATTGAACTAAATTTCTTTCACATCATCGTTTTATAAATAAGTATCTAAGTAATAAAGACAAGTCGTCTTTGACACCATTCACATTTGCGGGAAATGTTCTACGAGGGAATGTAACACCTTTTTCATCAAGCATGCTACAGTATTGGACATCTAAAAGGCATCAGCCTTGTTATATTAAAGCATGCAGATCCTCGCTTGAGCCTCTGCTCCAAGATTTAGAAGAGTACTAGAAATAACATGTGCACACAGTGCACGAAGGAAAAAAAATCCCCCCAAAGAGGATGTGGCGTACGTGCGCAAACGAAAAGGAGTGAGAAATGTGGGTGTGTGCATGTATCGTCACGGGGTTAAAAAACAATTCTGGGTCGAATCAGGGGAAAAATGAAAAAACGTGGGTTTGAGTGTGGGCAACATCTTAGGGTGCAAAAAGAGAGAAAGCAATGGGCTAGATGCAAAAAAAAACCACATCATGAAAGGGATTGCATGCTTGCAAATAAGGGCATGTTCTTTTGTAGGAAAATATAAATTGGGAAAGTTGAGAAGCGTGGAATCTGATGAGAGAGAAATTTGGGTTTGAAAGTTGGTTGTGGGACTCATAGCAACTTTCTTGTGTATGTGTGTTCTTTTGTGTTTGAAAGCTGAGATAGAAAGTGAGATATGGGGTCCACTTTTGTTAAAATAATTATTTAATTAGTATAAAATTAATCACCCGATATTTATTTATGAATTAAAAAAACAAAACCAAAACCTGTTGCCGCGAAGAGAAGGGGAGGGGCCCACACGCTATAAGAATCCCGTGTAATCCCCCTAATTTGCGGGGATTGTTTGGAATCCAAAACGACGAGCCACGTTGGCTTTCCCAGTCGCAAGTTTTTTGGGCAAAAGAATAAAGAAAACAAAAGCAAGGGAAAGGTAAGATGATGGGACGTTGAACAATGTTTTTTGGAGGAATCTCATCCAATAATCGGAGAAAAGAACAGCACCTAAGGGGAAAGGGGGGGCATTTATCCCAAGCAAACAACCACACACCCTAAATCTCACCCCAAACCCCCATCCACAACATGTGGGCCACCCATGATGATGTGGCCTATGGCCACATCTCTATCTACTTGTTTGTCCTAGTAGGAAAACTTCATCAACGGTAATATAGACTTGTTTGTCCTAGTAGGACAACTTCATCAATTGTAATATAGTAGGACAACTTCTTCAATTGTAATATAAATAACATCTCACGTATTACATTCTTATATTTATATTCAATAGATTTTAGTGTTTAAATTTCTTAATTGTGTTTTGTAAAAGATTAGAGAAATTGGGAGAAAATCATTCTCTAGTTGATAAATAATGAGGGTAAACCCCAATACAAATAATTATACATACAAATAACGAGAAACATTGAAGTTCAGCATCTACATTTATTTATGAATTTAATACAAACGAAGGCCTAATTATACAACTAGGGTTTACAAATCGAAACGGCGAACTGACCTCTGGCTGAATCCTCTGCTGCAATCGCTCTCAAATGCAGCAATTGGACGACCGAGATGCCCACAAACAAGAAAGATTTCATCTGAGAAGAGTAACTGCTCTCTTTTCGAGACCTGTCGAAGTTGAGAGAAGCCATGGCCATTGAATTCTTGTCCTTCTTCGTTCTCGTCGATTTGCGGTTAGAACTGAGGAAGAGAGACGTCGATGACGATGAGGTTAAGCTCGAAGTTCCCAAAATGAACCCCATTTTTTAAAATTAATCATAAAATTTTATTTGAATGCGAAAAACTTTGGCCTCGCCCACTGCCACTGCCTCTACTTCACTCCAGTCTCGCTCCTTATCTCTTGCTTGGGGAAATTCTATACTCACACCGTTTCCAATTCGAACCAATAACATTTTCTAGAAACAACCTGTGCACAGTGCACTGAGTCAAAAGAACCCTCACAAAGAGTATGTGGTGCATGCGAAACCGAAAAGGAGTGAGGAATGTGCATGTGCGTACCGGTATCGTCGGGTGCAAAAAGTGCAAAGTCCAGGAGTTAAAACGCAAAAAACCTTGGAATGGCAAACATGTAAATACGTGTGTATTTTTTTGGTTTTTTGGGGTGAATGGCAAACATGTAATTAAGTGAGGTTGGGTTTTTTTTGAGGGGATGGCACACATGTAAATTAGTGGCTTGGGGTGAGATTTGGGCGAGGTGGAGGATGATGTGGAGGTGGGTGATGTGACATTTGTCCTATTCACACTTTTCCCTTCACCTAGGACAACTGCATCAAATGTAATATAGATGACTGATGTTATTTGCATCACACTTTTGTATAAACACATTACAATTTTAATTACGAGTTTACCATTATTTTTTTAATACATACGCTACTCTTTCATCTACACGCCACCTTTTCCCTCGTCCAACACCTCTTTCTCCTCTTGCCACCACTCTGCATCTTCGTCACCTCATTCTCCAGCCATCGCATCTCATCCTCTCTATCACCGCCTCCATTTGCCATTTTCACGCCCCATTTTCTAAAACACCTGGGAAATATGAAACTTTCCAAGGCGCATGTAGAGGATGGATAGTGATCGCGGTAGTATTCAGATCTAAGGACTCGACACATTGGCTCTAAGTACACCCAGCGTGATTTAATAACGTAAATCTTGCCGGCCATTGTGAATGTTGTGACAATATGAACGACAGATAAAAAATTTAAATGTACATGTTCCAATACAAATAGATCACAGAGTCACAAAAATGAAAATATATACATATTCGTCTCAAAAAGATACAACCAGGAGATACACAAAATCATACTTAAAAACTAAGAAAACAAGATACATAAGAAGTCCAGACCCAAAAAAGCGTCAGCACACAAAAAGTACAACTCACACCCTACCACAAAAGAAGAAGTCTTTAGCACTAGGTGGCCAACTCAATGAAGTCGACATCTGATGGCTAGACCTCAAGCTCAAAGTCATGGGCAATCTCATGGGGAGAACATGCTATGTAGCCTATGGCTCTAGTCCTGGGAAAAAAGGAATAGACACGTCAACATGCGTTCAGTAGGAAAGACACAATTAGAGGTGTGGAATACTACATTTAAGATTGTTTTATACACATATGACATCAAGCATCATGTGGGTAATGAAGGAGCACTCTAAATGAAATAACATCACTATGCAGAAATGAAAACATGTGATCATCTTGGGCATGAAATAAATATACCACTACATTGAAAAGAAGGGTTATCTAACAGAGCTTGTATTGTTATTGTTGTCGTAGTTAAGCTAACGCTTTGGAATCCTGATAAAATGTAAAACATAAGGCTCTGGACTCACTCAGGGTGGGTGGAAAAAGGGTACCACATATGTGGACACGAGTACTGTCAACGGGGCCTCTCGTAACTCCCCCTGACTGGAGTGAGAACATGATAACCAGATATACATATGGTGCATCACGAGTACACCCATGGGTCTCTCCAACTCTGCCCAACTCCCCCTGTCGGCAGCCGGGAGTGCGAGTGAGATACAAATCTAGTCTAATCCAGTTCCTTATGATTCCATTTTACTCGAGTTTTTCACGACTCCATATTTGGAATACTCACCCACCTTGGGGTAGATTGAGACATTTCAGGTTATCATAATACACTCGGTACTCATTCAAATCATATGCAGTCATGTCCTCCGCCTCAACATATGCACAACCATATCCACCGCTACTCAACATTTCATTTACAATTATAATCACATCAATGTCATAACTTAGGCGACCATCATACATCACAAAAATATCATATACATAAAGGAAACATCATGATCTTGGAATGAAATATGACAACATCATCATAGTATCATCATATGCATAAGGAAGTAACAAGGATCAACATGATGTAAAACATAAGCATCATAAATAGAACATCATTCTTATGCTATAATTCTAACATCCTAAACATGGTAGCATCTTAATTTTGATATAGAACATAAGCATATGGTCATGGCATGCGTAGAACATAAGCATAATGCCATGGCATGAGCATAATGTCATGGCATAAAGGAACATAAGCATAGTTTCATGGCAAGTATAGAACATAAGCATAATCTCATGGCATAAACATAGTGTCATCTTAGGAAAATTAGTTTTACTTTTTATTTTAAATGTATAAAAATTATGTAAAAACATTTTTATGTTTAATTAAAACGTCAAAAATACATTTTTATTTAGTAATAATTTAAAATATATTAAATGTGGTTTATTTATTAATCACAAAAATCACGTAAAAATCCAAAAAATTCAGGAAAATACGTGTGCTACATGATTCAAATACAACCAAAAATACATAGTATAATACATCGTACATCAAAAACAGGGGGTTACACCCTACCTTCCTTAAAACTAATTCCATCCTTGAAATTACAAAACAAAACAAAAGGAAACGATCAAATCAAATTATCGGTATAATGAAACAAGATCCATTATGTAAACGAATGAGTACGTCTCTCTCGAATCTCATCCTCAAGTTTCCAGGTGGACTCTCCTAGAGACTCTCAATGTCACATGACCCTTACAAGGCTGATGGCTTTCCTCCTCAGCAACTTCTACCTTCGATCTAAGATAGCTCCTGACCGTTTTTCATATGTCAAATCCAGACGCACCTCGATCTCTGAAAACTCCATGACGTGACTGGGGTCCCCCATGTATTCCCAGAACTGTGATATGTGGAACGTGTCGTGTATACCTTCAAGGGATGGTGGCAAAGCAAGTCCGTAAGAAACCTCACCAATACGATCCAAGACGACCAATGAATCTAGGGCTCAACTTTCAACGCCTGTCGAAATGGATCAATCCACGTGTCGGTTATATCCTCAGGAACATGCGATCACCAAGCTGAAACTCCAAGTATCACAACTTTGTATCCACCCAATGCTTGTAGCGATCCTGGGCAATACAAATATTGTCCCTAACGGTCTGCACCACATCAACTACTTCAAGGTCCCAGAAGTTCAAGGTCCCCAACATCATCCCAGCTCAGAAGAGAGCGGCACTTCCTCTCATACAATGTCGCAAACGGCGACATGCTAAGACTCACATGGTAACTATCATTGTATGCAAACTCCACGAGATGTAAGTGTTGCGTATTGATTCCCCTGATTTGGTTTTGATGATGAACAAACATAAATATAGGGTACTAATTCTCTTTGAGCGCAGTTATGGAGATCGTCGCCAATTTACTTTGTAGATCTCAAGCGACGTCCCAAGACTTCTTTAGAGCGCGTGATCGTTGTGCCTGGAGCTTCGTTGAAGCTCAAGGAGTTATTAATGAAGTCAAGGGATTCAGATTCTTCATGTTGAATCTTTGAAGATGGTTTGTCATGTTTATTTTTATTGTCTTCTAAAATGTTAAGCCTTGAGTAGTACTTGCCTAGTGATCCTCATGTCTATCCTATCTTATCTCTAGGATTGCCTTAGAAGCCATTAGAAAGAATTCCGTAGCTTATCGCTTCTTCTCATGGCTTTGTGTGCATCTTAGTTGGTTCAAGTAGAAGAACCAACCGATTAGATGACAATCTAATCAGTTGAAAATTCTTCTTGAACCTACTAGTCATCCTTGTGAACTTTAGCCTAGTTACTGTTGACCAATTAGTCGGTCCAAGAAGGTTCACCGACCGACTAGTTGTCAAACTAGTCGGTTGGTGTTTCTTCTTAGACCGACTAGTTTTCGCCTCTTATTTCACTCATTTCTCTGTCGACCATCTAGTCGGTCCAAGAAGGTTCACCGACCGACTAGTTCTCAAACTAATCGATCAGTGATCTTTCTTAGACTGATTAAGCTGATTTAATTTTCCAGCCATTGGAGATTTTATTTCCACGACTTTTCTTGATCTGTTTTGATTCTTTCCATATGTGTTTGATTCGTTTCAAACAAGGAAATTTGTCTATTATCAGAGGGATTTCAGATCTAACTTTCTATCATTCGTCATTGAATTTCGAAGGCTTTCTCTCTTTCTCGAAAATCTCGCCCTCTTCTCGTCGTGACCTAATTTCTCAATGAGATTTTCAACGGTGTGTGTTCATATTACTGAATGATCAAATCACGATCATCACCATCGTCCTAGCCATTCTCACGCTGCTCATCGTTGCTAGGGTTTCGTGCTCACTCTTTCTCATCTTCCTTCCTTGCCCTAATTCGTAAGTATCTCAAGGCATAGGAATTTGTGGTGAGTTCTGTTTATTTCATTTAAACTATTTATTATAAGTTTATCTCTCGGGTTGTGAGAGAAGTTTGTGATCCCGGTTTGTGGGAGTCACAATTCGTTCATTGTATTGTTTGATCTTGTAGTAGTTTCTACAAGAAGTTGTTTAATGGAACCTTGAGTTAGTGGATTCTAACTCAAGTAGCCGGAGGGGATCCGGGTGTCACCGGGAACAAGTCGGAGAGACTTGAATGGATCCGAACCCATTACATCGTGTATTTACGTTGTGTTTCTCTTGTTGTTCTATTTTATTCCGCATAGTTGTTTGTGTTTGCATAATAATTAGGAATTAGATTCTTGATTATTTTAATGTACTATTGATCGGGGCCCGGATACACGTCCCGGGCACGCGACTCGCTAGTCTTACCGCAAGCGCACGGTGTAGTGGCGAGCGGGTATCGAACACAGGGAGGCCTAATGACAGTGTCTTCTTCAATCAACCTGGCTATAAGAATGGTCGAGAAATGTTCGCAGTAATGCGGTCACAGTCGTTCAATTATACGAAAGAAATAACAAATTAATAAAGACGTCTAGGGATAGGGAATCCCCGCTACTTGCTGTATCTCATCATTGTGATTCGTAGGTTTCACAATTGCTAGACTTGAAATTCGAGTGAACTAGCTGCAACTAAATGTAGAACCAAGCTCACGCTCTCGCGTTATTGCCGGTCTATAGCAAACCTAGGGTAGGGTCCAATCTCTTGCAAACCCTAACCTAGGCAAACTAGCGTGAAGAACAACATCATCGTTCAATCGTATCTCGAGCCCACTCTCGTGCAAAATCGAGCTACGACCAAGGTTGGGATAGTTCCTACCCGTCCAATCTCTTGCAAACGGGTATTGGTATAGAATTACAATCGAAAACCCTAGTTTCGGTCCAATCTCTTGCAAACCGATTCCGGAGAAATTCAATTACAAACCAATTCGAATTTCTAGGGCTTCCTATCGAGTTGGGATCCAATCTCTTGCAAATCCCAATCGGTATGAATCCCTAGCTATTCGTATTAAATCAATCCCAAACTAAACCTAATCAATTCTAGCAAGAATTTCACCAATTCATCACAAATTAGAAATAGGGTTCGTAGGGTTCATCCCTACGCCCTAAGACGATAGAACTACTCACGATTCATAATAAAATGCAATAGAAATTCACAATCAAAATCAATAGAATTCATAGCAATATTCAATATTTCAATAAAAATGGAGTTTTTGATAGGGAGAGAGACAAACCAATGAAGAACAAAAGAGCATCCAACAAATCAACACTTTTCTCTCCTCCCTAAAAGCTAAATCTAATTCCTAAAAAGTAATCTAAAAAGGCTGCAAAAAGTTCTGAAAAAGCTCTCTAAACTAGGTTAAAAACTGGGGTTAAATACCTCCCAAAATCGCCCAAAAATCCTGACGAAATTGCCCCTGGGCAGCCTCAAAATCGCAGTTTACGCTACAGGCAGCGCGGCTCACTCGGCCGAGTGACAAATGTCACTCGGCCGAGTGAGAGACCCTGACAGATTCCAGAGAGTTGGGGGTCTAGGGGGTCGTCTCCTCGGGAGTCACTCGGCCGAGTGACTTTTCTTCACTCGACCGATGGGCGTTCTTCACTCGGGCGGACGGCGTTCGTCACTCGACCGAGTCGGTCTTTGGGGCTGACTGACGGATTCCAGAGAGTTGGACGTTTTTGGTTGCCATCGTCTTGGCTCCACTCGGGCGAGGGATGACTCGGTGCTCGGCCGAGTGGTCTGGCGATGCTCGGCCGAGTGCACGCTGATCTGAGCTCTGTTGCGTGTCCGATCTGGCCGGCCGAGCGGGTTGTCTATGCTTGGCCGAGTGACTCCTTCACTCGGCCGCGTGACATGCTGAAAATGCCCATTCTTTGTATTTTTGCCTCCTCGTCGCTCCTACGACGTTCTTTCTTCTTCCACTCCTCTCCAATCGCAGAATACCCCTCAAGAGAGTCGTCGGTGACACTCCGGAGTGGGTGCATCTCAGAATCACTCCAAATCGCTCCAAATCTCCTGAAATATGACAAAAACAACAAATCGTGAAAAGCATCGCAATATTGTCGAATAAACGTGAAAAACACGATTTGAGCGATCTAAATGGTATGCAAACATGCAGAAAAAAGGTGTAAAATATGGAGTGATCAAAATCCCCCAAGCTTACCTCTTACTCGTCCTCGAGGAAGATGAGTAAAAAGCGAACCCGGTGGATAAAGATAAAGAAAACGATGGATAAATGGAAAATGAAAAATGAAAAACAAAGTAGAAAACGAAGAGGGAAGTTGCTAGATCATTCTTCTCAGGACGTGGGTTTTGCTTACTCATATAGCATGCATCGAATGTAGAACACATGTCAAAGACTTTTATCTCGATATCATAGTATAATGGTGCATTTGAAATAGAAAACCCAAGAATATCAATATAGCGTGAAAAATGGAATAATTCTAAGATTAACATCGTCTGAAGCATCTAAAGCGGTATACAATATCGTAGATCACACACTTTTCAATTGAATGCTTTCTATAAGGAGTATAAGAGATATTACACGATAGAGTAGAAAGAATAGAAAAAGCGTGGTTTTCATGAAATGAATGCTAAGCGTAGATTTCTGGATTTCGTGAAACTTTAGCAATCTCACCGAGTATAAAATATTACTTAGCCTAGGTTGTCATGCACCGTCAGGTAGTCACTCTCTCACACATCACTGGATTCTCTCCCCCAAGCTTATCTATAAGCGTGGTGGCATATCCAAAACAATATTTACATCCTCGTTTCCTTATGAAGCTCCAAAAACAAAAGAAAACAAAAATAAAAGCTAAAGAGGGAAGAAAGAGAGAAAGGATATGAGATGGGATCGTTTTCGAACTTCTTTTCTCTTTTCTTCTCTCATTCTCAAATCTTTTTCTTTTTCTTTTTCTTTCTTTTTCTTTTTTTAATAGATATATACACAAATGATCCCAAATCAAAGAGAAGGATATACACGTATCTTTTTTTTTGGGTTTTGGGGAATTTGGAGCATGTGATATAATAACGGGGGGTGCCAATAATAGAATTGCTAGGGGGAGATTCACCAATGAATATAAAATAGAGAAATTATGTTCAAGATATGTGGAGAAAGAAATAAATGTATCTCTCAGTTCACTCAATAGGACGTGCATGACAACTTCAGCAGGGTAATCTAATCTACTCAGTTTGATCTCAAAAAGTAAACTAATCCAGATTTATCATTGCTAGCAATAATTCAATCAACCCGAAGTGAAGCGTACCGAGCATGCAATAAGAAGTGATATGAGAAAAGAAAGCAGTACTCCAGATATAAGCAATCAATGCGTGAATCTTGGTGTGTTTTCTACGATAGCATACATATGAATCATCAGACATCAGCTAATTATAGAATTTCATCCATTTTCATACGGAAAAAGAAGTGGGTTACTATTTCTAAATGCAAGGCAGAACATAGCATATGATATCAGAAATAAAAAGCTATGACACGACAAATATAGCATGCATATAGAAAAAAGCTAACACCACGTCATCATCATCACAGAAAAGTCATCTCTAGCAGAAGATGAAAGAAATAAAGACAAAAGAAAATAAAAACTATTTACAATGCAGCACACAAAGAAAATAAGAAAAACGTGATGCATGGTAAAAAAAATGAAAAAGTGATGAGAAGAGGGTGCAAAAGCGGAAAAACGTGAAAAAACTAAAAATAAAAGGTGATAAAAGCAAAAAGTGTGAGGACTCACTCCCCCAAGCTAAAGTGCACAGTGTCCTCAATGTGCGAAGTGTGGCACACCGAGAGACGTGTAATGGGTGGGGGGTGGGTATGCATGATAAAAAGAAATAAAAATAACAAAATGAAAATATGATGCGGATGTGATGCTTGCAAGGATAAGAGTGATGCAGATATGTGTGTCACCAAAAATACTCTCCCTCACTCCCGAAAAAGGATATAGAATGATATGATCAAAATGTGGACAAAAATAGTGAGGGGAGGAGGGGGTGGGTAAAAATCATCAGGACCAAGCAGAGAATGGGCAGCATAACAGCAAAAATATCAATGGCATCAAGGGTGTGCCTAAGCTGGTGGTGCTGCGCCATCTCCGTCCTGAGGCGGAGGTGGGGGGGGGGGGGGGGGGGTGGTGGCTGGCTAACAGTCTGCTGGGTGGGTGGGGGTGGTCGTGGCAGCCGCTCGAGAATCTGGGTCAGGCAAAAGTGAATGCCGGGAAGTAGCTCGAGGCGGTGCTGCATGGCGGTGACTGTGGAAGACAGAGCCCTAAAATCACCCCTGAGTCCACTCATCGCCCCCTCAAGAGCACGAACGATCTGAACTAAGGCGTCATGGGGTGGTGGAGCGGAGGGACGGACAGGTCTAGGCTGAGCAGGTCGGGGCTGTCGGACACGGGCGGTGTAAACAATCGGGCCAGCAGGCATGTGTGGAAAGGGTGCTGTGCTCACTAGTGGATGCCCAGACTCAGTGCGAGGCTGGGACGCAGGCTGGTGTGAGGTGGAAGCAGCAGCAGTGGAAGTGGGAGACAAAATCGGTGACGAGGCAGCAAGAGAGGTCAGTGACACAGACGTGGGAACAGACGTCACGACACTCTCGGATAGGACAGCTGCCGTGGAGACAGAAAGGTTGACCACTGGGGAGGAAGTGTGGGGTCCAAAAGGTGAAACCCCAGCGGAGATCAAAGTGGATATGGTCTCCATGAAGGAAGCAAAGGAAGACTCGCCGCTCTCAACAATAGACGGTGGACGCTCGGGTAGCAAAGAGGTGAGGGGCTCAACCGACCGGGGCACAGCAGTGGTGGGGGTGGTGGTAGGCGTGGTGGAAGTGGAGGGCGACTCAGCAAGTGTACTCCCGACACCGGCAGAAGTGTGGACAGAGGTGTCGGGAGCGGCAGAAAGTGCAGGCTCAGGCTGAGGGAACACATGGTCTACAGATGCAGGGGGTGCCTGCTCAGCCTCCTCGGCCTCAAGCACGTAGGCGGCGGGGATCAGGAGATCCATCGCCGGAAGCCAGTCCTCATGTGCCGGTCCTATGTGTGTCCGAGCGGGGCTCGGGAGGATCATGTAGTCAGCACCGAAGGGACCGTACAACCATACCCAGTGCCGCTGGCCGTGGGGACGAAGCATCTTCATCCAGGCCATGACGTCTATTGAAAGCGAAGTGGGGCCCGAAGGTCGACGCAGGTCGGCCGGAAGGTCCTCGCTGGTCATCAGGGCTAGCAGGGTGATCAGGCCGCCGCAACATATCGGGGAGCGAGCGCCCACCGATACTATGATGCGGTCCAAAAACCAGCTAGCGACGTCAATCTCAACGGCGGGGACCATCGCAACACCATCCCTATCCAGGACTCTGGGGCGAGTCATCGCGTAGAGCATATAGAGCTCAGGCGTAGACATCGTCCCAGGCTCGTACCTCGCTAGAAAGGTGGTCGCCATAAGGCGCTGTGCTATGCGGAGGCAGGGGTGGACAATGGCTGAGGCCTTGGCCCTACTAGGGTCAAAGGCGTGTGGTAAACCCGTGATCCTGGCCCAAAAGGCGTGGGAATCGAAGGATGGTGGAGGGATGTGCGTGGGGGCGTAGGCTCGATCGGGCGCGGGGACATCGGGCCACTGAAAGAATGCTCTAAGCATATCGAGAGTGATCCGACACTCTCGATCCATGAGTCTAAAGGAGCATCCCTCATCGGTCCGGGCGATCGAGCTAAGTACCTCGAGTGTCGGACGGATGTAGGTGTCCGCCGACACAGACAGAAATTCTCGCCAACCTATGTTGTCGTACAACGTGAGCATCCCCTCAAGTACCCCCAGGCGGTCTAGGTCTGCTAAATGAGCGAACCTGGAGGGTACTATCGGGCACTGGGCGATACGCTCAAATCGGACGCGCTGTACGTCGTCTCTGAACGTGATGCCCAGCGGCCCGACGGCCGGAGCCGGTGGTGGCTGTGCGTGAATGGGATCGGCTGGAAGTGGCTGCGGATGGATGGGGTCAGCTGGAAGTGGCTGTGTGGGGTGAGGTGGTGAAGGTGGAGGGGAGTCCTCCCTAGCGTGGGAGGGGCCGGGCTCATCCGTCCGCTTCCGCTTGGCGGAAGCTCCCCGAGTGCGTGGCCGTGTACGGGACGGCATGTGTGCCCCGAGTGCTCTCCCAACTAATGGAAAATGTGGCGTGCTAAAAAAATGGAACGAAGGTACCTGAACACGCCGCGAGAGCAAAATAGCAGATAAGAGCGAAGATGCCACCTCCACGAAGCCAATAGCGCGTCCGAAAGCTCCCCTAAGCTCCCCCAAGGTAGCCAGCACATCAAACACTGATATCAGCGTATAAAATTCAAAATACATGGGGGAGATGGGGTATAACAGATAAGTAAAGAAATCGATTTGAGTTAGGGGCTCAATGGGTACTCGGATCGTCAAAAATGGGGGAAAAGGAGAATTTTGCGCTAAATGGGGTTACCGGCGGTCGGCCGGCGGCGAGGAAGTCGCCGGCGGTGGGGGGGTCGCCGGAGCGATCGCCGGCGGTGGGTCGGTGATCGGGGCCGGCGACGGCTTGAATCGGGCGAGGGATGACTCGTCGCGGGCGAGGGGAGCTGAAGGGTCTCGGGCTCGGGCAAGAATTGTGATTTTGGGCGTTTCGAGAATCGCGTCGAGGCCGCAGCGCCTTATATAGGAGTGGTTACGACTCGGCCGAGTGCCTCTGTCACTCGGCCGAGTGACGTAACGGAAAAAAATTGATTTTAAAAACTCCTCGCCACTTATGACTCGGTCGAGTGTCTTTGACAAACTCGGCCGAGTGGAGAAAGTCCATTCAGCCGAGTGGCACACGCTACTCGGCAGCACTTGCCCTAGGAGGGTATCAGTTTCACTCGGCCGAGTGAAGAAATATACTCGGTCGAGTGGCAGTTTATACTGAAATCAAAAAAAGACAGAGAGTTGGGTACAACAGACTTCCCTCGTTGGTGCGCCACTCGGGCTGATGGCTTTCTTTGCTCGGCCGAGTGACTATGGTACTCGGCCGAGTGAGGCTCTGTATCCTGCGTCGGGGCTCCGTTTTGGCTCTACTCTCTGTTTTTCTTCCTCCAGGTGGTTTCTTCCTCCTCCTAAGCCTCGAGCGCATTCCTGGAGTGCTCTTCTTAGCCTCGGTCATCCTCCATATGATAGATATCCTTTCCTCCTCCTCCTGTCAAAGAAAATAGGACCCGTTGTCACAATTTTTCGGGCAAACGACTTAAAAACACTAATAAAGTCTAAAACAAAAATAAAAACTAAAATAGAAATAATGCGATAATCGTCGGGTTACCTCCCGAAAAGCGCTCGTTTAAGGTCTTGAGCTCGACCTCTTTAAATTTTCAGTTTAGCGCGAGATGTTGGGTGCATATGAGATGCACCCGTCGAATTTTCTGGGAAGACCACTCGGATTTGGATCATGGTGGTGTGTGGTCTTCCTCAGCGCCCCTTCGTCACGGGCAATGTTGGGGGGTGGCTCCCCCAAGCTAGAGCTTGCTCCGGTCTTTGACTTTGCCGGTGACACCGATCGTCGTATCGGTGAAGCTTTCTTTGGATTCCTCAACTTTGAGAGCTTGCAGAGCTCCCGTATTCTTGCGACATCAGCGTCACCATCATCAATCACCATGGAGATATCGGGGGAGTGCTCCATCTTCTCTTCCTCGGCCAAATCTAGGCCTTCTTCGAAGCTATCTTCGTGGGGTGCGCCGATGGAGTAGGGGATAGCCTCTTCAATGACCTCATCAAGGAGGTATGAGAGGTCATCCGGCCGTCCCTTGAGTAGATATATTCTATTTACCTCGCCCATAGGGACTCCTTCGTAATAATGCTTTAGCCGTTGCCCATTCACCTTGAAAGTGGCTCCGTCTTTCCCTTCCAATTCAAATGCTCCTCCAGGTTGTATGTGCTTGATGGTGAAAGGTCCGGACCACCGTGATCTCAACTTCCCGGGGAATAGTCGGAGTCGGGAATTATATAGCAAGACTTTGTCTCCGACCTTGAAGTCCGTGACAGTTATGCGTGCGTCGTGGAGAATCTTGGTCCTTTCTTTGTAAATTCTTGAGCTTTCGTAGGCATCTCTTCTAATTTCGTCAAGCTCGTTGATGTCCAAGAGTCACCTCACCGCTGCACTCTTATAGTCATAATTGAGGGTCTTGATGGCCCAATACGCGCGGTGCTCCAACTCTACCGGTAGGTGACAAGCTTTCCCATAAACAAGTCGAAACGGTGCGGTGCCAATCGGAGTGCGAAAGGCCGTGCAATATGCCCATAGAGCATCGTTTAACTTCATGGGCCAATCTTTTCTAGATCGATCTACGGTCTTTTCAAGAATTTGCTTGATTTCTCTATTTGAAACCTCCACTTATCCGCTCGTCTGAGGGTGGTAGGCCATGCCAACTCTATGGTTTACCCCGTACTTTTTCAACATGGCTTCAAATTTGTTTTCTATAAAGTGACTTTCCCCGTCGCTTATCAAAGTACGGGGTACCCCAAAGCGTGGAAAAATATTCTGCTTGAAAAACTTGGAGACAACCCTCGCATCATTGGTAGGGGTGGCGATGGCTTCTACCCATTTGGAGACGTAGTCCACGGCCAATAAGATATACTTGTTACCCTTGCTTGATGGAAATGGTCCCATGAAGTCCACTCCCCAACAATCAAAGAGCTCAATCTCTAGAATGGGCTTCATTGGCATCTTATTTCGTTTGGAAATATTCCCGGTCCGTTGGCATCTATCGCACGCCTTGATGAAGTCGTGTGTGTCTCTGAACATGGTTGGCCAAAAGAATCCACTCTACAATATCTTAGCGGTAGTCTTAGAAGCGGCGTGATGTCCCCCGCATGGCATACCATGGCAATGCAAGATGATGGAGGTGGCCTCCTCCTTAGAAATACATCTCCGGATAACCCCATCCTTGCATATCTTAAAGAGATACAGATCTTCCCAGAAATAGCTACGGACCTCATGCATAAATCTCCTCTTTTGCTGTGTGGGCATCCCGCATGGTTTAATCCCACAAGCCAAGTAATTGACATAGTCCGCATACCAAGGAACTTCCCCGGGCCTTATGGCGTATAGCCTCTCATTAACAAAGGAGTCATCGATGGGTAAGCTTCCGTCCTCCTTGTCGCGAATAAGCCTAGATAAATGATCCGCCACAACGTTGTCCGTACCCTTCTTATCTCTGATTTCCAAGTCAAACTCTTGCAATAGAAGTATCCACCTTATCAACCTAGGTTTGGCCTCTTTCTTGTTTAGGAGATATTTCAATGCCACATGGTCGGTGTGGACAATTACCTTGGATCCAAGGAGATATGAGCGGAACTTTTCAATGGAATACACGACCGCTAGAAGCTCTTTCTCCGTAGTTGTGTAATTTTTCTGTGCGTCATCCAACGTTTTGCTTGCATAAAATATTGCATGAAGCTTTCTATCTTTCCTTTGCCCCAATACCGCCCCAATGGCTTGGTCACTTGCATCACACATGAGCTCAAAGGGAAGGTTCCAATCCGGTGGTTGTATGATGGGCGCAGAAATTAGTGCTTCCTTCAATGTGTTGAACGCCCGCAAGCATTCTCCTGAAAAAACAAATGGAGCATCTTTAGCAAGCAAGGAGGTAAGGGGCCGGGCAATCAAGGCGAAATCCTTGATGAAGCGGCGGTAAAACCCCGCATGACCAAGGAAGCCCCTAATGCCCTTAACATTAATAGGAGGAGGGAGTTTCTTGATTACCTCAATCTTTGCCTTATCAACCTCAATCCCTCTTGAGGAGACAAGGTGCCCAAGCACTATCCCTTCCGTGACCATGAAGTGACATTTCTCCCAATTAAGAGTAAGTTTATTTTGTTGACATCTTTTAAGAACTTTGGTAAGATTAGCCAAACAAGAATCAAACTCACTTCCATAAACTGAGAAATCATCCATGAAAACTTCCATAATATTTTCAATATAGTCGGAAAAGATGGAGGTCATGCACCTTTGAAAGGTGGCGGGTGCATTACAAAGACCAAAGGGCATTCTACGGTAGGCGTAAGTGTCATAAGGACAAGTAAATGTGGTCTTTTCTTAGTCGTCTTCATGCAAAGGGATTTGGAAAAACCCCGAATACCCATCCAAGTAACAAAAGTATTTATGTTTAGCAAGTCGTTCAAGCATTTGATCTATGAAGGGTAGTGGGTAATGGTCTTTTCGGGTGGCTTTATATAGTTTTCGATAATCAATGCACATCCGCCATCCCGTGACAGTGCGTGTAGAAATGGGCTCTCCTTTTTCATTTTTTATAACGGTCATCCCCCCTTTCTTGGGGACGACGTGAACGGGGCTAACCCATCTACTGTCAGAGATAGGGTAGATAATTCTGGCCTCAAGCAATTTTAGGATTTTCTTTTTGACTACCTCTTTCATATTCGGGTTCAACCGCCTTTGAGGCTCAATAGAAGTGGCTTCAGTGTTTTCCAAGTGGATCCTATGCGTGCATAGCCTAGGGCTTATTCCCTTAAGATCAGAGATAGTGTAGCCAAGGACATCCTTGTGATCCCTAAGGACTTCTAATAGTTTTTCAAGTTGATCTTGGCCAAGGTGGGCATTAACAATCACCGGGAAGGTCAATTTGCTACCCAAGAAAGCATACCTCAGATTCGGCGGTAATTGTTTAAGCTCTACCTCAAAGGGTGCCGTACCCTCTGCTTCGTCATCTTGTGTGAGTTTGGCTTCTTCTTCAACATCTGAGTTAAGCTCACTCTCGAGTGGAGGCTCAGATTCGTTTCCTAGTGAGGACGGTGCATCGGAATAGACGCTCTCCGATTCTGCGCTAGCATTGATAGGACCACCACCTTGCTCTGGTTCATTCCTGAGATCGAGAAATACGTCAGCAAATTCATAATTGCAAGAGTGGGGGTTGTAGAGTGTAACTCCCTGAATGTCGATTTGCTCGAAGTATTCCTCGGGAGTGTAGTACTCTTCGACGCATGTTCTATCGCCTTCAAAATATAGCTTGTCGTCCCTCACATCAACTCTGATATCGCCCCCAATAGTCCCATCCGGGGAGATTTGATCCATCACAAAGCTAGCAAACAATTGTTCAACGGGGTCCTCGATATTAATAGCAAAAGCTCCGGTAGCGTGGACCTCATCAATTAGTTCCTTAAGGAGCTCCGTAAAAGATTCATCATCTCCCTGGCCAGACTCAGTCATTGGAATTGCATCCCCCATTTTACCTATTAAGATCTTGTGGAAAATTTCAGGAGAGCTTGCAAAATAGGGCGTAAACAGAGTTAGAAAAGAATGAAGAAATAAATAAATAAATTGAAGAAAAATAACCGGGTGATCCAAATCGAACTCCGTCAAAATAGAATCCCCGGCAACGGCGCCAAAAACTTGATCGGGGCCCGGATACACGTCCCGGGCACACGACTCGCTAGTCTTACCGCAAGCGCACGGTGTAGTGGCAAGCGGGTATCGAACACAGGGAGGCCTAATGATAGTGTCTTCTTCAATCAACCTGGCTATAAGAATGGTCGAGAAATGTTCGCAGTAATGCGGTCACAGTCGTTCAATTATACGAAAGAAATAACAAATTAATAAAGACGTCTAGGGATAGGGAATCCCCGCTACTTACCGTATCTCATCATTGTGATTCATAGGTTTCACAATTGCTAGACTTGAAATTCGGGTGAACTAGCTGCAACTAAATGTAGAACCAAGCTCACGCTCTCGCGCTATTGTCGGTCTATAGCAAACCTAGGGTAGGGTCCAATCTCTTGCAAACCCTAACCTAGGCAAACTAGCGTGAAGAACAACATCATCGTTCAATCGTATCTCGAGCCCACTCTCGTGCAAACTCGAGCTACGACCAAGGTTGGGATAGTTCCTACCCGTCCAATCTCTTGCAAACGGGTATTGGTATAGAATTGCAATCGAAAACCCTAGTTTTGGTCCAATCTCTTGCAAACCGATTCCGGAGAAATTCAATTACAAACCAATTCAAATTTCTAGGGCTTCCTATCGAGTTGGGATCCAATCTCTTGCAAATCACAATCGGTATGAATCCCTAGCTATTCGTATTAAATCAATCCTAAACTAACCCTAATCAATTCTAGCAAGAATTTCACCAATTCATCATAAATTAGAAATAGGGTTCGTAGGGTTCATCCCTACGCCCTAAGACGATAGAACTACTCACAATTCATAATAAAATGCAATAGAAATTCACAATCAAAATCAATAGAATTCATAGCAATATTCAATATTTCAATAAAAATGGAGTTTTTGATAGGGAGAGAGACAAACCAATGAAGAACAAAAGAGCATCCAACAAATCAACACTTTTCTCTCCTCCCTAAAAGCTAAATCTAATTCCTAAAAAGTAATCTAAAAAGGCTGCAAAAAGTTCTGAAAAAGCTCTCTAAACTAGGTTAAAAACTGGGGTTAAATACCCCCCAAAATCGCCCAAAAATCCTGACGAAATTGCCCCTGCGCAGCCTCAAAATCGCAGTTTACGCTACAGGCAGCGCGGCTCACTCGGCCGAGTGACAAATGTCACTCGGCCGAGTGAGAGACCCTGACGGATTCCAGAGAGTTAGGGGTCTAGGGGGTCGTCTCCTCGGGAGTCACTCGGCCGAGTGACTTTTCTTCACTCGGCCGATGGGCGTTCTTCACTCGGGCGGACGGCGTTCGTCACTCGGCCGAGTCGGTCTTTGGGGCTGACTGACGGATTCCAGAGAGTTGGACGTTTTTTGGTTGCCGTCGTCTTGGCTCCACTCGGGCGAGGGATGACTCGGTGCTCGGCCGAGTGGTTTGGCGATGCTCGACCGAGTGCACGCTGATCTGAGCTCTGTTGCGTGTCCGATCTGGCCGGCCGAGCGGGTTGTCTATGCTTGGCCGAGTGACTCCTTCACTCGGCCGAGTGAAATGCTGAAAATGCCCATTCTTTGTATTTTTGCCTCCTCGTCGCTCCTACGACGTTCTTTCTTCTTCCACTCCTCTCCAATCGCAGAATACCCCTCAAGAGAGTCGTCGGTGACACTCCGGAGTGGGTGCATCTCAGAATCACTCCAAATCGCTCCAAATCTCCTGAAATATGACAAAAACAACAAATCGTGAAAAGCATCGCAATATTGTCGAATAAACGTGAAAAACACGATTTTAGCGATCTAAATGGCATGCAAACATGCAGAAAAAAGGTGTAAAATATGGAGTGATCAACTATTCACCCCCTCTCTAGTACTTGTGCAGTAGCTACCAGGGCATTACATTTGGTATCAAAGCCAAGTTCATAGCTATGACAAACAACGACAACAAGGCCGTTCGACTACCAGCCGACTACAGCTCCTACAAGAATCATGAAGGAGCATCTTCCATGGTCGAAGGATACTCCTCAAACATGCCTCCTCATTTCAACGGTACCAACTATGGGTACTGGAAATGCCGGATGGAGACCTTCCTCCGGAGCGCGTCACTTTGGAGAGCCACGTTAACAGAGTACGTTGAGCCCACTGAAGAAGACTTCACACAGTGGACTGCCGCGAAGGTCACCGCGGAGGTGAGCAATGCCAAGGCAATGAATGCCTTACAATGTGCACTGGAGCCTGAAGACTTCAACAAGATATGCACCTGTAAGAGTGCATATCAGATTTGGAACCAACTCCTAATCTTACACGAAGGAACGAGCAGGGTTAAACACTCTAAACTTACGGTTGCTAACAAAGAATTCGAGTTATTTCACATGGAACAGGGTGAAAGAATCAAGGAGTACTATGCTCGCTTCGTGGACCTAACCAACGAATTGGAAGCTCTTGGAAAGACTTATACCCAAGAAGAGAAAGTCGCAAAGATCATTGATGGACTTTCTTCGAGTTGGGAAAAACGAACTTACGCTATCAAGGAATGTAATGATATGTCCAAATATACTGTTGTTCAACTAATGGGTACCTTAATGTCTTATGAGGTATGAAAGGACAACAAGATCAAGATGCAGGACAAGATGAAGGCATTCTTGAAGCAAGAAGAGCCGAAGAAAAAGGCGATTGCTTTCAAGGCCGCCCCTACCACTCCTACCGAGAGTGAAGAATCGGAAGATTGGTTGGACATGGAATATTTGGCCCTCATGGCAAAGAAGTTCAACCGGTTCTTCCGAAAAGATAAGTTCAAGAACAAATCTAAAGTTAGTTCTACTAATGCCTCTGCTCCTCTGTGTTTTAAGTGCAATAAGCCAGGATACATCAATGTCGATTGTCCACTCAACAAACAAAAGGAGAAGTGGAAGGCACACAAGTTCGACAAGTCACGAAAGTATAAGAAGGAGTACAAGAAAGGACTTGTCGGTACATTCAACGATTCGGAAGAGGACTCCTCAAGTGGAGAGTCGGATGATGAACAAGTGGAGAAAGCACACATGTGCTTCATGGCAAGAGAGCAACATGATCAAGAGACCGCTTCAAATGAAAGCGAGGATGAAGGTGAAGAGGTAACTATGGATGACCTAAGATTAGCCAATGAACAAATTTGGTCTAAGTATTCTAAATTGGTAAATAGATATACTAAGATCAAAGATGAGTTAACTAGTCTTCAATCCACACCTAAGCCTATCATCACCAACAACGACACCGTTGTTGAAGCCTTGAGAACCGAGATTGTAAATCTCTAATCTTAACTTGAACATGTTAACATTGAGGATTCGGATGCACACGAGATAGCGGATTTGATTTCTCGAAACTCAACTTTGAGCATTAAGAATTAGAATCTCAAGTCTCGTGTTTGTGAACTCCCAACACAAGTGTCCACTTTGGATACTACTATACTTTCTCTCACTGAGAAATATGAGTCCACAATAGGCCGAATTGAAAAATTCAACAAAGGCAAGGACCATTTGGATAATATTCTGAATGACTTACTTCCAGCCAATCATCGTATTGGTTTGGGGTATAAAAAGGAAAATTCATCCAAATCATCCACCACCTTTGTAAGGCCATCCTCCGATGCCTCAACTAGTGGGAGTAAACACCCCATCGGTAGTTCATTTACCAATGGTACTTCCACTAAGTACACACCCCCTTTAGAAAGAAACCCACTTTGGGTGGACCTCCAAAGAAGGGTCATGCATTTATGTACACAAACACTATGCCACGTAGGAACACACCTCCTACTCCACAAGTTCACACTTATGATGATTTCTATGCTCCACATCCACGAGCACGTGCACACCAAGTGAGACACACTCACGTACGTGTTCCCCCACATGCATATGTTCACCCACATCATTACTATATGAATGATTACCATCATGCACCGTATCATATGTTACCACCACCATTTCATCATGTGCCGCATGCTTATCCACAACATACATACACTAGGCCACTACCTCGTAGAACACATGCACCACGTAGAAAACAACCACATGTGCATGCTCCCAATAGGAATAGGGCTCCCAAGACATTCACTATTTGGGGCCCGAAGGACACTAGCATGCTTGAGAAACAAGCGTATATTAATTCTTTTTTATGACTGTTGTGCACAATGATGACTATGTTGGGAAGTGTAAGTCCAACTGGACTTGGCTTCCAAAGGTCTAATCCTTAGGACCTAATGACCTTGGGTATCATGATAGAATGTTTTTATCTTCATGTACTCAAGAAAAAGAAAAGGAGCAACAACTCTAAATCTAGCTCCAAGAATGGCTGGATACTTGATAGCGGGTGCTCAAAACACATGACTGGTAAAGCTCAGTTGCTATCCGAAGTGGTAACCATTGAAAATGGAAACCGAGTGGTCTTCGGAGGTAACGAGAGTGGAACCATCATAGGTGTTGAAAAAGTTGGTAACCCTTCTAAACCCCTTATAAGTGATGTTTACCTTGTTAAAGGTTTAAATCACAATCTAATCTCAATAAGCCAACTTTGTGACAAGGGTTACAAAGTTAGCTTTGAGAAAGGAATGTGCCATATTTTAAGAAATGACAATAATAATGTGTTGTTCTTTGGCACACGCCATAAGGACCTATATATCCTAGATATTCCAAATTCCCATGAACAATGTCTTATTGCCAACACAAGTGAGCAACACTTATGGCATCGACATTTTGGTCATGCGAATTTCGGAACACTTTTCAAACTATCCAAGCTAAATTCTATCAAAGGATTCCCTAAGCTTTCATTTCAAAAGAAAAGCTTTTGCGACTCGTGTCAACGAGGCAAACTTCCAAAATCGTCATTCAAACCTAAGAAAAGCATATCCTCTAAACGGCCTCTACAGCTTTTACATCTAGATCTTTTTGGGCCAACTAGAGTTGCTTCATTAGGGAATGCTCGATATGGACTTATCATCGTTGATGACTTTTCTAGATTTACTTGGGTATTTACTTTATTTAATAAAATGATGCTTTTGAAAACTTCACAGTATTTGTTAAGAAAGTACAAAATCTCATTGGAACCACCATTGTCACTATTCGTAGTGATCATGGAGGGGAATTTGAGAACGAATCTTTCTCAAACTTCTGTGATGAGGTTGGTATTACTCACACCTTTTCTTTCCCTCACGCACCCTCTCAAAATGGTGTTGTTGAGAGAAAGAATAGGACGCTAGTGGAATGTGCTTGCACTATGCTTGATGATAGCCACCTTGGCCATCAATTTTGGGCAGAAGCGGTACACACCACTTGCTATGTGTTTAATAGGATTCTCTTGAGGCCCGTCACTAAACAAACTTGTTATGAATTGTTGTTTGGTAGGTTACCTCAAGTTAAACATTTTAAAGTTTTTGGTGCAAAATGTTTTATCAAGAACACGTATGGTAGTTTGGACAAATTTGATCCAAGATCCGATGAGGGGATATTTGTTAGATATTCCTCGCGTAGCAAAGCCTACCGGATATACAAAAAAAGAACCTCAACGATCGAGGAATCTCTTCATGTTTCTTTTAATGAAGATTTTGTCCCTCCTAGAATTATCGATGACGATGATTCTATGGAAGCAGGTTGTGATTCTGTTGATACATCTAATGCTATTGATTCTATTGAAACTAACCCTACTAATGACTCTCTTTTGAGCACTTTGGATGATCCATCTAGTTGTGAGAGAGTGGGGTTAGGTTAGATGGGTGGTTGTTTTGTATGTTTTGTGATACTTTTTGATGTATGTTGGGTTGTTGTATGCTGTGCACCACATATTGTTATCTGATGATGATCAATATTTTTTTTGGTAGTCTGGATGTATCAATTTTGATGTTTCTATATATATATATATCCATCCTATTGCATTTCGTATCTGTGTGCACATTGTACTTCTGTCCCTGATGTTTACTTTATCGCTCGTCGATTCTGTTGCATATATAGCTTTGTTTGAATGGAAACATTAGTTGTTTTCCATGCAATCAATTCGCTAAAAATGTTGATATTGGAGAGTATGTTCCTTTCATTAATACGTTGATTTGATTTTGTTTTTGATTATTTCTCTTTTCCCTTTTCGACTATGGTCTAGTTGACACACCTTGTTTTCTTTGATATTTTCCTTGGTGTCATTTGGACCGTTGTCATATTCTTCGACTCTCTTGTTTAGATTTTTGTTTAACCATGGTTGTTGTCGTTGACTTCCTCCCGCTCTTTTTGGATAATGCCAAAGGGGGAGAGAATTAATAATGACTTGGTGCTAAATGGTAATTTAAACAATTACCGTGAATCTAATTTCATATGTTAGATTCAGGGAGAGTGAAGATATAAAATTTTTTGGATTCTGATCCTATATTTCAATAGTTGGATCATGTTTTATACTTTTCTCTTCTGCTTGATGGTTATATTTATTATTTAATATGGAACTAACGAGTCATCAATGCAGGGGGAGTAAGTAAATTTCATTTATCTCATTATTATTGATTTATATTTATGTTGGTTTGTCATCACCAAAAAGGGGGAGAATGTTGAGTATTGATTCACCTGATTTGGTTTTGATGATGAACAAACATAAATATCGGGTACTAATTCTCTTTGAGCGCAGTTATGGAGATCGTCGCCAATTTACTTTGTAGATCTCAAGCGACGTCCCAAGACTTCTTTAGAGCGCGTGATCGTTGTGCCTGAAGCTTCGTTGAAGCTCAAGGAGTTATTAATGAAGTCAAAGGATTCAGATTCTTCATGTTGAAGCTTTGAAGACGGTTTGTCATGTTTATTTTTATTGTCTTCTAGAATGTTAAGCCTTGAGTAGTACTTGCCTAGTGATCCTCATGTCTATCCTATCTTATCTCTAGGATTGCCTTAGAAGCCATTAGAAAGTATTCTGTAGCTTATCGCTTCTTCTCATGGCTTTGTGTGCATCTTAGTTGGTTCAAGTAGAAGAACCAACCGACTAGATGACAATCTAATCGGTTGGAAATTCTTCTTGAACATACTAGTCATCCTTGTGAACTTTAGCCTAGTTACTGTTGACCAATTAGTCGGTCCAAGAAGGTTCATCGACTGACTAGTTGTCAAACTAGTCGGTTGGTGTTTCTTCTTAGACCGACTAGTTTTCCCCTCTTATTTCACTCATTTCTCTGTCGACCATCTAGTCGGTCTAAGAAGGTTCACCGGCCGACTAGTTCTCAAACTAATCGATCAGTGATCTTTCTTAGACCTATTAAGCTGCTTTAATTTTCCAGCCGTTGGAGATTTTATTTCCGCGACTTTTCTTGATCTGTTTTGATTCTTTCCATATGTGTTTGATGACGTGCGTTTATATTTTATATATTTACGCACGTCTTCTTCGTAATTTTCCGTTGTTTTCCGTTGTTTTATGTCTGTTCTTTTGTGTTTTTGTATCTTTTCACTTTCTTCGTGTTTCTGTGTAAATGCAGGAGATTTCCAGCATTGGGGACGTATAAAGAAGATATCATGAGTCACTGGAGCAACGAGAGGAGTCACGCACGATCCAGAGGGCCAAACGACGAAGAAATCCATATTTCAGCCCTCAACTGGTCGGGTGGACAGAGCCACCCGATCGGTTGATGCACGCGTATCCGACCCGGACAGGAGCTGAAGAGAAGAGCAGCTCACCCGATCGGTTCAGTGATTGGGTGAGATCGACAGAGCTCTCTGTCTATTTGAAGCTGAATTCCAACCGATCGGGTGACATCTCACCCGATCAGTTAATCTGAAGCTGAAAATCAACAAACGACGACCCGCTCACCTCAGCGCCCGGTTGAAGCTTCTGAAACTTGATGGCCAATGCGACAAGCAGCTCACCCGATCGGTTGATGTTTCAACCGATCGGGTGGCCTTTTCTTTCCCTTTCGCGCGCTGCTGATGCATTCATTGAAGATCTGCTATCATTACAGAGGGATTTTGGGTGATCTCTTATTTTTCTAGCATCGGCATCATCGTTAGCTTTCCAACGATAGGTCGCATGCCCAAATCCGATTTTTCTACATTTTTCTGGAATTTTCTGAGAGCAGCTGTGTGCTGAAATGGGCTGCTGTCTGGATTTTCAGATCAATCGATCGGTTGGTGTCCGGGTGGCCGTCCGGGTGAGCCAAATTTCAGCTGTTTAGTCTCTGTTTATTTCCACCCGATTGGGTGAACTTCCACCTGATCGGGTGGGCCTGTTTTGACAGTTTTGCTGGTTTTTGGACCCGAACCATGGGTTTTTTTGGAGGGGCTTATAAATACATGTAAGGGCACGACTTGGAGAGGATTCTCTCCCATTTTTCAGCTACTTTTCTTCCCCTTTCTTGGGAGTTTTAGGTTAGTTTAGATTAGGTTTTCCATTGCAATAAATCTTGTAAAGGATTGATCCGAACGCGAGATAAGTATTTCTTTCTCTTATTTTCCATTGTTTTGTATTGTATTAACTTTGCTTGATGGAGAACATTTGTATGTCTTTTCTATTGCTTGTTTTTATGTTCTTCACCATTGAGTAGTATTGATGAACCCTAATATGGGTTAGGGTAGGATTGATGCTTGGGTTGTCTCATTTGGCTTGGTTGCATGGCATGTGTTCGATGAAATGTGTTAATGGGGATTTCTAGCAATCTGAGTCCAATTCGTATGGCAACACACTAGTTGTGTTGGGGATTGGGGTCCGGTGTCTTGTCCAGTCAAGACCCGCTTCGATGTATTGCTAGAAATCACATTCGACCTATTTGGCCATTAGGGTTACGCGGGGGTGTTTCATTGTCATTGGCGGGAGAAAGACCGCCTCTGACCGTCGGGCCAAGGGGGAATAAACTTGGTGGTTGAATCCCTAGCCATAGCTCATGCCCTAGCGTAGACATCGAGTCCTCACGCATGGGAATGGATTGGACGAAGTGTTGGGAGTTATCATTGTGGCCTTAATGCTACCGGTTGCGGAAGGTGTTAATGGATATGGGAATGCCCACCATCTGAAACCGGGTAGACCTAGCGTACTAGGCACCGATCGGAATTTCGGGCCATGGACGCTAGGTAACACCTTTTGGGGAAATGTCTCACCCTGGGTCAAGTCAAATGCCAAGTGTCATGAGTGCTCTAGCCCGTGTTAACGGGGATTCATTTCGTGTCTTTTTTATTTCTTTCCTTTATTTCTACACTTCCACCCATATCATCTGCGTAGCTAACACACAACCTAGGCGAGGCTAGTAGCCATTCAAGCCATCCACCTCCCTGAGTTCGATAAACCCACACCCTACACTAACCGTGCACTTGCGGTAAAACGACACCGCGCCCAATACCGTAAACGGGGCGCCGGTCAAGTTTTTGGCGCCGTTGCCAGGGAGGCGTTCGGTTTGATATTAGCTTAGCTTGGGTTCGTTAGACTACGAAAAAAATACAATAACCAAGAAATTTTTCCCCCACCATTATATTATCTTTTTGTTATTTTCTTATACTATTGATTCTCCTCTCTAGTTTTCTTATTTTTGTTGTCCAGGTATTTTTGGTGTAACCATGTGGAGATCAAATTTCGATGCTCAGATGGGAGGATACGATCCTTATTCAGTTGTGGTTTGTGAGACTTGTGGGATGGTAGGGCACATGTATTACGACGGCCCATTTACGCCTGAGAGCTTCCCCCTACACCAAGGCCAAACATTTTCCCACAACCTTAGCCCAAACACCTCCCATCCATTTCCTCAACCTTATATCCCTCCACCAACACAAGAAGAATCAAGCCTCGTGTCTCTCCTCGAAAGTGCAATGTTTAACCAAGGCCAACCATTACAAAACTTGATGGTACCAATCACCGAGCCTACACCAAGGAGAGGGGATGAAGGAGAGGATATACCCACTTTCATGGTTGAGGCCACCATCTCATCGGCAACCATAGACACATCTCAAGCCGATACCCCATTTTTCCAACACTACCACTTGGATGACGAAGCATTTTTTGATGGTGATAGTGAGGATGGGGTGATTTCTATAGGATCTGTGGGAGAGACTTCTTGTCTTGATTTGGATACCACACATGAGTCCTATGAGAGCACCTAGGAGTTTACAGAGATTATGCATACTGGCGAGGAGGATGTGCGTGAGGACGAGGACACCACGACCACATACGAGGGGTCCGCTCTACATCCACCTCCACAACCATCTCTGTCGTAGCTTCTTCCTCGGTCTGTGGTCAACCACGAAGATGTCATTCAGGACATCGAGCAGATGGTGGAGTATGAGCATATCGTCGAGGAGAATGTGCATGAGGGCTTGGATACGATGGTCCACTCCATGGAGCCTGAGTCACATCTACCTTCACCGTCGCTCTCCACTTCTTCTGTGGCTGAGCATCTACTTGAGCATATTGCCCCTATTCAGGGAGATTTTCATACTCACTCTCACTCCACTTTTGAGTCTCGCTTTTCACTTCCTATTTCTTTAGACTCATATATATTTGACACACCATATCTCTCGCAGGACACATGATCTACTTCCCTTGAGGTAGGGGTGGCAAAATTGACCCGACCCGACCCGAACCCGGCCTCTTGGGTCGGGTATGGGTAGGGGCCAATCCGGGTCAGGTCGAATTCGGGTCAACCCGACCGACCCGGATAAAAATCCGGGTCGGGTACGGGTTTGACCCCTCGACCCGGTTGACCCGAATTTGACCCGTATTTTCACTCTTTTCACCCCAACCCGACCCGGACCCGACCCGAACCCGACCCGAACCCGACCTTTTTTGAAAAATAATTACTATTTCACACCAAACCCGAACCGAACCCGACCCGAACCCGACCCGTACCCGACCCGTAAGACAAACCGGGTCGGGTACGGGTCACCCGGGTTACGACCGGGTCGGGTTCGGGTATCCGAACCCTGACCCGAATTTAATTCGGGTCGGGTTCGGGTTTACCCTTATTCGGGTCGGGTCAAACCTGACCCGACCCGAACCCGAACCGACCCGCCCGTTTGCCACCCCTACCTTGAGGTATGCTGCGGTGTGTCACCACCTGGAGAGCCACTTCTCATGGAGAGCGAAGATTTGGTAGTCGTTAGTACAGAGGATAGCGACCCATTCTCAGGGAGTATTCGTCACCCTTTTATTATTTTCCATCTTATGTTGACGATTATCTCTGGGATACATTTATTTTGGGAAATAATTTCTTGCCATGGACTAATGCACCTCGTCCTTTGCAGGTCACAGGTGGAAACCTACGAGGGATGCTTGGAGGTGCATTGCTTGGGTCCATTGGCACACGCGGCACATCGCTTCTGGCGGAGCCACAGAAGGAGCAGTTAGAGCAGCCACCTGCCCCACTCCAGATCTTGGATCCGCCTATGCTCAGGTGTATCCTAATCTATTAGTGTAAAAATTTACTGCTTTCTAGTTTAGATTTGAATAATCTCGTCTCCTCTCATTAGCGAGGGGAGCGTATCTAGGGTTTGCTTTTGCATCATAATAACCCTTCATGTCGTGCCCTTCTATCATTTCACCCCCATCCTCTACCCAGGAGGACGAGGACTCGTCCTCTCCTACATTTTGATTTCTTTCTTTTTCTTTTCCGATCTTCCTCCTAGAATTTTTCTGCATCACATTGTTCATATCATTTCACTAGCATTGCCATGTTCAGCTTGGGGGAAATCGACTTTTGTGCATATTGTCGTGTGACGTCTTTGTCGTGTGTTTGTTTTTATATGATGTTTATTTGTGTGTTTCTTTTTCTTTATTTTTATAGGTTTTGTTTATGTGTTTTTTTTTCATGTTTTTCACTTTTTTGTGTCGGTGCGTACTTCCCCCCATTTTCGTTGCCCTCCCGTATTTACTACTATTGCATTGAGGGCAATGCAAGTTTCAGCTTGGGGGAGTCGCACTTCGTGCGTCATTTGTGTCTTTTTCTTCGTTTTGAGTCGTTTTCCATCATGTTTTTCTTTTTCTTCTCATCTTTTGTTCTCTCTCTCCTGAGATGACCCCATATGATGAATTGCCACATGATCACACACACACCTAGCATAGCTTCGATAATCACATTCACTAACCCTAGGAAGCCGAGTCCATTGCATTTCATGCTTCGTGGGTTCACTTTGCTTTTGTGTGAGTTGTTTGTCGTGACTAGCTAGGGGTGTACTTCTATTTTGTGATTTTGATTTATATACCTATCCTTGGTTGACCCCTAGATTATCATGCTTCGATTTGAATATACGGTATTTGCTTCTCCTGTCTGCTTCTGTATGCATGAATATATATATATATATATATATATCGTATGATTCAATTCGCATGTGTCGGGATTCCACAATTAAGGACTAGGATAACCCATTTAGCCTATGCTCTGATTTGCGAGAAATATTTCCTTTGCCCAAGTGTTTAGAATCCGATTTCTTTTTTATTTTACTTGGTGCAAATCCCCTCGTCGTGTACCGTTCTCCCACTTGGGAGAGTACACATGTATATAGCCCAAAATCCAAAAATCCAAAAAAGAGAGAAAAGAAAAATCCAAAAAGAAAAGAAATGAGAAAAGAAAGAAAAAATATATATATGTATAGCCAAAAAATCCAAAAAAAAAATACATATATCCAAAACCCAAAAAAATTCCAGTGTGAATATTTTCATACCGACCGAGAATAAAGGGAAGGCGATAATTTGCACCGAGTGCTCTACTCCACGTCTTCTCAACCTCCATCGTTTTCGAAAACACTTGGCTTAGGAACTTTTTAGCTATTATCTAGGCTGTAGTGCGGTGATTTCCTTATCCCTAGCCGTGGAGTCCCCGATGCATGATACATTTCCATTCTTACACTCTTCTTATGCATGCTTGAGCTTTTATTCGCCGCAATTTCAAATTGAATCGATATTTGGGCAAATTCTTTGGGTATGTGTATATGGAGCCCTATTGCACGATGTAGATAGTAACACCGTCTGCTAGCACAAGACCACCCTCACTCGCGCTTCACCGCGTGGGCCCACGACACTTGTATGAACTCATATTCCTTGGTTTAGTGTTGTGTTTTGTCGTATGTTTGCTTAGTGTGGTGTGTTTGTTTTGTTGGCTCTAATGGGCGATCTAGGATTTTATTTTCTCTTTCTGTCTCTCCCTCTTTATTTTTCCCTGCGAGCCCCTACTCTCACTCGTCTTCCTCGAGGACGAGGAAGGGTTCAGCTTGGGGGATTTTGACGTGCGTTTATATTTTATATATTCACGCACGTCTTCTTCATGATTTTCCGTTGTTTTCCGTTGTGTTATGTCTGTTCTTTTGTGTTTTTGTATCTTTTCACTTTCTTCGTGTTTCTGTGTAAATGCAGGGGATTTCCAGCATTGGGGACGTATAAAGAAGATATCATGAGTCCCTGGAGCAACGGGAGGAGTCACACGCGATCCAGAGGGCCAAACGACGAAGAAATCCATATTTCAACCCTCAACCGATCAGGTGGACAGAGCCACCCGATCGGTTGATGCACGCGTATCTGACCCGGACAGGAGCTGAAGAGAAGTGCAGCTCACCCGATCGGTTCAGTGATCGGGTGAGATCGATAGAGCTCTCTGTCTATTTGAAGCTGAATTCCAATCGATCGGGTGACATTTCACCCGATCGATTCATCTGAAGCTGAAAATCAATAAACGACGACCCGGTCACGCCACCCGCTCACCTCAGTGCCCAGTTGAAGCTTCTGAAGCCCGATGGCCAATGTGACAAGCAGCTCACCCGATCCGTTGATGTTTCAACCGATCGGGTGGCCTTTTCTTTCCCTTTCACGCGCTGCTGATGTATTTATTGAATATCTGCTATCATTACAGAGGGATTTTGGGTGATCTCTTATTTTTATAGCGTCGGCATCGTCGTTATCTTTCCAACAATAGGTCGCATGCCCAAATCTGATTTTCCTACATTTTTCTGGAATTTTCTGAGCGCAGCTGTTTGCTGAAAGGGCTACTGTCTGGATTTTCAGATCAACAGATCGGTTGGTGTTCGGGTGGCCGTCCGGGTGAGCCAAATTTCAGCTGTTTAGTCTCTGTTTATTTCCACCCGATCGGGTGAACTTCCACCCGATCGGGTGGGCCTGTTTTGATAGTTTTGCTGGGTTTTCTGGACCCGAACCATGGGTTTTTTGGAGGGGCTTATAAATACATGTAAGGACACGACTTGGAGAGGATTCTCTCCCATTTTTCAGCAACTTTTCTTCCCTTTTCTTGGGAGTTTTAGGTTAGGTTAGATTAGGTTTTTCATTGCAATAAATCTTGTAAAGGATTGATCCGAACGCGAGATAAGTATTTCTTTCTCTTGTTTTCCATTGTTTTGTATTGTATTAACTTTGCTTGATGGTGAACGTTTGTATGTCTTTTCTATTGCTTGTTTTTATGTTCTTCACCATTGAGTAGTATTGATGAACCCTAATACGGGTTAGGGTAGGATTGATGCTTGGGTTGTCTCATTTGGCTTGGTTGCATGGCATGTATTCGACGAAATGTGTTAATGGGGATTTCTAGCAATCTGAGTCCAATTCGTATGGCAACACACTAGTTGTGTTGTGGATTGGGGTCCGGTGTCTTGTCTAGTCAAGATCTGCTTCGATGTATTGCTAGAAATCACATTCGACCTATTTGGCCATTAGGGTTACGCGGGGGTGTTTCATTGTCATTGGCGGGAGAAAGACCGCCTCTGACCGTCGGGCCAAGGGGGAATAAACTTGGCAGTTGACTCCCTAGCCATAGCTCATGCCCCTAGCGTAGACATTGAGTCCTCGCGCGTGGAAACGGATTGGACGAAGTGTTGGGAGTTATCATTGTGGCCTTAATCCTCCCGGTTGCGGAAGGTGTTAATGGACATGGGAATGCCCATCGTCCGAAACCGGGTAGACCTAGCGTACTAGGCACCGACCGGAATATCGGGCCATGGACGCTAGGTACCACCTTTTGGGGTAATGTCTCACCCTGGGTCAAGTCAAATGCCAAGTGTCATGAGTGCTCTAGCCCGTGTTAGCGGGGATTCATTTCGTGTCTTTTTTATTTCTTTCCTTTATTTCTACACTTCCACCCATATCATCCGCGTAGCTAACACACAACCTAGGCGAGGCTAGTAGCCATTCAAGCCATCCACCTCCCTGAGTTCGATAAACCCGCACCCTACACTAACCGTGCACTTGCGGTAAAACGACACCGCGCCCAATACCGTAAACGGGGCGTCGGTCATTTGATTCGTTTCAAACAAGGAAATTTATCTATTATCAGAGGGATTTCAGATCTAACTTTCTATCATTCGTCATTGAATTTCGAAGGCTTTCTCTCTCTCGAAAATCTCTCCCTCTTCTCGTCGTGACCTAATTTCTCAAGGAGATTTTCAACGGTGTGTGTTTATATTACTGAAGGATCACGATCATCACCATCGTCCTAGCCAGTCTCACGCTGCTCATCGTTGCTAGCATTTCGTGCTCACTCTTTCTCATCTTCCTTCCTTGCCCTAATTCGTAAGTATATCAAGGCATAGGAATTTGTGGTGAGTTCTGTTTATTTCATTTAAACTATTTATTATAAGTTTATCTCTCAGGTTGTGAGAGAAGTTTGTGATCCCGGTTTGTGGGAGTCACAATTCGTTCATTGTATTGTTTGATCTTGTAGTAGTTTCAACAAGAAGTTGTTTAGTGGAACCTTGAGTTAGTGGATTCTAACTCAAGTAGCCGGAGGGGATCCAGGTGTCTGGGACATAGGATCACCGGGAACAAGTCGGTGAGATTTGGGTGGATCCGAACCCATTACTTCGTGTGTTTACGTTATGTTTCTCTTGTTGTTCTATTTTATTCCGCATAGTTGTTTGTGTTTGCATAATAATTAGGAATTAGACTCTTGATTATTTTAAAGTACTATTCACCCCCTAGTACTTGTGCAGTAGCTACCAGGGCATTACAGTAAGTGGTCTCCCATGAACCCTTGGAGCCTAGCATATAGGTACGACAAAGATTTACTCTTCATATGAGAAAAGTAATCACAATTTTTATTATGACTACCATCGTGCTCACAATCATCTCATTGATGATTGCAAAGCACCAACGCTAATTATCGAGGATCTCTTATTGCAAGGCATTTAAAGCACTTCATCTATTATAGAGACGAAGCACACCTACATTCTAACAACCTGACAAATGGTGAACTTTTCTAGGGGAAACCAACCATGATCATCCACATGTTCCTTCAGAATGACCAAACTCTGGTCCTCACAAATCTACCGCCTTCATGCTAATAGCATGTTTATTTACACATGTAGTACTTATAATTTAATTTTCTTTAATGCTCTCCAAAAGATGTAGGTGGATAGAACTACCCAAAACCTTTCTAGAACCACCTCATTGCCATGTCTATAACAATAATCCAAACACTTGGCTTATTTATGAAACTTTTGACTATCCAAATTAGTTAAGTCCCTATAAATGACAGCATTATTACTAGGTTTGTTATTCTTGATGTCCCATTCAAATATAGTTGAATTATTGGTCAGTACTCTACTAGAGCCCAAAGCTGTCATACGCATGCATCGACAACTGCTTCATATCCCTCAAGGTAATATGGGAATACGATGATCATTATAAACATCTATTGAGTGATGTATGCCATCAGTTCATTTTTATTTGATGCAAATAGATTTTAATATTAAATGGGAATTTAATGTGTCGCAAATAATTTGTGATATAAGTTTTAGAAAATTAAGGATGTTGGAAATTGCATATGATGCAAAAGGTTTTCAATATGTCGTAAAGTATTTACGAGCATATTTTATATAGAATGGACACATGAGATGTGTACCTGGATGACGGAAATGTCCCAGTCTAAACCCAGGTTCAAACGACGTCCAAAACGGACTCCAAACGTGAAAGATAGAGCCAAAACAAGCCATAGGCCTCTTTGGGGCATTGCGGGTTGGACGCGGGCACCCGACCCGCCTGGAGGGCGGGCGCTCGACCCACTGGGTGGGCGGGTGCCCAGCACGTAGGCTGGGGTGCCCAGTCTGCATGCGTAAGGTTGGTGCGGCCCACCTGTGGGCCCCACCAGGAAGGGGTTTTTGGCTCTAACTTTGACGACTGTTTTTCCCAGCGAGAAGTGGTTTTTAGGCCATGTTTGGGACCTCGTTTGAGGGGTTAAACGGACTCGAAATGATGCACCATTTTTTCTACACATTCACCATTCAACCCTCTTCGCAACGATGTATGACATCGTTCTTGGAGCTCAACGGTGAGGGAGAGAAAATTCGCCAATGTTTGGCCTTCGTGTAAGGCAAACTAAATTGATTTTTCTTCTCCAAAAGGTTTAGTCCCACATCGGTAATTGAGAAATAGGAGGGGGTCAGCCGCCTATATAAATAAGGGCATACACCCCTCCTTGAAACTGGCACCAACCTCTAGATCTGAGTATCTCCATTAAACGTGAGCAAGCTCGGATCGAAGCTTAAATCAATATTCTCTTTTCTCCTTAAATTCTTCCTTCCTCCTGATCGGGCTCTAGCAAAGCACGAAGGAGTTCGGATCAGATCTGAAGTCTTGACGAAGGATCCAATCAAGGTGAAACTTTCTTTGGCATGTGGTTGGCTCGGCGACAAGGGTGTTGCTCGCCTCGGGACGCGGTTCAGTTCGGGACGCGATTCGACTCGGGACGCCGTTCAACTTGGGAGAAGCGGATTAGCCCCAATGTGGGGCATTGCTTCAGAGATGAATAAATGTTGCTTAAAACGACGCTTCGTATTCTGCGGAAACGAAGTGAAAGGTATGTAGTTTATTAACATGTGTTTATAATTGCAATAGGTTGATAGATCTATCTTTAGGGGTTGGTTGGACCCAACCCTGGGATAGTAGAAATTCTGGCTAGGGTTTAAATCTTTAGGGCTAGACTTAAAATAGTTTTAAGTTGGGTTTTCGCTGCTTGATTTGATCTCGTCGTGTGTCCGACTTAGGCCGGACGTTGATTTTATAACCCTAAGGACCCAAGAAACCCTTCATTGGTATCCATGATCTATATTATTTGCAATTATAAAGTGTATATGATGCAGCATGTTTCTCCATGAGATGGAGGTTTTTTTATTAAGCTATAGTCGTTCCCGTATGATGTTTTATTTTCGAAAAATTGTTTTGAAAATTAGATCTATTTTAAAATCATGTGATAATTTTAAAATTCGATCTTAATTATTTTATAATGACAATTAATTTAGTGCAACTTAAACTTATGAGAAAAATTTTAAGTTGCATGTTTAACTAAATTTTATGTGATAATTTTTAGTTAATTGGCAATCATGTTAAATTGTTTAGTTGACATTTTAATGGTTATATCATTTTAAAGATTATGTGATAATACAAGAAAAACAATTAGGATAGCCATTAAACACTTTCTGAAAATTATAAGATATTTTTTGAAGGACATGCTATGATTTAAATATTTTTGCAACAAATTAAACTACTAATACATGATTAGGGTAGACCTTTTTCCATAACTATTATTTTAATCGTTCTAATAATAATTTTGAAAAAGGCTATGTTTAAATTGTTGCAACTTGAATTTTAAATCCCTAATACGTGATTAGGATAGCACCCTAAAAATCCTTATAGTTAATAAGGACTATAATAAAATTTATTAACCAATCCTAATAATTTCGAATTTAAGGATTCAACTAGTTGATTGGATTAACTAGTTTTAATGAAGCCATTTCAAGTTGATGTCACACATATGAATAATTAGTATTCTTCAATGGATCATGATCCGGTCTAGCGTTTTTTGACTAGTGTTGTGGAGCACCCTAGCTCGACTGGGGATAGTGATCCTAGCCTAGCCAAATCCCTGGCCGTGTTCCACTGAACCGCAATGATGCGAATTATGATTATGTGAAACAATCGATTACATCTAGTCAAATACGTTAAAAATCTTCTTCAAGATTAGCTGTGGCCCTCCTTGTTTTTGGATTATTGGGCTAAAAGATGCATGTCACAATTGTTGAGTCTCCTCAAGATATGACATGGTCTCTTTTAGAAACTGACTCCATCATACATATGATGTAGTCTGGTATTAACCAAAACCGCTGCGTCGGATCTCCTCGAGTGTCGGTGTAAGTTAATATTAGACATGAAAATATGGGTTCGACTAGATTAGTCGTTATGGTTTGTTGAGTCTCCTCAAGATCATAAGTGACTGGGGGTAAAAACTAATAGGGAGTCACATGTGATGTGATTGATAATGAGTTTATGTACCAACTGCAGAGTTGATCAGCTTGTTGAGTCTCCTCAAGGTTATGAAACTCGGGGTGGTTGGGTCCCTCTCCCATTAAATGTCTTAATTCGTTCATCATATGGCTTAAGATGATCGCTAAAATAGTGGGATGATATAGTTGAATAAAAACCATTTTAACTATATTTAAATATCATGAACATATACTAAACTAGGGTAATTATTTGTTTTACCGAAGTGGAATCCAAAATCGTAATATTCTTAAAAGAAATAAGTCAACTGGACAAAATGAATAGTTACATAATATTTGATAAACCAAGCTATGTTGTCACTGATATTAAAGTGTCATTCCTAGCACTGAATTAAGGATGATGATTTCCTTAAGCTCTAAAGCCTAACACAATAAAAGCACGCTACTTAACACTCGCCTCTATGAGCAAGGGCAGCTTGAACATACTGATGTTTAAAGCACGTTTCTCCGTACAACTTGTTGAGTCTTCTCAAGGTTGTATGGAAAACATTTTCAATATGCAAGGTTCGAAACTTTGATCAAACTGTTTGCCTCGAAGATGAGTGTAAGAGCGGTGCAAGACCATGTATCCAGATTAGATCTTGAGACGAAGAACTTGTTGAGTCTCCTCAAATTGTAAAGCTCAAGTGTTTGGATGCATGTGATGCTTGCACAGCTAATATTTATGTTAGGATGAGAAATGTCTAAATGTGATTTAGAAAGGAGAAGGCACTAAGGAAAATTCATTGAGAAAGAATATTTGGTTTATCATAAGACAATGCATAGTAGGAGGAACTGAAAATGGGACATATTTGATGTCTAAAATTTCAGAATAATTGTTATACAAAGAAAAAGATAGTCTCACATATTGGCTAATGAACAAAAATTGTCTTTAGGCCATATGTGACGTATTTCACACTTGGTGATTATCGTCACTTTACTTCTGAAGAAATGTTTAAGTGTGAATATTTTGTATAACAACATTGTATTAAGAGTTAATACTGTTGGATCATGTGGATGGCAAACAACACTAGAAGAGGGGTTGAATAGTGTTATATGAATAAAACTTTTTCGACAATAATCAATACAAACCTAACTTCTCTTCCAATGTTGCCTAAGGAACCAAGTAAAGTGATCAATGCTTGGTCCTTAATCAACAAGATAATCTTAAAAAAGATAAGATACAAAGATCAAAAGAGTAATAGAAGAGATCTCATGGTGGAATATAAACAAACTTTGCAATACTCAATTTTATTAACAAAGAGTAAATTAACAAATGATTACAAATGATATATAATTAAACAATGAACAAGTTAGAACAAAATAAATAACGAGACACAATCATAGAAAATCACACACAGAGACAAGAGATTTATCCTGGTTCCCCACAACCTTGGTACATCCGGTCCCCGACCGTTACAGATCGAGATTTAATCCACTATTGCCTTAGAAATACAATTACCTAGCTTCACCGCTAGGATTTCCAACGACCTAGTATCTCCACCAGGATTTCCAACTACTTAGTCTCAACTAGTATTTACACCACTTAGCCTTGTCAAGGATTTTCAACACACTTATCTCCAAGGGACTACAAGTAAAATCGAAATCCAATTCACCACAATAAATTATTGGAGATTGGTTTACACCCAACAATTCTATAGCCAAGATAAATTTGCAGTTGTGCTCTAAGTGGCTAAAGAATTTAAATCGTTCTATGATCACACAAAGAATATGAAATGATTCAATGTGATCAAGAACTTTAGATGTTTCAAAAATCCCTTAAGAATATGAAAATACAAGTAGAGAGGATTTTGAAAACCAATTTACAATAGCAAAAAAATAATGATCTTAAAGGATTTAGAAAGAAAACACAGAATACGATCAGAGATTTGAAAACTGTTTGGTTATGAAGAACTTTGAGAGCGATGAGAACTTTGAGAACTTTTGAGAGAATTATAGCTTTGCTCAAGAATGAAATTGGTTGTTATAAAAATTATCTCAAAGGTTCTCTATTTATTGAGCTAAGAGAGAATTTGAAATAATTCAAATTAAAGTTGACTTCCACCCTGAGACTTCAGTACACAGTTAATAATCAAGAAAACCGAATGATTAAAAACAAGAACCAAGCACGACACACAAAACTTGGTAACGCAGTTTGGTGCGCACACCTACATCTGCAGGGTCTCGCCCAGAAAATCAAATTACTCCACTAAATATATCAATGATTACAATCACTAATAACACGTTTCTAATAGAAGGAACACCCTCCCCCTTAATACAAACCGTGTTGGGTGGTTTCTACCAAACCCATGGAGTAATTCGTGCAAGCTCCCCTTGCATGCAAGATCCCCTTGCTAAACCGACTAGATCAACTCCTTTGATCCCTACGTGCGTAGCTGTTGGCCTCCTCCCGGAGTTCTTTAAAACTTTCGTCAAAGTAGATGCCCTAGCTGTCAAAGCCGCATGCCCTGATATCCTCCGCTCCCCCTCAATTTGCTGGCCAATAGGGAAGGTTGTTCAATCATATCAGATGCGGATCGGCAGCCCACAATTTCTGGAACTACTTCGGGCAAGTGGTTTCGCGTATCTCCAAGGATCCGATGAATAAAATATTGCGGGCAAGAATCTCTCTAACCGATTCTATAATTGCTCTGAGAGATTGCAACATCCAAATATGTCTTCAACAATTATTTCAACCAACAATTGCGGGTCAAACAAATCTCTAACAGATTCAACCAACATATCTATGAGATATTCACTTTCTTTTTGCAAACTAGCCTCCATCAATCTAGCAACTATTTTAGAAAGGCTTTCCAATTATCTCTCATGTAGATATTCCGCCAAAATATCTAAGATCACTTCGGGTAAGAAATCCCATAGATCAAGTAACCATTTAACCATTTCGGGAAAATTGGTTTAAGCGAATCTCATGTGGATATTTCAACAATCAATTTCAACAATTCCTGAGATTCTAGGCTGCAAATCAGATCTGAATCAGCAAGTCAGATCTGCAAACCACAACAGCATTTCTTCATACGACTCATACTCCAGATCCCGCATGTTGTACATAATGTTGCAACATAATGTACAACATTACTGCTCAAACTGCTCAAAAACAATTCTGATTCCTCAAACTGAGCTCTCCAGATTTAGTGCCACTAATGCCAACTTATAACAACTTATATCAACAGAAAAACAACTTAACAATCTCCCACTTTGGCATTATGTGGCACAACCCAAAGCACGGGCACCAACCAAGCACATTCTCCCCCTTTGAGCCACACAAAGCCAAAGCACACACTCCCCCTTACTAGTAAAAATCCGAGCAGTGATCACATCAGACGAGACATCCACTTCATACGGTTTCTGAGACAATAGTTGCTGAGTGATAAGACATGGATGGAAGGGTTGGAATGCACACCTGGATTGCGGGTCTCCAACGGATCTGGATGAAATGCACTAAAATATGTAAGCCAGTCGAACTAGATGGAGCTGATGCTTATGACGTGTGATTCCCAAACTAAAATTCCCAAGTTGGATTGCGGGTCTCCAAAGGATCAGCAGCAGTAAGTAAAGACGGGAAATGAGTTGATGCTTCAAAAACGACGCTGGCCTTCTTAGAAGTCGACATTGAAAAGGAGGGAGTTGGAGAACTAGACGGAGCACCATGTCGCTTGACAGAACTATGATGACAGTGACAAGAACGAGGAACTTACAGATCTAGCATGATTAAATCAGGAGCATGTGAAACTGTATAGTCACCAAGAGCATGCAGAAGATGTGCATGTTGTGTCCTGTGTCACATCATGATCTCTGACATCAGGTTCAACATGTGCGAATGTTGCAACATCGTGTGCAACATCAGATGCAACATGAGCATTTGTTGCAACTTGGGAGCAACACCAAACGAACATTCCCAATACTTTTTAGCTAGCCTCCAATAATACACGTCCATATCTCCAGTAGTTAATCCAAAGACAACAACAACTGAGACACTTCAAAGGGCTCCCCTGTCTCTCTCAGTAGTAAATGAATCCTCAGGCACAACAGAAATAGAGGAAGAAAAATATACCTCGCATCTATAGTAGGCTGCAAGAAAGATGGAGCAAAATCCAGAGTAGTAGTCAAGCTCTGAGCGGCCGAAAAATAGCTGGAGAGTTGAAAACATCGGCGGTGTTGATAGAGAAGCTTCTGTGGTCTGCATGTCAAAATTTGGAGACGTGGATGCGATGGATATGGCTAAGAAGTGGACAAACTTTAGGGAAGTCGGCCGGTGTAGGTGAAGTGGCCGTGAAAGATGGAACGGTAGTGGATTACCGTGCTGGAGAGGGCAGATGCAAAGATTCGATGGCACTGGCAGAGGATGAGCAGTGAGCAGAGCGGTGAGATAACACTTTGATAATTCTGGAGGAAAAGTCATGAGAATTTGGCGCAGGTTGCTCACATTGATTGTCGAGAAATGTTGAGTCTGGTGTCATAACATCTGCAGCAACATTGTTTTGTGTTGTATCTAATGTTGCAATATTGGTCACAACATGAAGTGTTTTCTCTGAAGCTGTAGTGTTCTTGGTGTATAATACAGACTTTCTGACCCATTGCTTCTTTATCTTTATATCAGGGTGCGTAACATTTCTTCCTTCTGACCAATGTCGCATGCGACTGAAGCAGTTTCTCTCAGTATGGCCTAGGAACTTGCAGTAACTGCACACAGAACGACCACCTTTTATACCTCTAATCTTCCTCTTCTTCTGATCATGGCCCTTGTGCTGACCCATCCTTTCAAGTTCTTTGGTAACTTGACTTCTTCTTTCAGCAGACACATTATCGAAAGCTCCTCTATTGTATCCCACTCCGGTGCGATCTCCTGAAGTCTTACCCATGTTCAAGATATCATCCAGCTTTACTTTTCCAGAATTCCACTTATCCAATGTGCATTCGACTTTCTCTGCCCTGAGAAGAACATTTCTGAAGTTGCTTTCCAATCTCTACAGTTTTCCTCAACTTTCAGACATTTGGTTTTGACCTCCTCCTTCTCTTTCTTCAGTCTTTCATACTCCTCCTTCAGGACTTTGTTGATATTGCAGATTTGCATCCACTTCTCAAACATCATTTGGTATGCTTTTCGGATATCATCGTCACTAACTTCCTCATCGCTATCAACTTCAGACTCAAATTCAGTGCAAGATTGACGTGCGTTTATATTTCATATATTCACGCACGTCTTCTTCTGTGTTTTTTCGCTATTTTCCGCCGTCTTGTATTCGTTTTCTCGTGTTTTCTTATTTTCTTTCACTTTTTCGTGTTTTTGTATGTTTGCAGGAGTTTTCCATCGTAGGGGACATAAAACAACGATATCATGAGCCCCGGAGCAACGGGAGGAGTCACGCGTGATCCATGGGGTCAAACGATGAAGATCGCCATCTTTCAGCCCCCCACCCGATCGGTTGGATATGCCAACCGATCGGGTGATGCACGCGTGCACGACCTGGTCAGCTGCTGAAGCAATGAAAGTCTCAACCGACCGGGTCGCCAATCGGTTCAAACCGACCTCTCTATATGGAAATTGGAGCTGAAACTCAACCGATCGGGTGATCTTCACCCGATCGGTTCACCTGTAGCCGTTTCCCCGAAGAAGATGACTCAGAGAGCTCACCTGACGGTCGGCTGACCGTGCCAAAACTTCCGAAGTCTCTGTCTTTTGGGCAACAATTCCAACCGATCAGGTGATCTTTCAACCGATCGGTTCACCCGACGACGCTCAAGATCCAAACGACGAGCAGCTTCCGCCAACCGACCGTGTCACTTGACCGGGTGAAATTTTGAAGAATGCTGCCGAAGTTCGTAGCAGGTCACCCGATCGGGTGATTCTTCACCCGATCGGGTGATGTCGTTTTCTATATATAGAAATCTAGGTTTCCAGAAAATGGGGAGTTGTTATTTTTGCTTTTTTTTCTCTCTCTTGCCGGCTGTAATTTTCTAGATATTTGTAAGTTGTCTGATCTTTACCAAACTTTAATATAGTGTTATTTGCATTGCTCTTACTACTTTTCAATCACCTGATCATGTTTTTAACGGTCGATTTTCGTTTAGATTGCTTTTTACCTAATATGTGTGAGTAATTCCCCAATCTGGGATTTTGGTGGAAACTCCTCCGTGGGTTCTCCCCGATGCGTCCATAGGACTAGGAAATCGATAGGGAATAGGAATCTATTGGTTACGCGGGGTGTTTCATTGTCATCGGCGGGAAAAAGACCGCCTTTGACCGTTGGGCCAAGGGGGAATAAACTTGGCGGTTGACTCCCTAGCCATAGCTCACGCCCTTAGCGTAGACGTCGAATCCTAGCGCGCGGGAGAGGCAGGATGAGACGTTGGGAGTTATCGTTGCGAGCATAGTGCTCCCAGAGTCGGTCAGTGTTAATGGACATGGGAATGCCCACTGACCGAACCCGGGAAGTCCGGCATATCATCCTGGGCACCGACCGGAATATCGGGCCCATGGGACGCCGGTATCACTCTTAGAGACAACGTCTCATCATTAGACCCTAATTCCGATCGTTATCCTACCCGTAGGGCGTATTGGCGAGAATCACACGATAGGGTGGAAACCGAAGTCCCGGGTTTCCCTTTATACTGTTTATCCTTCACATTCTATTTTCCGTGACAACCCATCTACCGATTCGGGCTAGCTTACCCACGGGGTGAATCCGGTCCTTCCTGACACAAGCACAACCACGCCTCCCTGAGTTCGACCCCCAAGCCACACTACAACACAGTGCGCTTGCGGTTACAAATATTTAAATCTCACACCCCCAATCATATATTGCACACGTGCATGCACACAAACGAGGGGGACGTCAAGCTTTATGGCGCCGTTGCCAGGGATCGAACCCGGGTCACCCGCGTGACAGGCGGGAATACTAATTGAGGGCAATGCAAGCTTCAGCTTGGGGGGGGGTTCACACTTCGTGCGTCATTTGCGTCTTTTTCTTCGTTTTAAGTCGTTTTTCTCCGTATTTTTCTTTTTCTTTTTCTTTCTTCTTTTTATCTCTTTCTCCTAGAGATGAACCCTATGATGAATTGCCACAAAAATCACACACACACCTAGCATGGCTTCGATAATCACATTCACTAACCCTAGGAAGTCGAGTCATGTTGCATTTCATGCATCGTGGGTCCACTTAGCTATTTTGTGAGTCGTGTGTCGTGCCTAGCTGTTTGGTGTGCTTCTACTTTGTGATTTTGATTTATATACCTGTCCAGGAATGCCCCCTAGATTTTCATGCTTCGATTTGAATATGCGGTATTTACCTCTCTTATCTGCTTCTGTATGCATGAATGTATATATCGTATGCTTCATTTCACCTCGTGCACAGAGATTCCGTCTTTTGGCTAGAGGGCGGATCAGGCCACTCCTAAGCTCAAGTGAACGTTTATCCCTATCCCTCCACGTGTATCGAGCCAGGGCCTTACCCCCGAACGGTAATGCTCGCTTCTGGATCACGAGCCAGGAAGTGTTTTTAACAAGTATGGCATAGGGGTGCACCTAGCCGGTCCAGGAAACAGGGCATTGGCTTTTGACCAACACATGAGGCCCGTTTCCCTGGAAGTAGTATTCAAGGAGTACAAGTATTGTAGCGTGTGCTACGAATGCAACAATCAACTTGGATGACATGTAGAATGCAATGCATGTCAGTTAAAAGTGCGTACAGATAAGGAAAGTAAATGTGACAGTTTAGTATGCATGAACAACAAGTTTAAAGGGTTGGATCTAGCTTCGTTGTCAAGCTAGATCAATTAGGTGACGGATCTAGTTTCGTTGTCAAACTAGATCAAGTAGGCGTCTAGCCAGCTATCATTTCACTGACTAGTCTCTTTTACGCTAGGAACAAGGAAGTGACCTAAAAACATGGACCTACACAAGAGTTGGCAAGTTTCACTTGCCTGCAAGTACGACGTCTGAGCACACCGTCCAATGAGTCCAAAAATCACAATTATCCTATGTGCACAAGTCCACCGGCCTAAAGTCCATATTATTAATCTTGATTAGTGAATTTAAAACATTTAAAATACTTTAAAAATACTGATTTTAGTCTTGATTAGCAGGCAATGGGTTGGGGGTCCTAGGGGTGAAAAGCGTTACCTCAACACGACGCGAAAGCTACACCGGCGTCGGGTAGCGACGCCGGGGGTTGGAATAAGAGAACGTGCTCCAAGTCCTGATTCCAATATAGTTTCCTCGCTGGAAAGTTCAGAGCATCAACCGGAGCGACGGTTCCAGATTCCAAAGCTAGCACGTGCGACGACGGGCTACGACGTGTCGCAACGTCGTGCACGGTGAATCGTCGGAGAGAAAGCACCTAGGTGGGGCCCACAGTAGTCCTAGGGACCTTTGGGGGACCCACAATACCTCTGGAGAACTTGGGGGGCCCACGGAGGCAAGTGGTGCGACGGGTGCGGGGTTGCGACGAGTGGCTCTCGGTCGTACACAGCCAATGCGGGGAGATCCGTCGGTCGTGCATAGAGAATGCGGGGTTGCGGCGTTTGGGGCGTGCAGCGGCTGCGGGGTTGTGCTTGGTGCGGGGTTGCTTCTCGGTCAGTGCGGGAGAGGGGCTCGGTCAGGTGCTTGGATGCGGGGGGCGCGATGTTGCAACGTTGCAACGCTTGCAACACCGGTCGGTGCGGAGAAGCGGGTCGGTCGGGCGCGGTGCGGAGCGGGTCGTCAAGCGGGGGTTGGTGCGGGCGCTGTGCGGGGTTGAAGCTCTCGGTCTGACCGAGGGCCTCTCTCGGTCAGAGCGGGGGAACGGGGACGGTGGCTGCTGCTGCGTGCAGAGCGGAGCGTGAGCGGGATTGGGCTTCGGTCGGAGCGGGGGAACGGGGGCGATTTCTTCGGTCGTGCGGCAGCCGTTCGTCGCAACGTTGCGACGAATCGTCGCAACGTCAAATCTGAGTTTTGGAAGAGGCTAGGGTTAATTTCTTGCGAAAATAGGTCTTCCTAGAGGTTGTTTATATAGTGTAGAGGGGTTGACTAGGTCTAAGGCTAATCCTAATGAGATTAGGAGTTTAAAATAATTTAAAATTTGAAATTCAACTTCTCCAACTCACCCAAGGGTTTGACTTGGTCCAAATGAGCTGGAAATTGGCTCAAAAATTCTTTAAAATGTTTTAAACTCAAATAAATTTTATTTGGCCGAAAATAATTTAAAAATTAATTATTAAAAATATTATAAAACTTGTTAAAAATATACAAGTGGTCAAATAAACTCCAAAAATTATAAAATAAATATCAGGGTGATCGTGTTGACGAAAGTGAGCTAACTAAGAAGACGGATCTCAATTTTGACGTCGGATGACGAAACTAAAATTAGAAACGTCTCCCGTCAAAAGTGAAAATCGCCACGTCTCATCGAGTAAGATTAAATTGTGGGAAAACGACTCGAGAAACGTCATTCCAGTTTAGTGCCACTATTTAATACTCTCCGAGACGTTCACAACGGCATATCACACGAAAGTGTTCACAAACAAACAAAGTCTAAAATAAACACGTGCACGGTCAAAAGCACGTGCACGAACAACGTACAACGAAAAGTGGTCGTTACATCCTCCCCACCTTAGAATAAAGTCCGTCCTCGGACTTTCTAATATAGCTAGTCGCTCTAGTAACTACCCTAATCAAGTCATATAATAATTCAACCAGGTATAGTCATTACAAGTGCTTATATATGCACTAGGTAGTCAAACATTAATACTACCAACACGTATATATATTTATATATATATATTCACGTACGTTATACATTAATACCTATCATAGACAGTCAACTTCATACATGTATTTCAATCATGTATATACACATACATCCCTTATGTAGCTGCTACTCACAAAACAATAGTTCAGATACTTATATAGGTATGATCTCATACTAGCAAATACAATCATTGCTCTACGTATAGATAGCTACCTATGCACAAACATCAAGGGTATACTACCCTCTAATATTTATCCAATACCAAACATCTCAAACATGTAGTCACTCCATACCATTTTAAATCAAGTTCCACTATATTTATATATTCACCACTACTATAGTTTCATAATATATATAGTCATTCAAATGCATTCAAGTATTTCACTATACATTCACATTACGTACGGTCCTATAACTGTATTTACGACACGCCACATATATCATAGTCATCAATTCCTATAACTAAGCACATACTTACCCGTGCATGGTGCACACCCATACACGCTAGCTTTTCATTCACGTATACCAATCATATCAGTATATAACTACCACACCTACACACCTACACACCTAGTTTTAGCTAGTACACATACGTTCACACAGGCAAGTCCTTAGTAAATAACTATACCACAAGACCAACCCTATAACTATATACTGGTATAGCGACCTACAATCATGTGCGTAATACAACCAGGCACAAACAATTCTATCACTATGCATACATCAAGCATTGCTATATTCAACTACAAACATACATTCAATATACTTAGAGTATACCCACTCAAGCTTGAGTGAGACTCAATACACATATCAGAAAATTCCATATACGTAACACGGCATTCATACCTACACCAATATCACCCCAATATTTATATATATGTCTACCAATACAACCATATGCATACCATGAGTCAATCACACTTAATATTTAGTCAGGTAATACTCACATAGTTCAATCACTCTATGTACCATAATAATAACATTACAGACATCAGCACCCACATATTTATAATACCCTCCCTAGTACAAACATTCACCGTATAGTCACACATATGTAACATATATATTCACACCATAGCCTACTACCTATAATTAGTATACTAACACATCTACGCATACATAATTAAGATGTGCAATAGTCGTGTATACCTCACGGTATGCACGCTTGCAACATCCAGCAAAAGCAAGCAATACCAATCAAAATTATAATCTTACTACCATATGCATATCACCTATATACTTAGGCAACAAAACATAACTACTTACATATAAGCACATTTCATATCCACGTACGAGCACCTACTCACACGTACTAACATATGGGTCACTCAATAGGCCTACTTACTTATCTATATGTACACCTATTATCATCACACCTAGCATATACATAGCTTTACCAATCATTTTATTTCAACCATTACAAGTATCTCTTACTACATACACAACTTAGATATTTCAACGCTAACTCTTATATACACAGGCATCCCTAGTATAGTATAGCTATCCACACAAAAATCTATAACTACTAACACACAACAACTTCATACTATCACGAATAACTCCGAGTATATATATATATATATATATATATATATATATATATATATACCACACAATAGGCAAGCATCAATATACTATGGGGGTACACTCAGTCAAGCCCACGTACACAGCTTAGGTACATGCACTACGACTACCTCACAAGGTCCAAGGGCCTACTAACAATTAAGGGTTGACACAGACATTGACGGGCACTAAAGTCTAAGCAATGGAGGGAGGTCGAGGTCGAAAGCGTGACGAGGGAAGGATTGATAAGCACGAGTTCAGATAGGACGAATGCAAGGGGACAGCTTGGTTAGACGAAACTTTGACTCAATGGTGATGTTTAGGTTGAGGGAAAAGGGAGATGTAGTGATGCTTACAAAGGATGGAGAAAAGAAAATAGGGTAAGTAGCACAAGCTAAAATACGTGAAATCTGAAAACTGTTGTACTTCGAAATTAAAATCCTCGTCTGAAAAGAAATATTTGGGGATCGATAAAACGAGTTGTTCAAAATAAATCTGAGTCGAATATTCAAAATAATAGAAAATGGTCTATTGGTTTATATAAAATCATTAAGAAAAGGGAGTAAAATCATTTACACGAATATTAAGGACATGGTTTAGAAAATTCTATCCGTCAGTATTTTGATATAATGTTGTCAAAAGTTTTTGAAAGTCAAAGAATGAAATCAAGTAACTGAAGAATTTAAACTCATGTTAAATGCTTTCAAAACTTTTAGGCTATGGAAAAATTTAAAATGATCAGTTTGAAACTACTTTTAGAGAACCAGGGTTTGCCAAAAATGAAAAACTGATTTACACATGGTTCTTAATATACGAGCACAACAAGTCTGGCACGGATATAAAAATAATTGAAAGTATGTATGATGCACGGAAAAATAATATTAACTTAGTAGTAGAATTATCGAAATCGAATAGCAAGTCTTTAAAATCAAACCATGGAGGGTCTAAATCAGGAAGTGGTTATGAAAATAGTAATTTTGCAAAAATCTGAAATAGCGAGAACGACGAGCAAAAACCAACTTGCTGAAAGCTGAAATTCCATGTGTCTTGAAAAGTATATGAATGGCATAAATCAGGAGGGAAAATTACAAGTTGAATAAAAGTACGATTCAAAATAAAATTAATATATGAAGGGACGACGCATTTGCATAAGTACGAAAACATAGGCTGGGAAAATACTATAAGCTAGTATTCAAAAATTCCGACAAACGTTTTAAAAATTTAAATCAATGAAGGAGTATGAAGTATATTAAAATTTTGAACAAAGTTAAAATTAGTGGAAGAGAAGATTGAAAAATTCTTTCAGAAGGTTCAAGTTTTGCAATGGAGATGTTTGAAAATTAACGACGATCGTCATGAGGCGATCTCGTGAATCGAGGCAAGGAAATTTATCGGATGATCAAAACATACATACGCCTAGGGTATGGATCAGGAAAGTCTACGAAGACTCCTACGGTCGACCAACTAAAGATTAGGGACTAGGCGCTAAGACCTTCTAAGGGGCTGGACGGTAGTGAAATGCGTTCAGCTTGGTCCGGAATCGATGAACCCAAGTGAACGACAAAAAGGAAATTTTGGAGGTCTAATATGGTCAGGGTTAGGCAAGAACCACTAAGGTAACTCCTACGACGATCAATTGCTGACAGGGAGTCTAACTAACAATCAGAGGCCCCTAACTAGTAAGCACAGACGTCTAACTAAGTCTCCTTACCACCTAGTGTCGTAAGAAAATGACTAGACTCAGGGCTTATGACTCGGATGTTGCAATTTATTTAATGGACATTCCGTTATTATCGTTGTTTCGTTAATTCGTAATTGCAAGACGGACCTGCATGGGCCACCAACAAAACCTGTCACGCCCCGCTTCCCAAAAATATGGAGGCGAAGCGTGAGAAGGTCCGCTCAGACTTGAAGCTACAAAGCTGCAAGTCCGATAAGCGTCAATCAAATTTAAAACTGCAGGTCCTTGCAACGCGAACGAAACAAAGATAATAATAATAATAAAGTGAGACAAAAGAGATATCTCAGAATATCCATAAAATAAGTTTCAACATCACAGAAAAAGCCACCAGGCTGAACTAAAAGAGAGTCTAAGGCCCAAACATGGCCAACAAAAGTACATCGTACAAAACAAAGGTGCCACGCACCGACAACTAACAACAAACCTAAAACAAAAGAAAGCTCAGCAAAGTCATCAAGAAAGGTCACCTGTGTCCACAAAACTCCTCCTAGGCAGACATGGACTCAGGCTCAGCGTCAGCAACACATCACGTACACAGCAACGGTCTCTGGCTCAGGTCTAACATGTGACACCCAAAAGAGCAAGGGGCATATGTCAGCAAGTCTACAAGAGACTTGTGCAAGGAAACTGAAAGTAGGTAAAAGTAAAGCAACCTAGCAGTTCTAGCATGATGCAATGACATGGTAGTTAAAGTAAAGAGTGCAACAGGTAAGGTAAAGTAAAGTAAAGTACGAGCATGGCATTTAAACATGGCATGGATGACAAGTATTACATGAATCATTCATAAGACAAGTACAAGACAAGAAAAGTAAGCACCTCGTGCACAGAGATTTCGTCTTTTGGCTAGAGGGCGGATCATGCCACTCCTAAGCTCAAGTGAACGTTTATCCCTACCCCTCCACGTGTATCGAGCCAGGGCCTTACCCCCGAACGGTAATGCTCGCTTCTGGATCACGAGCCAGGAAGTGTTTTTAACAAGTATGGCATAGGGGTGCACCTAGCCGATCCAGGAAACCGGGCATTGGCTTTTGACCAACACATGAGGCCCGTTTCCCTGGAAGTAGTATTCAAGGAGTACAAGTATTGTAGCGTGTGCTACGAATGCAACAATCAACTTGGATGACATGTAGAATGCAATGCATGGCAGTTAAAAGTACGTACAGATAAGGAAAGTAAACATGACAGTTTAGTATGCATGAACAACAAGTTTAAAGGGTTAGATCTAGCTTCGTTGTCAAGCTAGATCAATTAGGTAACGGATCTAGTTTCGTTGTCAAACTAGATCAAGTAGGCGTCTAGCCAGCTATCATTTCACTGACTAGTCTCTTTTACGCTAGGAACAAGGAAGTGGCCTAAAAACATGGCCCTACACAAGAGTTGGCAAGTTTCACTTGCCTGCAAGTACGACGTCTGAGCACACCGTCCAATGAGTCCAAAAATCACAATTATCCTATGTGCACAAGTCCACCGGCCTAAAGTCCATATTATTAATCTTGATTAGTGAATTTAAAACATTTAAAATACTTTAAAAATACTGATTTTAGTCTTGATTAGCAGGCAATGGGTTGGGGGTCCTAGGGGTGAAAAGCGTTACCTCAACACGACGCGAAAGCTACACCGGCGTCGGGTAGCGACGCCGGGGGTTGGAATAAGAGAACGTGCTCCAAGTCCTGATTCCAATATAGTTTCCTCGCTGGAAAGTTCAGAGCATCAACCGGAGCGACGGTTCCAGATTCCAAAGCTAGAACGTGCGACGACGGGCTACGACGTGTCGCAACGTCATGCACGGTGAATCGTCGGAGAGAAAGCACCTAGGTGGGGCCCACAGTAGTCCTAGGGACCTTTGGGGGACCCACAATACCTCTGGAGAACTTGGGGGGCCCACGGAGGCAAGTGGTGCGACGGGTGCGGGGTTGCGACGAGTGGCTCTCGGTCGTACACAACCAATGCGGGGAGATCCGTCGGTCGTGCACAGAGAATGCGGGGTTGCGGCGCTTGGGGCGTGCAGCGGCTACGGGGTTGTGCTTGGTGCGGGGTTGCTTCTCGGTCAGTGTGGGAGAGGGGCTCGGTCAGGCGCTTGGATGCGGGGGGCGCGATGTTGCAACGTTGCAACGCTTGCAACACCGGTCGGTGCGGAGAAGCGGGTCGGTCGGGCGCGGTGCGGAGCGGGTCGACAAGCGGGGGTTGGTGCGGGTGCTGTGCGGGGTTAAAGCTCTCGGTCTGACCGAGGGCCTCTCTCGGTCAGAGCGGGGGAACGGGGACGGCGGCTGCTGCAGCGTGCGGAGCGGAGCGTGAGCGGGGTTGGGCTTCGGTCGGAGCGGGGGAACGGGGGCGATTTCTTCGGTCGTACGGCAGCCGTTCGTCGCAACGTTGCGACGAATCGTCGCAACGTTGCGACGAATCGTCGCAACGTCAAATCTGAGTTTTGGAAGAGGCTAGGGTTAATTTCTTGTGAAAATAGGTCTTCCTAGAGGTTGTTTATATAGTGTAGAGGGGTTGACTAGGTCTAGGGCTAATCCTACTGAGATTAGGAGTTTAAAATAATTTAAAATTTGAAATTCAACTTCTCCAACTCACCCAAGGGTTTGACTTTGTCCAAATGAGCTGGAAATTGGCTCAAAAATTCTTTAAAACGTTTTAAACTCAAATAAATTTTATTTGGCCGAAAATAATTTAAAAATTAATTATTAAAAATATTTTAAAACTTGTTAAAAATATAAAAGTGGTCAAATAAACTCCAAAAATTATAAAATAAATATCGGGGTGATCGTGTTGACGAAAGTGAGCTAACTAAGAAGACGGATCTCAATTTTGACGTCGGATGACGAAACTAAAATTAGAAACGTCTCCCGTCAAAAGTGAAAATCGCCACGTCTCATCGAGTAAGATTAAATTGTGGGAAAACGACTCGAGAAACGTCGTTCCAGTTTAGTGCCACTATTTAATACTCTCCGAGACGTTCACAACGGCATATCACACGAAAGTGTTCACAAACAAACAAAGTCTAAAATAAACACGTGCACGGTCCAAAGCACGTGCACGAACAACGTACAACGAAAAGTGGTCGTTACATCTTCCTTGCCCAAGTGTTTAGAATCCGACTTCTTTTTTTTATTTTTTTTATTTTACTTGGTGCAAATCCCCTCGTCGTGTACCGTTCTCCCACTTGGGAGAGTACACACGTGTACATACCCCAAAATCCAAAAATCCAAAAAAAGAGAGAAAAGAAAAACCAAAAAGAAAAGAAAAGAGAAAAGAAAGAAAATATATATATATATATGTGTGTAGCCAAAAATCCAAAAAAATATATACATGTATCTAAAACCCAAAAAAAAGTGTGTGAATATTTCCCTACCTATCGAGAATAAAGGGAAGGCGAGAGTTTGCACAGAGTGTTCTACTCCACATCATCTCAACCTCCATCGCTTTCGAAAACACTTGGAATAGGGAATTTCTAGCTATTATCTAGGCGATAGTGCGGTGATGTCCGAATCCCTAGCTGTGGAGTCCTTAACACATGATGCGTTTCTATTCTCATACTCTTCTCATGCATGCTTGAGCTATATATTCACCGCTATTTCTAAATCGAATCGATATTTGGGTCATTTCTTGGATTTGTGTATATGGAGCTTATTACACGATGTAGATAGAGACACCGACTGCTAGCACACGAACACACTCACTCGCGCTTCACGGCATGGGCCCACGGCACTTGTCTGGACTCGTATTCCTCGGTTTAGTGATGTGATTTGGCGTTTGCTTGTTTGGTGTGTCGTTTTTGGTTTTGTTGGCCCTGACGGGCGATTTAGGATTTAGAGTGCTCTTCTCTCTCTCTCTCTCTCTCTCTCTCTCTCTCTCTCTCTCTATTTTCTCCCTCCGAGCTCCTACTCTCACTCGTCTTCCTCGAGGACGAGGAAGGGTTCAGCTTGGGGGATTTTGACGTGCGTTTATACTTCATATATTCACGCACGTCTTCTTCTGTGTTTTTCCGCTATTTTCCGCCGTCTTGTATTCGTTTTCTCGTGTTTTCTTGTTTTCTTTCACTTTTTCATGTTTTTGTATGTTTGCAGGAGTTTGCCGTCGTAGGGGACATAAAATGACGATATCATGAGTCCCCGGAGCAACGGAGGAGTCACGCGTGATCCAGGGGGTCAAACGATGAAGATCGCCATCTTTCAGCCCCCCACCCGATCGGTTGGATATGCCAACCGATCGGGTGATGCACGCGTGCACGACCCGGTCAGCTGCTGAAGCAACGAAAGTCTCAACAGACTGGGTCACTGACCGGTTCAAACCGACCTCTCTCTCTGGAAATTGGAGCTGAAACTTAACCGATCGGGTGATCTTCACCCGATCGGTTCACCTGTAGCCGTTTCCCCGAAGAAGATGACCCGGAGAGCTCACCCGACGGTCGGCTGACCGTGCCAAAACTTCCGAAGTCTCTGTCTTTTGGGCAACAATTCCAACCGATCGGGTGATCTTTCAACCAATCGGTTCACCCAACGACGCTCAAGATCCAAACGACGAGCAGCTTCCGCCAACCGACCGTGTCACTTGACCGGGTGAAATTTTGAAGAATGCTGCCGAAGTTCGCAACAGGTCACCCGATCGGGTGATTCTTCACCCGATCGGGTGATGTCGTTTTCTATATATAGAAACCTAGGTTTCCAGAAAACAGGGAGTTGTTATTTTTGCTGTTTTTTCTCTCTCTTGACGGCTGTAATTTTCTAGATATTTGTAAGTTGTCTGATCTTTACCAAACTTTAATATAGTGTTATTTACATTACTCTTACTACTTTTCAATCACCTGATCATGCTTTTAACGGTCGATTTTCGTTTAGATTGCTTTTTACCTAATATGTGTGAGTAGTTCCCCAATCTGGGATTTTGGTGGAAACCCCTTCGTGGGTTCTCCCCGATGCGTCCATAGGACTAGGAAATCGATATGGAATAGGAATCTATCGGTTACGCGGGGTGTTTCATTGTCATCGGCGGGAAAAAGACCGCCTTTGATCGTTGGGCCAAGGGGGAATAAACTTGGCGGTTGACTCCCTAGCAATAGCTCACGCCCTTAACGTAGACGTCGAATCCTAGCGCACGGGAGCGGCAGGATGAGACGTTGGGAGTTATCGTTGCGAACTTAGTGCTCCAGGAGTCGGTCAGTGTTAATGGACATGGGAATGCCCACTGACCGAATCCAGGAAGTCCAGCATATCATCCTGGGCACCGACCGGAATATCGGGCCCATGGGACACCGGTATCACTCTTAGAGGCAACGTCTCACCATTAGACTCTAATTCCGATCGTTATCCTACCCATAGGGCGTATTGGCAAGAATCGCATGATAGGGTGGAAACTGAAGTCCCGGGTTTCCCTTTATACTGTTTATCCTTCGCATTCTATTTTCCGTGACAACCCATCTACCGATTCGGGCTAGCTCACCCACTGGGTGAATCTGGTCCTTCCTGACACAAGCACAACCACGCCTCCCTGAGTTCGACCCCCAATCCACACTACAACACCGTGCGCTTGCGGTTACAAATATTTAAATCTCACGCCCCCAATCATATATTGCACACGTGCATGCACACAAACGAGGGGGACGTCAAGGATGTTGTACTTAATGTTGCAACATTCTGTCTGACATTGCCTAGTTTGTTGCCAGATGTTGTTCCTGATGTTGCAACATTCTGTCTGACATTTACTAGTTTATTGCCAGATGTTGTTCCTGATGTTGCAACATCTGATCCAACATGTCTATGAGTGTCACTCTCTGATTGTCCTTCATTGATGGCTGTAAATGCAACATAGTTTCTGGTTATGTCCTCATCTCCAACACTACCTTCCGATTCATCATCGCTCCAGGTGCTTGCTAAAGATTTTCCTTTCTGCTTCTTGAGGGTATTAGCACATTCAGCTTGTATGTGGCCAAAACCCTCACATTCTCTGCACTGTATCCCTTTGCCTTTGTTCTTCTGATCATGCCTCTGAGTCAGACGACTGGTGTTCTTCCCTGCAGAGGGAAGATTTTCCCGCGTCGCATTGTTACTAGATCTGATGTTTTGACCCTTGTTGCTTATCTCTTTCATCATTCTGCTGAAATTCTTGGTCAGCAAGGCAATGTCATCATCTAGCTCAGACTCATTATCTGACTTAGAGACTTCACAAACTTATGCTTTTAAGGCAACCCCTTTGTCCCTCTGATTCTTCTTCAGATTCTGTTCATAGGTCTGAAGAGATCCCATGAGTTCATCCAGTCTCATGGTGGACGTATTTCTGGCCTCCTCAATAGCTGCAACTTTGGCTGAGAATTTGTCTGGAAGAGATATCATGGTTTTCTCAACTAACTTCTTTTGAGAATATTTCTTCCCAATCTGGAAGGCCTGATTGGCTATATCTCTTAACTTTCCATTGAATTCGGCAACAGTCTCATGGTCATTCATCCTTAGATTTTCAAACTGAGATGCAAGCATTTGGAGTTTGGAAGATTTTACTGTACTTGTTACTTCATGAACATTCTGGAGAATATCCCATGCTTCTTTGGCATACTCACATGTGGAGATCAGCTTGAACTGCTTTTCATCTACAGCCAAAAAATAGCATTAATTGCTTTAGAATTGCTCAAGGCCGCATGTTCTTCAATCCGACTCCAGTCTCTTGCCGGCTTGAGGTGTTCTTGGCCATCTTCGTCAATTTCAATCGACGGTGTCCATCCTTTAATGACAGCGATCCATGCCTTTTCATCAAGGGACTTAATGAATGCATGCATCCTAGACTTCCAGTAAGTGTAGTTAGTACCAATGAGCAATGGAGGACGAACAACGGAGGCACCTTCTCGTGTAGCCATGATTCAAGTACTGAAATCCAAGATCACACCTTCTCGTGTAGCCATGATTCAAGTACTGAAATCCAAGATCACACCTTCTTTGATAACAAAGTAACACGGGTGACCTGCTCTGATACCAATTGATACTTCAGTACCCAGTTAATAATCAAGAAAACCGAATGATTAAAAACAAGAACCAAGCACGACACACAAAACTTGGTAACACAGTTCGGTGCGCACACCTACATCTGTGGGGTCTCGTCCAGAAAATCAAATTACTCCACTAAATATATCAATGATTACAATCACTAATAACACGTTTCTAATAGAAGGAACACCCTCCCCCTCAATACAAACCGTGTTGGGTGGTTTCTACCAAACCCATGGAGTAATTCGTGTAAGATCCCCTTACATGCAAGATCCCCTTGCATGCAAGATCCCCTTGCATGCAAGATCATCTTGCTAAACCGACTAGATCAAGTCCCTTGATCCCTACGTGCGTAGCCGTCGGCCTCCTCCCGGAGTTCTTTAAAACTTTCGTCAAAGTAGATGCCCTAGCCGTCAAAGTCGCATGCCCTGATATCCTCCGCTCCCCTTAATCCGCAGGCCAATAGGGAAGGTTGTTCAATCATATCAGATGCAGATCGACAGCCCACAATTTCCGGAACTACTTCGGGCAAGTGGTTCCGCGTATCTCCAAGGATCTGATGAATAAAATATTTCAGGCAAGAATCTCTCTAACCGATTCTATAATTGCTCCGAGAGATTGCAACATCCAAATATGTCTTCAACAATTATTTCAACCAATAATTGCGGGTCAAACAAATCTCTAACAGATTCAACCAACATATTTACGAGATATTCACTTTCTCTTTGCAAACCAGCGTCCATCAATCTAGCAACTATTTTAGGAAGGCTTTCCAATTATCTCTCGTGCAGATATTCCACCAAAATATAGGGCTGTTGACGAATGAGCTTGAACGAGCTTGAACATGAAGCTTGGTTTTGTTCATAAACAAAATACATGTTCAAGCTCTGTTCGTTTACTAACCGAGCTCTAAAAGCTTGTTCAAGCTTGTTTGTTAAGCTTACCGAACGAACGTAAACGAACATAAACGAACATTTACCAAGCTTGTTCACGAGTAGTTCATCGAACATTCTGTTCTTTAATAAGACTTATCGAGCTTGTTCGTGAACATGTTCAGGAACATGTTCGTGAACACACAATCAATCTTGTTCATGAACAGATTTTCAAACAAACAAACGAACGTTAATTTTTTAATCATGAATAATAATAATTAACCATAATTGCCAATGACTAAAATAATTAAATAAAAGGATTAAATATTTGTATGACAAAAACAAACAAATCCAACATAATAGCTCCATAAATTCCATTACAAGCATCCATTCCCAGCATAGTAAAAAATATAGTATTTGTCTAAATGCAATAAATGTAAGAACCCAATATTCCAACAATTCCACCATCAATGTATTATAAGGAACATTTAACAAGCTTGTTCATGAACATCACTTAACGAGCTTGTTCACGAACACTTAACGAACACTTAACGAACACTTAACGAGCTTGTTCATGAACATAAATGAACGAGCACAATTATGTTCAAGCTCTGTTCGTTTACTAACCGAGCTTTAAAAATTTGTTCAAGCTTGTTCATTAAGCTTCCCGAACGAACGTAAACGAACATGTACCGAGCTTGTTCACGAGTAGTTTGTCGAACGTTCTGTTTGTTAACAGCCCTACCAAAATATCTAGGATCACTTCGGGTAAGAAATCCCATAGATCAAGGAACCATTTAACCATTTCGGGAAAATTGGTTTAAGCAAACTCATGCAGATATTTCAACAATTAATTTCATCAATTCCCAAGACTCTAGGCTGCAAATCAGATTTGAATCAGCAAGTCAGATCTGCAAACGACAACAGCATTTCTTCATACGACCCATACTCCAGATCACGCATGTTGTACATAATGTTGCAACATAACGTACAACATTACTGCTCAAACTGCTCAAAAACAATTTTGATTCCTCAAACTGAGCTCTCCAGATTTAGTGCCACTAATGCCAACTTATAACAACTTATATCAACAGAAAAACAACCTAACAAGCCCAAAAAATTAGCTAGGAGTAAATGTGAGAGGAAGTCATGGGAGTCTGCTTGAACAAAGCTGGTAGTCGACTTCCAGGGAGGTAGTCGACTCCTAGAGACTTTTCAGGGATATGGCAGATTTCAGAGTAGTTGACTACTGGGTGTTTGTAGTTGACTACGGTTTGGAACTTAGCTACTATGAAAAGTAAGCTCTCAAATGATTTTAAAATAAGTTTAAAAAATATTTTAGAAAATCATTTTGTGTGTGTGCGTGCATATTCTTCTTGGCTTTAACATAATTCTAAGAAAAATAAAAGACAACTCACACACTAGACACTATGAAGACTTTGAAGCCATGGTTGAACTTGATGTTGTAGCATGTGCTTCACTTGAATTTGAGCTCCTCTTTACCTTGGGCTTGAGCACATTCTTTGAGCTTCATCTTTGAGCTCCTCTTGTGCTTGAACAGAAGCTTTAGAATGTAGACGTTGAATTGCGAGCTAAATTCATCTTCATCTTCTATGAGTGTGGTTGAAGTTCTTCTTCTCGAAGTATGCTTTGAGCTTCAATTAGCTTATTTGCACAACCTACAATCTTAAATAATATGATTAGTATATTAATAACATTTGGTGTGATCATCATCAAAACTTCTTTGGGGTAGGAGTAGATTTTCCAACACTCTCCCCCCTTTTGATGATGACACCCAAATGAAAAACAAATGGATAATATGAGATGAAAACTAATGAGTAAGTGTACTTACTCCCCCTGCTTAGATGAGGTATGAAATCATATCATACTCCCCTTGCATCATAGCTGGTTAGCAACATATTATTCATTTATGTTTTTGCCTTTTTCTATTTTTCTCTCCTTTGTCATCATACAAAAAATATGATAACATTCATGACAATTTTCACAAAGTTATACCAAGTGTTAAAACAATTAAACCAAGTGTTTGAAAAAAACATATAATGAGTTAAAATAATCAAAATAACTCAAAGAAATTTGCATAGAAGAGTTATATATATATATATATATATATATATATATATATATATATATATATATGTATGTATGTATATATATATATATGGAAAGTTAGTAGATCTTTATTGAGAGACAAAACTATACAGCACTATAGTGTATAGGCATGAGGAATCAGTATAAAGAGGATATGGCACAAGCGCCGTCACTCTTTAATAAAGATTCCCCACCCTAAAGCAATCTATACATGAATGATATAGTGATAAAATCCAAATACGAAGTTAGCCCAAATCTCGAAACTCCCAATTTGAAAAGACAGAAGACTCCGCGGTAGTGGAAGGATCATGGCCTCTCATAGCAACTCTGACATCCGCCGCAATCTCCTCAAAAATGTCTGTTTTCCCTCTACTTTTCCCATCGAAGACTCTACTATTACGTTCATGCCAAATATGCCATACCATTGCTGAGAGAGCAATTTTTGCCAATCTGCTCAAAGCTCCCTTCCCACCAAAATGCAACAAGTAATAACCCCCAATCTCACCAAGGGTAGGGACAATCTGACCGGTTACATTCAACTTCAGCAGAGACCTTTTAAGAAGATAACTTGAGAAGGGACAAGAGAAAAATAAGTGGTTTATATCTTCGATGTTGTCACCTCCACATAGAACACAATTCAGTGGCGTATTAATACCCCATCTACTTATAATGTCTCTGGTGAGAAGCTTACCCCTAAAAGCTCAGAGTAGGCTGAGAGACCATTTCGGGATATAGCCTGAGAACCATACCAACTTCTGGAATTGAAAAGGAAGCCCCCGTAGTCGAACCCCTCCCCAAGCTTCTTTAAAATTGAAGAGCTCTTCATTCCCATTTGCACCTGGAACTAACCTGCGGCAATTAACAGGAGGCGCCCAGACCCATTGGTCGGCCCCATGAGAAACTGCCGCATTTGCAAGGTAGGCCCAAACTTGCGCTAGAGTAGGGTCAACTGCCCAAGCCCCATGGATCCAATACTCACTAACACGCTTCATAGAGGCATCCTGGGGCACCACAACCAGATTTATAAGAGGTCCACAATCCAGCCAATAGTCGTGCCAAAAAAGTGTAGATCGCCAATCTTTCACCACTCTCCTGATGAGTTTATTGGATACATTTCTGCAATTCAACATGTGTTTCCAAGTACCAGAGTGCGTAACTAACCCCTTTGCCGCAAAGAACCCTTCAGCCCCATCATATCTTACTCTCATTTGCCTTGCCCATACGCTATTAGAAGTAAGAAATCTCCACGTAAGCCTAATCCCCGCGGCAACATTGAGATCCTCCAATAATCGTAAACCCACTCCACCCTCAGGCTTCGGGGTACAAATATCAGCCCACCCCCAAGCCCGAGAAGGACCCATAATGAATCGCCTGCAAAGAGAAGAAATTTCCCGGACGATGGAGAAAGGCATACGGAAGGCCTGCATCCAAAACGCTACCATGCCGTATATGACCGATTTGACCAGCTCAATCCTCCCAGAAATAGATAACATAGATGAAGTCCATCCCAACAGCCTCTTCTTACACTTATCCACCAGTCTACTGTACATAGGCACTTTGGGATATTTGTAAGATAATGGCAGGCCCAGATATGTGGTAATAGTTGTGGAAATTTTGATGCCCATACAGACCGCAAGAGCAGACTTGTTTTTAGTCCCCTTACTAAACAGTGCAGAACTCTTGTTCCAATTCACTTGAAGCCCTGTATAATTTTTGAAATCTAGTAGCAAAGACTTGATGCACCTGAATGATTTAAGATTAGCTCTGCAGAACACAAGCATGTCATCAGTGAAAAGGATATGGGAGATGGAGCATGAACGTCTCATAGGCTGAAGAGCACCGCTACCAAGGGCTTTAGACATTAAGAGGGAGAAAGCTTCCATAGCAATAACAAATAGGTACGGAGAAAGAGGGTCTCCTTGCCTAATACCCATGTTGCCATCAAAATACCCCACTGGAGAACCTTGAATCATAACAGAAAATGTGGGCGTAGAAATACACTCTCCAATCCACCTTATAAATGCATAAGGAAATCCCATCTGACCCAAAAAGTAAGGTATAAACTCCCGATTAACAGAATCAAAAGCTTTCCTCAAATCAAGCTTCAGGCAAGCCCGCCCCCCATAGGGTTACTAAAGTCTCTTATCTGCTCATGGGCAATAAGGGTACAATCAGATAACAATCTCCCTTTAAGGAAGGCCGCTTGGTTAGGGGAGATCAGATCATGAATCACCACCCTGAGTCTATTGCATATAATTTTACTAACAATTTTATATAGGACATTGCAGCAGGCGATAGGCCTGTAGTCACCCAGGGTAGTAGCGTTAGAATTCTTAGGCACAAGGGTGAGATGGGTATGGTTTACCTGCCTCAGGAGAGAGCCCGATGTAAAAAAAAGACTTAACCACCAAAGATACATCCTCACCCACCAGGTACCAATAATGTTGAAAGAAATGTGCATTGAATCCATCTGGTCCCGGCGCCTTATCTGGACCCATCTGAAATACTACATTCTTAATTTCATCATCTTAGATTCTCCTGATCAGCCAGGCCGAAGCCTCCTCCGTAAGGATGCGCTTTGGAGTAAGAGTGGAGAAGGATCGGTCATAGTGATTTTGATTATATAAATCCACATAAAAATCAAGCGCCTCCTTCTTCAGAACTTCGTAAGAGCTGGACTGCCTTTCCAGAGCATCCACAAAATGACTCAGGCTATTGTGGCTTTCCCTCGATTTCATTGCAGTATAAAAAAAATTATATTATGGTCTCCCAGGGTTATCCACTCTTGGCGGCTTTTTTGGCGAAACATCTCCTCTTCCAGACTCATAGCGTTAGTCAACTCCTTCATCACTGCTTGCTCAAGTGCCTGGACAGACGCATCCGAGTGCAAATGCGGAAGGTTTCTAATCGCTTCCAGCTTGGTGCGGCTCTTGATCACTAGCTTGCTGGCATTATAATTTGCGGACCAGGTGCGAATTAATGGTTTCAGCCTTCTTAATTTTTGGGCCACACAATACATCGGTGTGCCAGCAATATAACTACCCCAGCTCTCCTCAACAATATTAGAAATCTCTGGGCATTTCATCCAAAAATTAAAAAACTTGAATGGCTTTGGTTCGGATTGTACCTGGGAATGAAGTCGGACTACCATAGGGGAATGATCACTTGTTAGCGGATCCAAGTACTCCGTAAACAAATCAGTGAGCAATTTCAGCTAATCACCACTAACAAATACTCTATCCAGACGTGCAGAAATCCAGCCAAGCCCGCCTCTATTATTACACCAACTATACTTGCACCCAGAACTCTTGAGCTCATGAAGATGGCAAGTAGCGATACACTCATTGAAGTCGAATAAGGATTTTTGTTCAAGCCGCTAACCCCCAACCTTATCTGCAACTAAAAGCACACAGTTAAAATCCCCCGCGACCATCCACGCTCCACTATTCAGCTTTGCCGCATCACATTTCAGAAGATCCCATAAGACTTTTCTTTCCCCCTCAGTGTTTCGGGCATACACTCTAGTGAAAGCACAAGAGAACCCGCCTGAATTGGTACAAGATGCTGTGATGTGTTGATCCGAAGAAGAGATGAGAGTTGGCTTCCAGATAGAGGGGTCCCAGGCCATCACAATCCTCCCGCCAGCCGAACTGTCCAAGTTATTAAAAGAAGGCCAATTTTTAGGGAGCACAGAATTGTTTTTACCCACCAAAGATTTAAGCTTCGTTTCAATGAGAATTATTTCCGTTGGCTTTATTGTTGTTAATCTGTCTCGAAGGTCCCTACGATGAACAGTGTTATTTAACCCCTAGTATTCCATATGAATACCGTCATTGACTAACCGTGGTTTTGGGAATGCTCCCCTGAATCCTGGAGCTCCGCCTAGCACCGGATTCAGCAATACATTCATTCCTCTTCTTCGCCTTCTTGACTTCCTCAGCTTGCTTCAGGCAACTGAGCTCCTCGGCCATCCAGATAGGGTTGTCCATCGCTATTTCCTGGGGCACTCTGTCAATATCCCCATCCAAAGAACCCTCAAGAAGTGAAGGTAAGACGTTGGTTCCCCTCAACCGCTCTTCTAAGCCCGCAACTGAACCTTGCTCTTCTAAGCCCGCAACTGAACCTTGCCCCGCCAGTAAGGGAGCAGGGCCCTCTAACACACTCCCTTTAGGGGAGCCCCCTGATCCAACCGATGCCATGTCCTATAACCCCTCCCATACCACACTACTAGCATCCACAGGGACCTTCAAGTGTTGAGGAAAGTCTCGTGCCATGTCCGAAGGACAATGCTCTTCCACCCCGCCAGGAATATTACCAGACACATCCCCTGCTGCTACATTGACCTATGTGCCCCCCAAAACAGCATTCTCTGAATTCTCCACATTCTCTGAATTCTCCAAAGGAGAAGTGCCAATATTCACTCCCCCGGACCTCAGCTCCGAAGTGATGTCCTCTGATTGGATTGAAGGGTGCTCTGCCTTGGCCAGGCACTGGGCATCAGTGTGGCCAAAGCAAACACACTTACTACACCTCGGAGGCTCTCCTTCGAATTTTGCCTCAATAGTTATCATCACTCCACAGTCTAACTCCACCTCGACTGATTTACGTAATGGAGCCAGTGCTTCCACCTCTACTAGACACCGAGCATAGGTAATCCTCTCCAGATTAGCAGTGGCACGATCCAGACACATCGGAGTGCCGATTACAGAAGCGATAATATTGAGAGTCTCCAAATTCCACATATATAGCGGAAGTCCATACAACTGCACCCAAACATGAACGGAAGTAAGAATATCTCTATCGTGACGGAGATTCAAACTCCATTTTTTCAAGACTACCAACCGTCCATCAAATAGCCAAGGACCTCCTTTCAAGATCCTTTCACATTCATCAGCCGACTCGAATCTGAAGTAAAAGAAACCATTGTCATTGCTATATACCTGCACCTTCTTCTTCAATCTCCACAGCCTTTCCATCCACGCAACAATTTGTCCATAAAATGGGACATCACCTAGGACATAGCCCACCAGCGTATGTTTCCACCTCTCCGCCCCCCGTTCAACCAAGGCCCCAGGGACCCTCGCACGAGGATAGCCATCCGTAGCGATCATTGGGGGCACCAAAGTCATTGCCAAGCCCGACCCATAGGAGCGTCTATCCGCACAAACGTCAAGCCACGATCTTTTCTCCATACTAGTATTAATCGTTATAGGGACCTTAGGCCTATGGGGAATAGTATCAAACACCTGAGGGGCAGGAGGCGAAGTCTTCACCGATGTCTGGTTGCTTGACTGCTCAAAGCCCTCGTTCGCCCCAATGGGCGCCCTCTAACCTGATGCCCCGCTTTAAATGCCCGACCAAAGCCTCCTTGATCAAAACGAGCCCGACCACGCCAGACCTCCTGCCAACCATCACTAGGACAGGCAGACCCGTGACTCGGACCACCATTAGCCGATGCACGGCCAAGCTTTCCAGGACCACCATAAGCAGAAGCACGGCCCAGATCTACAGGACCACCATTAGCCAATGCACGGCCAAGATCACCAGAACCCCCCTTAGACACACCACCCTGCCCTGAAACATCTGCATCGTCACCATTAGACCCCCCTTGGACATAGGCAGATGAGAGGTACCCACACCAAGATCCCCCACAGCATCACCTACTAGAATCCACCGGGACTCGCCGCCGTTGCCGGAGCCGCCTCCCCTAGCGACCCGAAGCCCTAGCCCCTCCTGATCGCCACCGAAAAACTCGGACCCTCCCCTCATGTGTGTGTATATATATATATATATCTATTCTATAAAAGAGAGCATTTTTTGAATTTTGTCCCAGTAGGACAAGCTGACTAGGATAAAGTTTATGCTGACTAGGACAGAGTTTTGTGGGGGTTTTGGGTGACTTGGACAAAATTTTGTTGGGGTTTTTGGTTTGAATTTTGAATTGTGTGTTGAATTATGTGTAAACAAATAAATTGGCCGTTGAATTTTGAATTGACTAGACTTCTGTACTCTACTCTGTATGCGGGGGAAAAACAAATTGGCTGTAGAATTTGGGGGGAACCAAATGTCTTTTGAATTTTACAACTCCCACGCCTAAGTTGGTTTTCTCCCGCCATTCCTTCTGAGAAAAATAGGTATTGGTTCTAGGCTACTCCTCTTCCTCTTTCTCCTCTTGCATGCTTCCCTCCTCCTCTTGCAGCCCTCTCTTCATCTTCCTCCCCATTTCCTGACTAGAGCAGCACCACCAACCGTCCACACCAACATCTGCAAGGGCGACACCACCACCACCTCACATGCGGCAGTACAGTTGGAGCAATGACGTGGAGGCAGGCCCCAATTCTTGAGGTAATTTGTTCAAGAAATGGAGTTTTGCATTAGATCAAATCCTCGCTACTTTTCGATACAGAGCTTCTGTAAAATTTGAGTTCAGAATGACTAAATTTATGTATAAAATTTCATTAAAACCTCGCTACTTTTTTACAGAAGTAAATTTCAGAATGACTCAAATCCTTGCTACTTTTTTATAGAAATTTAATGACTAAATTCTGAACTTTTGAGGATTTGGTCATTAATGGGATTTTACAGAAATGGGATCTACAGAACTTAGTTCAGAATGAACTTTTGAGGATTGAGTTCAAAAGTTCAGAATTCTTAAGGGTTAAATCCTCCACGTCCCTGCTCCATAGGATTTTACAGAAATTTAATGACTAAATTCTGAACTTTTGAACTTCTGTGGTTTAATCGAATTTGAGTTCTCATGGAGCAGGGACGTGGAGGCAGGACCCAACTCTTGAGGTAATTTGTTCAAGAAATGGAGTTTTGTAGTAGATCAAATCCTCGCTACATTTTGATACAGAACTTCTGTAAAATTTGAGTTCATTTCTGGTACAAAACTTCTGTAAACTTTTGAACTTCTATAGAACTTTTGTAAAACAATTTCCTACTTTAATTTGGTGTGTTAATTGGTAAGTTGAACAAACCATTTACAGCTAATGATCTTTTTTTGCTAGCTTATGTACTGTTTGCTATGTTGGGATCTGACCCAGTTGATTGTTTATGCAAATGATTGGACCTTGCATATATATTATTATTTCCTTAGTTGGGTTTTTTGTTGTTTAATTAGTTGTGTTTCCTTCAGTTGGGTTTCTTTCAGGCCTACAAATGTATGTTTAGGCATGTATATATTTATGTGCATAAGTGATGTTGACTTGCAATTTTGCTGGCACCTCATGAAGTTTGTTATAAAACCAATTTTTTTCCTTAATGATTTTTCTTTTTTTGGGATAGGATTTGAGTGTAGAAATTGATACGATCAAGCAAAAGAATGATAATAATGCAAATTGAGCACATGTTTTGTTATATTGTTACTTGAAATTTGTTTGCTCTTTTGATTTTGTTATCATCATCATCATAACCTTCATACCAAAAAATTGGTTTTTTTATTTGATTTTATTTTTTATATTGTTATGTGGGATTTTATTGGAGTTGGTGTTTGGGAAAAAATTTTTGGGGGAGGTTTGCATTTTGGGGGGAAAAAATTTGGCTGGAAAATGTAAAACTTTGAAAGTTTGTATAGGGGGGACTAAGCTGACCTCAGGCCACCTAAATACGCCACCCCAACCACCTCGGGCCACCCAAAGTCTCTCTCTTGAATTGGGCGAAAACCATCAAATTAGGGTGCAAAAGAGAAGGGGAAAATTAAAGAAGGGATTGATTTTTTCGATCATTTCTTTGTTTACCGATGTCAATGCTAGCGAGGAAGAGGTTGGTGAAGGATTTTAGGTTTCTTATTAGAACTATTTTTTTAACTTATGGTTTTCGAAGTCCTAAGGTCTTTTTAACTAAAGGTATTTGGGTTTTGATTTGCAAGCATGATGATACTCCTTGGGATGGAGGTGAGTTGATTTCTTAAGTTCACCATGAACATGAATCGTTGGTGATCTGAAATTTATTTGTCTGATGAGATGTTTGTTGATGCATGGTTATGGGATTGAAATTGTTGCTATAATTCATGTAACTCTGGAATTATAGATGAATTTCCTTTATGTTAATAGATTTTTTTGTAAAATTTCTCTCAAATATAGATACCACTGTGATAGGTACAATCAGTTTCTGAATGGGAATTATCGAAGCACATACATATTAGATTTAGTTAGGACTATTCTTATGGTTTGGCATGTCATTCTGTCATTTGTGCTTGCACTTTTTGGATACAACCCTGCCAAAGTCCCTTTTCTTTTGTGTAGATTTGCAATCGAGGGCCGTTAACAATCAGTGGCAGAACAATGAAGCCTTCATCCCTAACTTTTATGGTCCACGCTCCATATAAACAATGATAGGAAATTCAGGTGAAAGCCAACTATCAAAAGATAATCTGGAGAGATCTTGGCATTGGTGACTGTTGGTTTGCATATAGAAATAAAGTTAAGAGGTTTCTCTGTCACCATCATTGTGCGTTCATATATGACATTTTTAAAAAAACACTAGCTGACATTATTTCTGGAGAAGGAACCCATATGTTGCATTTTTAAGTCATTAGCATCAGAGGTTATGATTGTGTTGATAACTATAAGCACGTTTAAGAGAAATTGCTTTGGCATAATTCGATCAACCATTGTTACTGATTTTTCTACAACTTGCAAATAGCACATATACAAAAACGTTGATGCAGACACTGGAAGAACAAGATGCCATAATGACACAAAAATTCTAAATTTTACATATAAAGAATTACAGTGTACCAAATGTATGTGGAGCATGTTATTGATAGGAGACAGCTTCACAATTGGAATGTCCATGCATTATAGGTTGCACTGGATCAAATAAATCCAATATGGTCACAGTCAGCATCTTTGACAAAGGATATTGCCTTATATACTGCATTCAAACTCAACTATAAAGTTGGTTAAGGTCAACTGTTTCCTCTTAAACAATTAGCCAATGATATGCCAACACTTGACAAGGCTTTCTACATAGTGTATTGTTGACGATCAAATTATCAGTATTCTATGATTTGACATTGTGTTTAGCACGCGCCTTATTAATTGGCAGCAGAGTAGTGTGCTTTCATATCATTTATATCAGCTTAGGCTTATTAATTTTTATTCCCTACCTTGCAATTTTACTGGAGATCTTACCATTTGTATTGTTATTTGGACTAGAGACAGGCCGCTTTATTCACGCCGAAGTAATGACCATAAGCTTTAGTTCCTTCCTTCAAAGTATCCTTTATCTTTGATGAAACAAATGAAGTTCTTGCTGGCCTTGTGGTTATTCCATATGAAAGGTGCTATCTATAGGAGTAGTGTTTTTCTTTACCAACTTATGACAATCTATAGAGCATGGACCTAGGAACCACATATACACTGTATACACATCCAATAAAGTACATACAATGGCAATGCAAAAAATTAAAATGTTTATTGTGAAGGTGTGTAAATGGGACTTACTGAACGCCCAAGGATTTGTAGAGAAATAGGACATGCTTTATAGAGAAATAGGAAGCTGAGCAAAGTAGGATCTTCACCATTAACAACTTTAGGTTCTAAAGTTAAACCAAATAAAGCTATAATAATTCCAGTCCTATATCCAACCTAATACAAGTCAATGACATCTTCATGTATTTGGAGTTATTTATATTGTGTTATAACATCCAACATATGTCAGAGACTTCTTTTTCTGTGCATTAGACATGGCTCTGGCACATATAATATCTAATTTCTAGAAAATCTTCGGTACAAATTTTGACACAAGATTTTTTTGTTCTGTTGAAATTAACATTCTCATATATGTTTGTTATGTGGCAGACAAACTCAGCATTAGAGTTTGATATCTTTTGATGCCAGCACATCACTTGTGTTTGTTATGGACACACAGTAAACATAGTTGGTTCAGTGTATGTCATGGATACACTGTCTCTAATCGGGACCATGCAATTGAATCTGATTTTGGTAATATTCTTATCACACCATAATTAATAGACAAAGAAACGCATCTAATTCCAAATCTATTACTACCCCTTATAAAATACAGAAGGTCTAATGTGGCCCTTACTCAGGGTAGGTGAGCTGACTGTCCATGAGACTTACAGACCCGTGATCACCATCCATCAACAACTTTGATGAAGTTTTCAATGGCTTTGAGGAGAAAATAACAGTAATAGTAATTTGCTTGAATTTATTCAATTATTGGATTGATTTTGTTGAGAAACAAGTTATATTGTAAATATTAATTCTAAAGGCATATATATCGGTATCCCTGTTTGTTTTTTATAATACCTTATTTAGAGGTAAGTGATTGTGTAGGCCCATTATTAAAACTGAAAAGGGTAATTTTGTTTAGATGTAGGTGATTGTGGAATTATAAAAAATGAAATTACCCCTTTGCTTTGAGTCAAAACTCTCCATTGCTTGGTTTGTATAGAAAACTAAACTACTACTCGGCCAATTCTCCAACCTGATTCATGGCAATGGCCTTTGCAATCAATATCAACGAATGAATTTGTTGTATATCTTGAATTGTTTCTTATGTCGATAACTTGATATGCAAAAATTCTGTTATTAATTTATTTCTTCACATTTGTTAGTTGCATTGTAATGTTTATTTTCTGCATGCTACATATTGAATTGTAATGTTTATTCTCTCTCTCGACCCCGCCAGCAAGAAAAGGTGTATGCTTTCAAGTATCTCTTAATTCTAGGTTGAATTGAAATTCAGTTTATTTATTGTGTCTACAGTATGACATCATAATTGGAGGGTATGAAGTTGTTTAATCTTGGATTAGTACTTTAGTAATTGGGTGTGGCAAAAATAAATGCAAGGGATGTTCACTTTATACCGAATACAATATTTATAGTAAGATAGCTTGCTGGCACGTGCCATGCACATGAGTTGATGAAAAAAAAGATCATATGGAAAGTTGCTAATGAAAATTGTGAATGCTAAAGTAATATAATGAATATTACATAAAGCAAAGTAAATTGAATTTTTTAATTTTCTTCATATTAAATGAAAATTTTGTTTAAAAAACTATATGAAAACCCAATGTTCTAATTGGAGTGAAAAGTAACTTCATTATTACATTATTTCTGTTTTTAATGAAAAACTCATCAATGTCATTTTGGAATTTGCTGCAATTGGATTTTTTGTAAGTAAATTTGTAGCTTACATGGAATGAATGTCACATGGAATAAGTAGCTTACACTTACTCTTCAGTTTTCTCCATGTAAAGTTGTGTGCTCGATGCAATGAATATATGAAAATTTGTATGTAAACTGAGATTTGTAACCAACTTTACTGAGGTGTATGTAAATTTGTAAGCATTGAGTACATGAGAACCTGAATATGAAAATTCAGATTGAATTTCTAATCTCATAGTCATTGCTTATATTGCTAGCGAGAATGCATTTTTTTCTACATCAAGGAGATACTACAAGTACTTGGACATTCAACAGAAGTTTCTGTAGTTTCTTATGTTGTCAACATGTCCAATACATGCATGATAATATTGTCTATCTACTTTGAAGTATCTTTGCATCACATGCACTAACCATGATTAAATTTGTTTTGTCCTTTTCTAATTCCATTCTAGCATGAAGCATAATATTTATACCAAAACCATTAAATTCTTTCTGTGTGAGCTAAGCTGTGATGATGATGTAACACGATCCTTTCTGTGAACTAAGCAGTGATGATGATGTAACACGATCCGATATTAAAGAGAACGTGAGAACAAATGGAAGCATAGCTAATACTTCATCAAGATCTGTTTAGCTCCGAAAAGCTCTGAACAAGAAGAGAACCTACAGCCAATTTCATTTGGAGCAGGGAAAATCGGATTTCCTTCTCCACACTTGCTCAGTTAGTGGGTTGGCTTATTCCCCTGATGATGAAGGCAGTTTTCATTATATATGCATGAGATGCCTTTATACTCACATATGTAAAAATTATGTTGGGGTTTTTGATTTATCTCCCTGAAACAATGCAAATGGCAGAGAAGAGAAGAGGATTGTTTTTGCTCTATTGGTGCACTTTGTACATGCTTCAACAGATTCCTTAGCAATGGAATCTTACATTCTGGAATAACCTCTGTAGTCTTTGTTCCTGGAATTTAATGGTTTTTTGCTGAATATTTTTGTAACAAAGTTTGAATTTTGTTGTATGAGTATCGATTATTATTTGCTAATTTTTTAGTTGTTCAGAAATGTGCTGTCTATCTTTTATTGGTTTGTTCTTGCTCGATTGGTTTTGCTAATTGTAACAAATTAAATCTTTGTTCTGATTTTCAGTGGTGGCTCGAACCAAGGAGATGGAAGGCAATGCAATCTTCATCACTGTCTAGCTTGCAGTTTGCAAAGGTGAAGGTACAGAATTGGAGGAAACATTTCAAATTGGGGTTTTAGGGGCAATCGGATATACATTAGTTTACTCTCTGTTATAAATTTGTTTATATGTATTTATCTCTTGGTGCAGTTTTATTACCCGTTGGGTACCTAAAAGTGAATTTTGTTTGTATTGACATTTTAATGACAAGCCATTTTATCTTTTTTCACATTGCAGGTAGTCCGATTCCTTTCAAACCAACCACATTTCTTTATTACAATGATGACTGCTGATAAGAAAGCCAGTTCATTGGATCTGTATTACCTTATGAGAGTTTGTGAAGAAATTTTAGGGAGAACTTTGTAATTTGGTGGAAACTTTTGTATTGTGGGGGAACCCTTTGGGGGGAAAATGGTTTCTGAATTCAAATGGTTTTGGTGCCATTATTGTAGATTAATATTTATTAGTCATATATTGTTCATCTGAGTGCAATTTACTCAAGAAAAATGACCATTCCTTATATGGACCAAGTCAATTACTACATAACGATGATATCATATAACAAAAAGGCTCAAAATCAGCCAAAGCAAGAACAACTAAACATCATAGTAGGGTGGGTGGTGGCCTGCAATGTTTTAGTGAAGGTGCAAATCTACTTCTTGGCTTTAAGAATGTTGAATTTTTAATTAGCAGTTAGGAACTTAATGTTTTTTGTTGTGTGTGTGAGTTGAACATATATATATGGTACACAACAGAACAACTACACACAAATGCTAATGCAAATAGATATGTTTACATTCATACACAATAATTAGCAGTTATAATAACGTAGATGGCTTCATGAATGGTTGTTGAATTCTTCTTGCAAGGAAAATGGGAAAATGAATTTCGATATATATGTTTACATAAGCCCTTTGCATTATTCGATTGAGATCTTAGTGTCCATTTTTGGGAATTATGAGTGAAAGTTGATATACTTTTGCAGCAAAATCGAACAAGTTAATGACAAAAATAACAGGAAGGATGAAAGAAACAGTGAAACCTGAAAATTCTACTTTAGGCAGAGTTCTTTAGAAATCATGTGGTTCAGACATGTCCACATGTTAACAACATCTTACAAAACACATAAGCTCTAGCATTATACAAGACCACAAGAAACTGTGAACAAGAACCCATCATTCTTTCTCTCATGGTTGAAAATTTGTGTAAACAATGGGGGTAAGAAAAACTATATTTGTCTATAATTTTGTGGGGTGACTAAATATTGGGGGTATTAAAAAATTTGTGAAACTAAGTAACTAAATTTTCTGGAGGAAATAATTTTTTGGGTGAACAAAATTTTTGGTGAAACTAAATTTTAGGGGATCTAAGATTTTGAGGGGGCAAAATAATTATTGCGTGTTAATTATTGATCTTCGTTTAAAATTAGGGGTCTATGATTTTAAGGGAGAAAATCTTAAATGAACCGTGCCCTTGGGGCACAGGTTATGACTAGTATATATATATATATAGTGAAAAATGGAGGAGTGCTGACAGCGCTGGAAAGTTTTTCAGCGCTGTCAGCGATCTCGGTGCCCTACACATTTTTAAAATTTTTTTTGCAGTAGTTAGATAAACTTGTTACCTAGCTCTCCACAAAATTTCAGGTCGATCCAACACCGTTTGAGCCTCCGTTCATCGATTTCAAAAACGTTGTGCAAAATCTGGACAGTTTTGCGCAACGTTTTTGAAATCGATGAACGGAGGCTCAAATGGTGTTGGATCGACGTGAAATTTTGTGAGGATCTAGGTAACAAGTTTATCTACCTACTGTAAATAAAATTAATAAAAAAATGTGTAGGGTTCCCAGATCGCTGACAGCACTGGAAAAATTTCCAGCGTTGTCAGCACTCCTCCATTAACCTCATATATATATAATACATTTGAGAGCATATGAGCATATTTTGAATCTTATCCTACTAGGACAAGGCTTTGTCCTACGTGGACAAGTAAATGCTGACTGGGATAAAAAATAAGTGATGACTAGGTCAAGTATAGTGTATGTAGTTGGGGGGAAATTTGAAAAACAAACCTTTGAAAGCTTGGAGAAAACCAAAAAGTTGTTTCCAAAAATTTGGGGGGAAACAAACCAAAAAGCTTGGGGGAAAAATCCCGTTCTCTCTCTCTGTCCCACCAATTTTTTTGAAAACAAAAGTGGGAAGTTTTGTCTATTGGGGGAAAGCTCTGCGTGGGGTGGGGGGGAAAACAAATCTCTCTCTCTCTCCCTCTCTCTCTGTCTCTCTCTCTATCTCTCTCTCTCTCTCTCTCTCTCTTGTGCAGACTCTCGGCTTGCAAAAAATGATGTCCCCCTGGCATCCAAAGGCGTGCTACGAAGTGCTCTGCTTCTCCCCTAGAATCGAAGAGCTCGGCCAAAAAATAGTGTCCAGGCTAAAGAGCAAGAGCAACCATTATCTCATGCTTCATCTAAGGTTCGTGCATTTGATTGAAAACTCTGTCTAAACTTTATTTGCATTGAGATTTTCTAAATTGCATGCAGATACGAGAAGAACATCGGCAACAACATCGGCGACATCAAAAATTTGGAGGAGGTGAGTTAATACATCCAAGTCCACCTCCCAACAACTGATCGCGCCCCGGATACACGTCCCGGAGCGGCGACACTGTAGTCTTACCGCAAGCACACGGTGTAGCGGTGAGCGGGTATCGAACACAGGGAGGCCTAATAACAGTGTCTTCTTCAATCACCTGGCTATAGGAAAAGTCGAGAAATGTTCGCAAATATGCGGTCACAGTCGTTCAAATGTATAAAAGAAATGACAAATTAATAAAGACGCTTAGGGGATAGGGAATCCCCGCTACTTGTCGTATCTCATCATTGTGATTCGTAGGTTTCACAATTGCTAGACTTGAAATTCGTGTGAACTAGTTGCAACTAAATGTAGAACCAAGCTCACGCTCTCGCGCTATTGCCGGTCTATAGCAAACCTAGGGTAGAGTCCAATCTCTTGCAAACCCTAACCTAGGCAAACTAGCGTGAAGAACAACATCATCGTTCAATCGTATCTCGAGCCCACTCTCGTGCAAACTCGAGCTACGACCAAGGTTGGGATAGTTCCTACCCGTCCAATCTCTTGCAAACGGGTATTGGTATAGAATTGCAATCGAAAACCCTAGTTTCGGTCCAATCTCTTGCAAACCGATTCCAGAGGAATCCAATTGTAACCCAATTCGAATTTCTAGGGCTTCCTATCGAGTTGGGATCCAATCTCTTGCAAATCCCAATCGGTATGAATCCCTATCTATTCGTGCTAAATCGATCCCAAACTAACCCTAATCAATCCTAGCAATAATTCCACCAATTCATCACAAATTAGAAATAGGGCTCGTAGGGTTCATCCCTACGCCCTAAGACGATAGAACTACTCACTATTCATAATAAAATGCAATAGAAATTCACATGTAAAATCAATAGAATTCATTGCTATATTCAAAATATCAATAAAAATGGAGTTTTTGAGAAGGAGAGAGACAAACCAATGAAGAACAAGATAGCATCCAACAAAATAACACTTTTCTCCCCTCCCTCCAAGCTAAATCTAATCCCTAAAAAGTTAATCTAAAAAGGCTGCAAAAAAGTTCTGAAAAATCCCCCTAAACTAGGTTAAAAACTGGGGTTAAATACCCCCCAAAATCGCCCAAAAAATCCTGACGAAAATGCCCCTGCGCAGCCTCAAAATCACAGTTTACGCTACAGGCAGCGTGGCTCACTCGGCCGAGTGACAAATGTCACTCGGCCGAGTGAGAGACCCTGACAGATTCCAGAGAGTTGGGGGTCTTGGGGGTCGTCTCCTCGGAGGTCACCCGGCCGAGTGACTTTTCTTCACTCGACCGATGGGCTTTCTTCACTCGGGCGGACGGTCGTTCGTCACTCGGTCGAGTCGGTCTACGGGGCTGACTGACGGATTCCAGAGAGTTGGATGTTTTGGTTGCCGTCGTCTTGGCTCCACTCGGGCGAGGGGTGACTCAATGCTCGGCCGAGTGGTCTGGCGATGCTCGGCTGAGTGCACGCTGATATGAGCTTCTGTTGCGTGTCCGATCTGGCCGGCCGAGCGGGCTGTCTATGCTCGGCCGAGTGACTCCTTCACTCGGTCGAGTGGCATGTTGAAAAGGCCCATTCTTCGTGTTTTTGCCTCCTCGTCGCTCCTACGACATTCTTTCTTCTTCCACTCCTCTCCAATCGCAGAATACCCCTAAAGAGAGTCGTCGGTGACACTCCAGAGTGGGCGCATCTCAGAATCACTCCAAATCGCTCCAAATCTCCTGAAATACGACAAAAACAACAAATCGTGAAAAGCATCGCAATATTGTCGAATAAACGTGAAAAACATGATTTGAGCGATCTAAATGGCATGCAAACATGCAGAAAAAAAGGTGTAAAATACGGAGTGATCAAAATCCCCCAAGCTTACCTCTTACTCGTCCTCGAGGAAGATGAGTAAAAAGCGAACCCGGTGGATAAAGATAAAGAAGACGGCAGAAAGGCGAAAAACGAAAAACAAAATAGAAAACGAAGAGGGAAGTTGCTAGATCATTTTTCTCAGGACGTGGGTTTCGCTTGCTCATATAGCATGCATCGAATATAAAACACATGTCAAAGACTTTTATCTCGATATCATAGTATAATGGTGCATTTGAAGTAGAAAACCCAAGAATATCAATATAGCATGAAAAATGGAATAATTCTAAGATTAACATCGTCTGAAGCATCTAAAGCGGTATACAATACCGTAGATCACACACTTTTCAATTGAATGCTTTCTATAAGGAGTATAAGAGATACCACACGATAGAGTAGTAAGAATAGAAAAAGTGTGGTTTTCATGAAATGAATGCTAAGCGTAGATTTCTGGATTTCGTGAAACTTTAGCAATCTCACCGAGTATAAAATATTACTTAGCCTAGGTTGTCATGCACCGTCAGGTAGTCACTCTCTCACACATCACCTTATTCTCTCCCCCAAGCTTATCTATAAGCGTGGTGGCATATACTGTAACGACCTGTTTTCTGGGAAGCGGGGCATGACATATACAAAACAATATTTACATCCCCGTTTTTTATGAAGCTCCAAAAGAAAAAGAAAACAAAAATAAAAGCTAAAGAGGGAATAAAGAGAGAAAGTGTATGAGATGGGATCGTATTCGAACTTCTTTTCTCTTTTCTTCACTTATTCTCAAATCTTTTTCTTTTTCTTTTTCTTTTTTTTCCTTTCTTTTATTTTTTAAAACATATATACACAATGATCCCAAATCAAAGAGAAGGATATACAAGTATTTTTTTTCTTTGGATTTTGGGGAATTTGGAGCATGTGATATAATAACGGGGGAATGCCAATAATAAAATCGCTAAGGGGAGATTCACCGATGAATATAAAATAGAGAAATAATGTTCAAGATATGTGGAGAAAGAAATAAATGCATCTCTCAGCTCACTCTATAGGACGTGCATGACAACTTCAGCAGGGTAATATAATCTACTCAGTTTAATCTCAAAAAGTAAACTAATCCAGATTTATCAAAGCTAGCAAACATTCAATCAACCCGAAGTGAAGCGTACAAATCATGCAAATAAAAGTGATGTGAGAAAGGAAAGCAGTACTCCAGATATAAGCATCAATGCATGAATCTTGGTGTGTTTTCTACGATAGCATACATATGAATCATCAGACATCAGCTAATAATAGAATTTCATCCATTTTCATACAGCAAAAGAGAGTGGGTTACTATTTCTAAATGCAAAGCAGAACATAGCATATGATATCAAAAATAAAAAGCTATGACATGACAAATATATCATGCATATAGAGAAAAGCTAACACCACGTCATCATCATCACAGAAAAGTCATCTCTAGCAAAAGATGAAAGAAATAAAGATAAAAGAAAATAAAAACTATTTACAATGCAGCACACAAGAAAAATAAGAAAAACATGATGCATGGTAAAAAATGAAAAGGTGATGAAAAATGGGTGCAAAAGTGGAAAAACGTGGAAAAACTAAAAATAAAGGTGACAAAAGCAAAAAGTGTGAGAACTTACTCCCCCAAGCTAAAGTGCACAGTGTCCTCAATGTGCGAAGTGTGGCACACCGAGAAACGTGTAATGGGAGGGGGGGTGGGTATGCATGCATGATAAAAATAACAAAATAACAAAATGAAAAATATGATGCGAATGTGATGCATGCAAGGGTAAGAGTGATGCAGATATGTGTGTGTCACCAAAAATACTCTCCCTCACTCCCGAAAAAGGATATAGAATGATATGATCAAAGTGTGGACAAAAATAGTGATGGGAGGAGGGGTGGGCAAAATTCATCAGGACCAAGCAGAGAATGGGCAGCATAGCGACAAAAAATATCGATGGCATCAAGGGTGTGCCTAAGCTGGTGGTGCTGCGCCATCTCCGTCCTGAGGCGGAGGTGGGGGGGGGGGGGGTGGTGGACGTGTCTGCTGGGTGGGTGGTGGTCGTGGCAGTCGCTCGAGAATCTGGGTCAGGCAGAAGTGAATGCCGGGAAGTAGCTCGAGGCGGTGCTGCATGGCGGTGACTGTGGAAGACAGAGCCCTAAAATCGCCCCGGAGTCCACTCATCGCCCCCTCAAGGGCACGAACGCTCTGAACTAAGGCGTCAGGGGGTGGTGGAGCAGAGGGACGGACAGGTCTAGGCTGAGTAGGTCGGGGCTGTCTAATACGTGCAGTGTAGGTGATCGGGACAGCAGGCATGGGTGGAAAGGGTGCTGTGCTCACTAGTGGATGCACATCCTCAGTGCGAGGCTGGGACGCAGGCTGGTGTGAGGTGGAAGCAGCAGCAGTGGAAGTGGAAGACAGAATCGGTAACGAGGCAGCAAGAGAGGTCAGTGACACAGACGTGGGAACAGACGTCACGACACTCTCAGATAGAACGGCTGCCGTGGAGACAGAAAGGTCGATCACTGGGGAGGAAGTGAATGGACCAAAAGGTGACAACCCAGCGGAGATCATACTGGCCATGGTCTCCACGACGGCAGTGAAGGAAGGCTCGCCGCTCTCAACTATAGAAGGTGGACGCTTGGGTAGCAAAGAGGTAAGGGGCTCAACCGACAGGGACACATCAGTGGTGGGGGTGGTGGTAGGCGTGGTGGTAGTGGAGGACGGCTCAACAAGTGTACTCCAGACACCGGCAGAAGTATGGACAGAGGTGTCGGGAGCGACAGAAAGTGCAGGCTCAGGCTGAGGGAACACATGATCTACAGGTGCAGGGTGTGCCTGCTCAGCCTCCTCGGCCTCAAGCACGTAGGCGGCGGGGATCAGGAGATCCATCGCCGGAAGCCAGTCCTTGTGTGCTGGTCCTATGTGTGTCCGAGCGGGGCTCGGAAGGATCATGTAGTCAGCACCGAAGGGACCGTGCAACCATACCCAGTGCCGCTGGCCGTGCGAACGAAGCATCTTCATCCGGGCCATAACGTCTATCGAAAGTGAAGTGGGGCCCGAAGGTCGACGCAGGTCGGCCGGAAGGTCCTCGCCGGTCATCAGGGCTAGCAGGGTGATCAGGCCGTCGCAACATATCGGGGAGCGAGCACCCACCGATACGATGATGCGGTCCAAAAACCAACTAGCGACGTCAATCTCCACGGCGGGGACCATCGTAACGCCATCCCTATCCAGAACTCGGGGGCGAGTCATCGCGTAGAGCATATAGAGCTCAGGCGTAGACATCGTCCCAGGCTCGTACCTCGCTAGAAAGGTGGTCGTCATAAGGCGCTGTGCTATGAGGAGGCAGGGGTGGACTATAGCTGAGGCCTTGGCCCTACTAGGGTCAAAGGCGTGTGGTAAACCCGTGATCCTGGCCCAAAAGGCGTGTGAATCGAAAGATGGGGGGGGATGTGTGTGGGGGCGTAGGCTCGGTCGGGCATGGGGACTGCGGGCCACTGAAAGAATGCTCTAAGCATATCGAGAGTGATCCGACACTCTCGATCCATGAGTCTAAAGGAGCATCCCTCATCGGTCCGGGCGATCGAGCTGAGTACCTCGAGTGTCGGACGGACGTAGGTGTCCGCCGACACGGAAAGAAAATCTCGCCAACCCACGTTGTCGTACAACGTGAGCATCCCCTCGAGTACCCCCAGGTGGTCTAGGTCTGCTAAGTGAGCGAACCTGGAGGGTACTATCGGGCGCTGGGCGATACACTCAAATCGGACACGCTGTGCGTCGTCTCTGAACGTAATCCCCAGCGGCCCGACGGCTGGAGCCGGTGGTGGCTGTGCGTGAATGGGGTCGGCTGGAAGTGGCTGCGGATGGACGGGGTCGGCTGGAAGTGGCTGTGTGGGGTGAGGTGGTGAAGGCGGAGGGGAGTCCTCCCTAGCGTGGGAGGGGCCGAGCTCATCCGTCCGCTTCCGCTTGGTGGAAGCTCCCCGAGTGCGTGGCAGTGTACGGGGCGGCATGTGTGCCCCGAGTGCTCACCCAATAGTGAAAAATGCGGCGTGCTAAAAAGATGGAACGAAGGTACCTGAACACGCCGCGAGAGCAAAACAGCTGATAAGTGTAAAGGCGACGCCTCCACGAAGCCAATAGTGCGTCCGAAGGCTTCCCCAAGCTCCCCCAAGATAGCCTGCGCATCAAACAATGATATCAACCTATAAAATTCAAAATACATGGGGGAGATGGGGTATAACAGATAAATAGAGAAATCGATTTGAGTTAGGGGCTCAATGGGTACTCGGATCGTCAAAAATGGGGAGAAAATAGGATTTAACGCGAAATGGGGGTTACCGGAGCTTGGCCGGCGGCGAGGAGGGTCGCCGGCGGTGGGGGAGGGTCGGCGGTCGGTGGTCGGCGCTCGGCCGCCGGCGGTCGGGCGGTCGAGGGCGGTGGCGATGGTGTTCGGGCGAGCAAGTGGTGATCGCAGCGGGCGGGGAGACGAAGGGTCGCGGGCGATTCGGGCGAGAACTGATTTGAGCGTTTCGAAAGTCGTGCCGAGCCCGTTCGCCTTATATAGGTGAAATTACGACTCGGCCGAGTGACTATGTCACTCGGCCGAGTGATCGTAATGGAAAAGTTTTTAAATTTTCTCCCTCCGCTTACGACTCGGCCGAGTGGATTTGCCACCCTCGGCCGAGTGGAAAAAATCAATTCGGCCGAGTGGCACAAGCTACTCGGTAATTTTCGTCCTAGGAGGGTATCAGTTTCACTCGGCCGAGTGAAGAAATATACTCGACCGAGTGGCAGTTTATACTGAAATCACAAAAAAGACAGAGAGTTGGGTACATCAGACTTCCCTCGTTGGTGCGCCACTCGGGCGGACGGCTTTCTTTGCTCGGCCGAGTGACTATGGTACTCGGCCGAGTGAGGCTCTGTTTTCTGCTTTGGTGCTCCGTTTTGGCTCTACTCTCTGTTTTTCTTCCTCCAGGTGGTTTCTTCCCCCTCCTAAGCCACGAGCGCATTCCTGGAGCGCTCTTCTTCACCTCGGTCATCCTTCTTATGATAGATATCCTTTTCTCCTCCTCCTGTCAAAGAAAATTGGACCCGTTGTCAAATTTTTTCAGGCAAACGACTCAAAAACACTAATAAAGTCTAGAACAAAAATAAAAAATAAAATAGAAAAAATGCGATAACCGTCGGGTTGCCTCCCGACAAGCGCTCGTTTAAGGTCTTGAGCTCGACCCCTTAAAATTTTCAATTTAGCGCGGGATGTTGGGTGCATATGAGATGCACCCATCGAATTTGCCGGGAAGACCGCTCGGATTCAGATCATGGTGGGGTGTGGTCTTCCTCAGTGCCCCTTCGTCGTGGGCAATGTTGGGGGGTGGCTCCCCCAAGCTAGAGTTTGTCCCGGGCTTTGACTTTGCCGGTGACACCGATCGTCGTATCGGTGGAGCTTTCTTCGGAGTCCTCAACTTTGAGAGCTTGCAGAGCTCCCGTATTCTTGCGACATCAGCGTCGCCATCATCAATCGCCATGGAGATATTGGGGGAGTGCTCCATCTTCTCTTCCTCAGCCAAATCTTGGCCTTCTTCGAAGCTATCTTCGTGGGGTGCGCCGATGGAGTGGGGGATCGCCTCTTCAATGACCTCATCAAGGAGGTCCATGTAATCTAGCTCCTCAGGATACGACATGTGCTTCATTGCCTTCGGTATATGGAGCTCCACTTCGATGTTACCGACGTTCAAGGTAAGGGTCCCCTCCCGCACATCGACGATGACACCGGCGGTGGCGAGGAATGGGCATCCAAGTATGAGTGATGTATCGATCTCCTCCTTGATGTCCATTATCACGAAATCGCATGGCAAACATATGCCTCCTGGAACTTGGAGTGGGATGTCCTCTGCGATCCCAACCGGCCTTGTAATCCGCCCGTCCGCTAGTTGAATCCGCATGTCGGTAGGCTTTAAATCCGTGCCGGTATTCAACTTCCGGAACATGGAGAGAGGCATGAGGCTAACACTAGCCCCCAAATCTACCAATGCTTTTTGGAGGGGGACGTCGCCTAGAGTGCAAGGAATCCGGAAACTCCCTGGATCTTTGAATTTGGCGGGCTCTTTTTCCCTCTTTGTGAACCAAGTCCCTTCCTCCGCGAGCATGATCTTCTCCTTCCTCTTCCTTCCCGTAATCAAGTCCTTTAAGAACTTGGCGTAAGATGGGATTTCCACTATAGCATCGAGGAAGGGGATATTGAGGCTCACCCCTCTCAAATACTCGAGAAACTTGGCTAGCCGTTTCTCCATCTTGGCTCTAGCTAGCCGTTGAGGGAAGGGCACCGGCGGCATAAATCGGCGCTCATCAATAAGCTCTTCCTCTCTAGATTTCACTTCCCCTTGCGGCTCATTCTCTTTTTCAACTTCAATTGTCGGCTCGCTCTCTTGTAGATTCTCCACCACGGGTTCCTTAATTTGAGTCATTGGAGGGGGGGGGGTATCCTTCCCTCCTCTCGTTGTAAACGCAACGACCACATTGATATGGCCGGTGTTGCCCCGTGGATTTGGCTCGGGTTGAGCCGGCAATTGTTGGTTGTTCCTATTGAGCAAAGCAAGTTGCTCCCCAATTTGAGCGACAACGGTGGCGAGAGAATCTTGTCCCGCCTTCAAAGTGGCGTTAATATTTCTTTGTTCCGCCATAAACTCATCCACCTTAGCTTCAAAATCCGAACGTTGTTGAGCTTGTGGAGGGTTGGGATTTCTCCACCCTTGATTATACCCGGGTGGCCTATAAGGTCCCACTTGTTGCTTCGGTGGGAAGTTTTGTTGTGGTGGCCCCCTTGGTTGATAATTCGGTTGTGGTGGTGGTGGAGCTCGAACTTGAGGAGGTTGTTGTGGCGGGGGGGGGGGGGGTTCAATGCACCATCATTATTGGCATATGAGAAACCCGGATGGTTTCTAGCTGCCGGATTGACCCAATATCCAGAATTCCCCGCGACATATTGAACTTGCTCCAAAGCTCCTTCTCCTTGCTCTCCTCTTACATACATGGCTTATGATTGGTCTTGCCAATCACTCATATGATTTGTCGGCGTGGGTGTAGAAGGGGCTCCTTGAGGCTCCGTAATGTACTTCTCCAATCTCTCCACTACCTTGTGGAGAGAATCAAATTTGTTGGCTAGCTCCGCGACGGCCTTGGCCTCATAAATGCTAGACGGCTTCAAGGAGGATGAAGAGTGTCCTCGCTCGTCGCCCCACTGTTGGTTGTTCGAGGCCATCTCCTCAAGCAAGGCCGTAGCTTCATCGGGAGTCTTCGACAAAATGGCTCCATTTGCGGTGGCATCAATAATCTGCTTCGTGCCCGGTTGGAGTCCATTGTAGAAACTGTGGACAACCTCCCAATCCTCAATGCTATGGTGGGGGCATTGATGTTGCAAGTCCTTGAAGCGCTCCCATGCTTCATAGAGAGTTTCTTGTGGTCCTTACTTGAAGGACATGAGAGCACTTCTTATCTTCACCGTCTTGGAGGGCGGGTAAAATTTGTCGACGAAGGCACTCGCCAATTCATCCCAAGTGGTGAAGATTCCTTCAGCTTGCGTCCTCAACCAATATAATGCCTTGTCCTTTAGTGTGAAAGGGAAGAGGCGCAGTCTGATAGCATCTACGGAGACGCCCAGCATTTAGAAGGTGGCACACTTTGATAGGAAGAGCTGGATGTGGTAATGAGGGTTTTCATGGGAGTTCCCATGAAAAGGATCTTGTTGCATAAGAACCACCAATCCGGTCTTCAACTCGAAATTTTTGTCGACCGCCAACTCCGGCATGGCTATGGACGAGGTCGTAGAGGAAGTCTTAGGCCGAAGCCTATCTCTTATGGAAATGATCCTCGCCATTCGCTCCGCCAATTCTTCGGGTGTCTCGGGATGGGTCATAAAATTTCCTTCCGTAACGGGTCTCCTCTCCGCTTGGATCCTCCTCAATGTACGCTCGATCTCCGGATCGTATAGTATTTCTTCGGGGTTCGCCGAGGATCTCGTGTACATGCAAGGGAAAACAGAGTTTCAAAGAAATGGTTAGCACAACAGAAGGACAAAATAAAAATAGAAATTATAGAAAAAAAGAAAAATAGCTAGGTAGGTAGAATCAAACACTATTGCGCTCCCCGTCAACGGCGCCAAAAACTTGATCGCGCCCCGGATACACGTCCTGGAGCGGCGACACTGTAGTCTTACCGCAAGCGCACGGTGTAGCGGCGAGCGGGTATCGAACACAGGGAGACCTAATAACAGTGTCTTCTTCAATCACCTGGCTATAGGAAAAGTCGAGAAATGTTCGCAAATATGCGGTCACAGTCGTTCAAATGTATAAAAGAAATGACAAATTAATAAAGACGCTTAGGGGATAGGGAATCCCCGCTACTTGCCGTATCTCATCATTGTGATTCGTAGGTTTCACAATTGCTAGACTTGAAATTCGTGTGAACTAGTTGCAACTAAATGTAGAACCAAGCTCACGCTCTCGCGCTATTACCGGTCTATAGCAAACCTAGGGTAGAGTCCAATCTCTTGCAAACCCTAACCTAGGCAAACTAGCGTGAAGAACAACATCATCGTTCAATCGTATCTCGAGCCCACTCTCATGCAAACTCGAGCTACCACCTAGGTTGGGATAGTTCCTACCCGTCCAATCTCTTGCAAACGGGTATTGGTATAGAATTGCAATCGAAAACCCTAGTTTCGGTCCAATCTCTTGCAAACCGATTCCGGAGGAATCCAATTGCAACCCAATTTGAATTTCTAGGGCTTCCTATCGAGTTGGGATCTAATCTCTTGCAAATCCCAATCGGTATGAATCCCTAGCTATTCGTGCTAAATCGATCCCAAACTAACCCTAATCAATCCTATCAATAATTCCACCAATTCATCACAAATTACAAATAGGGCTCGTAGGGTTCATCCCTATGCCCTAAGACGATAGAACTACTCACTATTCATAATAAAATGCAATAGAAATTCACATGTAAAATCAATAGAATTCATTGCTATATTCAAAATATCAATAAAAATGGAGTTTTTGAGAAGGAGAGAGACAAACCAATGAAGAACAAGATAGCATCCAACAAAATAACACTTTTCTCCCCTCCCTCCAAGCTAAATCTAATCCCTAAAAAGTTAATTTAAAAAGGCTGCAAAAAAGTTCTGAAAAAGCCCCCTAAACTAGGTTAAAAACTGGGGTTAAATACCCCCCAAAATCGCCCAAAAAATCCTGACGAAAATGCCCCTGCGCAGCCTCAAAATCGCAGTTTACGCTACAGGCAGCGCGTCTCACTCGGACGAGTGACAAATGTCACTCGGCCGAGTGAGAGACCCTGACGGATTCCAGAGAGTTGGGGGTCTTGGGGGTTGTCTCCTTAGAGGTCACTCGGCCGAGTGACTTTTCTTCACTCGGCCGATGGGCTTTCTTCACTCGGGCGGACGGTCGTTCGTCACTCGGCCGAGTCGGTCTACGGGGCTGACTGACGGATTCCAGAGAGTTGGATGTTTTGGTTACCGTCGTCTTGGCTCCACTCGGGCGAGGGGTGACTCAGTGCTCGGCCAAGTGGTCTGGCGATGCTCGACCGAGTGCACGATGATATGAGCTTCTGTTGCGTGTCCGATCTGGCCGGCCGAGCGGGCTGTCTTTGCTTGGCCGAGTGACTCCTTCACTTGGCCGAGTGGCATGCTGAAAAGGCTCATTCTTCGTGTTTTTGCCTCCTCGTCGCTCCTACGACGTTCTTTCTTCTTCCACTCCTCTCCAATCGCAGAATACCCCTAAAGAGAGTCATCGGTGACACTCCGGAGTGGGCGCATCTCAGAATCACTCCAAATCGCTCCAAATCTCCTGAAATACGACAAAAACAACAAATCGTGAAAAGCATCGCAATATTATCGAATAAACGTGAAAAACATGATTTGAGTGATCTAAATGGCATGCAAACATGCAGAAAAAAAGGTGTAAAATACGGAGTGATCAACAACAGCAACAACAACGGCAACAACGACATCCAAATCCACCTCCCAACAAGCAAACAGCAGCACAGTGTTTTCAAATTTGGATGAGGTGAGTTAATACATTCATTTTTAAATTTAGTTTTCACTTCCATTTGTTGATTCATGCCCATCGCTATATACCATGTGTGTGTATCCGAATTTATTCAAATTTCTTTTAGGATGAAGATATATGAATTTATTCAAATTTTTGCAACAGTGTTGTCAAATTTCTCCGATTCTCGGTCCATCAAAATTTGATGATTCATTACAGACAGTGCATCCGAATTGAAGCTCTTTTCGATCTCAAACTTCATAATGATTCAGTGTATTGAATTTATTCAAAATGGGTGGTCTCATGAATATTTTCTTGTAGAACATGCCAATTGTTTGTAGAAATGCTGAACAGAGCACCATCGGCCAAAACTAGGAGTTTTAGGTATGCTTATGTACTCAATCATTTTCAAGCTCAATTTTCCCATCCGCATTCAAAAACCTCACCAAAATGCACTACCTCTCCACGTATCAACATCTAGAAATTGGCTAGAAATTGATTCCAAAACTTGGAAATGTTCAGTTATTCAAATCTGCAAAACTTGGATTCAAAACTTGGAATTTAAGACTTGGAATTTAAAACTTGAAATTGATTTTGCCTATGGAAATTCCATGAGACAATAAAGGTGGCTGATGCTATTTTGTGCATCCATTATATCAAACATTTTCCAGTATCAGATATAAATTTAAACTTACAGAATCATGCATCGTGACAAAGCGAGCAATTGGGCACACTGTATGGAGAGAAGGAAACAAATTAGAGAGTTCATGACATATGGATATCACTTGCAAATTAATTCTCCCCTACGGCTTGATATTAAGATATGCTCCACAATCGAATCAGCTAACTTTGTTAGTTTCAATAGCCACAAAAGACGTTAATAGTTTATAAGTTGAAGCTTTTAGAAGAACTTGGTTGAGAATTTTTATATCAGTATCAGACTCTTCATGTTATGGTTAGCAGTTGGCCTACTGAGCTTTTTATTTATGCAAGTCAGAATATTTTGCTTGTATGCATGGCTTCCATCTTGGATAGGCTTCATCTCAACAAATTTATGGAGCAAAGTGAAATGATTAAGCTCAAGGTAACATTCAATTAACTTTTGGGTTTATGTCGATGTACGCATATGGTAGCAACACAAACTTCTACATACGCCAACATATTTTTTCATGAATCTCAGAGTCATGTTGCTGACAAGTTGATAATGCTTGAAATCAGCAATAGCTCAAGTTGCTTTTCCTAAATTAGAGTTAATATTCTGTTTCAGGTTCATGTGTCATACCTCCAGATTCGACCCTTTTGTTCGATGTCCAATTCATTGGCAAGGCGTGAGCTGATGATTCCTATGGAATGACACCATGGTTTCCTATCTTTCAACATGTATACTCCCACCATAGGAAGATGACATATGGAGATGATTTACAAATGTCGTCAAGGAATTATTTTTATCGAATACATCTATAACTTGCTATGCGAGAACATAAGTTGGATATAGTCATTTCCAAAAAAACTGTTATGAAGAAAAAATCAGTTCCAAAAAAAAACCTGACATAGCTAATTTATTTGTTTGAATCAACAACCTTGCAAAAATCTGCGGGTAATTTATTTGTTTTTGCAAGGTTGACATAATAAATAAATTGCAAGGTTGACATAGCTAACAACCTTGCAAAAGCCTAACATAGCTAACAACCTTGCAAAAACAATTAAATTATGGGACTGTTTGAATCAGGTTGTTGCAAAATAAAAAAATCAGGTTGATTTAAGGTTTTTGTAAGGTTTTTGTAATGCTTGACATAATAAAAAATCAGCTAAATAAAAAAACCTTGCAAAAACCTTGACATAAAAAAATTAACCTTTATAGGTTGATTCAAATTATTGGAACAAATAAAAAACCTTGCAAAATAAAAAAATTGTAAGGTTTTTGAAGAACAAATCAGTTCCAAAATAGCTGATATGAAGTGTTATTATTTGTTTTACAAGGTTGATTCAAGGTTTTTGACATAATGTTTGACTTTATTATGTCAAAAATCAGCTATGCAAGGTTTTTTTTTATTTTGCAAGGTTTTATTATGTCAAAAACCTTGCAAAATCAGCTATGTCATTTAATATCAGTTCCAAAAAAACTGTTACGAAGAACAAATCAGTTCCAAAAAAATGATATGAAGTGATTCTGTGTTTGACTGTAATTTATTTGGAATTGATTTGGAATTGATTTGGAACTGATATGAAGTGACTCTGTGTGAAGTAATTCTGTGTTATGAAGAACAAACCTGTCAAGGGATTTGGAAGGTTGATTCAAGGTTTGTTCTTCATAACTGATATGAAGTGATTCTGTGTTATGAAGAACAACCTTCAAGGTTTTTGCAAGGTTGATTCATGGTTTGTTCTTCATAACACTGAATCACAAATCTGATTTGGAACTGATTTGTAAGGTCCCTTGACAGGTTTATTTTGCAAGGTTTTTGACATAATAAATTCAAGCATTACATAACATAGCTGATTTTTTTATGTCAGGTTGATTCAAGGTTTTTGCGAGGTTTTTGTAATGCTTGACAAAAACCTTGCAAAATAAAAAAATCAGGTTGATTCAACCTAGCAAAAACCTTGCAAAAACCTTACATAGCTAACAAGGTTTTTTATTTTTTATAGAATCAACTGTTATTAATATCAGCTCCAAAAAAACTGTTATGAAGAACAAATCAGTTCCAAAAAAATGATATGAAGTGATTCTGTGTTTGACTGTAATTTATTTGTTTCATATGAAGAACTTGAGCAAAGAGGAGTTTATTCACATCCTTTGATGGCAAATCACTGGGTTTTCAAGGGACAGCTCGAAATACTAAGGGGTGACTCTCCACAAGTGCGTCGATGGTAAGCTCGGATGGGTGAATTCCTCGGCAAAAAGTATGAACCTTTCTCGATGTTTCTCTTCGTGTTTTTACTCCATTCAAAGTGTTATATGTCTGATACGTCTATTTTACGAAGGCCCAACAACATAGGCCCAAAAGCACAGCCCACCGAACGAAGCCCGAAAGATACGAGCCTGGGTGCCCGACCGCCGATCAGAAGCCCATCTGCGCGATCAGGCCCGCCCGGAAAAGCCCCATAGAGGGCCCCCAAATGTCGATCCGACCCGGCCCCGATGAGGCACGAGTCACTCACCCGCTCCAGCGATAACCGCTCCCCCGATCCCGTGGTCACTTAATGGCTGTGATGGGGAGGTGCTGGGATGGCGCAGGGAGCGGCGACGGGGGGGGGGGGGGGGGGGGGGGGGCGGATTGAGGGGGCACGATCGAGGGCAGACGAGCGACGTGGGTTGGGGGCAATCACGACGGGAGGTCTATAAGAGGGCTGGGAGGACGACAGAACAAGGGACCGCATCTCAGGTATCTAAAAACTTAGGTACTCCATCAACGACCTAGTTCCCCCATTTCACCTCCTTCATCCCCCGCTCGCGCCGTGAGACGCCGTACTGATCTCCTCTCGAGTCGTACCGTCTCCGCCGGGTCTCCTCTTTCAGATCATTGTCTGACTTAGGCATCGGAGGGGTTTTGGCCGGAACCAAGGTCCGGCCCCCCTGACGAGTGTTCTCGTCTACGCAGGAGGATATCCGATCCACGGGCCGAGGCTTCCCCTCCGCCCCTCGCTGACCACGCAACCAGCTGGACGATCGAGGCTTCCCCTCGTCGTCCGACCGCCGAGGCCGACCACACCCGACCGAGGCCGAACGTCTCAACCCAGGCCGAGGCTTCCCCTCGCCCTACCAACGACCGAGGACCCCGATTCGACCCAGCCGACGCGCTCCACGTCGTCTGCAGATCCGACTCGAGCCTCGTCTGCACCAACTCGACTCACCCGAGGGACCCAAGCGGGCCCCTTGACCACGTTGACCGGGTTGTCCACGGTCAACGCTTTTGTAGTGAGAAAACACTCTGAAACATCTGGCGTCGTCTGTGGGAACCGCAAACCGTCCCACGAAGAAGCAAACCACACCCGCAATGGCACGAGCCAGCAACGGAAGGAAACACATGCCCCCCATCCCGGAGGTGGGGAATGGCGCATCCAACGGCAACCTCGAAGACACGCCCGTCAACAATCACCCCGCCCCCACAACTGAAGAGATTGGCGGGACGGAACTGGCCACACAGGGACAACTCCGTGCCCTGGCCCAGGAGACCAACGCGAACATCCAGACGCTGGTCGCGGCGGTACATCAGCTCGTCAGCACTGCGCCGGCTAACGGAGGCGCGTTGGGCGACGACCATCGTTGGGCGGGGGGTCCCCCGCTCTTACGATCCGCTGTGGTCGACGACCATGGGAACCAGAGACCGAACGCAGAGCATCGGTTCACGTTGTCCGGCTCCCGCCAGGCGAGATCACGTGCCTCCTCCCCTCATCGTGAAAGGAGCCGAAGAGAAACCGAAGGCACGGAGGACGAATCGGTGACGGCGTCGTCTCGTCGACCACGATCACCCCACCGCAGGAGAAGCAATCGACACCACTCGAGAGACCGATCACGGCGGAGCGGGAGCTCCCGCCGGAGGAGCCGGGAACGACGGGTCAGCCCGACTCCCAGTGTGGCGAGGGCCGTGGAGCCGACCCCGCCGGCGCCTGTGCTCCCTCCACCACCGAACGAACTAGAGGCGGGCGGGTGTCGAACCCCCGGGGGGATCCACGGAGACCGGTGTCCCTTATCGCGGAGAATAACCGACGCGCGGGTCCCCTCTCGATTCAAGATCCCGACGCTGGGGAAATATGACGGGATAGGGGACCCGGGAAACCACGTGATGGACTACGAGGGGGACATGTCCTTCCAAGGAGCCGACGATGACCTGCTCTGCCGGGGCTTCTATTCGACTCTCAGGGGAGCGGCGAGGACCTGGTACCGCAGCCTACCCAGCCGCTCCATCGACAGCTTCGAGGAGCTCACCCAGCTGTTCTGCAAACAGTTCATGGCGGGAGACAGGTAAAGCCTGATGCTGAACATCTGTTTAACATAGTGCAGGGCCCAGCCGAGCCGCTCCGACAGTTCATGCGCCGCTTCAACGCGGAAAGGCTGAACGTGAACAGCCCTCCCGACCTTGTTGTCCAAACGGCTCTTAAGAAAGGGCTGCACCATAGAGGCCTTAAGAAATCTCTGCACAACGACCCCCCGAAGGACCTCCCAGGGATCATGGCGAGGGCCGAGCGCTTCATGTTGACCGAGGAGACCTTGGCCATTGAGGCAGGAAAGGCCACTCGAGGGACCAAACGTGGCGACAGCGGACGAGGCAGCCCCGAAGGGTACCGGACCGAGAAGAGGCCGAGAAACAGGCAGCGGGGAGAGGGTACGAGGGACGCCACCCTAGACGCCGTCCTCGCTCAAGTACAGAAGGAAGAGCGCACCGATCGCCCCCCACCAAAGGCAAAAAGAGGTGGGAAGAGTGGGGAGAAGTACTGCAAGTACCACAAAGACAATGGCCACGACACTGAAGACTGCTGGCACTTGAAGAAGGACATTGAGAAGCTGATGAGTCGGGGGCACGCCAGGAGCTTAGCCGACGAGCCGGCCCATGGGGAAGGGACCTCCATACAGCCGGACAAGGGGAAGAAGATCAACACCGTCCAAGGACCCCTCCACATCATAGAATGAGCGGGCGAGCTCTCTCCCCCCAGTCGTAGCCTAGTCCGAGGGGATTATCTAGGTTTACATCCCTCTGTCTAGCTTTAGTCCCTGTTTCCTTTCCTCCAAATGTACTAGTCCAACAGGACTCTTAAGAGTACAGTTGCATTCCCTTTTGTCTTTTCTTAATCTTCGACGGAGTCGACGTTTCGCTAAGGGGGCAAAAGAATGAAGACCGCCGCCTCACTGGAGGGGGAGGGGGAGCTTTGCCCTCGCCGACCGACTCCTGCGCTCAGAAGTCTGGGGGCAACCCTCCCAGCCAGCGCGGACGCCGACCGGTCCTAAGCCGAGGAGCTTTGCCCTCGCCGACCGACTCCTGCGCTCATAAGTCTGGGGGCAATTCCCCCAGCCAGCGCGGACGCCGACCGGTCCTAAGCCGAGGAGCTCTGCCCTCGCCGACCGACTCTTGCGCTCATAAGTCTGGGGGCAATTCCCCCAGCCAGCGCGGACGCCGACCGGTCCTAAGCCGAGGAGCTTTGCCCTCACCGACCGACTCCTGCGCTCATAAGTCTGGGGCAACTCCCCCTACTAGCGCGGACGTCGACCGGTCCTAAGCCGAGGAGCTTTGCCCTCGCCGACCGACTCCTGCGCTCATAAGTCTGGGGGCAATTCCCCCAGCCAACGCGGACGCCGACCGGTCCTAAGCCGAGGAGCTTTGCCCTCGCCGACCGACTCCTGCGCTCATAAGTCTGGGGGAAATTCCCCCAGCAGGCCCGGACGCCGACCGGTCCTAAGCCGAGGAGCTTTGCCCTCGCCGACCAACTCCTGCGCTCATAAGTCTGGGGGCAGTTCCCCCAGCCAGCGCGGACGTCATCCAGTCCCAGGCCAAGAACAAGGCAGCAACGCAAAATACGCGAGAAGTCCGAGTAAGTCAATTTCGTTCATAACAGTTAACCAAGGTACAAAAATGTGTCTTATTTACAGGGAATCGAAGCGAAGAAACCTCTCTACAAATAATCCACTCTCGACGAATGACAAAGTTCGTCACCTACAGAAACTAGGTCGACACCGACAGAGCAAAATTTGTTGACAAAAGACCCAAAGTTGTCGGCCTAAGCGAACATCCATGCAACCAGCAATTACTGGTTCTGGAGCCAGTAGCGAAGCCGAAGGAGATAGCAGGGGAAGGGGTCCATTTCAAGTAGACTGGCCCAAAGCGAAGCAGATGCTAAAAATTTGAGGATAAGGCCAAGAGGGACGGCTTAGGGAGCCCGGGCTCGAGAGGACACATCCTCGGGCGCTTCGCCCTGCTCGGAGCGAGGGGGATCGACAAGCGGGGAAGCCTGCCGAACGCGCTCCGCACAATCCCGGAAGGAAGACTGGACGACTTCGACAATCCGAGGGGCGATGAGGTCTTCATACATACCGAAGGCCTCCCTGAGAACCTCGAAGATCTTCTTCCCCAGGGTCCCGACGACACCCCTCTCCACCTCCTCCGCAAGCCGCGCCACCTGACGCCGATCCGATAGTTCCCTCTGAAGTTCCTCCCTCTCCAGGCAGAACGACTCCGCCGCTTCCTCAGCCACTGCCGAGCATCCTCCAACTTTCCCTGGAGGTCACCCACTCGTCCCTCCAGCTCAGCCACATGGAGCTTGAGATGCCGAGACTCCATCTGGGCCTCCGTCATAGCCACCTCCACCGCCCCGGCCCGCTCGTGGGCCCTCATGGAGGACTCCTCCAGCTCCCTCAAACGGACGGCTCGGCACAGCAACTCCACGGCGAGCGCTGAACCCTGGAAGACGAGACATGGGCTAAGAAGAGAATAAAGGGAAGGAAAGGACAGCAAGATAGCCGAACCTGTTGAAGGATCCAGACCAAGGAATCCGACATCTTGTCGGCAGGGATCTTCTCGAGGAGGCTGCGGTCCCGGGGAAGGACGGAGACCTCAGCAACCTGCTGGGCCAAGGCTCGGTCGACAAACACCGAACTCCCAGGGACGACATCGAGGGAAGCCAAATTGCTCGCCAACAGGGCTCCGATCCCCGGTGATATGGGCGAGGGCGATGCGAGGGGGGTGGTTGTCAAGGCTACCGGAAGATCCCCGGTGGTCGCCGCAGGGAGCACGGAACCCGCCGGACTGGAGGGATCCGCGTCCTCCTTCCTCTTCTTTCCTCCGTGAGGCTCCGAGGGCGCCTGAGGGGAGCGCTTCCGCCTTGCACCATCCCCACCCTCGGGAACCAGAGGGGGCACGCCAAGGGCAGGAGGGACTGCACCGGACCCGTCGTTACCCCCCCGCCTCTTGGGCTGGCGGGGCGGGTCCGGCCCTTGCGACCCCCCTGGAAAGAAGATCGCCAGAAGAAGAGGCGGGAGGCGCGGCCACCACCTAACCCACAGAAGGCTCGGCTCGGCGCACCTCCTCCTCAACGGTCCGCCGAGGCGCCCTTCCAGAGGTACTACCCCGGCTCCGAGCGGCTCCACGACGGATCAGCTCATCAACATCACGGGTGAACTCGCGACCAGCCATTCCTGCAAGGGAAACCGAAATCAGGGTAAGCTACGGGGCAACCCAGGACCAAAAAAGCGACCTACCCGGAGACCACAAGACGGCCTTCAAAAGTAGGTCGTCCAACAAGGACCATATGGATTTCGCCTCCAAGGGGAGGGTTGACAGCAGCGCGGCGGCCGCCAGCTCCACCTCAGAGAGGGCTAGCGATGAGTCGGACCGGACCGACCCACCCCAGCCTGTCAGAATTCGGGCATCCTCCCGGAAGACCACGAAGACATAATCCGAACTCCAATCCCCCGACCAGTGGGGTAGCCCGATCAGGCATTCCCTCCTCGAGCGGGCTCGGAGTTGCAACCATGACCCGGGGCCGACCGTCTGGATCCGATAAAAGTAAAAGAGAAGGGGGAGAGACGGCTCCAAACCACGGGTACAGCAGAGCATCACGAAGCCCGTCAGTACCGCGATCGAACAGGGGGTGAACTGGCAAAGGGGCACCATGAGATACTCCATGACCTGGATGAGGAAGGGATTGAGCGGGAAATGAAGGCCCAGGTGGAACATCTCAACGTAAACGCCGACCTCATTGCTCCTCGGGAGGCAGATCCGCTCGTCGATGAACAGAACTCGGACATCGTACGGGTAGCAAAGATACCTCTCCCGGATCTCCGTGGCCACTGAAGGGGGAGTCCCCGACGGCGTTCGAAGGATAACCGGGGGTACGTTAAGCCGCACGGCAGCCGACACCACGTCATCGCTGACGAACTCTGGGAAGAGCTTCTCCTTCCCCCTATCTCGAGAGGAACGACTCCCAGAGGAAGGACCTGGTCCCACAAGCTGGGGCCCGCCCCGCCTCGGCCCAGGAGGATCCCTCGCCCCTTGGCCGGAACCACCTATCCTAAGAGCAGCCATAATACGAAAGTAAGAAAGGAGTTACCTTTTTAATTTGAGAAGACAAGGAAACGATGACGAGGGGAGACTCCAAGCTGCGGGGAACAAAAACAGAGGGAAGAGCAAAGAAGAAGTGGGGATCCACGCAGCCGAGGATCTTATATACCAGACTCAGGGGCGAATTCGAATCGCCTGACAGAAACGCGTGGCAGGTCACGGAGAATCGGCGGCGTTTCGAAATCGGCGCCAAAGGAAGTCCAATCGATCCGCCTCATCATTACCTTCATTTATAACCACGCCTCGACTGACGCGCCACTCGGAACCCCAGGAGTCTCATCGGTCGAACCGAACCGGCCAAGGCCGATCGGCCCCACCGATGGGGGCAATTGATACGTCTATTTTACGAAGGCTCAACAACATAGGCCCAAAAGCACAGCCCACCGAACGAAGCCCGAAAGATACGAGCCTGGGTGCCCGACCGCCGATCGGAAGCCCATCTGCGCGATCAGGCCCGCCCGGAAAAGCCCCATAGAGGGCCCCCAAATGTCGATCCGACCTGGCCCCGATGAGGCACGAGTCACTCACCCGCTCCAGCGATAACCGTTCCCCCGATCCCGTGGTCACTTAATGGCTGTGATGGGGAGGTGCTGGGATGGCGCAGGGAGCGGCGACGGGGGGGGGGGGGGGGGGGGGTTGAGGGGGCACGATCGAGGGTAGACGAGCGACGTGGGTTGGGGGAAATCACGGCGGGAGGTCTATAAGAGGGCTGGGAGGACGACAGAACAAGGGACCGCATCTCAGGTATCTAAAACCTAAGGTACTCCATCAACGACCTAGTTCCCCCATTTCACCTCCTTCCTCCCCCGCTCACGCCGTGAGACGCCGTACTGATCTCCTCTCGAGTCGTACCGTCTCCGCCGGGTCTCCTCTTTCAGATCATTGTCTGACTTAGGCATCGGAGGGGTTTTGGCCGGAACCAAGGTCCGGCCCCCCTGACGAGTGTTCTCGTCTACGCAGGAGGATATCCGATCCACGGGCCGAGGCTTCCCCTCCGCCCCTCGCCGACCATGTAACCAGCTGGACGATCGAGGCTTCCCCTCGTCGTTCGACCGCCGAGGCCGAGCACAACCGACCGAGGCCGAACGTCTCAACCCAGGCCGAGGCTTCCCCTCGCCCTACCAACGACCGAGGACCCCGATTCGACCTAGCCGACGCGCTCCACGTCGTCTGCAGATCCGACTCGAGCCTCGTCTGCACCAACTCGACTCACCCGAGGGACCCAAGCGGGCCCCTTGACCACGTTGACCGGGTTGTCCACGGTCAACGCTTTTGTAGTGAGAAAACACTCTGAAACAATGTCTATGGGTGTTGACTGCTTTTAGTGAATCACAAAAGATTATGCATGAGTGATAATAACAAGTAGAGTAAAGCTCATGGTTGTCGTTGTGTGAAGAGAAAGAGAAAGGTTTTGTAAACCCAGTTTTTACTGATAAGAACCTGATGCTTGCATGTAGGTACATATACCTTGGTTTTTCGACATCAAAATAGAAGCTGCAAGGTGTCCTACAAGAGATTTGGATTTGTTTAGTTGTTTCTTTGAATTTTTTAAAGAGAAACTTGATGTGAACCTCAGGGCTTCCGATATATCCTGAGAATTTTCAAGTCATTCGTTAAATTTACTCTACACTATAACCTGTAGAAACCAGAGGTTTTGATCCACGTTTTCTTCGTCCAGTGGGATCATGGTGATAACGTACTGGCTTATTCAATTTTGATCCAAAATTAATTTTTCAGTGGATCATTTTATCTTTTGACAGTTATTTAGAAACTGTGAAATTAATTAATGGTTGTAAACTTGATGTCTATTTGGTCTAATAAGTATTAATGAAAACTTTGAACTATTTTAAAATGTAGGAGGATTCTACGATTGATGTATACCAGCTTATATTTATATGGTTTATATGGTTCAAGTCTAGGTGTTTCACGTAGGATGTTTGATTTTTGAATTTGAAACTGAAAATTAGGATATCATTTTCCAGTGCAACTTCTTTCATAGGTTCCCTGTAAGTTGGCATACATTAAGTAATACTTATGTCTTGGCTTACATTAAGTAATACTTATGTCTCAGAGGTTGAATTTGCCTAAATATTCATTGCCTAATAATTCTACTTTGTGAAATTTTTTTGTCATCCTTGAATTCATCATTATAATAATCTCACATGTTGTAATACTCTGATGATTTAACTTAATTATGGGACTTAGGTTTTAGATGGTTAACAATTTCCAGTAATATGGTATTATTCATATTTATCTTTGATAATTAGAAATTATTGCAGTTGGGTTTCATTTTCTGAATTCAGAATTTCATAATTTTTCATAACTTCAGAATCTGAAAAAAGTCAGATGCATCTTGAAATCAAAGAGCATAAAATAGACAGAAAAAGAGAGACAAATGAAGAGCTAATAAGCTCTTCAAAAATAGTAGTATAAAACTTCCCCCTTTTTTATTTGAAGCATTAAAATATTCTGTCATGTGTTTAATTTGCAGTTGCTAACATGGGTTCTCAAGGGGACCTGTGTGGAGAACACAGAAACAATGAATGCAAGTGGAGTACACCAATCATCTTCAAGTTTCAAATGACAGTTACCAATTTCCAGTAATTTGGTATTATTCCTATGTATCTTTGATGATTAGAAATTACCAATCATCTTTCTTCTAATAATTGAATGCAATTAATTTTCTTTGTTGCCGACTAAGTTTTAGCATACTGGTTCAATGAGCCTTGGCTCTTAAAATCATACATTTGCTCGAAAGTTTCGACATTGTTGTAGAATTTATACCCTCCGATTTTACCCTTGATTCTCTTCAATCGGATCATCAACAGTACCCTTCGATGGTGAGAGAGTTTCTCTCTAAATTATTATAATTTTGACTCGAAATTCTAATAATTTGTTTTTAGTTGGATCTCATCTTTAATCTGATCTCAGTTTGAGATCCCAGCCTTGATCTTTATTTTTTACGCATATTAACTACAGATAAGGATCCCTTACATTGAGATAAGCCAAATCTTTTATCTTACACTGGTCCACGCCTTCGATGGCATCTTCAATTTTGTAAAGAGATAATTCTTGGTTAAACCTTTGATTTCTCTTCACATAGCAATTATTAAGGAGATACATGTATAAAAATTGCATTTTGGTGTATCCTTTCTTTGACTTTACTTTATATGTCAAATTCTAACGTGATATTATAGTTAAGCATCTTTCTCCGCCTCATGCATAATTAATTTTCTCATGGTTACTAATTAAATCTGTATCACATCACACCTGTACTGCATATGTTACTATGACATCAACAAGAAGAATTTAGATCAATATGGGAACATCATGCTAAACTTTGATGGGATTCATATGCTCTTGAGTAAAAAGAATGTACATTCTTATGCTTGGATCAAATTTTTTTACATTGCTCGCAAGATATTGCATATCTTGCTGTTGATTCCAAGTGTGCATAATGCATCAGCAATACAAAGCAGTTTAGTACCTAATTTAACTAATTTAATTTTAGAAGTCTGACCCTGATGACCCATATAGGTTTTAATGTGTGTATGAGATTATTAGCTCACATACACCACTTGAACTCTAGCCAAAATGGGCAGATTTTAAACATGGACATATTCTTGATGATTCTGTATATTGACTGACGTTAATCACAGAATATTGCTGATTTCATGTTCCCAAAGAAAATAATATCTCAAATAGATGGACAATGTTCTCTTCGAAGTTCTTCCATGAACAACAAGGCACAGTGGATTATTATTATACTTGACCTTAACTACAAGGCACTGTGGATTATTATAAACATTCATGAATTGTAGCTGTTGATATATTTTTTGTTCTTTATTTTTCTTTCCATATAGGAGAAGGAGAAGTTGATCACAGAACTGAATGAGAAGACCACGGTTGAGGTATATTCAACAAAGCTATGTCATGTTACTCAGGTTATTGCATGTTCTTATTTTTCTAATACCCATTAATACAACTTGGGAATCATAGTTGGAATGCTTCAAGCTTGATGAGGTTGCTATTGATGTAAGACTATCCCACTCTGTTGGTGACAAAATCATTGGGATACATTTTTCATTAGACATTGTACAAAGGTCTCTCTTCATCAATGGTATCACTATAAAATTTTCTGATTAAATCTTTATGTCTTCATCAATTGCCCTCAGATTCGGAGACAAGATCACTCTCAAACAGAAAGGAAGCAACTAATTTACATTGCTGTTGCATTTTTCCTTCACATTTCTCATCCAGATCTATCTGTTCAATTCATGTTTTTACCTGCAATTTATTTTTATTGCATGTGATGTTGTGATTTTTATAAACAATTTTCATAGCGATGTTGTCTGCAAAATTTATAACTGAATGTTTAAAAATTTTTTCCTGGGAAATTCGTAACCTGTATATAAACATCATCTTTAAGTACATTTCTTGCGATGTTGTGATGTTCATAATGAATTTTGCAAACAATTTTCCTAGCGATGTTGTCTGCAAAATTCGTAACATGATGTTTGAAAATTATTTTTGCATGGGAAATTTGTAACATGTATATAAACATCATCGCTATGTAAATTTCACGTGATGTTGTAATGTTCATAACGAATTTTGCAGGTAACAATTTTTATAAATAATTTTTTTGCCTACAACCTGTATATAAACAAAAATTTCCCAGACTAAACCCATCGATTTTTCATAACCTGTATAGAAACAATTTTCCCATTTCTCATCCAGATCATTTTTTAATGTGAGATTGAATTATGATGTTATATCTTTTTGCGTGCAACCTGTATATAAACAATTTTCCCCTATATTTCTTATTAAATGTTATCAACCATGATGATGTGAGCTCTATTCTTTAAATGTATAATAGAAGATTACAAAATTTATTTCTTATTCTTAAATAATTCATATTATTGTAGTATCAACCTATTCATTTTAGTTTTGTGTTGTTTTGTTTGGTTTGACTTGCACTTGAGCTATGTCACCTCCAATACCTTCTCCGTTACAGCCATATCGCCAATATCACCTCATCCACTGGAGCCACATTGCCAAAACCTGGGGTATGATGTCAGTATTGTTTTGTTCATTTTTGTTTAAAATTGTTGTCAGTATTGAAATAAACAATCTGATATTTTTTGTCCTAGAAAAATCATCTTTTGACATGCAAACAGATGATAGAAATAATCTTCCAAGAAACCGTAATGAAGAGAGTTTATAAGTATTGTAAATGAATGAATAGAATTAGGAACTAAAACATTATATATGAAATCTGATTCTTATGTAGGGTGAGCCCACGTGTTATCTAAATTGCATGCCATTATGCACAAGGGGGCCTATGTTTCATTAAGGTGCATGATGCAAACAGGTATTGTATATTAGTCCAGATTACCCACAATCTATTGCATTTACAACCTTCGTAGTGGTTAAAGTTTTTAGGATGAAGAGTTTGGATGAAGATGAAATTTTTAAAGGAAGATATTTTTAATGTCGTATGCCCTAAGGGAAGTTGAAATTTACAGAATCTTTCATACACATACAACTTGCACTGTTTTCCTGCGATTTTTGAAGGGTACCAAATTTTAGAGCGGAACTAAATTTGGAGTGTATTAAATTTTGGGAGGAACTAAAATTTTGAGGAAGAACTAAATTTCTTAGGCTGAGCTAAATTTTTGGAGAATCTAAGATTTTGAGGGGGGAATATCGTAAATGAACCGTGCCCTACGGGCATGGGTTATGACTATATATATAGAATAATGGTTATCATACGCCATATGCAAGCCTTTCGCATACGCCCTCTCACATAAAGAACCCAAGTACAACTAAGTACAAGCCCATGTGGGCTTGTACTGGGGTGCTTTATGTGAGAGGGCGTATGAGAGAGGCTCTCATATGGCGTATGATAGCCATTATTCTCATATATATATATATATATATATATAACACATTTGACAACCATTTTTGAATTCTAGGGCTGACTAGGACAAGATAAAGAGTGGCTGAGATTTGATCTTGGTAAATCAATGGTTGAGTTTGAATTTTGTGAAAATTTTAGTGGGAAAACTTGAATTTTGGGGGGAAAAGTGTCTTGGGAACTAAAACTTTAAAATTAAAAGTGTATTGGAAAAGATTGTGGAGATTAAATTTTCGGGAAAAAGTGTATTGGGAACCAAAACTTTGAAATTAAAAGTGTCTTGGGAAATATTTTGGAGAAACATGATCCATTAAATTAAAAAAGGTAAAAAATTTAGTGTAAAAAAATTCAGCGGAATAACAAACTAGCGTAAAAAATTTAAGTTAATATCGTCACCAAAAAATACCCTGATGTTTGTTGTTCCTCGTCGAAGGCGTAAAAAATTTAAGTTAATACCGTCACAGAAAAATACCCTAATGTTTGTTGTTCTGCGTCGAAGGCGCCCGTTAAATTTGTTGTTCCACGCCAAAGGCCCCCGCACCGAATTTGTTGTTTTGCACCTAATGCGCTTGTGCGTTGTTTCGCGCCAATAAACGATGCCCGCGCAGAAGGCGCCTGCACAATTTTTACGCTAATTTGTTGTTTCGAGCCAAAGGCGCCCGAGCCGAATTTGTTGTTTCACGCCGACTGCACTCGCGCGTTGTTCCTCGCCAAATTTGTTGTTTCGCTAAAATTTTTACGCTAATTTTTTGTTCCTCGTCGAAGGCGCCCGCGTCGAATTTGTTGTTCCGTGCCGAAGTCACCCATGCCAAATTTGTTGTTCCGTGCCGAAGGCTCGTGCGTGGTTCAGAAGAAACACCCTGGAGTAAAGTACTTGATTGACTAGCTGTGGTTCAGAAGAAACTCCTCTGGGAGTCGACTACCAAAGGTAGGGAGTCGACTACCAGCTAAGAATCAATTTCTCCTGAAACACACTGTGAGTCGACTACCACTCCTAGGGAGTCGACTACCAGTTGTCGAAGTTTGAAGTTTGACGTTTTGACTTGATTTTTGAAATATCTTTGAGTGATTTTCTCCCATGATTTTCGGGACAAAAGTCAAAGGAATTTGAATTTTGAATTCTCAGATTTATCCTATAAATAGAGGATCATTTTCATTGAGAAAAATACAACAACTATTGAATTCAAATTCTCTCGTGCAAATGCTCTAAAGTTCTAAGCTCTCATTCTCTCTTTAGCCAATTCTGTTTTACTCTTGATCTTGTAATTTTGTTATTATTTTCTGAAGATCATAATCTCGTTTTATTTGGCAAACTATTTTTCAAATCTGTATTATTTGCTCTTGATTTTTATTTAAAGGATTTTTAAAAAACATTAGATCTAGATCACAAAGACTTCATTCGTATCTTTGTGTGATCTAGAATCTTATTCTATCAAGCCACTACACGTAATTTTGTCTATTACTATTTGGCTATAGAATCTGGGTGTAAATCCGATCTCCACCAATCTATTGTGGTGAATTGGATATTAGTTTTATTTTGTGATTACCCCTCAGTGTAAGGGTGTTGTTGTTGGAACCCTAGACAAGTCTAGGTGTTGCGATTGGAAATCCTGGTCAAAACTAGGTCGTTGGAAATCCTAACGAGTGGAGTTAGGTATTTGTATTCGGCAATGCAGATAGTGGAAATCTCGTACCGGATTGGTCGGGGACTGGACGTACCCAAAAGTTGTGGGGAACCAGGATAAAAATCCTTGTGTCTGTGATTGCTTATCTGTGTTTGTTTATCTTTGCTCTTACTTTATTATTTGCTAATTATTGTTCATCTATTGCAAAGATTAACTTTATTTTATCCGCTGTGAATAAAGATATAATATTTGTATTACTTGTAATCTTATCTATAGTAACTGTGCTTATAAATTCTCTGGGAGTCGACTACTGCTCATAGGGAGTCGATTACCTGCTGTGAAATTACTCTATGATTATAAGATTACTTTGTTGATCAAGAACCAAGCGTAGATCACTCTACTTGGTTTCTTAGGTGACGTGCGTTTATATTTCATATATTCACGCACGTTTTCTTTTGTGTTTCTCCGTGTTTTTCCGCCGTCTTTTATTCGTTTTCATGTATTTTCCCGTTTTCTTTCACTTTTCTTTGTTTATCCATGATTGCAGGGGATTGACCACGTAGGGGACGCTTGACGATGATATCCCAAGTCCCCGGAGCAACGGAAGAAGTCACGCGTGATCCAGGGGGTCAAACGTCGAAGAATTCATCTTTCAGCCCCTCACCCGGTCGGTTGGTCATCTCCAACCGATCGGGTGATGCACGCGTGCACCACCCGGTCTCTGCCGTAGCTCATAAGGAAGTCACCCGACCGGTTCACAGACCAGTTCAGCGGGGGGCTGTTCTCTGTTTTCTCGAGCAAAATGCCAACCGATCGGGTGACTCTCACCCGATCGGTTCATCTGTAGCTGAAGAAGAAGAGCTGAAGACACGGACGTCGAACCGATCGATTCACCCGACTGCTCCAAGATCCAACCGGTTACTCAAGAACTCACCCGACCGGTTCATGTGATCGGGTGAAAGCTCGCCGTTTTCTGTTATTAATTTGTAACGGATCAACCGATCGGTTGACTTGTCAACCGATCGGTTGATGCGAAGGTCTATAAATAGAACCCCTAGGGTTCCAGAAACGAGGGCTGCTATTTTTTTTACTGTTTTATCTCCTTGTGACGGCTGTAATTGTTACTCTTTTGTAAGTTTTCAGATCTTTCTCAAATTTTAGTATTGTCTTATCTACTCTATTACTTCCGCATTGCAATTGTCCGATTATGATTCCAACGGTTAATTTTTATTTAGATCGCTTTTTCATGGATTTTTGTGAGTAGTTTCCCAAATCTGGGATTTTGGTGGAAACCCCTTCGGGGGCTCTTCCCGATGCGTCCATAAGGTTAGGAAATCGATAGGGATTAGGATTCTAACGGTTACGCGGGGTGTTTCATTGTCATCGGCGGGAAAAAGACCGCCTTTGACCGTTGGGCCAAGGGGGAATAAACTTGGCGGTTGACTCCCTAGCCATAGCTCACACCCATAGCGTAGACGTCGAATCCTAACACGCGGGAGCGGCAGGATGAGACGTTGGGAGTTATAGTTGCGGGCTTAGTGCTCCCGGGATCGATCGGTGTTAATGGACACGGGAGTGCCCACTGATCGAATCCGGGAAGTCCGGTGTATCATCCTGGGCACCGACCGGAATATCGGGCCCATGGGACGCCGGTACCACTTTCAGAGGCAACGTCTCACCATTAGTCCCTAATCCCGATCGCTATCCATACCCGTAGGCCGTATCGGCGAGAGTCTCTCGTCGGGTTGGAAACCAAAGTCCCGGGTTTTCTTTCTTGTTGTTAATACCCTTTATTTCCTTTAGTGACAACCATTTACCGATTCGGGCTAGCTCGCCCCTCGGGGTGATTTTGGTCCTACTTGACCCAAGCACAACCTCGCCTCCCTGAGTTCGATATTCCCGCACCCTACACTAACCGTGCACTTGCGGTAAACGACACCGCGCCGTCGTACCGTAAACAGGGCGCCGGTCAAGTTTATGGCGCCATTGCCGGGGAGGCAACGTGCTTGTTATTCTAGGATCTCATGAACCCTCGTGTCTAGCTCACATCCCTACCTCGCGATAATTTTCGCATTCTCCTTTTTCTTTTTTATTTTTCTTATTTTTATTTCTTATTTTATCTGTTTCTTTCCCACTTGTCGCTTCACGGGTGTTTGTTGTTTTTCATGCGCAGGAGTTCAAGGAGTCTTGACGACTTGATTCCCCTCGATCCAGAGATTAACGCCACCCTTAGGCGTTTGGCCGCCGAGAAGCGAAGAAGAGAAGATCCCGAATCCATGGAGGAGAACACCCCACCTTACAAGTCTCTGCTGGAGTACTCGATGCCATCCATCGAGTCGACTTCTGCCATCTGTTCTCCAGCTATCGCGGCCCAAAGCTTTGAGCTAAAGCCGTCTCTAGTGACATTGATCCAGCAGGACCAGTTTGCGGGTGCACCCATGGAGAGCCCGATCGAGCACCTAGACTCCTTCTTGGAGAAGTGTGACACCTTCCGGATTAATGGTGTCACGACAGAGGCTATCCGTCTGAAGCTGTTTCCCTTCTCTTTGCGAGACAAAGCCAAGCAATGGCTAAGGGGGAAGGACCCCAACACTTTCAACACCTGGGAGAAGCTCTCCAACGCTTTTCTGACGAAGTTCTTTCCTCCGGGGAAGACCATGAAGTTGAGGAGTGAGATCTCCTCCTTCTCCCAGGCCAGCCACGAGTCCTTGCATGAAGCTTGGACGAGATATAAAGAGATGCAAAGAAGATGCCCTCACCATGAGCTTCCGAAGTGGCAGATTATTAATCTGTTCTACAATGGGTTGAGGGATGACCTGAAATCTTCTATGGACGCCGCAGGGGGTTCCTTCATGTCTAGGAGCGAGGAAGATGCCGGGCATATTCTGGAAAATATGGCATCCAACAATGAGCGGTGGTGTGACGAGAGAGCCACACCAAGATCCGGGGGTATACACAGAGTCAAGGACGTCGACAAAATTTCAAGCAAGTTCGACTTGCTTTCGACCTAGATCTCCGCACTAATGGTAGGAGCCGGTGGGGCAGGTACACAGCAAATTTCTGCGGTAGAGTCCGAATTCTTTGGGGAATTCGACGGTGGTGACATCTCACCACCGTTGGATCAGGCGAGCGCACTATTTTACAACCCCACGGGAAATGCGCCGTATCCACCAAGGACCAATTCCAAACCGGCCTACTCTCCAAACAACCGAAACCACCCAAACTTCAGTTACCGGCCACCATTTCAGCCCTCACCGCCTCAGCAGCCGCTGCAACAAACTTATCAGCCGGCTAGGCCACAGCAGAATCAGGTTCAGCAGCAACCATTTCAGCAGCAACCATTTCAGCAACAATCTTACGACCCCAGGAATCAGCAGCCGTTCCAGCAGCAACAGCAGTATGGCCAACAGAGGGCCGTCTCTCCGGTTGAGTCTCTCTTGACTCAATATATTACCAACCAGGAGAAGATCAACCAAAAGCTGGAAATGGATCAGCGGACCCTCACGGACCAAGTAACCCAGCTGGGGTTACAAGTGGCGAACCTTGCAAGGTCACAAAACCAATTGCCGCCACAACTGGAGGTGAACCCGAGGGGAGCAATCCAAACATCGGCACTCGTGCACGAGCACGCGAATGTGTCCGCTATCGTTCTGAGAAGCGGGACACAAATTCCTACTAGAGTGCCCCCTAGCAACCCGGAAGCACCATTGGTCGTTGAGAAACCGATCGAAAAATCAAACGACGCCGGTGCTTCGTCATCAAATCCTATGACTCTGGAGGGAGTCTCTGAAGAAGAGAAGAAGAAGAAGGAGGAAGGGAGCCCGAAAGTGTTCAAACCCGTTGTGCCATTTCCACAACGGTTAGCTCAGGCCAAAATTGATGAGAAATATGGCAAGTTCTTCGCCATGGTCAAGGACCTAAGCCTGCAAATCCCCTTCCTAGAAGCAATCGAAACAATCCCCTCCTATGCAAAATTCCTGAAAGATTTGGTGACTAGAGGGTCTAGAAAGGAGAAAGTAGTGCTGACGGCGGAATGTAGCGCTCTTATTCAGAGGGCAAATCCGTCGAAACTCAAGGACCCGGGGAGCTTCTCTATTCCTTGCACGATCGGGGCAGTGAAGATTCATCGTGCACTCGTCGATCTCGGAGTGAGTGTTAGTTTGATGCCCTTGTCGATGTACAGAAGGATAGGAATGGGTAATTTGGAGCCCACCGGTATGACCCTACAACTAGCTGACCGGTCGGTCAAATATCCGGTGGGAATTGTGGATGACCTCCCCGTAAATGTAAGAGGGGTGCTTGTGCCTGTGGACTTTGTAGTCATGGACATGCCTGAAGACGCACACACCCCCATTATCTTGGGACGGCCTTTCATGGCCACTGCTGGCGTTCTAATAGATGTGAAGAACGGAAAACTCTCTTTGAACGTCAGCGGAGATAAAGTTGAGTTTGATATGGGATTATCCATGAAGCACCCCGATCCCCCTGATGACCCTCGGTGCAATCTGCTTGAGGTAGAAGAGGAAAAAGCTGCAGAAGAGAGCTCCTGGGAGATTCTCCTGAGAAACCCCCCCGATGACTTGGGGGATTCAGAAGATGGAGACGACCCCAAGAACAAAGAAGCTGCTGGAAAGGCAAATGTAGCAAGGACGACCCCTCCTGGGTTCCCCAAGGATCCTCCTGCGAGGAGAACGGGGAAAGAGCCCATGGACCTCACTAAAGACGAGGTCCGGATCCTGAAGAAGATGGCGGGAAGCGCCGACACAAAAGAAAAGCCCCCGGATCCCAAGAACAAGGGGAGGGTAGTCGATCATGTATTTCTCCAGCCGCTGACTACTCCAAGGGCCTTCTGCTCCAATGAGAAAGAGATGCCGAACTTCGGGCACCACCCGTATCAACCACCATGAACATCTCTTGCGGGCGTCGAGCCAACGACGTTAAACAAGTGCACTTCATGGGAGGCAACCCATGTTCTAAACTTTTTCCCCAATTTTAGCGTTATTTTTTACTTTATTTTATCTATTTTTATAAATAAAATCAGCCGCGAGAACATCCGTTTGGGGACTTAAACAAATCTATTGGTTTTTGCAGGAAACAAGCCCCAACCGATCGGTTGACAACTCACCCGATCGGTTGGGATGTATCAGATACATGCCGAGATCTGTCCCCATATGACCCGATCGGTTGAGTAATGAAGAGACCGGGTGGCAGACCGGGTGAGCTGGGAAGAACTCTCGGAAATTTTTGGGGAATATCAATCGATCGGTTGAGTTCGAGCACGATCAGTTGACGTGACCGGGTGAGCAGCCCTAGGTTCTCGGGAAAATGTGTGGAGCGACCAACCGATCGGTTGACAAGTCAACCGACCGGTTCGCCTGTAGCATTTCTTCGGCAAGAATTTTGACCTAACCGTCAACCGATCGGGTGACAACTCACCCGATCGGTTCGACTTAAGACCCTATAAATACCCCAAACCGCCAGTTCGACACGCACTCGCCATTTTCGAATCCGAATCCGCCGTTTCACCTCTCCCTCGTGCGCCTGCCCTCTTTCTTCCCTTCAATCAACCTCAATCGCCTTTTCCCCCATCCCCTACCCATCCACCACCGATTTCTCTCCATTCTCCTCGATTCCACCAACACACAAAATCCTAACCTCGACCCGTTTTTCCCCAATTTTGAAACTTGCTGAAGAGATCGCTGCGGCTTCACAGCGTGCTCCCATCCAGTAGCATCGGGGCGTCAACGAGCAACTATCTTCATCTCATTTGGGTAAACTCGTTCCTTTGCTTAATTTTAATCTTACCGCAAATATTCCATTTGATTGTTGGTCGTATCCCGTGTTTGTGTTGAATTCATTGTACGCTTGCATACCTACGCACACGAACGACACCCACACAATGCCTCCCCGCCGTGTTAAGCCCACCGAGGACGGCTCTTCGAACCCTAGGCCCACCCGTCGTACCCGTCACACACAGCCCACCACCTCCAACCCATCCACCACTTCCCCACCTCGTGCTTACGATCTCGAATATGGGATGCAATTCCAAACCGATGACCATGCCGACCGATTCACGGCCATGGTCCTCCTAGCTGGTCAGGGTGGTAGGATAACCGAGGGATCCGTCGACCGAGACCTCCCGTTTCTTCAAAGCTTCATTCGCCACATCCGTGAAGACCCACCCGACGTCTCCGAGCTCCACATTCCACCCCCCACGACTCCTGGTCCACAGCGCAGGCCCCCGTCACCACCCCCAGAGGGTGGTGCCCCTGCTTGATTTTTCTCTCCCACTTTTGCCCCCCCCCATATTTGTGCCCATCTGTCTTTTCGGGGCCCTGCTTTGACTCTGTCGGAGGGAGGGGACTATTTGCGTGTTGCTTCCTAAATTCACCTCGTTTGTTTTTGACTCCCCATTGCACATCTCGGCTTTTTATCGATCATATCATTTCGCTAGCACTTTCTGGTCTAGCTTGGGGGACGTCTATTTCGGTGTGCTGTCGTGTTTTGTTTGTTTTTCTCATTTTTGTGTGTGTGCTTGTCTTTCATTTTTTGAGTGTCGTGTCGTGTTTGTGTTTTTATTTTTATTTTCGTATTGTTTGATTTTGATTTTGATCTTTCTTCCTTTTTTTCAGTTCCATCTATGTGTTTTCCTCGTTTTCATTTCTTTTTGGGTCGGTGCGTATTTCCCCCGCTTTCATTGCCCTCCCGTACTCACTCATATTGCATTGAGGGCAATGCAAACTTCAGCTTGGGGGAGTCGCACTGTGTGCGTCGTTTGAGTCCTTCTTTTTCGTTTATTTGAGTCGTTTTTCTCCGTGTTTTTCTTTTTTTTCTTTTCTTCTTTTTAGCTCTTTCTCCTAGAGATGAATCCTATGATGAATCGCCACAAAGTCACACACACCTAGCATTGCATCGATAATCACACTCACTAACCCTAGGATTTCGAGTCCTCTTGCATTTCACGCATCGTGGGTCCACTTAGCTTTTTGTGAGTCGTGTGTCGTGACTAGCATTTGGTGTGCTTCTGCCTTGTGATTTTACTTTATATACCTGTCCAGGAATGACCCCTAGATTATCATGCTCCGATTTGAATATGCGGTATTTGTTTCCACTATATGCATGCTATATTTATATCGTATATTTCAATTCGCATGCGTCGGGATTCCACGATTAAGGACTAGGATAACCCATTTAGCCTATGCTCTATTTAGCGAGAATAGTTTCCTTTGCCCAAGTGTTTAGATTTCGACTTCTTTTTTGTTTTACTTGGTGCAAATCCCCTCGTCGTGTACCGTTCTCCCACTTGGGAGAGTACACATGTGTATAGCCAAAAACCCAAAAATCCAAAAAAAAAAGAGAAAAGAAAAGAAAAACCCAAAAAGAAAAGAAAAGAAAAATTTTGTATAGCCAAAAAGGAAAAAAAATACAAATACCCAAAACCCAAAAAAAAAAAAATTCAATTGTGAATATTTTTCATATCGACCGAGAATAAAGGGAAGGCGAGAATTTGCACCGAGTGTCCTACTCCACATCATCTCAACCCCCTTCGTTATCGAAAACACTTGGCTTAGGAACTTTTTAGCTAGTATCTAGGCTGTAGTGGCGTGATTTCCTTAACCTTAGTTGTGGATGTAGGATCCTGCCAAAACAGAGTTAGGATCGATAATTAAAGTTGAGACTTACGCTTGCGTATGCGGAACGGTAGTCTCAGAACTTTGCCTTCGGATTCGCCACGACGGATCGAGTCTTCTCACGAACGGAGTAAGGCTACTAATCCACAATCTAAATCTCTATTTTAGATTAAGAACTTGGATAGAGGAAGAGAAAGGATTTCTGCAGAGCTTCGCTAGAATGAAGTTGCATGCATGAATGCCATGCAAAAAAGTGTAAGGAAATGGCTTACCCTTGGGTCTTATTTATAGCCCCCAAGGTAGTTATTTTAGGAGTAATTGTTCCTTAGGAACAAGTTAACTAAGGTGTACCATGATACATGGCACATTATAAGCTTAAGTTGTACCATATGCATGGTACAACATAAGCTTAAGATATTACCCCTTTATTAGCCATATGTCGCATGCACTTATGCATATATAATGCGACTTTCCCATCAATCTAGAGATCCTCTCCGCAAGGGAACATGTTCCCTTTGCACACGACTTCGTGTACGCGACGTTCGAGGTCCGTATTCCCTCGTACATCCCCTACAAGGGTGTACTAACGTCTTCCATATCCAACATCTCCCACTCACACTTGAGGGGATTGTAAGAGAACGTCTTTCTCTTAGTTCTTTCATCTATCATACCGAGAAATAGACTGTGCGACCGGCATGCGCGTAGAGTCTGTTGTTGTGCACTTGTTAAAGATACACAACGACCTCGAAGGTGCAAAGTTGAGTAGTTCAACGCATGCTTTACCCTAGATTATTTCTTCACATTTCTTATACTTTATATTCAACAATTGAATCCCATCTGGATTACAATTGGCTGGCCAGCTTTGAATCATTTAAAGTCCAAATGTGAATATGAAATCAATCTTCCTCTTCTTGCGAACCTTCTGATCTTGACTTGATTCGCTTTTCTAACGTGCCCCGCCGAGCCGAATTATCATAGCCCATTAGCAACACGCTAAGATAGCGATCATCTCGTCAAATCTAAAGGAACCAATTGGAGTCCTTGAGGGTAAGAGTTAAGACCCGTATGGCCTTTGAGTCTCACATAATAGCAAACACTATTGCTACTAACACAGTGGTCGAAATGCATACTTGGTATGAACACGTATTACAACATCACTCCTTTCCCAGGGAGAGTATGTCTTAATGATGTTGTACGGATGAAAGATCAGACACCACAGTACCTATCTTCTTGAGTCCCCTTACTACTCAGAAAATATTCCCGGACTCTCATCCTGCATAAGACAGATAGGATTATAAAATCCAATGAGATCTTTTTATCCTTGTGATACAGATCTCAGATCTTTTGTAAGCATCCATATGATGCAGATCTTTCATTCGACTATCTTGTTTAAGTCACGACTCTAAATCATTTGTCTAATGATTTTGACTTTAAACTAGTCTCATCTCTATCTTATCCTTCTGATAAGATAAGGCGGTTGCTCATGTGAGAGAGCCAACCTTAATCTGTCCGACATACACTTAAAAAAATAGATGAGACTCAAACACAAATGTATAAAAAAATCATTTGTAAGAAAATTGTATGCAATATATAAAAGAACTTCTTTCTTTTATTAAACTTTGATCTTCTATAGACATGGGAAATATTACATGATACAGCTCAGCACCTACGCATTCCCATAGATGATAAGTGTTTGTAGAACACATCTCTGGGGATCGCCTTAGTAAGGTGATCCGCTATCATCTCATGCGTGGATATGTATCCTATGTCTACTTCCTTCCGTTTGTCATAGTCCTTTGCAAACTTGAATCGAATATCAATGTGTTTGGTCTTACAATGAAATTTAGGATCTTTGACATAGGCAATCGAAGCTTGACTATCACTGTATATAGGAACAGTGCTTGAGTCAGTGGCATCCGTCAGCCTGTCTAAGAATTTCCTAAGCCAAACAGCTTCTTGGACCGCCATGCTGAATGCTACGAATTCGGCTTCCATGGTTGATAGGGCGATGCAGGTTTGCTTCTTGCTGCTCCAGGATATTGCACCATTCCCGAGCAAGAAAACAAAGCATGAGGTAGATCTTCGCTCGTCGAGATCACCTGCCCAATCAGCATCGGTATAGCCTTCGAGTCTCAAGGTATTGCCTTGATAGCACAACGCATAGTCCACAGTCCCTTTGAGGTAGCTTAATATCCTCTTCACCGCTTTCCAGTGTGCCTGTCCTGGGTTGGATTGGTAACGGCTTACCATACCAACATCATAGCAAATGTCCGGTCTGGTACACATCATGGCGTACATCAGACTCCCGACAGCACTGAAGTATGGAACTTTTTCCATAGCTTTCTTTTCTTTTGGATCTTTGGGACACATTTCCAAACATAGACCCTCGCCTTTGCTTATTGGAGTATCAATTGGCTTGCAGTCCTGCATATTAAACCGTTCTAAAACTTTCTTTATATATGTCTCTTGAGAGAGAGAAAGAAGTTTCTTGGAACGATTCCTTGAGATCTTAACCCCAAGGATATATGCAGCTTCACCCATGTCTTTCATCTCAAAGACGGATGAAAGCCAAGCTTTGATATCCAAGATAAGACGCTTATCATTTCCGGCTATAAGTATGTCATCTACATGAAGAGACATAATTACATACTTGTTTTTAATCCTCTTAATATATACGCAGTTGTCTTCGTCGAGCATGGAGAAACCATACGACAAAACGACTTCTTGAAAGCGCATATACCACTGCCTTGAGGATTGTTTAAGACCATATATGGATTTACGAAGTTTACAAACCTTATGTTTGTTTTCTTCTTGTACGAACCCGTTTGGTTGTTCCATGTAGATCTCCTCATCTAGTTCTCCGTTAAGAAAAGCAGTCTTTACATCCATCTGATGTAACTCGAGGTCCAAACAAGCCACCATTGCCAGAATTAAGCGAATGGAGGTAAAACGCACGACATGAGAGAAAGTCTCTTCGTAGTCTATTCCTTCCTGTTGCGTGAAACCTTTCGCAACAAGGCGAGCTTTATATTTCTCGATGGAGCCATCAGCCTTATGCTTGATTTTGAGAACCCACTTGTTCCCAATGGCTCTACGTCCCTTGGGTAAATCAACCAAGTCCCAGACTTGGTTTGTTTTCAAGGATTGAAGTTCTTCTTCCATTGCCACTATCCATTTATCTTTAGCAGGGCATGTGACGGCCTGTTTAAAATTTGTAGGTTCGTCATCATCTTGTAGTAATGTCATGAATGTTTGAGGAAATTCATCCTCAAATCTCAGAGGTGTTAGCCTCGTTCGATTACTACGTCTTGCTTGAGTTTGATCACTCCCACTTGGAATGACATCACTCCCACTTGGAATAATATCACTCCCACTCGGAATAGGATTGGTATTGTTCGTATCGTCCGTTGGTGAAGTTTGAAACGTATTTTCTTCTTCACCAAGAATTCTCCCACTCGAACGTTCCGATCCTTCTTGATCCCAAGTCTCAAACAAGGATAAGTCTTGACTTATCTCACCCTGTCTTGGAAACTCGTTTTCCAAGAAGACAACATTCCTCGATTCGAATTCTATTAGACCCCCATTGTCCTCTTGACCGACGAAAACATATCCTTTGGAGTTTTCAGCGTATTGGATGAAGATACACTTCCTCCCACGTGGCCCAAGTTTGCCATATTTGTGAGAGGATAAATGTGCGTAAGAGGCACAACCACAAGGTTTTAGAATGCTTAAGTCTGGAGTTCTATTGTTCCATAACTCATAAGGAGTAGAACTTACCGACTTCGAGGGTACACGGTTTAAGATGAATGCTGCCGTCAATAATGCATCACCCCAAAAGGTGATGGGCAAATTTTCCTGAGACATCATTGATCAGACCATTTCCATCAATGTCCTATTTCTTCTTTCCGCAACACCGTTTTGTTGCGGAGTATAAGGCATAGTTATTTGATGAACTATGCCTTTTTCATCACAGAGTTCCTTAAAACTCGTTGATTGATATTCTCCACCCCGATCGGTTCGCAAGACCTTTATCTTGCGATCTAGTTGATTTTCCACTAAACTCATATAGTTTTTGAAGCAAGATAAAGCTTCATGTTTGTGGGAAATCAAATAAATATGACCGAAACGGGTGAAGTCATCAATGAATGTGATGAAATAGGACTTCCCGCGTCTTGTCTTAACATTCATTGGACCGCAAATGTCCGAATGGATAAGCTGTAATGGAACTTCGGCCCTTGTGCCAGTTCCAAACGGCTTGCGACAAGTTTTCCCTACAAGACAATGTTCGCAAGTTGACATTTCAACTTTTGAAACATTAGATAGCAAGCCACTTTTGGCAAGTCTATCCATTCTAGTTGGTCCAATATGACCAAGTCTTGCATGCCAACAAATGATCTCAGATTCAGAGTTAGAAGCATTTGTCAAATGGAAACTTTCATTAATGGAAGAAGAATCATCATACATTGTGTTTAAAACAATTAATCCATTACAAACATTACCAGACCCAATTAAAGAACTATTACAAACAAGGTCAACCTTTTGTTTATAGAACCTCCATTCATAATCTAAAGACATTAACATGACCACGGATACGATATTCCTTCTAATATCTGGAGCAAAGAGGACGTCGTGCAATAATAAAGTCCGGCCGTTGTCGAGAACTAGCTTGCATGTTCCGACGCCTTTGACTTCAACACGAGTGTTGTTGCCGACGTATATCCACTTTGTTCCTTGAGTTATCTTTCGATACTCTACGAAGAACCTTCTGTCCTTCGCTACGTGGTCTGTGGCCCCTGAATCAATCAACCAAAAATAGTTAGATTCAGCAAGAAACACGGAACTAGAAACACATATGTAACTAGCCCTACAAGTTACCTTATCACTTCCATCCGTACACGTACGGGCGAAGTGACCGTACTTGTTGCACTTAAAGCACTTGATCTTCTTCAAGTTTTTCTTCTTTGAGTGCACATTCTTTTGCCACTTTTTGTTCTTAGTCTTCTTTGAGGTTTCCGGTTCTTGCTTTCGTTCGTTCACAAACCTTAAGCGTTTATTCTTCCGCTTATTTCCTCCATGTAAGGAACTAGCGGCCATGTGCACTTCTGCACTTGGTTTTGCGGCTTGAATCCGCTCTTCCTCGAGTTCGAGGTGTTTTGATACATCGCTTAAAGTTTTAATGCACTCATTATGAGTGAGGTGCATTTTCATGTTATCCCAGCTATCTGGGAGTGAACGAATGACTGCTTGGATCTGCTGTTCGTCAGACAGCGTAACACCCGCATCCTTTAATTCAGATATGAGATTCGCCATGTGGCGGAGATGCTTTTTCATAGAATGATCTCGCCGCATCTTGTACGAATCAAATTGAATATTTAAGGAGCGGAGTTTGATAACCGAAGTTTCACCAAACTTTATTTCTAGCTCAGACCATATGTCTTTGGCTAGGTCGAATTCCCGAAATAGACGCATTATGTCATTGTCCATTGCGGACAGTAACGTAATACGTGCTATTTTGTTCTTTCGAGTCCAAGTCTCATAAGCTTCCCGATCCCTCTTGTGTTGGGCCGTATTGCCCAACTCAGGTTCTTCCATTATGTTTTGGAGTGTTTCAAGCACATCTTGCTCCTCCAAAACATATTGGATTTTAATTGACCAAAGTTTATAATTGTCGCCGTTGAGCTTTTCACCTTTGTTAAGCTCTGCGACAATGTTCTTAGAAGCGGTAGACATATTCGAATCAAAAAACTGCAAAGAAAATGAAAAACACGATCAAAATTCTATGCATAAAGTTTCGATTCTTTAAACACTTGATAAGTTCCTTGGATGCGCTGAAATGTTATTCTAGAATCGAGAAGTTCACTACGTTCCCAACTACCATCTAGAAGTAACTTTCAAAGTATCCCTCTTACTTATCTCAAGTAAAAAGAAATCAGAAATGATACCCGTATGGTACCAGCAGCAGAAAAATACTTTTGAAAAACATATCTTTCAAAATAGAATAGGTGAGAGTTTGCGCAAAGAATTTTAGCGCAACAATTGCCAAGCCACAAGACCTGTTCTACACACGCATGGGTTAGATAACCATGGCCGGATCGTGGTAGGACTTGGAATTCTAAATTGCGCTATCCCGATTAAGGACGGGACATAACCTATTTGAAAATACCTTTTTCAAAAAAATTTGAAAACACATTGGCTAATCTCCGTAGAGTAGAGCACAACGTTATAAGTTCATTGGCTAATCTCCGTAGAGTAGAGCACAATGACATGGCTAATCTCGCATGAAGTAGAGCATTACGGCTAATCTTCAAGGAGTAGAGCACTACGGCTAATCTCGCATGAAGTAGAGCACTATGGCTAATCTTCAAGGAGTAGAGCACTATGGCTAATCTCGCATGAAGTAGAGCACTACGGCTAATCTTCAAGGAGTAGAGCCTTTAGACACCCCGTATGGGCTAGTCGGCACGTTCAAATTCGACCAAGGCCTTCTGCCGGATTGGTCGACCAAAACAACCAAATTGGTCGACCAATTATTTGGTCTTCAACTTCTCTCGGCCAGGGCCTCTGCCCTGGCCGAGGCCGGCCAGGGCCGGCCATGCCCTGGTCGAGGCCAGGGCATTGGCCCTGGCCTCTGCCAAGGTCAGCCAGGCCCTGGCCGAGGCCAGGGCGCCGGCCCTGGCCACTGCCAGGGCTGGCCAGGCCGGCCAGGGCCGGCCCTGGCCTCTGCCAGGGCCGATCAGGCCGGCAGGCCGTGGCCTTGGCCGGCCACTGCCGGCCTGGCCATGTCCGGCCATGGCTTGGCCATGGCCGGTCATGGCCAAGGCCATTTGGCATTGGCCGGCCATGGCCCCTTTGGCCATGGCTGGCCACCCCCTTTGAATGGGGTTGCTGCACACCCCACCGGAGGGGTGGCCGTGGTGGTCATTGGCCGTAGCCAACCCCCTCCGCATGGGGAGGGGGGGTGCATGGCCTTCATAGCCCATTTGGCCATGGCGCACATGCACTAAAATTCATCTTCTCCGATGGAGATAACTACCATCATCTTCCTCGATGAAGCACCCGTTCGTCGATGAAGCACCCGTTCGTCGAGAAATTAGTTATTTCCTAATGGCCGTGTGCCAAAAATGAATAACATACTACGTGAACGTCGGTTCTTCCCGTCACGGAGAGTTCCTACCATATCCGTAATGATAGGAGACCCTAACGTGAAAAGAACAACTGCTGCGTTCTCTCCGTCACGAAGCGTTCCTACCATATCCGTAATGGTAGGAGACCCATTCGTGAAAAAGACAACGACTCGTTCATAGTTTCGACGGGGCGGTGGTTTGACCGGGGCGAACCCGTATGGCTCCGATACCAATGTAGGATCCTGCCAAAACAGAGTTAGGATCGATAATTAAAGTTGAGACTTACGCTTGCGTATGCGGAACGGTAGTCTCGGAACTTTGCCTTCGGATTCGCCACGACGGATCGAGTCTTCTCACGAACGGAGTAAGGCTACTAATCCACAATCTAAATCTCTATTTTAGATTAAGAACTTGGATAGAGGAAGAGAAAGGATTTCTGCAGAGCTTCGCTAGAATGAAGTTGCATGCATGAATGCCATGCAAAAAAGTGTAAGGAAATGGCTTACCCTTGGGTCTTATTTATAGCCCCCAAGGTAGTTATTTTAGGAGTAATTGTTCCTTAGGAACAAGTTAACTAAGGTGTACCATGATACATGGCACATTATAAGCTTAAGTTGTACCATATGCATGGTACAACATAAGCTTAAGATATTACCCCTTTATTAGACATATGTCGCATGCACTTATGCATATATAATGCGACTTTCCCATCAATCTAGAGATCCTCTCCGCAAGGGAACATGTTCCCTTTGCACATGACTTTGTGTACGTGACGTTCGAGGTCCGTATTCCCTCGTACATCCCCTACAAGGGTGTACTAACGTCTTCCATATCCAACAGTGGAGTCCCCGATGCATGATACGCTTCTATTCTTACTCTTCTCATACATGCATGAACTTATATTCACCGCTTAATTCAACTCGAATCGATATTTGGGTCATATCTTGGATTTGTGTATATCGAGCCTCATAGCACATTGTAGAAAGTGACACCATTTGCTAGCACACGACCACGCTCACTCGCGCTTCACCGCGTGGGCCCACGACACTTATTTGGACTCGTTTTCCTAGGTTTAGTGGTGTGATTTGGTGTTTGCTTGCTTGGTGTGTCGTTTTTGATTTTGGTGGCTCTGATGGACGATCTAGGATTTAGAGTTTTCTTTTTCTTTCTTCCTCTCTATTTTCCCCTTCCGAGCTCCTACTCTCACTCGTCTTCCTCGAGGACGAGGAAGAGTTCAGCTTGGGGGATTTTGACGTGCGTTTATATTTCATATATTCACGCACATTTTCTTTTGTGTTTCTCCGTGTTTTTCCGCCGTCTTTTATTCGTTTTCATGTATTTTCCCGTTTTCTTTCACTTTTCTTTGTTTATCCATGATTGCAGGGGATTGACCACGTAGGGGACACTTGACGATGACATCCCAAGTCACCGGAGCAATGGGAGAAGTCACGCGTGATCCAGGGGGTCAAACGTCGAAGAATTCATCTTTCAGCCCCTCACCCGGTCGGTTGGTCATCTCCAACCGATCGGGTGATGCACGCGTGCACCACCCGGTCTCTGCCGCAGCTCATAAGGAAGTCACCCGACCGGTTCACAGACCGGTTCAGCGGGGGACTGTTCTCTGTTTTCTCGAGCAAAATGCCAACCGATCGGGTGACTCTCATCCGATCGGTTCATCTGTAGCTGAAGAAGAAGAGCTGAAGACATGGACGTCGAACCGATCGATTCACCCGACTGCTCCAAGATCCAACCGGTCACTCAAGAACTCACCCGACCGGTTCATGTGATCGGGTGAAAGCTCGCCGTTTTCTGTTATTAATTTGTAACGGATCAACCGATCGGTTGACTTATCAACCGATCGGTTGATGCGAAGGTCTATAAATAGAACCCCTAGGGTTCCAGAAACGAGGGCTGCTATTTTTTTTACTGTTTTATCTCCTTGTGACGGCTGTAATTGTTACTCTTTTGTAAGTTTTCAGATCTTTCTCAAATTTTAGTATTGTCTTATCTACTCTATTACTTCCCATTGCAATTGTCCGATTATGATTCCAACGGTTAATTTTTATTTAGATCGCTTTTTCATGGATTTTTGTGAGTAGTTTCCCAAATCTGGGATTTTGGTGGAAACCCCTTCGGGGGCTCTTCCCGATGCGTCCATAGGGTTAGGAAATCGATAGGGATTAGGATTCTAACGGTTACGCGGGGTGTTTCATTGTCATCGGCGGGAAAAAGACCGCCTTTGACCGTTGGGCCAAGGGGGAATAAACTTGGCGGTTGACTCCCTAGCCATAGCTCACACCCATAGCGTAAACGTCGAATCCTAGCACGCGGGAGCGGCAGGATGAGACGTTGGGAGTTATCGTTGCGGGCTTAGTGCTCCCGGGATCGATCAGTGTTAATGGACACGGGAGTGCCCACTGATCGAATCCGGGAAGTCCGGTGTATCATCCTGGGCACCGACCGGAATATCGGGCCCATGGGACGCCGGTACCACTTTCAGAGGCAACGTCTCACCATTAGTCCCTAATCCCGATCGCTATCCATACCCGTAGGCCGTATCGGCGAGAGTCTCTCGTCGGGTTGGAAACCAAAGTCCCGGGTTTTCTTTCTTGTTGTTAATACCCTTTATTTCCTTTCGTGACAACCATTTACCGATTCGGGCTAGCTCGCCCCTCGGGGTGATTTTGGTCCTACCTAACCCAAGCACAACCTCGCCTCCCTGAGTTCGATATTCCCGCACCCTACACTAACCGTGCACTTGCGGTAAACGACACTGCGCCGCCGTACCGTAAACGGGGCACCGGTCATTAGGCAACATTAAAAGGATTTGTTTGTGTTAATTTGTAAAGAACGAAAAAAGTTTTATCTCTATACAACACTATTCAACCCCCCTTCTAGTGTTGTTTGCCATCCACAGGATCCAACACTTGGTATCAGAGCGAGGCTATAAAAGTGATGTCATCAACATCTTTCCATTCTGAAGGACTGAATACCATGCAACCACCACTGTTCAACGGAACCAACTATGCTAGCTGGAAGATCCGAATGAAGACTCACCTGGAGTCATTAGACATTGAAGCTTGGACCGTTACTAAAGTCCCGTACACCGCACCTACCGACATTGAATTTGGGAAATGGTCAACCGACGACAAGAAGAGAGCTAATCTCAATGCAAAAGCAATGAATGCACTATTTTGCGCCGTAACAGGAAATGAGTTCAATCGAGTCTCCCAATGTGAGACAGCACACCAAATATGGCACACTCTTCAGGTAAGTCACGAAGGAACTGAAAAGGTAAAGGAATCCCGCATAAATGTTTTACATTCTAAATTCGAATCTTTTAAAATGGAAGAAGGAGAGCGTATCACAGATGTGAATACTCGTTTTACTAATATTACGAACGAGCTTGCAGGATTAGGAAAGAAACTTTCCGAATACGAACATGTAATGAAGATACTAAGATCCCTCTGATCCGAGTGGAAGGGAAAGACAACTGTCATTCGAGAAGATCATAACGTAAATGACCTCACCATCGAAGAACTAATGGAAAATCTCATGGCATATGAGATTGAGCTTGAAGAAGATAAGAAGATCGAAGAAGTGTAATGCCCTGCTAAGCTATTGCACAAGTACTAGAGGGGGGGGGGGGTGAATAGTACTTTAAAATAATTAAGAGGCTAATTCCTAATTACTTGCAAACTCTACCAAACAATGCGGAAAATGCGGAAATGTAAATGTTAGACAACAAAGAAACAATCATAAACAACGATATTACTGGGTTCGGATCCACCCAAGTCTCCCCGACTTGTTCCCGGTGATCCTACGTCCCAACCACCCGGATCACCTCCGGATACTCGAGTTAGAAACCCTAACTCAAGATTTCCACTATGAAATACTTGTGAAAAACCTTCACAAGTCAAATCATACACAAAGTAATTTGTGACTCCCACAACCCGGGATCACAACCACACTCTCACAACCGAGAGTGAAACTTACAATATGAAAGTAAATGAAATAGAAACTTCTTACTGACAAAATACCTATGCCTTGAATAATGCTTACGAATTAGGGCAAAGATGATTTTGAGGAAGAAGAAGTTGCACCAAACCCTAGCTCCAAGATGTAGATCAGCGATGGAGAGCTATGGGGATCTTGGTGACCTAGGATCAAGCACTTGGCTTGGAAGGCTTCACACTCAATGAATCTCTCTTTGGAAGTAAGAGTGGGGAGAGATTATTGAATGGAATGAAAGAGCTTTGAATGAGCTTGGAATGATTTCTCTTGATCTCTAAACTTGCAATAATATCAGCCTTGACTGCAATGAATGCAGCCCATCAAGTATATATAGGTTAGAGGAGAGAGAGAAAGAAATTCGAGTCATTAAATGCTCCAACGGCTCTTTTCTGAACCTAACTAGTCGGTCAAAGAACAACCACCGACCGACTAGTTCATCAACTAGTCGGTCGGTCAATTAACGTAGACCGACTAATGGAAGAACAGCCAAAAGGTTGAAGCACAGACAAAAGGAACTAGTCGGTCCAAGAAGAGTAGCTGACCGACTAGTTTCACAACTAGTCGGTCGGTTACTCAACTGAGACCGACTAAGAGAAAAACAAATAGTCTGAGAGCAAATTGAATTAGTCGGTCCAGGAACAAATGTTGACCGACTATTTCATTAACTAGTCGGTCACCAAATGTGCATAGACCGACTAACGATAAACAGTAAGTCAAGTGAAAATTGGCATGTACAGTAAAACTCAACTAGTCGGTCCAAGAAGGAAAGTTGACCGACTAGTTCATCAACTAGTCGATCGATCAATGAACACAGACTGACTAAAGATAAACAGTAGCTCAGGCTCAAATTTGCATGTTCAGGGAAAGCTCAACTAGTCGGTCACAGAAGCATCACTGACCGACTAGTTCACAAACTAGTCGGTCGGTGAGTCAACATAGACCGACTAACTGTAAACAGTAACGAGCTTGGAAAAGACTGACTGAAACTAGTCGGTCCAAGAAGCTTTGTCGACCGACTAGATCACCAACTAGTCGGTCAGTTCTTCTTCTTGAACCAACTAACATGCACAAGAAGTCGCGAATCGAAGCGCGATGCTTCGGGAAAGTTTGTATGGACTGCAACTAAGATCCTAGAGCTAAGATATGAGCGTTATGAAGATTTAAACCGTAAGTCCTACTCAAGGCTTAACATTCTACGAAAGAAGCTTAAAGAATATAAATAAAACTTGACGATACCGTCTTCAATAGCTTCAATCGAATCTTCATGACTTCTAAATTGGTCCAAAAGCTTCAACGAAGCTTTAGGCATACGATCACGCGCTTTGAGAAGTCTTGAGACGTCGTAATTGATATTCATATGAATTTGGCGACGATCTCCATAACTGCGCTCACAAGGTGTTAGTTCACGATATATTTATGTTTGTTCATCATCCAAAACCAAATCCGGGGAGTCCAATATCCAACATTCTCCCCCCTTTTGGTGATGACAAACCAACATAAATAATAATCAAAAATAATAATTCAAATGAAATTTACTTACTCCCCCTGCATTGATGATACGTTAATTCCAAATTAAACGATAATAATACGCATCAAGCAGACGAGTAAAGTATATAAATGAGAATCGATTATTGAAATATCGAATACCAAATGTTGGTTATTGAAATATCGGATTTGAAAATCCATTTATATATCTTAACTCCCCCTGAATCTAACATATCAAATTAGATTCTTGGAATAATGCTTTAAATTATCATTTAGCACATCGTTATTATTATATCTCTCCCCCTTTGGCATTAGCAAAAAGAGCGGGAGGAGATCAACGACAACAACAATGGCTTCAAATAAAAGCACGGGAGTCGAAGAATATGACCATGGTTCAAATGACACCAAAGGAAAATACGAATAAAATCAAGGTGTGCCAAATTGACCATTATACAAAAGCGAAAAACGAAATCATCACAATACCAAATAAAATTCACTTATTGAGTAAAGGAACGTGCTCTCCAATCTCAACATTTTGGGTAAATTAGTGCATGGAAAACAAATCTATGCTTTCATAGAAATAAACTCTTTTTAACCAAGTCATTATCGTCGAGCGATGAAATCGAATATCATAGACATTAAAATGAATATAAAATGTGCACAACGAAGTAAAAGAGAACAACGATGTGTGTATATATATATGAAGCAACATGAGTACAACCAAAAGATACATCGGCTCCATAACATCAAAAACTCACAGTCCATCATCGACAGCAACAGCATCAACATACATCCAAAAATGATACTACATCGACATCAAACATCAACACAGATATCAGAGTGTCACACAACAGACAACATCATCAAAGTACATCAAAATACATCATCAAAATGCATCAACATGTCAAAATCATCCAGAACCACACTCTATCCTAACCCAAAACTCTCTCACAACTAGATATGTCATCCAATGTGCATCGGGAGAGGCCTCAAAGAAGCTCAAGAGGCAGCGGGAGGATCTGCAGCAGCAGCAGGCTCTGCAGGAGAAGTGGTGGTCACTGGGACAGCAAGAAGGTCAACGGGAGCGACGGCAGAAGTGGCAATCTCTGGAGCAGCAACAGTAGTAGCATCGGGAGCACCAGTCGGAGCATCCACCTCAGGAGCGGTGGCAACAGGTGTGCTCTCGGGGCACCAGCAGACGAAGCAGCAGCAGCATCACCAGAAGTGCCCTCGGGGGCATGAGTAGAAGCACGACAAAGCTCCTCAATATCCTCCTCATCCAACTCATCCTCGTCAAAAAAGACGGAGGGATCTCAATATCATGGTGACGAGCTATACGACAGAGAATCTCCTCAGAACGAGCCTGACGAGACTCCAAACGTCGCACAGCACGAATGAGCTCGGCAAGAGGGGAAGAGGGAGCAGCAGAGGCAGAGGTAGAGGCTGAAGGGGTCGACCTCTGAACGTGACGGAGTGCCGCAAGAGATTTCTTGACGGCCGTCGCGTTCAGGGGGGGGGGGGACCGAGAGGACGCTCATCATCACGAGGCAACGTGACACGGAAGTGGCAAAAAACGAGAGTCAACAAGCACGAGAAGGGGATATGAGCCGACTTCGTGGACTTGCGAATACACTCGAAAGAGTCCATCTTATCGAGTATAATGCGAGCCCAGTTAATCGAGCTCCCCATGAAAATAGCATATATCGACTTCAAGAAAGGCTGGGACGGCAGAGAGGAGGAGCCGTACTTGGGAAGCAAGCATGACTTCAGAATCAAATTGAGGACCCAGGCGTTAGGCTTGAAGGATTTGGAGGGCACGCCAATCATGGCGGGAGGAATCTGGTGGAAAATCTGAGAGAGGACGACCTGATTAAAGGAGGTGATATCATCAACAGAAATGTCAGAAGGGAGGAGGCTAGACGAGGAGATACCCAAAATCTCTCCTAAGATTTCTGCCGTGAGGACTATAGGAGTCCCCAAAACAGTCGTCTCAACAGAGTGGGTCGCATCGTACTGACCCCGGTTCTATTGGCATAGAAAAGTTTTACTAGGCGAGGGTAGGGGTGAGGGTTCGCCTTCGGGTCATATCGAAGGTAATCGAGAAGACCGGAGGACGAAAGAAGATCGGGGAGGACGAGGAAGTCACTAAACTGGACGAAATGCTCCAGAAGCAGTGGGCAGTGTTCGATACGGTTATAAGCCGCGAGACACATAGGGTCGTCGCGACACAACGAGATATCGACACCGCCTACCGGCATCGGAGCCTTTCCCTTAGGCTTACGGGTAGATGTACGAGGTCGGGAGCTAGACTCAGGATGGGTAGGAGGAGTGGGTTCCCTATGAGTCTCAGTCTCGGGTCTGAACTCGGTATCGGAATCCGTAGGAGTATGGAAAGAAGAGGGAGACGCAAGTTGCTTGGGCTTGGGCTTAGGCTTGGGTTGGGTTCTAGGTTGAGCACGGGGCTTCGCTTTCATCGTCCTCTTACGCTTAAGAGGAGGCGAAGACGAAGAGGGTTCGGTAGGCTTCGAACGGCGTTTCGGAGGTGGGGGGTCCGAGGGTGGCAAATCGACGGTCATGGGCGAAGGGCCAGAGGGAGTGATCGGGATACGTGTATGAGCCATAAGCGTGGCACGACACGACACAAGAGATCGAATCGAAGAAACCCTAATCACAAACCCTAGAAAATCGAAACCCTAGCAAACCCTAGGTCGAAAATCAAGTGAAACCCTAACCCTAAGCGCAGGAAATGAACCCTAGAGCTAAGAGAGGGAGGAGAGATCACCTAGGAGGAGAGGGCGACAGTCGGCGACGGCGGATTTGGTCGGAAAACGGCCGAAAGTCGAACAGGCTGAGCGGGGGTCGGGGGTTTTGAGCTGGAGAGAGGGGTTTTTGATCGACTAATCACGGAAGAAGTCGATCGGATGAGGGTATTAATCGATTAGAGGCCAAAAGACGCAATTGCCCCCGTTACAACTAGTCGGTCTCCGTTCAAGCACTGACCGACTAGATCACAATCTAGTCGGTCGGTCAATGAGCTTGAACCGACTAGTTGCAAACAGAGGCAGAACCCAATATAACTGACAAGAATTAGTCGGTCTAAGCTCATCCACTGACCGACTAGATCTTCATCTAGTCGGTCGGCCAATGAACTTGGACCGACTAAGAGAGTCCAAAAAATTTAGAATTTGAAATTTTGATTTCTCTCCTAATCGCACATCGATGAAACATCAAAACACTCTCATTAATCATTATACTACCCCATTAAACTTCGAAAATCTGAAATTTTGACGATTACGCACAAATCGAGCAAAAATTCCGAAAATTCAACTAAAATCCAGAAAATTTCAATTAATCTAGCATGAGAAAATATAAAGAATTGAATAGCATGCAAGATTATTGAATAAAAATGAATCCTAAATCTCGGATTCAACCATAATCCCCAATTCTCGACGTAACCGCACAAAGGAGTCCTCCTTTAGGGGTTTCGTGAAAATATCGGCGATTTGCTTCTGGGTTTCAACGTACACTAATATGATGTCCTTTTTAGCAACATGATCATCTAAGAAAGGATGTCGGACATCTATGTGTTTCGAACGGGAATGGTGTACCGGGTTCTTGGAAAGACATATTGCACTTTGGTTGTCAACCATGATAGGGCAAGTATCACAGTTTATACCAAAGTCTTTAAGTGTGTGTCTCATCCAAAGAACTTGAGCACACGCGGCACCGGCGGCAATGTATTCCGCCTCGGTGGTTGAAAGTGATACGGAATTTTGCTTCTTGGAAAACCAAGAGACAATATAATTTCCTATAAAATGGCAAGTGCCACTAGTACTTTTCCTGTCGGATTTGCATCCCGCATAATCACATCACTATAAGAGATTAACTCATATGTGCTAGATTTTGGATAAAGTAATCCAAAATCAAGTGTTTAATTTAAATAACAGAAAATACGTTTTACCGCTACTAAGTGAGACTCCTTAGGTTGAGACTGATAATGAGCACATACGCATAAGGCAAACATAATTTCGGGCCTACTTGCGGTAAGATAAAGTAAACTACCTATCATACCTCGATATAGACGAATGTCTACATCCTTACCGCCCGTATCCTTATCAAGATGCGTAGTCGTGCTCATTGGAGTCTTCTTTCCGGAGGCATTCTCCATTCCAAATCGCTTTAGCAACTCCACCGTATACTTCGTTTGGTGGATGAAGATTGCATCGTCCATTTGGCCAATTTGGAGACCTAAGAAATATTTGAGCTCACCCATGTGGCTCATCTCAAATTGATCCTTCATCACATAAGAAAACTCTTCGCAAAGAGCAAAGTTAGTGGCACCGAAAATGATATCATCAACATATATTTGAACTAAAATTATATCATTATTCGAATGCTTAACAAAAAGTGTAGAATCGGCTTCTCCCATTTTAAAATTCAAATCCAAAAGAAAATTCTTTAGGCGATCATACCAAGCTCGAGGAGCTTGTCTCAAACCGTAAAGCGCTTTCTTTAGTTTATAAACATGATTTGGAAATTTTTCATTAATAAAGCCCGGAGGTTGAGAAACATAAACTTCCTCAACGACATCTCCGTTTAAAAATGCACTTTTTACATCCATTTGAAATAGTTTGAAATTTTTATGGCATGCAAAAGACAATAATAATCTAATTGATTCTAATCTAGCTACCGGAGCGAAGGATTCTTCGAAATCAATACCTTCCTCTTGACGGTAGCCTTGAGCAACTAACCGAGCTTTGTTCCGGACGACGACATGGTTTTCGTCGGTTTTGTTCTTGAAAATCCACTTTGTCCCTATGACGGTGTGGTTCTTCGATGGCAATGGAACAAGCTCCCAAACCTCATTCCTCTCGAATTGAATGAGTTCCTCCTCCATGGCTAAGATCCAAGCGCTATCTTCGCACGCTTCATTAATATTCTTTGGCTCAATCGAGGAGGCAAAGGCACAATGTGCGAAGTAGTTGACTTGTGATCTCGTCGTGACACTATCATGAATATTGCCAATGACTTGCTCATGAGGATGGTCACGAACGGTATGAAGCCGTTTGGGAATACCTTGATCACTAGGAACATTCTCAAAAACTTCATTAGTTGGGTTAGTCTCAATAGAATCAATAGAATTATTAGAATTAGAATTACCAATTGAATCACATAAGACATCCATAGAGTCATCATCATTAGTAATTCTAGTTGGAACAAATCCTTCATTAAATGAAACATGAAGTGATTCCTCGATCGTTGAGGTTCGTTTGTTGTATATCCGGTAGGCTTTCCTACGCGAAGAATATCCAACAAAAATCCCCTCATCGGATCTTGGATCGAATTTGTCCAAACTACCATACGTGTTCTTAATAACACATTTTGAACCAAAAACACGAAAATGTTTAACTTGAGACAACCTACCAAACAACAATTCATAACAAGTTTGTTTATTGCCGGGCCTCAAAAGTATTCTATTAAACACATAGCAAGCGGTGTGTACCGCTTCCACCCAAAATTGATGGCCAAGTTGGCTATCATCAAGCATAGTGCGAGCACACTCCACTAGCGTCCTATTCTTTCTCTCAACTACACCATTTTGAGGAGGTGCACGAGGGAAAGAGAAGGTGTGTGTAATACCAACTTCATCACAAAATGTCTCAAAAGACTCATTCTCAAATTCCCCTCCATGATCACTACGAATAGTGACAATGGTGGTTCCAATGAGATTTTGTACTTTCTTAACAAAAATTGTGAAGTTTTCAAAAGCTTCATTTTTATTACATAATGAAAATACCCAAGTAAACCTAGAAAAGTCATCAACGATGACGAGTCCATATCTAGCATTACCTAATGAAGCAACTCTAGTTGGCCCAAATAAATCTAGATGTAATAGCTCTAGAGGCCGCTTAGAGGAAATGCTTTTCTTAGGTTTAAATGAAGATTTTGGAAGCTTGCCTCGTTGACACGAGTCACAAAAGCTTTTCTTTTGAAAGACAAGCTTAGGAAAGCCTCTAATAGAATTTAACTTGGAAAGCTTAAAAAGTGTTCCAAAGTTCACATGACCAAAACGTCTATGCCATAAGTGTTGTTCACTTGTGTTGGCAATAAGACATTGTTCATGTGATCTTGGAAGATCTAGGATATATATATCCTTATGGCGTGTGCCGGAAAACAATAATTCATTATTATCTTTTCTTAAAATATGGCACATTCCTTTCGCAAAGTTAACTTTGTAACCTTTGTCACAAAGTTGACTTATTGAAATGAGATTGTGATTTAATCCTTTAACAAGGTAAACATCACATATTAGGGGTTTAGAAGGATTACCCACTTTACCAACACCTATGATGGTTCCGCTCTCGTTGCCTCCAAAGACGACGCGGTTCCCATTTGCAATGGGCACCACTCCGGAGAGCAATTGAGCGTCACCCGTCATGTGTTTTGAACACCCGCTATCGAGTATCCAATTCCCCTTGGAGCTAAATTTAAATTTGTTGCTCCTTTTCTTTTTCTTTTCCTTGAGTACCTAAAGATAGAAAATTTCATATCATGGTACCCAAGGTCATTGGGTCCAAAAGATTAGACCTTTGGAAGCCAAGTCCAATTGGACTTAGACTTCCCCACATAATTTCTACTATGCACAACATCCGAAAAATAAGCATTCATGTAAACTTGTTTTTCATCCATACTTATGTCCTTTGGGCTCCAAATTGTGAATATTTTGGGAGCCCTCATCCTATTGGGTGCATGCATGCGTTGTTGATTTCTACGTGATGCATGACGTGGATAAGCATAAGGAACATGATGGAATGGTGCATTATGAGAATTATTCATACGATGATGTGGGTGTACATATGCATGTGGGGGAACACGTGCGTGAGGGTGTCTCACATTGTGTGCACGTGGCCGTGAACGTGTAGCATAGAAATCATCATATGTGTGAGCCGGTGGAGTAGGATGTGTGTTTCTACGTGGCATGGTATTGGTGTACATATAGGCATGACCCTTCTTTGGAGGTCCACCCAAAGTGGGCTTCTTTCCGAAAGAGGGTGTGAACGAGGTGGAAGCACCATTGGTAGATGAACTACCAATAGAGTGTTTGTTACCACTCGTTGAGGTATCGGAAGTTGGCCTAACAAAAGTAGTGGCCGACTTGGATGACTTCCCCAAAGTATACCCCAAGCCAATGTGGTGATTGGCCGGAGGTAAGACACTTAGGATATTATCCAAATGGCCCTTACCCTTATTGAATTCATTGATTCGGCCTAATGTGTTCTCATATTTCTCGGTGAGAGAACGCAAAGAAGTATCCAAAGTGGATACTTGTGATGTGAGCACATAAACACGAGATTTAAGATTCTCATTCTCAATACTCAAAGTCGAGTTTTGAGAAGTCAAATCCGCTATCTAATGTTCTTCCGGATCCTCGATGCTAACATGTTCAAGTTGAGTCTTGAGATTAACAATCTCATTCTTCAACTCTTCAACAACGGTGTCGTTGTTGGTGATGATAGTTTTAGGCGCGGTTTGGATGCTAGCTAAATCATCTTTTACTTTAGTATACCTATTTACTAACTTAGAGTATTTAGACCATAATTGCTCATTAGCATTTCTAAGGTCATCCATAATTACCTCATCGCCTTCGTTGTCGCTATCATCGGAAGCGGAAGATCCTTGATCATGCTCCTCTCTCGCCATGAAGCACATGTGCGCTTGCTCCACTTGCTCATCGTCCGACTCTCCACTTGAGGAATCCTCGGAGTCGGTGAATGTTGCTCCGACAAGTCCCTTTTTGTACCCTTTCTTGTACTTCTTGGACTTATCGAATTTCGGCGCCTTCCACTTCTCCTTTTGCTTGTTTAGAGGACACTTCGCTTTCATGTGTCCTGGCTTGTTGCATTTGAAACACAAAGGAGAGGAGGCGTTAGAAGAATTGAACTTCGATTTGTTTTTGAAGTTACCTTTTCGGAAGAATCGGTTGAATTTCTTGGCCATGAGTGCCATGGACTCCAAGTCCAACTCGTCTTCCGAGTCTTCATCATCGGTTGATGTGGATGTGGATGGAGCGGCCTTGAAAGCAATAGCCTTCTTCTTTGCTCGTCTTGCTTTAGATATGACTTCATCTTGTCCTGCAACTTAAGCTTGCTATCCTTGCGAACCTCGTATGACATTAAAGTACCCATTAGTTGAACAACGGTATAGGTTTTCATGTCATTACCTTCCTCGATGGCGAAGGTCCGTTTCTCCCAACTAGAAGGAAGTCCATCGATGATCTTCGAGACTTTCTCCTTTTGGATGTAGGTTTTGCCGAGAGCCTCCAACTCGTTTGTGATGTCGACGAAGCGAGAGTAGTACTCCTTCATCTTCTCACCCTGTAGCATATGAAACAACTTGTAATCTCTATTAACTACAACGAGTTTAGAGTCTCTTACCCTACTTGTCCCTTCATGTAATATGAGGAGGGAATTCCATATTTGATATGCACTCTTACATGTGCATATCTTATTGAAATCCTCGGGTTCCAAGGCGCATTGCAAGGCGTTCATTTCCTTGGCATTGCTCACCTCCGCGGCGACCTCCGCGGGAGTCCACTTCTCAAAGTCTTCTTCTGTAGGCTCGACGTATTCCTTCATCGTGGCCCTCCATAGAGATGCACTCCGGAGGAAAGTTTCCATCCGGCATTTCCAGTACCCATAGTTGGTACCGTTGAAGAATGGAGGCCTCGTCGAGGAATGTCCTTCCATCACCGAAGACGCTCCTTCACGGTTCCTGAAGGTGTTGTAGTCGGAAGGTGGACGAACGGCTTTGTTGTCGTTGGCAGACATAGCTGTAGACTTGGCTCTGATACCAAATGTAATGCCCTGCTAAGCTACTGCACATGTACTAGAGGGGGGGTGAATAGTACTTTAAAATAATTAAGAGGCTAATTCCTAATTACTTGCAAACTCTACCAAACAATGCGGAAAATGCAGAAATGTAAATGTTAGACAACAAAGAAACAATCGCAAACAACGATATTACTGGGTTCGGATCCACCCAAGTCTCCCCGACTTGTTCCCGATGATCCTACGTCCCAACCACCCGGATCCACTCCGGATACTCGAGTTAGAAACCCTAACTCAAGATTTCCACTATGAAATACTTGTGAAAAACCTTCACAAGTCAAATCATACACAAAGTAATTTGTGACTCCCACAACCCGGGATCACAACCACACTCTCACAACCGAGAGTGAAACTTACAATATGAAAGTAAATGAAATAGAAACTTCTTACCGACAAAATACCTATTCCTTGAATAATGCTTACGAATTAGGGTAAAGATGATTTTGAGGAAGAAGAAGTGGCACCAAACCCTAGCTCCAAGATGTAGATCAGCGATGGTGAGCTATGGGGATGTTGGTGACCTAGGATCAAGCACTTGGCTTGGAAGGCTTCACACTCAATGAATCTCTCTTTGGAAGTAAGAGTGGGGAGAGATTATTGAATGGAATGAAAGAGCTTTGAATGAGCTTGGAATGATTTCTCTTGATCTCTAAACTTGCAATAATATCAGCCTTAACTGCAATGAATGCAGCCCATCAAGTATATATAGGTTAGAGGAGAGAGAGAAAGAAATTCGAGTCATTAAATGCTCCAACGGCTCTTTTTTGAACCTAACTAGTCGGTCAAAGAACAACCACCGACCGACTAGTTCATCAACTAGTCGGTCGGTCAATTAACGTAGACCGACTAATGGAAGAACAGCCAAAAGATTGAAGCACAGACAAAAGGAACTAGTCGGTCCAAGAAGAGTAGCTGACCGACTAGTTTCACAACTAGTCGGTCGGTTACTCAACTGAGACCGACTAAGAGAAAAAAAAATAGTCTGAGAGCAAATTGAATTAGTCGGTCCAGGAACAAATGTTGACCGACTAGTTCATTAACTAGTCGGTCACCAAATGTGCATAGACCGACTAACGATAAATAGTAAGTCAAGTGAAAATTGGCATGTACAGTAAAACTCAACTAGTCGGTCCAAGAAGGAAAGTTGACCGACTAGTTCATCAACTAGTCGGTCGATCAATGAACACAGACCGACTAAAGATAAACAGTAGCTCAGGCTCAAATTTGCATGTTCAGGGAAAGCTCAACTAGTCGGTCAGAGAAGCATCACTGACCGACCAGTTCACAAACTAGTCGGTCGGTGAGTCAACGTAGACCGACTAACTGTAAACAGTAACGAGCTTGGAAAAGACTGACTGAAACTAGTCGGTCCAAGAAGCTTTGCCGACCGACTAGATCACCAACTAGTCGGTCAGTTCTTCTTCTTGAACCAACTAACATGCACAAGAAGTCGCGAATCGAAGCGCGATGCTTCGGGAAAGTTTGTATGGACTTCAACTAAGATCCTAGAGCTAAGATATGAGCGTTATGAAGATTTAAACCGTAAGTCCTACTCAAGGCTTAACATTCTACGAAAGAAGCTTAAAGAATATAAATAAAACTTGACGATACCGTCTTCAATAGCTTCAATCGAATCTTCATGACTTCTAAATTGGTCCAAAAGCTTCAACGAAGCTTTAGGCATACGATCACGCGCTTTGAGAAGTCTTGAGACGTCGTAATTGATATTCATATGAATTTGGCGACGATCTCCATAACTGCGCTCACAAGGTGTTAGTTCACGATATATTTATGTTTGTTCATCATCCAAAACCAAATCCGGGGAGTCCAATATCCAACAAGAAGAACCAAAGAAGAAGAATCTCGTGTTTAAAGCTCAAGAAGAAGATTCCGACTACACGGACAAAGAAGACCATATCGCCTTCATCTCAAAGAACTTTAAAGAGTTCATCACAAGTAAGTATGGAAAATGCTCTTTTAGACCCACTAACTGTATTATTTGTTTTGGTTGCAATAAACCAGGGAACGTCAAGAGAGACTGTCCATTGGAAAGAAATAATCGTGATTCCAGAGATCGTGGGAAAAACAGAGACAATAATGAAAAGAGAAACAATGGAAGAAATAAATTCCGACGACCAAAGAAGGAAGCTTACGCAGCATTCGGCCAGAGCGACGATTCCTCGTTCGATGTATCCTCAGTAGAAGATAATGATGAAAGAAGAGAAACAGCACACATGTGCTTCATGGCATCCACATCCTCTAAGGTAAGCTCGCATCATGATTCATCTAGTGATAATTATTCGTCATCAAGTGATGATGAAGACATGGATTATAGGGGAGCATATAAGGAGCTATGCAAAATGCATGAAAAGCTCATAAAAGAACATAGAAGACCACTTAGAGATATTAAAAAGGATACTAGAGAAAAGGAAGAAATCATTAAAGAAAATAGTCTTCTTAAAGAAAAGAATGATTCTTTGCAAAAAGATATTTTATCAGTAAATGAAAAGGTTGAGAATCTGAATAATCTTCTCGTATCTGTCAAAGATAAATACGACGCTACGATGAAAATTATTGAGAATTTCAACAAAGGAAAAGGGAATCTAGATAGTTTAATAAATGATCAAAAAAAACTCATCTAGCAAAACCGGACTCGGTTATGATTCATATCATACCAAGAAACGGGTTAAGCATACTAGGATGCATCATTCTAACAAATTTTTTTGAGCATCTGGACACCGAAGAACTTGTTCGATCAACAAAAGAAAAGGTACGCTACAAATTTTGTTCAACAAGTTCACTTAAGCAAAAACTATAAATATACTTTTTATGAAGGAACTAAACCACACTGGGTTTGGCTTCCTAAAAACTAACCCTCCGGACTCAAAAGCCAAAGAGTACCTGACGTGCAGTTATATTTCATATATTTGCGCACATTTTCTTCCGTGTTTTTCCGTATTTTACCGCCGTCTTATATTCGTTTTCTCGTGTTTTCTTGTTTTCTTTCACTTTTCCGTGTTTTCCGTATTTTGCAGGAGTTTACTGGCATAGGGGACATAAAACGACGATATCGCAAGTCCCCGGAGCAACGGGAGGAGTCACGCGTGATCGAGGTGGTCAAACGACGATGATATCATCTTTCAGCCCCTCACCCGATCGGTTGGTCATCTTCAACCGATCGGGTGATGCACGCGTGCACCACCCGGACGCAGCTTGGAGCTCACAAGAAGTCACCCGGTTGGGTCGTAGGCCGGTTCAAAAGCCCAAAGTCTCTGGAATTCGAAGCTGATTGCCAACCGATCGGGTGACTTTCACCCGATCGGTTCATCTATAGCCAAATTTCCAGAGCCAAGACACGAAGATCCAACCGGTCTCCTCACCCGGTCGGCACCAAGATCCAACCGGTCACATCCATGCTTCAACCGACCGGTTCATCCTGACCGGGTGAAGTCTCGCATCTCACTGCCAAAGTTTGAAGATGATCACCCGATCGGTTGACTTGTCAACCGATCGGGTGATATCTTTTCCTATATATAGAACCCTAGGTTTTCCAGAAACGGGAGTTGGTTATTTTTTACTGTTTTCTTCATTTTGTGACGGCTGTAATTTCCCAGTTTTTGTAAGTTTTCAGATATTTGTCAAACTTTTGTATTATCTTAATTGCTTTACTACCATTGCATTTTTATTGTCTGATCATGATTTTTACGATCGATTTCTGTTTAGATCGCTTTTTACTAAATATGTGTGAGTAGTTCCCAAATCTGGGATTTTGGCGGAAACCCATTCGAGGGCTCTTCCCGATGCGTCCATAGGTCTAGGAAATCGATAGGGATTAGGAATCTAACGGTTACGCTGGGTGTTTTATTGTCATCGGTGGGAAAAAGACCGACTTTGACCGTTGGGCCAAGGGGGAATAAACTTGGCGGTTGACTCCCTAGCCATAGCTTACACTCTTAGCGTAGACGCCGAATCCTAGCGCGCGGGAGTGGCAGGATGAGACGTTGGGAGTTATCGTTGCGAGCTTAGTGCTCCTGGAGTCGATCAGTGTTAATGGACACGGGAGTGCCCACTGATCGAACCCGGGAAGTCCGGCGTATCATCTTGGGCACCGACCGGAATATCGGGCCCATGTGACGCTGGTGCCACTCTTAGAGACAACGTCTTACCATTAGACCCTAATTCCGATCGTTATCCTACCTATAGGCCGTATCGGCGAGAGTCGCTCGATAGGGTGGAAGCCAGAGTCCCAGGTTTTCCCTTCATATTGTCTATACCTTGCATTCCATTTACCATGACAACCCATCATTCGATCCGGGCTAGCTCGCCCATGGGGTGAGTTTGATCCTCTTTGACACAAGCACATCCACGCCTCCCTGAGTTCGACCCCCAAGCCACACTACAACACCGTGCGCTTGCGGTTACAAATATTTAAATCTCACGACCCCAATCGTATTATTGCACACATCTAGCATGCACATACGTGGGACGTCAAGCTTTATGGAGCCGTTGCCGGGGAGGCAACGTGCTTGTTATTTTTGGATTTCATGAACCCTTGTGTCTAGCTCTCATCCCTACCTCGCGATAATTTTCGCATTCTTTTTTTCCTTTTTATTTTTCTTATTTTTATTTTTAGTTCTTATCTTATCTGTTTCTTTTCCCACTTTTCGCTTGACGTGCCCGTGCCACGCGGCCGGTGGCACGGGGGGGGGGGGGGGGGGGGGGGGGTTAGATATTTGTAACCGCAAGCGCATGGTGTTGTAGTGTGGCTTGAGGGTCGAACACAGGGAGGCTAGGATGTGCTTGTGTCAAGGAGGACCAAAATCACCCCGTGGGCGAGCTAGCCCGAATCGGTTGATGGGTTGTCACGATATAGGAATGCAAGGTATGAACAATAAGAAAATAAACCCGGGACTTTGGTTTCCACTCCAACGAGCGACTCTTGCCGATACGGCCTACGGGTAGGATAGCGATCGGAATTAGGGTCTAATGGTGAGACGTTCCCTCTGAAAGTGGTACCGGCATCCCATGGGCCCGATATTCCGGTCGGTGCCCAGGATGATACACCGGACTTCCCGGATTCGATCAGTGGGCACTCCCGTGTCCATTAACACTGATCGATTCCGGGAGCACTAAGCTCGCAACGATAACTCCCAACGTCTCATCCTGCCGCTCCCGCGCGCTAGGATTCGACGTCTACGCTAAGGGCGTGAGCTATGGCTAGGGAGTCAACCGCCAAGTTTATTCCCCCTTGGCCCAACGGTCAAAGGCGGTCTTTTTCCCGCCGATGACAATGAAACACCCCACGTAACCGTTAGAATCCTAATCCCTATCGATTTCCTAACCCTATGGATGCATTGGGAAGAGCCCCCGAAGTGGTTTCCGCCAAAATCCCAGATTTGGGAACTACTCACAAAAATTCATTAAAAAGCGATCTAAATGAAAATGAACCGTTGGAATCATGATCAGACGATTGGAATGCCAAAGTAATAGAGTAATTAAGACAATACAAAAATTTGAGAAAGATCCGAAAACTTACAAAAGAACAGTAATTACAGCCGTCACAATAGGAGAAAACAGTAAAAACTAGCAGCTCCCCGTTTCTGGAACCCTAGGGGTTCTATTTTTAGACTCTCGTATCACCCGATCGGTTGACAAGTCAACCGATCGGGTGATCTGTTACAGATAGTAAACAGAAAACGGCGAACTTTCACCCGGTCATATGAACCGGTCGGGTGAGTTCTTGGAGTGACCAGTTGGATCTTGGCGCCATCGGGTGAAGTGATCGGTTGGGTGCCCGTGTCTTCGGCTCTTCAGCATCAGCTACAGATGAACCGATCGGGTGAGAGTCACCCGATCGGTTGGAATTTGGCTCGAAAAGACAGAGAGTTGGCCCCCGTTGAACCAGCCTGTGAACCGGTTGGGTGACTTCCACTTGAGCTCCGGCTGAGACCGGGTGGTGCACGCGTGCATCATCCGATCGGTTGGAGATGACCAACCGACCGGGTGAGGGGCTGAAAGATGTATTCTTCGTCGTTTGACCCCCTGGATCACGCGTGACTCCTCCCGTTCTCCGGGGACTTGAGATATCGTCGTTAAACGTCCCCTACGCGGTCAATCTCCTGCAAACGTGGAGAAACAAAGAAAAGTGAAAGAAAACGAGAAAATATGAGAAAACGAATAAAAGACGGCGGAAAACACGGAGAAACACAAAAGAAAACGTGCGTGAATATATGAAATATAAACGCACGTCAAAATCCCCCAAGCTGAACTCTTCCTCGTCCTCGAGGAAGACGAGTGAGAGTAGGAGCTCGGAGGGGAAAAATAGAGAGAAAGAGAGAAAAAGAAAACTCTATATCCTAGATCGTCCGTCAGAGCCAACAAAATCAAAAATGACACACCAAGCAAGCAAACGTCAAATCACATCACTAAACCTAGGAAAACGAGTCCCAATAAGTGTCGTGGGCCCACGCGGTGAAGCGCGTGTGAGTGCGGTCGTGTGCTAGCAAATGGTGTCGCTTTCTACAATGTGCTATGAGCTCATATACGCAAATCCAGGAAATGACCCAAATACTGATTCGAATTTGAAATTGCGGTGAATATTAGTTTGAGCATGCATGAGAAGAGTATAAGAAGTGAAACGTATCATGCGTCGGGGACTCCACAACTAGGGTTAAGGAAATCACGCCACTATAGCCTAGATACTAGCTAAAAAGTTCCTAAGCCAAGTGTTTTCGAAAACGATGGGGGTTGAGATGATGTGGAGTAGAACACTCGACGCAAATTCTCGACTTCCCTTTATTCTTGGTAGGTAGGAAAAATATTCACACTTGAAATTTTTTGGGTTTTGGGTATTTGTATTTTTTTTGGCTTTTTGGCAATACAAATTTTTTCTTTTCTTTTCTTTTTGGGTTTTTCTTTTCTTTTCTCTTTTTTTTTATTTTTGGGTTTTTGGCTATACACATGTGTACCCTCCCAAGTGGGAGAACGGTACACGACGAGGGGATCTGCACCAAGTAAAACAAAAAAGAAGTCGAAATCTAAACACTTGGGCAAAGGAAACTATTCTCACTAAATAGAGCATAGGCTAAATGGGTTATCCTAGTCCTTAATTGTGGAATCCCGACGCATGCGAATTGAAATATACGATATAAATATAGCATGCATATAGTAGAAGCAAATACCGCATATTCAAATCGAAGCATGATAATCTAGGGGTCATTCCTGGACAGGTATATAAAATAAAATCACAAAGTAGAAGCACACCAAACAGATAGGCACGACGCACGACTCACAAAAAAGCTAAGTGGACCCACGATGCGTGAAATGCGAGAGAACTCGAAATCCTAGGGTTAGCGAATGTGATTATCGATGCCATGCTAGGTGTGTGTGATTTTGTGGCGATTCATCATAGGGTTCATCTCTAGGAGAAAGAGATAAACAGAAGAAAAGAGAAAAAAGAAAAATAACAAACACGATGAAAACGACACAAAAACGAAAAAGAAGGACTCAAATGACGCACACAGTGCGACTCCCCCAAGCTGAAGTTTGCATTGCCCTCAATGCAATATGAGTGAGTATGGGAGGGCAATGAAGATGGGGGGGAATACGCACCGACACAAAAAGAAATGAAAACGAGGAAAACACAGAGATGAAACTGAAAATAAAGAAAGATCAAAATCAAAATCAAACGACACAAAAATAGAAATAAAACCACACGACACGACACTCAAAAGGGGAAAAATAAGCACACACACAAAAAAATGAGAAAAACAACAAAACACGACAACACACCAAAATAGACGTCCCCCAAGCTAGACATGATAGTGCTAGCGAATAAAATGTGATCGTGAAATGCAGAAATATACAAGGGGGAGTCAAAAACAAACAAGGTGAAATCAGAAAGCAGGAGAAGGTGAGTCCTCGTCCTCCTCGGAAGAGGGTGTGGCTGGGTGGTCGGGGGAGGCTGGGGGTGTGCGGAGAAGTGGGGAATGAGGTGTAGGAATAGGGGCAGCGGTGGTGTGAACGATGGAAGGAGTGTCGGTGGAGGTGGGTGGTGGTGGTAGGACGTCGATCAAGGCGGTGGTGAGAGGAATAGAAATGGGGGAAGAAGATGTGGTGGTGACAGTAGTTGGTGGTGGTGGGAGAGATCTGGAGCGCACCGGTAATTTCCTCCGACGCACGTATGCAGTGATGGAGGAGGAGGGAGGAGGTAGCGTGGGTGCGATGGAAGTGGTCGGGAGGGGGGAAGTGGATACCGGGATGGGAATAGATGAGGGAGGAGAAGAATGTGGTGAGGGAGGTGATGGATGTGGGGATGTGTGGGAGGGTGGAGGAGAAGATCGCCGAGGTGGTGAAGGTGGAGGTGGACCGTGGATGTGAGTGAGAAGGCGAAGAATGGCGGCCACGTTCCTCTCAAGTGCGAGGAAACGTGGGTGAGTGAGAAAAGAGGACGGTGATGGGTCCGAGGAGGCAGAGGACATGGCGAGCTCACGGAGGGCAGCGACCTCCCTTTCAAGACCAAGACGGGCGGAGACCTGGCGGCGACCAAAAGATGTGGACTGACATGAGACAGAAGTGGTGCCGGCAGGTAAGGAGGAAGTGGTGCCGGCGGCAGTGGTCATGCCGGCACAGGAGACAAGGCCAGAAATGGCCGCTAAGAGGTGCTCAGACGTGATGGGCCCCGGAACAGAAACAGGACGACTCGGGCCAGCCCCTATATCTCCCCGAGACGCAGGGATATCCTGCTCGCCTAAGTGGGCGGCATGGGACGGTGGTCTGCGTGCGTCCGTGGGAAGGAAAGGAAGGTTCAACCCCGCTAGGAAGTTCGGATCGGGTGGGAAGGTCCAATCTCCCACAAGAGCAATGGTCATGCGAGCGGGGTTGAGGAGAATGGTGTAAGGGGCTGGGGGGTGGCCATAATTGAAGATGAAGCGGCCATCGGAGTGGGGTCTAATCATGTGAATGTGCCGCAGGACATCAATATCTAGCTGTGAGGGTCCTGCGGCAGCGGAAGATTATTGGGGATGGGAATATTAAATTGGGCGTAAGAACAAATGATAGTAATGATGCCCCCACAACAAAATTTCCCCTTACCGGCCCGGCTGATCTCGAGAAGCTTGTAAACAAGCCAATCGCCGCCATGGATGGGGACGGTAGGGGCCCTGAAGCTAATCCCATCATCGTCCCGGACAAAAGGGAAAGTCATGGCCCATAGGATAAAAAGGTCAGGGATAGTCATGGTGCCGGACTCGTCCCTGGGAAAAAATGCAGATGAGATGATCCTGTGGGCCAAACGAAACACGTGATGAATGATGGAGGAGGCCTTGGCCCTTCCTCGGGGATAGTCATGGAGCAGTGTGAGGCGGAACCAGAATTGATCGACGTTAAACTCGGGCGTGTACCCGTAGTGTCGGATGGAGTCATCCCCAAGATTGGGGAAACCAAATATATCGTTAATTGTGTTCAGATTTGTGGTGACACTCCTGTTACGCACCCGGAATTTTATGATCGACCCGGACTCCCAAACAAGTGTAGAGAGAAATTCGAGGGTGAGTGCCGGGTAGGATACGGCAGATGCATTAAGAAAGGCCAACCAACCTAAGTTAGCGAAAAGAGATTCGACTTCGGTGTAGACACCGAGATCGACCAGCGACTGTGTATGCGGGAACTTAGTTGATAGATGCCCCTGAGCATCGAGCCTACGATAAAAATCCTTATGTTCCTGGTTCCTAAAGATATACCCATGCGGGCCCAACATTGGGTCCACAGGGGGGATAACATGCGGGGGAGGGCCAAGTGTAAGTGCTCGTGTGTGGGAAGGGGGACGTGTTTGTTTTCGTCTCTTTCGAGACGGTTCCTCCTCCCGCATAATCCCCTTCCCCTTGTCTTTATCCTTAGCCATGCGTGAGTGTTCGTGTATGAATGAGTGCAAAAGCGATGAATGCACACTAACACAAGCAAAATGAGCAAGCACAATTTATAGGGCAAAAATAGAAATATGAGCGTAGGAGCGAGTGTACCCAAGCGAAATGGCGAAGCTTGCTCGTAGATGTCCCCACACTGTACAATGAGAGTAGCGTGGAGCCGCGGCGACCTCTTTCAGCAAGAATTTTCGAAATGGGCGTTGTTTGGGGGGAATAAGGTCAGAAATTCGAAATGAAAGGAGAGGGGGAGTGAATATGATGGAGAGATTGATGGAGGAGGTGGGGAGAGGGAGTATTGGAGGAGTGGAGGACGTGGGGGAGTGAGAAGCGGCCGTTGGGGAGGAGAATGAGGCGAAACGACGGCTGCGATGGCGATCGGGCGAGGGTGAATGCGAATGGGTGGTCGGGGGTTTATGTAGGGTTTTAAGTCAAACCGATCGGGTGACTTGTCACCCGATCGGTTGACGGTTAGGTCAAAAATTCTTGCCGAAGAAGTGCTACAGGCGAACTGGTCGGTTGACTTGTCAACCGATCGGTTGGCCGCTCCACTCATTTTCCCGAGAATTGAGGGCTGCTCACCCGGTCGCCTCAACCGATCGCGCTCGAACTCAACTGATCGGTTGATATTCCCAAAAATTTCCCGAGAATTCTCCCCAGATCACCCGGTCTGTCACCCGGTCTCTCCATTCTTCAACCGATCGGTTCATTTGGGGACAGATTTCGGCTTGTATCTGATACATCCCAACCGATCGGGTGAGTTATCAACCGATCAGTTGGGGCTTTGTTTCCTGCAAAAACCAACAGATTGTCTAAGTCCCTGAACAGATGTTCTCGCGGCTGATTTTATTTATAAAAATAGATAAAATAAAGTCAAAAATAACACTAAAAAGTGGGGCAAAGGTTTAGAGCATGGGTTGCCTCCCATGAAGCGCACTTGTTTAACGTCGTTGGCTCGACGCCCGCAAGAGATGTTCACGGTGGTTGATACGGGTGAAGACCGAAGTTCGGCATCTCTACTTCATCGGAGCTTAAGGCCTTTGGAGCAGTCAGCGGCTGGAGAAAGATTTGCTCGACTACCCTCTCCTTGATCTTGGGATCCAGGGCTTCTCTTTCGTATTGGCGCTTACCGCCATCTTCTTAAGGATCCGGACCTCGTCTTTGGTGAGGCCCATGGGTTCTTTCCCCGTTCTCCTCACAGGAGGAGCCTTGGGGAACCTGGGAGGGGTCGTTCTTGCTGCGTTCGCTCTCCCAGCAGCATCATTGTTCTTAGGGCCGTCTCGGTCTTCTGAATCCTCCAAGTCATCAGGGGGGGGGGGGGGTTTCTTAAGAGAATCTCCCAGGAGCTCTCTTCAGCAGCCTTTTCTTCTTCCACCTCCAGCAAATTACACCTAGGGTCATCTGGGGGATCGGGATACTTCATGGACAACCCCAGATCAAATTCAACCTTTTCTCCGCTGACGTTTAGCGAAAGTTTTCTGTTCTTCACATCAATCAAAATGCCAGCAGTGGCCATGAAAGGCCGTCCCAGGATGATGGGGGTGTGTGCGTCTTCAGGCATGTCCATGACAACGAAGTCCACTGGCACATGCACCCCTTTTACTTTGACGGGGAGGTCATCAACAATCCCCACAGGATATTTGACCGATCGGTCAGCTAGTTGTAGGGTCATACCGGTGGGCTCCAGATCACCCATTCCTATCCTTTTATACATCAACAAGGGCATCAAACTTACACTCGCTCCGAGATCGACGAGCGCGCGATGAATCTTTACTGCCCCGATCGTGCAAGGAATTGAGAAGCTCCCCGGGTCTTTAAGTTTCGGCGGATTTGCCCTCTGGATGAGAGCGCTACATTCCGCCGTCAACACTACTTTCTCCTTTCTAGACCCTCTCGTCACCAAATCCTTCAGGAATTTTGCATAGGAGGGGATTGTTTCGATTGCTTCCAGAAAGGGGATTTGCAAGCTCAGGTCCTTGACCATGGCAAAGAACTTGCCATATTTCTCATCAATTTTGGCCTGAGCTAACCGTTGTGGGAAAGGCACAACGGGTTTGAACACTTTCGGGCTCCCTTCCTCGTTCTTCTTCTTCTCCTCTTCAGAGACTCCCTCCGGAGTCGTAGGCTTTGATGACGAAGCACCGACGTCGTTTGATTTTTCGATCGGTCGCTCGACGACCAACGGTGCTTCCGGTCTATTAGGGGGCAGTCTAGTAGGGATTTGTGTCCCGCTTCTCAGAATGATAGCGGACACATTTGCGTGCTCGTGCACGAGTGCCGACGTTTGGGTTGCTCCCCTCGGGTTCACCTCAGGTTGTGGCGGCAATTGGTTTTGTGACCTTGAAAGGTTCGCCACTTGTAACCCCAGCTGGGTTACTTGGTCCGTGAGGGCCCGCTGACCCATTTCCAGCTTTTGGTTGATCTTCTCCTGGTTGGTTATATATTGAGTCAAGAGAGACTCAACCGGAGAGACGGCCCTCTGTTGGCCATACTGCTGCTGATGCTGGATTGGCTGCTGATTCCTGGGGGCGTAAAATTGTTGCTGAGGCTGCTGCTGATATTGTTGCTGCTAAATCTGACTCTCCTGTGGCCTAGCCGGCTGATATGTTTGTTGCTACGGCTGCTGAGGCGGCGAGGGCTAGAATGGTGGCCGGTAACCAAAGTTAGGGTGGTTCCGGTTGTTTGGAGAGTAGGCCGGGTTGGAATTGGTTCTTGGCGGATACGGTGCATTTCTCGTGGGGTTGTAAAATAGTGCACTCGCCTGATCCAACGGTGGTGAGACGTCACCACCGTCGAATTCCCCAAAGAATTCGGATTCTACCGCTGAAATCTGCTGTGTACCGGCCCCACCGGCTCCTACCATTAGTGCGGAGATCTGGGTCGAAAGCAAGTCGAACTTGCTTGAAAGTTTGTCAACGTCCTCGAATCTGTGTATACCCCCAGACCTGGGTGTGGCTCTCTCGTCACACCACCGCTCGTTGTTGGATGCCATATTTTTCAGAATATGTCCAGCATCTTCCTCGCTCCTTGACATGAAGGAACCCCCAGCCGCGGCGTCCATAGAAGATTTTAGGTCATCCCTCAGCCCATTGTAGAACAGATTAATAATCTATCACTTCGGAAGCTCATGGTGAGGGCATCTTCTCTGCATCTCCTTGTACCTCGACCAAGCTTCATGCAAGGACTCGTGGCTGGCATGGGAGAAGGAGGAGATCTCACTCCTCAACTTCAAGGTCTTCCCCGGAGGAAAGAACTTCGTCAGAAAAGCGTTGGAGAGCTTCTCCCAGGTATTGAAAGTGTTGGGGTCCTTCCCCCTAAGCCATTGCTTGGCTTTGTCTCGCAACGAGAAGGGGAACAGCTTCAGACGGATCGCCTCAGTCGTGACACCATTAATCCGGAAGGTGTCACATTTCTACAAGAAGGAGTCTAGATGCTCGATCAGGCTCTCCATGGGTGCACCTGAAAACTGGTCCTGCTGGATCCATGTCACCAAAGATGGCTTTAGTTCAAAGCTTTGGGCCGCAATAGCTGGAGAACGGATGGCGGAAGTGGACTCGATAGATGGCATCGAATACTCCAACAGGGACTTGTGAGGCGGGGTGTTCTCCTTGATCGCTCCGGAATGTAACCCAAAAGTGCGACCGTGTAGTTTTACCGCAAGCGCACGGTCAAGTGGCGAGCGGGTATCGAACATGAGGAGGTGGTGTTGGCTCCAATCTACCCTAGGCTGGTTTGACTACGATGGTTTTATTGGTGGAGATGGCTATGGTATGATATAATGGAAATGGTGGTGGATGTCGGTGTCGGTGATAAAGAAATCGGTTAAATATTGATTCAAATACAATATAATAAAAGTGTCTAGGGCTAGGGAATTCCCACTACGGATCGTCATACATCATTGTAAATAGTGAATCTCAATATTACTAGACTTGAGTTGAGGTGAACTAGTCGTAACTGAATAGAGAACCAAGCTCACGCTCTCGCGCTATCGCCGGTCTATAGCAAACCTAGGATAGGGCCCAATCTCTTGCAAACCCTAGCCTAAGCCACTAGCATTAGGATCGACATCATCGTTCAATCGCTCCTCGAGCCCACTCTCGTGCAAACTCGAGTTACGATCTAGGTTGTGATAGTTCGTATTTGTCCAATCTCTTGCAAACGAATATGGGTATAGATTTATAATAAAAATCCTAGCTTTGGTCCAATCTCTTGCAAACCAAATCCAGAGAAACCCAATTGTAAACCTAAATCGAATATCTAGGCCTTCCCATCGATTAGAATCCAATCTCTTGCAAATCCCAAATCGATGGAAATCCCTAGCTATCCGTAGTAAATCAATCACAACCTAACCTCCGAGCAATTCTAGCAATTTAGAAATTCATTCATCACAAATCTGAAATTAGATCCATAGGGTTCATCCCCATGCCCTAGAACAACAAATCTACTCTAGCATAGCAATATGGATATAAGAATCAATAAAAACCATAGCTTGCATACAAAAAGATATCAAATCAAATATTCAAAGAATAAGAACAAAGATACTTAGCTTTGATGAAGAATTCCAATCCAAATACAAGCTTTTTGATCCAAGAGGGGGCCTAGGGCATGGCCTAACCTCTAAAATAATCAATAAGAAAACATCTTGGAACCTCTCTCAATGACGGCTACAAACCCTCTTAAATAGCCCCCAAAAACCCTAGCAAAACTGCCTAAAAAGCCCCTGAAATTCGGGCCCAAAACTGAATCTGCACGTGCCCAGAAATTTGCGCCAGTTACGACTCGGCCGAGTGGAAATCTCACTCGGTCGAGTGGAAATGTCACTCGGTCGAGTGGACAACTCACTCGGTCGAGTGGAAATCTCACTCGGTCGAGTGAGCTTTCCTGCAGAAACTCCAGAAAACAGCACTCTGTCAAAACTGTCAAAAACTGTCAAAAACTGGTCACTCGGCCGAGTGGAAATGTCACTCGGCCGCGGGGCTTTTGGAACTCGGCCGAGTCGGAGCTCGTAGTCGACTGACGGATTACAGAGAGTTGGACATTTTGGCTCGCCGTCGTCTGGGTGCCACTCAGGCGGACGGAGTCTCCGCACTCGGCCGAGTGGGCGTGCGATGCTCGGCCGAGTGCACGCTGATACATCTCTGTTGCATGTCTGATCTGGCTGGCCGAGCGGGGTCTCAATGCTCGGCCGAGTGACTCCTTCACTCGGCCGAGTGGCATGCTAAAAATGCCCAATCTCCATCTTTTCGCTTCCTCGTCGCTCATACGACGTTCTTTCTTCTTCCACTCGTCTTCCATTACAGAATAACCCTCAAAAGGGCCATGGTTGACACTCCGAAGTGGGTGCAAATCCTTTAAGCTCATTTTTGCTCCCGATCGCTCCATATTTCCTGAAATCCGACAAAAACAAGAAATAGTGAAAAGCATCGCAATATTGTCGAATAATCTTGAAAACCGCAATATGAGCAATCGAAATGGCGTGAAAATATGCGGAAAAAAGGTGTAAAATATGGAGTGATCAAAATCCCCCAAGCTTACCTCTTACTCGTCCTCGAGGAAGACAAGTAGAAGGTGAACCCGAAGGGTAAAAATAAGGAAAAAATGAAAAAGAATACGAAGTGGAAGGGGTCGCTAGATTATTCTCTCAGATCTCAAGCCATAAGCTACACATCACGATAACTTGGGAAATACGAATCACATGCTATAAAGATTTCATATCTTACTTAAACATGGCACTTGCAAGCTTTTCAGATCAACAAAAGGGATTCTCTAAATTCATACATTCAATTCATATCCACATCATGCATTTCATAGAATTTAATATACAATTGTTGGCGATGTACTTTTCAATCAAGAGTCATAACAGAAGCATATAAGAATCACACCAAACATGCAATGGAGAATAGAATAAATCATGGCATTCACATATTTATATCGATTCATAAGAAATCTCCATAACTAAGGTATTGTGCTAAGTTTCAGCATTATCAAACTTCCCCATTCGTGCACCTCTCCACTCTAATGTCGCACTCACTCATATGGTCAAATGAGTTCACCCCCAAGCTTAGCTTGAGGCATCACATCTAAAGGAATATGATAGTGGAAAATGGGATTTTTGCCTTGGTTTTCCCAAGTATTTTGTGGCTCCAACAATGAGATAGAGAAATATTTTTTTTTCTTTTGGCCTTTGTTTCTCATTTTTCTTTTTGGATTTTTGTAGGAGCTATATGGTTTGTAAAATATGGATTTTGGCTCCTTTTTGGCTTTTTGGACTTTTTGGAGCTAACTTTTCTTTTGTGGGGATTTTCAGGAAATATATGCGATATAAGTAGCTTTAGGAGGTGAACTCAAGCGACATGTAGAGAATAAAAAGATATATGTGGGGAAGGAAATAATGTAACACTCGGTTCACTCTAAGATGTGCACGAACGGTTCAATAAAATAATACTTCAACTAAAACTCATATGTAAGTATGGATATTCTCAATCATCTCAATAAAAAGCGAAGTCAAGCGGTAAAGAGTACTTTCATATCAAGCATGCAACAGAAGGTGAATAAGACAATAAAACTGATGCTTCAGATATACTAATGATGCGTGAATCTTGGTGCATTTCCAACAAAAGCATATTAAACACTAATCAATTCATTCAGCTTCAATTAATATCATGCATTCACTTAGAGGAGTCATCAAAAGAATAGATAAGCAAGCACATGTGAATAGTAAGACTATGGAATACTCTAAGTAGCATGGCAATGAATAATAAGCATCGTGATGGTTGCTAAAGCAATAAGAGATATCATCATAGGGAACGCATCTAGCAAAAGAAGAGAAAGGAAAATAAAGAAATAAGAAAAATAAAAGAGAGGAAAGAAATGAAAAACAAGCACACAACATGATGCATGAACACACATAAAAGGAAAATAAGATGGAAAATTCAAAAAGATGATGCAAAATTTTGAAAAATTTTAAAAGCCCTAAAATAAAGTAAAAATTCAACTAATGCATCTAAATGGCATGGAAATGCACTCCCCCAAGCTTAAACTTCACATTGTCCTCAATGTGATCATAATGAAAGAATATGAGGAACACCGTTAATAATAAGGGGGGGTGAAAGAAAAATGATGAAATGAATGATATGAAATCCTAATGCAACTACATGCACATACAATGATGCATGAGAGCGCCTCCCCCCAAGCTTATACCAAACAATCCTATTCAAATGACTTGACCAAAAATGTCATGGCTTTGCAAAGCGTGATCAAGTCAAACGAATAAGAAAGTAAGGTTTCACTTGAAAGAAATGCTCGAATGTGGTGAGCAAAAGGATGTGACACATCAAAATATGGAGAGGGCAATTAATATATATAATGGGTTTGGGGTGTAAATGATTATTGTGGCCGTCATATGAGGTGATATTTATTCAAACAAATCTATACGGTCCTCTCGCTGTCGAGAGAATTCGTGTTTATTGAAAGCATAAAAATTTCTACACTACTGGATTGATATCACCTATAGCAAAAGGCGGATCCAGTATCTTTGCCGGTGCAGGCAACTGCTCCAACTGCTCTTTCCGTGGCTCTGCCAGGCACGTATGTCCACAGACTCCAACGAACTCCAGCAGTGCATCCTCAGCATTCCCACAAGGACTCCACCTGTACCCTGCAGAGAATAGGATGCATCAGTTCGCTGCAAAAAATTCACCCTCGTAATAAAAGTATCCCAAAGAGGATCGTCTATAGAAATATATGGAATAAATAATGGTGGACGATAATTCCCTGGAAATAATCCAATATCCTCACGTGCCGTGATAGCTGTCTCTATGGTGTCTTCTCTATGCTGCTCAGGTAAATCTAGATCATAGGTGTGGACCTCATCAAGATGCTCCTCATCATCGTCAGACTCATCCCAGCGCACCTCTTGATCATATTCATATGCGTCCATGGGTGCTCACTCCTTGCTCTCCTTCTCGTATACGTCCCATCGTGCCTCTTGATCATATGTATGTGTATCCTGCAAAAGGTGCAATGAGTCGTAAAAATCTGAATCATAGTAAACATCATACACTGGAGGGAAATCAAAGATAAAGGGCGAAGGAGTAAAGAGATCTCCCTGAAGGGGGGCCAAAAGCTCTGTGGGATAGTCCTCTGCGTCAGTGGAAGGATGAGGTGGCTGCGGAAGCTCTAATGGAGGAGGATAGTGCTCGGGATCCTCATGAATGGCTATGTCCTCGTCCCGATGCACGACCTCCTCGGCGATAAGTTCTAGCTCCGTGTGTAAGGCCTCCTGGACGATATGCTCTGGCTCAACATGGTGCTCTTTTGCCTTCCCATCAAGTATCAATGCAGGCTCTCTCTGGAATGGTGATGCTGGCTGCTCATGCGTGTCAACTTTTGGGGATGTATCAGGTGGAGGGGAATTCTCGCAAGCAATCCGAAAATATAGTTTATCCCCCTCAAGACTGACATGGATGTCTTCCTCAATTGTTCCTGCAGCTGAAATACGGTTCATAACAAAATTTGCAAATCGTAGCTCAAATGCATCACCTGCTGTAATGCTCTCTGAACCGGTGAACCTCACTGACTCCAAGAGACCCTCCAATAATCTCTGAAATCCATCCTCCTCTGGCTGCGCTGGTGGCTCAATTTCTGCTTCCTCCACTGTATCTTTGTCCATCCACTCTTCATATGCAACAGCTGTATTGTAGGATGTGGGATCGACGGCGGCACATTCTGGCTCTGGTAATATGATTGGAGATGATTCTTGCCCATAAGATGAAGGAACAGAACTGATATCTTTGGGAATCATCGCAACCTTAAACATGAGTGCATTCATTTCAAGTTGCCTCTTCACCCGTTCCAATAGAAGGTCACCCTTTTCAAGCCCAGCTTGCATTTCAACCTGGTGTGCATGCATCTCATCAAAAAAGATCCTTTGTCTCTCATCAAGCTCGGGCCAATGCATCTCCTCAAAAAATTATTCTCCCATCTGAGCACTCTGATCATAATAGTATTCTCCCATCTGAGCACTCTGATCATAATAGTATTCTCCCATCTGAGCATTCTGATCAAAATCTGTGGTCCACGTAGTGTAATCCATAACACCTGATCAACAAAGATAAATACCTGGAGAAAAATATCAGTGGCACAAAAGAATATAGAAATGATAGTAATGGTGGCGGGGGTGAAAATTTTCCCTATTTTTTGTTAAATTTTTTTTTTGTTTTTCGTAGTCTAATCAACCTAATTGTGACAAATTGGCACCCAACGGGAAAACACCTCCCCGGCAACGGCGCCAAAAACTTGATCGCTCCGGAATGTAACCCAAAAGTGCGACCGTGTAGTTTTACCGCAAGCGCACGGTCAAGTGGCGAGCGGGTATCGAACACGAGGAGGTGGTGTTGGCTCCAATCTACCCTAGGTTGGGTTGACTACGATGGTTTTATTGGTGGAGATGGCTATGGTATGATATAATGGAAATGGTGGTGGATGTCGGTGTCGGTGATAAAGAAATCGGTTAAATATCGATTCAAATACAATATAATAAAAGTGTCTAGGGCTAGGGAATTCCCACTACGGATCGTCATACATCATTGTAAATAGTGAATCTCAATATTATCAGACTTGAGTTGAGGTGAACTAGTCGTAACTGAATAGAGAACCAAGCTCACGCTCTCGCGCTATCGCCGGTCTATAGCAAACCTAGGATAGGGCCCAATCTCTTGCAAACCCTAGCCTAAGCCACTAGCATTAGGATCGACATCATCGTTCAATCGCTCCTCGAGCCCACTCTCGTGCAAACTCGAGTTACGATCTAGGTTGTGATAGTTCGTATTCGTCCAATCTCTTGCAAACAAATATGGGTATAGATTTATAATAAAAATCCTAGCTTTGGTCCAATCTCTTGCAAACCAAATCCAGAGAAACCCAATTGTAAACCTAAATCGAATATCTAGGCCTTCCCATTGATTAGAATCCAATCTCTTGCAAATCCCAAATCGATGGAAATCCCTAGCTATCCGTAGTAAATTAATCACAACCTAACCTCCTAGCAATTCTAGCAATTTAGAAATTCATTCATCACAAATCTGAAATTAGATCCATAGGGTTCATCCCCATGCCCTAGAACAACAAATCTACTCTAGCATAGCAATATGGATATAAGAATCAATAAAAACCATTGCTTGCATACAAAAAGATATCAAATCAAAGATTCAAAGAATAAGAACAAAGATACTTAGCTTTGATGAAGAATTCCAATCCAAATACAAACTTTTTGATCCAAGAGGGGGCCTAGGGCATGGCCTAACCTCTAAAATAATCAATAAGAAAACATCTTGGAACCTCTCTCAATGACGGCTACAAACCCTCTTAAATAGCCCCCAAAAACCCTAGCAAAACTGCCTAAAAAGCCCCTGAAATTCGGGCCCAAAACTGAATCTGCGCGTGCCCAGAAATCTGCACCAGTTACAACTCGGCCGAGTGGAAATCTCACTCGGTCGAGTGGAAATCTCACTCGGTCGAGTGATCTTTCCTGTAGAAACTCCAGAAAACAGCACTCTGTCAAAACTGTCAAAAACTGTCAAAAACTGGTCACTCGGCCGAGTGGAAATGTCACTCGGCCGAGAGGCTTTTGGAACTCGACCGAGTCGGAGCTCGTAGTCGACTGACGGATTACAGAGAGTTGGACATTTTGGCTCGCCGTCGTCTGGGTGCCACTCGGGCGGATGGAGTCTCCGCACTCGGCCGAGTGGGCGTGCGATGCTCGGCTGAGTGCACGCTGATACATCTCTGTTGCATGTCCGATCTGGCCGGCCGAGCGGGGTCTCAATGCTCGGCCGAGTGACTCCTTCACTCGGCCGAGTGGCATGCTGAAAATGCCCAATCTCCATCTTTTCGCTTCCTCGTCGTTCATACGACGTTCTTTCTTCTTCCACTCGTCTTCCATTGCAGAATAACCCTCAAAAGAGCCATGGTTGACACTCCGGAGTGGGTGCAAATCCTTTAAGCTCATTTTTGCTCCCGATCGCTCCATATTTCCTGAAATCCGACAAAAACAAGAAATAGTGAAAAGCATCGCAATATTGTCGAATAATCTTGAAAACCGCAATATGAGCAATTGAAATGGCGTGAAAATATGCGGAAAAAGGTGTAAAATATGGAGTGATCACTCCTCCATGGATTCGGGATCCTCTCTTCTTCGCTTCTCAGCGGCCAAACGCCTAAGGGTGGCGTTAATCTCTGGATCAACATGAATCAAGTCGTCGAGACTTCTTGAACTCCTGCGCATGAAAAACAACAAACACCCGTGAAGCGACAAGTAGGAAAGAAACAGATAAGATAAGAAATAAAAATAAGAAAAATAAAAAGGAAAAAGGAGAATGCGAAAATTTTCACAAGGTAGGGATGAGAGCTAGACACTAGGGTTCAAGAGATCCTAAAATAACAAGCACGTTGCCTCCCCGGCAACGGCGCCATAAACTTGACGTGCCCGTGCCACATGGCCGGTGGCAGGGGGGTTTAGATATTTGTAACCGCAAGCGCACGGTGTTGTAGTGTGGCTTGGGGGTCGAACACAGGGAGGCTAGGATGTGCTTGTGTCAAGGAGGACCAAAATCATCCCGTGGGCGAGCTAGCCCGAATCGGTTGATGGGTTGTCACGATATAGGAATGCAAGGTATGAACAATAAGAAAATAAACCCGGGACTTTGGTTTCCACTCCAACGAGCGACTCTTGCCGATACGGCCTACGGGTAGGATAGCAATCGGAATTAGGGTCTAATGGTGAGACGTTGCCTCTGAAAGTGGTACCGGCATCCCATGGGCCCGATATTCCGGTCGGTGCCCAGGATGATACACCGGACTTCCCGGATTCGATCAGTGGGCACTCCCGTGTCCATTAACACTGATCGATTCCAGGAGCACTAAGCTTGCAACGATAACTCCCAACGTCTCATCCTGCCGCTCCCGCGCGCTAGGATTCGACGTCTACGCTAAGGGCATGAGCTATGGCTAGGGAGTCAACCGCCAAGTTTATTCCCCTTTGGCCCAACGGTCAAAGGCGGTCTTTTTCCCGTCGATGAAAATGAAACACCCCGCGTAACCGTTAGATTCCTAATCCCTATCGATTTCCTAACCCTATGGATGCATCGGGAAGAGCCCCCGAAGGGGTTTCCGCCAAAATCCCAGATTTGGAAACTACTCACAAAAATTCATTAAAAAGCGATCTAAATAAAAATGAATCGTTGGAATCATGATCAGACGATTGGAATGCCGAAGTAATAGAGTAATTAAGACAATACTAAAATTTGAGAAAGATCCGAAAACTTACAAAAGAACAGTAATTACAGCCGTCACAATAGGAGAAAACAGTAAAAACTAGCAGCTCCCCGTTTCTGGAACCCTAGGGGTTCTATTTATAGACTCTCGTATCACCCGATCGGTCGTTACAGATAGTAAACAGAAAACGGCGAACTTTCACCCGGTCATATGAACCGGTCAGGTGAGTTCTTGGAGTGACCGGTTGGATCTTGGCGCCATCGGGTGAAGTGATCGGTTGGGTGCCCGTGTCTTCGGCTCTTCAGCATCAGCTACAGATGAACCGATCGGGTGAGAGTCACCCGATCGGTTGGAATTTGGCTCGAAAAGACAGAGAGTTGGCCCCCGTTGAACCGGCCTGTGAACCGGTCGGGTGACTTCCACTTGAGCTCTGGCTGAGACCGGGTGGTGCACGCGTGCATCACCCGATCGGTTGGAGATGACCAACCGACCGGGTGAGGGGCTGAAAGATGTATTCTTCGTCGTTTGACCCCCTGGATCATGCGTGACTCCTCCTGTTGCTCCGGGGACTTGAGATATCATCGTTAAACGTCCCCTACACGGTCAATCTCCTGCAAACGTGGAGAAACAAAGAAAAGTGAAAGAAAACGAGAAAATACGAGAAAACGAATAAAAGACGACGGAAAACACGGAGAAACAAAAAAGAAAACGTGCGTGAATATATGAAATATAAACGCACGACATCGCTTCACGGGTTTTTGTTGTTTTTCATGCGCAGGAGTTCAAGAAGTCTCGACGACTTGATTCCCGTTGATCCAGAGATAAACTCCACCCTAAGGCGTCTGGCCGCCGAGAAGCGAAGAAGAGAGGATCCTGAAACCATGGGGGAGAACACCCCGCCTCACAAATCCCTACTGGAGTACTCGATGTCATCTATCGAGTCCACCTCTGCAAGCTTCGAGCTTAAGCCATCTTTGGTGACGTGGATCCAGCAGGATCAATTTTCGGGTGCACCCATGGAGAGCCCAATTGAACATTTGGACTCCTTCTTGGAGAAATGTGACACCTTCCGGATAAACGGTGTCACAACTGAGGCGATCCGACTGAAGCTGTTCCCCTTCTCTCTGCGAGATAAAGCCAAGCTGTGGCTTAGGGGGAAGGATCCTAATACATTCAAACCTGGGAGAAGCTCTCGAATGCTTTCCTGACAAAGTTCTTTCCTCTGGGGAAGACCATGAAGCTGAGGAGTGAGATCTCCTCCTTCTCCCAGGCCAGCCACGAGTCCTTGCATGAAGCTTGGATGAGATACAAGGAGATGCAGCGAAGATGTCCCCACCATGATCTCCCCAAGTGGCAGATCATAAATCTGTTCTATAATGGTTTGAGGGACGATTTGAAATCTTCCATGGATGCCACGGCTGGAGGGTCCTTTATGTCGAGAAGCGAAGAAGATACCGGACAGATTTTGGAAAATATGGCATCTAACAATGAGCGGTGGTGTGACAAGAGAGCCACACCTAGATCTGGGGCATCCATAGGGTCGAGGACGTCGACAAATTGTCAAGCAAGTTTGACTTGCTGTCGACCCAGATCTCCGTATTGATGGTAGGCGCCGGTGGCGCCGGTTCACAACAGATTGCTGCGGTGGGATCCGAAGTTTTTGGAGAATTCGACGGTGGTGACATCTCACCACCGTTGGATCAGGCGAGCGCATTATTTTACAATCCTACGAGGAATGCGCCATTTCCACCACGAACCAACTCCAACCCGGGCTACTCTCCAAACAACCGGAATCATCCGAACCTAAGTTACCGGGCACCATATCAACCGCCGCCTCAGCAGTAGCAACAACAGATATATTAGCCGGCTAGGCCTCAGCAGCAGTTTCAGCAGCAGTAATTTCAGCAGCAACAACCTCCACAACAGTACCAGCAGTACACTCCAAGGAATCAACAGCCCACCCAGCAACAATATGGCCAGCAGAGGGCCATCTCTCCGGTTGAGTCCCTCTTGACTCAATACATCGCCAATCAGGAGAAGATAAATCTGAAGCTGGAGATGGGACAGAGAGTCCTCACTGATCAGGTGACCCAGCTGGGGTTGCAAGTGGCGAACCTTCAGAGACCGCAGAATTTATTACCTCCTCAGCCTGAGGTGAACCCGAGGGGGGTAAATCGGACCTTGGCGCTCACGCATGAGCATGAGAACGTGTCCCTCATCGTCTTGAGGAGCGGAATGCAAATACCCACGAGAGCCCCCAAGGACCGGAAGCACCGTTGGTCGTGGAACGACCAATTGAGAAATTAAATGACGACGGTGCTTCGTCGCCCAAGCCAACTACTCCGGAGGGAGTTCATAGAGAGGAGAAGAAAAAAGATGAGGAAGGGAACCTAAGAGTATTCAAGCCCGTTGTGCCTTTCCCACAACGGCTTGCCCAAGCCAAGATCGATGAGAAGTATGGAAAATTTTTTGCCATGGTGAAAGATCTGAGCTTACAAATCCCCTTCCTCGAGGCCATCGAGACAATTCCCTCATATGCCAAATTTCTAAAAGACTTGGTGACACGGGGATCCAGAAAAGAGAAGGTCGTGTTAACGGCGGAGTGCAGCGCCCTCATTCAGTGCGCAAATCCGCCCAAGCTCAAAGACCCAGGAAGTTTCTCCATCCCCTGCTCTATTGGGGAAGTGCAAATCCAGAGGGCGCTCATCGATCTAGGAGCGAGCGTCAGCTTAATGCCCCTATCGCTGTACAAGAGAATAGGGATGGGAGACTTGGAGCCCACCGGCATGACATTACAACTTGCTGACCGTTCGGTCAAGTACCCGGTGGGAGTAGTGGACGATCTCCCCGTCGATGTGAGAGGAGTACAAGTACCGGTGGATTTTGTGGTGATGGACATGCCGGAAGACAAGCATACCCCTATTATCCTTGGACGACCCTTTATGGCAACCGCTGGAGTTTTGATAGATGTGAAGAATGGGAAACTTTCCCTCAATGCTGGCCAAGAAAGAGTCGAATTTGACTTAGGGTTATCGATGAAGCACCCAAATCTCCCAGACAATCCTAGTATAAGTATGCTGGAGAACGAAGAAGATAGAGCTGTTGAAACAAGTGCCTGGGAAGTACTCTCGAGGAATCCCCCTGATAGCTTGGGGGACCTTGGAGAGCAAGTTGGCTCCCCAAAGAAAGAAGTTGCTGATGAGGTGGTCACCCAACGTGTGACCCCTTCCGGATTCCCTAAGGCTCCTCCTACGAGGAGAAAGGGGAAAGAACCCTTGGACCTCACCGGTGATGAGGTCCAGATCCTGAAAAAGATGGCGGTAGACGCCAATTTGAGGGAGAAGCCCCCGGATCCCGTCGACAAAGGGAGAGTGGTCGAGCAAATTCTCTTGTTGCCACCGACTGCAACAAAGGGAGAAGCTGAAATGATGCCAAGCCATGTACATCACCCGTATCGCCCACCATGAACATCATCACCAGGCGTCGAGCTAAACGACGTTAAACAAAAGCGCTTCATGGGAGGCAACCCATGCTCTAAACTTTTGTTTCAATTTTTAGGACTATTTTTTAACTTTATTTTATCTATTTGTATAAATAAATCCAGCTGCAAGAACTTCCGCTGTGGAACTTAGGCGATTCGTGGGTTTTTGCAGAAAACAAGACCCCAACCGATCGGGTGATAACTCAACCGATCGGTTGGGATGTATCAGCTAACGGCTGTGTCTGCCATTAAATGAACCGACTGGGTGAGGAAAGAAGAGACCGGTTGGCAGACCGGGTGACCTGGGGTAAACTCTCTGGAAAATTTCAGAATTTGTCAACCGATCGGGTGACAAGAAGCGAGACCGGTTGAGGGACCGGTTGAGAAACCCTAAATTCTCGGGAAAATGTGTGGAGCGGTCAACCGATCGGTTGACATGTCAACCGACCGGGTCACCTGTAGCAACTCTTCAGCCGAAATTTTCGACCACTAAGTCAACCGATCGGGTGACAACTCACCCGACCGGTTCGATTTAAAACCTATAAATACCCCCCGACCCACCCGTTCACATCGCCTCGCCCGATCGCTTTCTTCACAGTCGTTTCACCTTCCACCCTCTCCCAACGGCCAAAAACTCCTCCCCCACGTCCTCCACTCCTCCATTAGCCTCTCTCTCCACCTCCCCCTTGCATCTATCCATCTATTTCTATCTCTCTCCCTCTCCTATTTTGCAATTTTCTAGCCCTAATCCGCAGTATACACGCCTACTGTCGAATTTTTGCTGAAGAAGAGTGCCGCGGCTCCACACTTCTCCCATTGCACGGCATTGGGTCCACTACAAGCGAAGAACTCGAATCTCTGCTGGGGAACTTCGCTCCACTTCTCAAATTTCAATTTTTACCCTAGATATTTAATTTGCTTGATTGTTCGTGTGTGTGCACTTCGATAGTATTTCACACTCATTTGCATCACTCACACGCACACATGGCCCGAGATAGAGATAAGGGGAAGGGTATCTTGCGGGAGGAGGAACCGTCTCGAAAGAGACGGAAACAAACACGTCCTCATCCCCACACACATGAACTGACACTAGCCCCTCCCCCACCTGTTATCCCCCCTGTGGACCCCATGTTGGGCCCTCATGGGTACCTATTTAGGAACCAAGAGCAGAAAGACTTTTATCGTAGACTAGATGCTCGGGGGCATCTATCAACCAAGTTTGCCCACACCCAATCACTCGTCGACCTCGGTGTGTTCACCGAGGTCGAGACTCTTTTTGCTAACTTAGGTTGGTTGGCCTTCCTGAATGCCTCTGCTGTGTCCTACCCGTCACTCACCCTAGAATTTCTTTCCTCACTCGTTTATGAGTCGGGGTCGACTGTCATTTTCCGGGTGCGTAACAAAACCATCCGCACCAACCTGGATACCATCAACAATATATTTGGTTTCCCTATTCTAGGGAATGACGCTATCCGACACTACTGATACCCCCCGGAATTTGACGTCGATAACTTTTGGTTCCGCCTCACCATACTCCCTCGCTATCCCCGAGGTAAGGCCAAGGCCTCCTCCATCATCCATCCCATATTTCATCTGGCCCAAGGATCATATCCTCTGCATTTTTCCCCAGGGACGAGTTCGGCACCGTGACTATCCCTGATCTTTTTATTCTCTGGGCCATGACTTTCCCCTTAGTTTGTGATGATGATGGGATTAGCTTTAGGGCCCCGACTGTCCCTGTCCATGCCGATGATTGGCTTGCTTACAAGCTTCTCGAGATTAGCAGGGCCGGGAAGGGCAAGATCTGTTGTGGGGGCATTATCACTATTATTGCTTCTTACCCCCAGTTTAATATCCTCATCCCCCGTGATCTTCCCGTCGTCGCAGGACCCTCACGTCTAGATCTTGACATCCTGCGGCACATTCATATGATTAAGCCCCGCCCCGATGGGCGTTTCGATTTCAATTACGGCCACCATCCTCGCCCCTACACCATTCTCCCCAACCCCGCTCGCATGACTGTTGCTATCGTGGCGGATTGGACTTTTCCGCCCGATCCCGAGTTTTTGGCGGGGTTGCACCTTCCTTTCTTTCCCCCAGACGCACGCAGACCACCTTCCCCTGCTGCCCACTTAGGTGAGCAGGATATTCCTGCGTCCCAGGGAGATATCATGGCTGGCCCGAGTCACCCTGTCTCTGCTCCTGGCCCTATCCTTCAGTGAGCCTTTCTCAGGCCACCTTAGGCCTTCTGTCCAGTGCCGGCATGACCACTGCTGCCGGCACTACTTTCACATCACTTGCCAGCACCACTTCTGCTTCACGTCAGTCCACTTCCTTTGGTCACCGCCAGGTCTCTGCCCGTCTTGCTCTCGAGAGGGAGGTTGCAGCCCTCCGTGATCTTGCCACGTCCTCTATCCCCTCGGACCCATCACCATCCTCCTTTCTCACTCACCCAAGTTTCCTCGCACTTGAGAGGAACGCGGCCGCCATCCTTCGTCTTCTCACTCACCTCCACGGACCACCACCACCCTCACCACCACCTTCACCAACTCGACGATCTTCTCCTCCACCCTCACACACATCCCCACCTCCATCACCTCCCCCATCCCATACATCCCCGTATCCACTTCTCCTCTCACGACCACTTCCGTCGCCCCCACACCACCTCCTCCCTCCTCCACCATCACTTCATATGTGCGCCGCAAGAAATTGCCGGTGCGCTCCAAATCTCTCCCACCCCCACCCACTACTGTCACCATCACATCTTCTCTCCCCATTTCTATCCCTTCTACCACCGCCTTGATCGTCGTACTTCCACCACCACCCACCTCCACCGACACTCTACCCATCGTTCACACCACCACTACACCTATTCCCCCACCTCTGTCCCGACTTCTCCGCACACCCCCCGCATCCCCCGACCACCCAGCCACACCCTCTTCTGAGGAGGGCGAGGACTCGCCTTCTCCTGATTTTTGATTTCACTTTGTTTTTTTGACATCCCCCCTGCATATCTCTGCACTTTCACGTTCATATCTCATTGCTAGCATTGTCATGTCTAGCTTGGGGGAAGTCTATTTTGCTGTGTTGTCGTGTTTTGTTTTCTTTGTGTGTGTGCTTGTTTTATTTTTAGTGTGTCGTGTCATCTTTCTTTCTTTCTTTTTCTATTTTAATGTCGTGTGGTGTGATTTTCCCTTTATTTTCCGTTTCGTATCTGTGTTTTCCATGTTTTTCATTTCTTTTTGTGTCAGTGCGTACCCCCCCATTTTCATTGCCCTCCCATACTCACTCTTATTGCATTGAGGGCAATGCAAGCTTCAGCTTGGGGGAGTCGCACTTTGTGCGTCATTTGAGTCTTTCTTTTTCGTTTTTGTGTCGTTTTCATCGTGTTTTAAAATTTTCTTTTCTTCTTTTTATCTCTTTCTCCTAGAGATGAACCCTATGATGAATTGCCATAAAATCACACACACCTAGCATGACATCGATAATTACACTCACTAGCCCTATGATATCGAGTCCCCCTGCATTTCACGCATCGTGGGTCCACTTAGCTTTTTGTGAGTCGTGTGTCGTGCCTAGCTGTTCGGTGTGCTTCTGCTTTGTGATTTTACTTTATATACCTGTCCAGGAATGACCCCTAGATTATCACGCTTCGATATGAATAATGCGGTATTTGCTTCTCTTGTCTGTTTCTGTATGCATGATTATATGTATCGTATACTTCATTTCGCATGTGTCGGGATTCCACAATTAAGGACTAAGATAACCCATTTAGCCCATGCTCTAATTAGCGAGAATAGTTCCCTTTGCCCAAGTGTTTAGATTCCGATTTCCTTTTTGTTTTACTTGGTGCAAATCCCCTCGTCGTGTACCGTTCTCCCACTTGGGAGAGTACACATGTGTATAGCTAACAACCCAAAAATCCAAAAAAAGGAGAAAAGAAAAGAAAAATCCAAAAAAAGGAGAAAAGAAAAGAAGAAAACCCAAAAAGAAAAGAAAAGAAAAGAAATTGTACAGCCAAAAATCCAAAAAAAATACACAAATACCCAAAACCCAAAAGAAATTCCCGTGTGAATATCTTTTCCTACTTGCTGAGAATAAAGGGAAGGCGAGAATTTGCACCGAGTGTTCTACTCCACATCATCTCAACCCCCATCGGTTCGAAAACACTTAGCTTAGGAACTTTTTAGCTATTATCTAGGCTATAGTGGGGTGATTTCCTTTACCCTAGTTGTGGAGTCCCTGACGCATGATATGTTTCGATTCTCTCTCTATTCTCATGCATGCTTGAACTATATATTCACCGCTTTATTCAATTCGAATCGATATTTGGGTCATTTCCTGGATTTGTGTATATTGAGCTTTATCGCACATCGTAGATAGTGACACCGCCTGCTAGCGCACGACCACACTCACTCGCGCTTCACCGCGTGGGCCCACGGCACTTGTCTGGACTCGTATTCCTTGGTTTAGTGATGTGATTTGGCGTTTGCTTGCTTGGTGTGTCGTTTTTGATTTTGTTGGCCCTGACGGGTGATCTAGGATATAGAGTTTTCTTTTTCTCTCTTTCTCTCTATTTTCTCTCTCCGAGCTCTTACTCTCACTCGTCTTCCTCGAGGACGAGGAAGAGTTCAGCTTGGGGGATTTTGACGTGCGTTTATATTTCATATATTTGCGCACGTTTTCTTCTGTGTTTTTCTGTATTTTACCACCGTCTTATATTCGTTTTCTCGTGTTTTCTTGTTTTCTTTCACTTTTCCGTGTTTTCCGTATTTTGCAGGAGTTTACTGGCATAGGGGACATAAAACGACGATATCGCAAGTCCCCGGAGCAACGGGAGGAGTCACGCGTGATCGAGGGTGTCAAACGACGATGATATCATCTTTCAGCCCCTCACCCGATCGGTTGGTCATCTTCAACCGATCGGGTGATGCACGCGTGCACCACCCGGACGCAGCTTGGAGCTCACAAGAAGTCACCCGGTTGGTTCGTAGGCCGGTTCAAAAGCCCAAAGTCTCTGGAATTCGAAGCTGATTGCCAACCGATCGGCTGACTTTCACCCGATCGGTTCATCTGTAGCCAAATCTCCAGAGCCAAGACACGAAGATCCAACCGGTCTCCTCACCCGGTCGGCACCAAGATCCAACCGGTCACATCCATGCTTCAACCGACCGGTTCATCCTGACCGGGTGAAGTCCCGCATCTCGCTGCCAAAGTTTGAAGCTGATCACCCGATCGGTTGACTTGTCAACCGATCGGGTGATATCTCTTCCTATATATAGAACCCTAGGTTTTCCAGAAACGGGAGTTGGTTATTTTTTACTGTTTTCTTCATTTTGTGACGGCTGTAATTTCCCAGTTTTTGTAAGTTTTTAGATATTTGTCAAACTTTAGTATTATCTTAATTGCTTTACTACCATTGCATTTTTATTGTCTGATCATGATTTTTACGGTCGATTTCTGTTTAGATCGCTTTTTACTAAATATGTGTGAGTAGTTCCCAAATCTGGGATTTTGGCAGAAACCCCTTCGAGGGCTCTTCCCGATGCGTTCATAGGTCTAGGAAATCGATAGGGATTAGGAATCTAATGGTTACGCGGGGTGTTTTATTGTCATCGGCGGGAAAAAGACCGCCTTTGACCGTTGGGCCAAGGGGGAATAAACTTGGCAGTTGACTCCCTAGCCATAGCTCACGCCCTTAGCGTAGACGCCGAATCCTAGCGTGCGGGAGCGGCAGGATGAGACGTTGGGAGTTATCGTTGCGAGCTTAGTGCTCCCGGAGTCGATCAGTGTTAATGGACACGGGAGTGCCCATTGATCGAACCCGGGAAGTCCGGCGTATCATCCTGGGCACCAACCGGAATATCGGGCCCATGGGATGCTGGTGCCACTCTTAGAGGCAACGTCTCACCATTAGATCCTAATTCCGATCGTTATCCTACCCGTAGGCCGTATCGGCGAGAGTTGCTCGATAGGGTGGAAGCCAGAGTCCCGGGTTTTCCCTTCATATTGTCTATACCTTGCATTCCATTTACCGTGACAACCCATCATTCGATCCAGGCTAGCTTGCCCATGGGGTGAGTTTGATCCTCTTTGACACAAGCACATCCTCGCCTCCCTGAGTTCGACCCCCAAGCCACACTACAACACCGTGCGCTTGCGGTTACAAATATTTAAATCTCATGCCCCCAATCGTATTATTGCACACATCTAGCACGCACATGCGGGGGACGTCAGTACCATAAACGTTTATTTTTCAGGTACTCTAAAGAAACAAAGAGGAGAAAACAAGATCCAAACGATTGATAACTGGATCAGCATCAAAAGCGCTCTTTTACGACTTAATCATTCTTCTTTGCAAAATGTATATGCTTAAATTTGTTTAAAATAAGTTAATATTTTTTCTCCTTATATGATTATAAATGTTTGCATTATATTTTTAAAACATCGCTTGTTCAAAAAACGTACTCAGACTTGGATCAAAACCCCTCGGGATGAGAAAACGACTCAACCCAGTAGGGAGTCGACTACCTACATGAGGGAGTCGACTACCAGTGGCTGTGCGGAATTCTGGGTTTGTTTTTTTTGACTAACTCCTATTGGGTTCTATGGAGTTAATGGGTTCATACCCTACAGGCAACTTATACCCAATAAGCTAAACTCTATCCCAACCATTCAATTCTTGATCCATTGGCCCTCATTCTTCACCATCCTTCACCCTCTTGTTAAAAACCCCCAAAAAGAAACCCTAGGGTAGCCGACTACCCCATTCCCCTCTTTCTCTTGAAAAATTTCTCTTGGTGCTTGGGTGATTTGGAGCTCTATCAACTTTTGATTTCATTCCTCTCTCAAACTTACTCAAGGTAAAATCTTTTCTCACCATCTTAACTTCATAATTTCTTTTTGTATATCTAGTATTGTAAACTATTGTTTTTACTGTATCTAGATGCCTCTCAAGAAGAGAAAAACCTCAACTGAATCTATATCTGAGAAAGAAACTATCTTACCCTATCTGTTTAGGAAAGAAACTATCTTACCCTATCTGTTTAGGAGCACCACATATGAACACTTTGTCAAAATCTCTAAGAAACCCATCCTCCATGAAAGGTTTGTCAAACTTGATGATGTAGTAAACTATGGGATTGATAGCATACTAGAATTTCAGAACTTGGCCAACCTATTTTCCTCTTAAAACACTTATCTCTGCTATCCCAGGCTTGTGCACTTATTTTATGCTAATATGGATTACGATCTTGCCAAAAGCCGATTTGTCACCAAAGTTCTTGACACAAAACTTGCCATTACCGTCAAATCCATTGGAGAAGCCCTAGGCATTCCATACACTGGCATGTTACTTGATAAAATAGGATGACTGATAGTAATATCTTGGAGAGAATGTATTTGCCAGGAAAGTACTTTCAAACTAAACTTCCTTGTAACGATCTTCGCTATCCGGGTAGAATTCTTGCAAATATACTATCTTACAATATTACCCAAAAATCAGGTAGTCACTCTATATTGTCTGAGAAGCAGGCCAAATGTATCTATGCTATGTTAGGGAACATCCGCGTCAATTGGGCCAAAGTTATTATGGACTCTATTCTTACTTCAGCTTCTTCAGATAGACCCTCATCCACTCTAGCACATGGACACTATCTCACTATCTTGTTTATTAGCTATAATGTGCCTTTAGACAATGAACCCACAATTCTAGAACCGGCACGAATTTTTGATGTCCATGCTCTTGGAAGAATGAACCTACCTCATGACCTTGATGAGAACATTCCCGAAGAGAAACTTGCAGCTGAAGGAGGATCATCATCCTCCAGGAGAGGTAAGAAAATTGTTGTTTCAGATTCTGAGGAGGAAGAAGAAGGAGAAGAAGAAAAAGGAAGCGAAGAAGAAGAAGAAGCACCGGCATAGATATTTGAACTTCAAGAGATGCTTTTGAAGAAAATTGGGAAGTTACAGATATCACAAGAGAAAGGCTTCGACGACCTCAACAAAAAGGTGGACGACCTCAAAGAATTCATGGTCAAAAGCAACAAAATGACGGAGGAAACGCTTGTCATGATCCTTGATGAGATCAAGGAATTGAAGAAGAACGGCGGTCATCCTTGATATTTCAAGAAATAGCTTTCAAACAATGGTTCTTTAAACAATGATTTCAAACTTATGGTCTGTAATAACTCTATTATCGTGTGATTCTTGCTACCTCTTTATCTATGAACTTATCTATTATGCAAAATATTGGTTGATCTTATGCTAACATTTCTTTTGCAGAAATGGTAATTGAACTCCCCTCCTAAAAATTATGTTATGATTCATATGTTATAATACTTTGTCATTTTTTTGTTGATGACAATGGGGAGAAAAATATGAAATGCAAAAATGAATATATCATATGTATTGTATTGCTAACAGCTTCGATGCAGGGGGAGAACTGCATCAAAGCATGGGGAGTAAGTGTACTTTCATGTATTTTCATATTTCAACTTACTTCATTTTTCATTTGGGTGTCATCATCAAAAAGGGGGAGAGTGATGGAAATTGAATTCCACCCCAAGTGATTTTGATGACGAGCACACCAAATGAAGTTTGTGTATAACTACACTACAATTAAGTATGCAGGATATCCGACAAATGAAAAGCTTTATTCATACTCAAAGAAGCGCAATCTATGCTCAAAGACAAGGACGAACGTTGCTAAGATCAATGATGAAGCTCAAAGCTCAAATAGAACAAGAAGCTTAAGTGAAGCTCACATCTACTCAATCAGTTGATCAAGCTTCCGAAGACGTGTCCTAGTCTATAGTGAGTGTGTTGTGTCTCTCTTAGGGTATTGTTAAAGCCAAATCGTATAGACAATCACACACACACACAAATGATTTCAAAAACATTTTAAATATCTTTTAAAACATTTTTCAAAAAGATACTGAGAGCTTTTTCTAGTCGTTTTATATTTCCGTAGTGAAACTCCACTACACCCTGGAGTAAACTACTTGATTGACTAGCTGTGGTTCAGAAGAAACTCCTCTGGGAGTCGACTACCAAAGGTAGGGAGTCGACTACCAGCTGAGAATCAATTTCTCCTGAAACACACTGGGAGTCGACTACCACTCCTAGGGAGTCGACTACCAGCTGTCGAAGTTTGACGTTTTGACTTGATTTTTGAAATATCTTTGAGTGATTTTCTCCCATGATTTTCGGGACAAAAGTCAAAGGAATTTGAATTTTGAATTCTCAGATTTATCCTATAAATAGAGGATCATTTTCATTGAGAAAAATACAACAACTATTGAATTCAAATTCTCTCGTGCAAACGCTCTAAAGTTCTAAGCTCTCATTCTCTCTTTAGCCAATTTTGTTTTACTCTTGATCTTGTAATTTTGTTATTATTTTCTGAAGATCATAATCTTGTTTTATTTGGCTAACTGTTTTTCAAATCCGTATTATTTGCTCTTGATTTTTATTTAACGGATTTTTAAAAAACATTAGATCTAGATCACAAAGACTTCATTCGTATCTTTGTGTGATCTAGAATCTTATTCTATCAAGCCACTACACGTAATTTTGTCTATTACTATTTGGCTATAGAATCTAGGTGTAAATCCGATCTCCACCAATCTATTGTGGTGAATTGGATATTGGTTTTATTTTGTGATTACCCCTCGGTGTAAGGGTGTTGTTGTTGGAACCCTAGACAAGTCTAGGTGTTGCGATTGGAAATCCTGGTCAAGACTAGGTCGTTGGAAATCCTAACGAGTAGAGTTAGGTATTTGTATTCGGCAAGGCAGATAGTGGAAATCTCGTACCGGATTGGTCGGGGACTGGACGTACCCAAAAGTTGTGGAGAACCAGGATAAAAATCCTTGTGTCTGCGATTCCTTATCTGTGTTTGTTTATCTTTGCTCTTACTTTATTATTTGCTAATTATTGTTCATCTATTGCAAAGATTAACTTTATTTTATCCGCTGTGAATAAAGATATAATATTTGTATTACTTGTAATCTTATCTATAGTAACTATGCTTATAAATTCTCTTGGAGTCGACTACTGCTCATAGGGAGTCGACTACCTGCTGTGAAATTACTCTGTGATTATAAGATTACTTTGTTGATTAAGAACCAAGCGTAGATCACTCTACTTGGTTTCTTAGGCAACATTAGAAGGATTTGTTTTGTGTTAATTTGTAAAGAACGAAAAAAGTTTTATCTCTATACAACACTATTCAACCCCCCTTCTAGTGTTGTTTGCCATCCACAGGATCCAACAATATATTCCATGCAATTTCATTTCTAGTCAAGCAAGCTGTATGGGAGATATTAAGAGATAATAATATGCTTGTCATAGCAATTAAAGTAGGGTAAG